>CM019825.1:63870413-65070413 GCA_009763385.1 Coix lacryma-jobi var. lacryma-jobi
ACACAAGATAAGGAAAGTCGAGTACAACTTTCCTTCGCGGTAAAGTTGCAAACCAACAAAACCAACTTGCAACCACCAACTAGAGTTTCTAGCTACACATACAACTTCCACCAAGCACCTTTAGGAAGATAACCAAGGATGGCTAAGGTTCATTAAAACATCACTCAAGCCATAGGAGCACAAGATGAGGGGTGTCCCATGGTCTTCAAACAATAACCCAAAGTCACCTAAGACTCACATACTTCTTACCTAAGGATGGCTAAACATATCTAACTAAGTTAAACAACACACAAAAGCTGTCCAACATTTTGGACAGATTACACCACCTATACTAATCAAGTCATAACCAGAGCTACCAACATCCAAAAGGGGTGATCCTAGACAATTTGAAAAGCTTATCTAATTTTCTACAAACTTGCTAATATCACCTAAGGTTGATTCTATAGGCAACTAGGTCAACTAACTTGGATAAACATTGCTGTCCAGAACTAGGACAGATTTTCTTACCCAACTTCCAACATCTATAACTGGAGCTCTAGGTTACCAAAAAGGGTGATCCTTGACAATCTAGAAAGCTTATGAAACACTCTAAAACTTTCTTATTATCTCCAACAGGTGATTTACAACCTAAAATGCTCAAATAGCACAAATCCTCAGATCTGTCCAGAAGGGAGGGCAGATCTGTCCTGCTGACTTACAAAAACTATATCTCCTAATCTAGCAGGCCTAAAATCATAAAATTTTAGGACAAGCTAGAGACAGAAGTTAACTACAACTTTTGTATACAACTTATCTACAGAAAACATAACTTAATCATGAAAACAGTCCATTAAAGAGGACTGGTCCAGCACTATAACAACATAATGCATCAAAACTTAAATGCATAACTTGAACTATAACAAGTCAAACATGATCAACTAAATGCATGAAATATAACTATTATACAAAGATAACTGAAGATACAAAGATTAACCATACCTTCTTATGAACAATAAGTTACCTAATTATTTAAATAAAACTCTTTTAATCATTTCTTTATTAACAAAGCAGAAAAAAAGAGTTAAATTGAAACTTGTCAAATTGAGCCCAAACTTTTTGAGATGATTCATTATATAAAATAACAGTGGCAAAATAAATATCACAATTTTTGGACAAACATATAAACATGCAGAATTAAATCAAACTATAAACATTTAAATAATTAAATAAAGCATAGAAATAAGAATAAAATTTATTTTCTCCAACAGATCTCAAAATTTTTGTGAAGATACATTTTCAGCTAAAAACAGTGAAAAAATTAGTTTCAAGATTTTTGGACATTTAAATAAGCTTACAAAAATCATCAAAGATCATTTATTAATAAAAAGGTCTATTTAAATCAGTTTCCAAATTTGTTCAAAACTCAAGTTTCATATTTTTACTAAATACTAGACATCTTGAGAAAGTTACACAAAAACTTTCACAAATTTTGGAGCTTCCTAGAAAAACATATGAAAAAGACAAAACACAACACTATTCCTTTAACTCAGAAAAAGAGAAACTCTTTGAAACCCAACTGGACCCGACCCATCTTCGACCCACGACCACTGACGACAAGGCCCAGGTCGCCCTTCTCCTCACTCATGCCGCGACCGGTCACGACCATGCCATGGCCGCGCCCTGGCCACGTTGACCGGTCGTCGCTCTCGCCACCGGCGAGCTCACCGACGACGGCGAGTACTCCAAACCCTACTCGTTGACCTAGCGCTCCGATTCCACTCCTCACAAAGCCTAGCGCCTACACGACTTCGAGCTGACAGCGGCCACGGCGGCTCGGCCATGGCGAACACGGCGGCGACTCGGCGTTCCGGCCTCTAGGACTTAGTAGAGACCAAAACTCTGATAGAACTACACTTCCTCACTCCTCGCGAACACGATGCACACTCAAACTCGTTCGGGGAGGCTTGGAACAAGGTTGTCCACGGTGGCGACCATGGCGGGTATCCGCGCCGATGGCGAGCCACGCGAACAGACTGTGACGACATAGAAGAAACCAAACTAAGGTGAGCAACACGCCTAGGGACTCATCTCGACCACGATGCGTGCACTAGATTTGCAGGAAGAGGACTGGAGCAAGGTTGGCCATGGCGGCGACATGGACAGAGCTTGCGCCGGTGGCACAACGTGCGTTCCAGCGGATATAACACGGTAGAGATCAAAACGATGAGCCGATCATATGCGAGACATTGAGGCGAGGCTAGCGGTGTGGTTAATTCGGCCAGAGCGGCGCTAGGCCCACCCATCGACTGCGATGAAGAGCTCGGCGGAGCTTGACCGACAGGGAGGAAGAAGACCGTGGCGAGGGCGATTGGGAGCACTAGAGCTTGAATTAACTGGTTCAGGGGAAACACCGGAGTGAGGCGGAAACATTTGGGAGATGGAGACTGCAGAGACGGGCAAACGGCGAAGAGAGAGCTCGCCGGAGCTTAACTAGAAAACAAAGGAGGAGAAAGTTGAGGTGGCAGTCGCAGGCGGTTGAAGAAACCAGAGCCTTTCGGGTTTGCCACCGCGCTGGATGAAGCAAGCAGGCAGCTATGTGGTGGCCGGAACACGGAGAGGCGCGGAGGAGAAGGCCACGGCGGCGGCGACACGGCGGCCATGCCCTGCCCTGACCAGATGCAACCCCCTCCTGTTGCTACAGGAACCATTCTACCCTTTCTAATTACTCCCGATTTTTGTACTGCACGACAAAATCTCCAAAACAAAAGTTGCTCCAAATTTTGTGTTTTACAAACTTGCTTTAAGAACCAAAGTCAAATTCAGTTTATATTTTGAAATGGGTCAATTCAAATTTATTTGGACCAAACTGAATTTCAAAATTACTTTTGAATTTTCTGAACAACTTCAAATTTTACCACTATAAAAGTTGTTCCTTATAAATTATCTACAACTTTGTTTTTGGTCATATATCCAAATTGTGCTTAATTTTGAAACTACACAAAAGGGGATAAAACTAGGTTTGGAAATGATTTCAATTTGAAAAAAAATCAAACTTGTTTTCCAAATTACTTCAGATTTTCTTTAAACATGAAAATCTATCTGAATAAAAGTTGTTGCTTTTAATCCTCTCTACAACTTTGACTAAAGGACCAAAGTCTAATTCTTTTTAGTTTGTGAAATCTAGTTTTGGGGTAAAAATTAAGGTTTAAAAGATTTCGAATTTATTCAAACTTTTGTACAGAAAACTTTGAAACCATTAAATACCAAAGTGTTCCTCTCAACAAGAGCTTCAACTTTGCTTTTGAAATCACTTTGAAATTTGACATATTTTTTGACTTATTGAGAAGGGGATAAAAGAACATTTAAAACTAAGATTCTTACTCACACTTATCATTTTTATGTGACACTTAACTACACTCTTATGCAACATACAACACTTATGTAGATCACACAAGATCATGCAACACTTATATTAAAGCATGTGAAGCATCACAATTATACTTAAAACATGAAATGCTTTTATGCCATGATGCCAAATGATTATGCATACTAAAAATATTAATTAGGTTTTTTAATTACTGCTTAACACCAGGGGTGTTACAACAGGCCAGGCCGGTTGGGCTAACTTGGGCTTCTTTCCACCTTTCCTTTGTTCTTGATTTCTCTCCCTTTTTCCATTACTTCACTAAGCATATGATTCAAGGGTGTGTGTGTGAGCTTGTGTGGGACCCACTTGGGTCTCTAGGTGTTGGTTAGGTTATTAGGGCATCATGTGCCGGGGTCACTTGTGACAGCATATCAGGATTTGGATTCAGGTTTCATAAAGGATTATCTTAAGCATTACACATCAAATGGTAAGATCCAAACCATAAATTGAATAACAATGCATATGCTTTTATCTCTACATGGGTGTTATCTATGCATCTAGGGAGGGTTTCCTACATGGCACTCACCAAGCTTGAGTTATTTTCAAAAAGTTTTTTGAAAGTTGTGACTTTGGGTTACGGGTTTTCTCTGGGTTGTTACAGACTTCCCCCCTCACTAGGATCTCATCCTCGAGATTTAAGGTAAGCGTACTTATCGAAGAGGTAGGGGTAGAGCATTCGAAGCTCCGTCTCTTTTTCCCATGTGGCCTCCCTCTCTGTGTGATTACTCCATTGAACCTTGCACATCGGAATGGTGGTGCTTTGGGTTTCCTTGACTGCTTTGTCCAAAACACATGTGGTGTGTTCCTTGTACTCAAGGGTATTTTGCAGATCCAACACATCGGTGGGTAGCTGTTCTTCTGGCAGCTTCAGGCACTTGCGCAACTGTGACACATGAAAAACTGGGTGTACTCCAGCTAGTTCATCAGGTAACTCAACCTTGTATGCCAACTTGCCTATCCTCTTGCATATCCTGTAAGGGCCCACGTATCGTGGTGCCAACTTTCCTTTCACGTGGAACCGGATTGTTCCTCGGAGTGGGGACACCTTCAGGTATATGTAGCCCCCCACTTCGAATTCCAAGTCCCTGCGTCTGTTGTCCGCATAACTCTTCTGCCTGTTCTGAGCAGCCTTCAGGTTCGCACACACTTGTGTGACCCCTTCTTCGGCATCTTTGATCTTGGCTGGTCCAAAGAACGATCTCTCTCCCACTTCTGACCACATCAAAGGAGTATGACATTTTCGACCGTATAGTGCCTCGAACGGAGACATCTTGAGCCTAGCTTGGTAGCTGTTGTTGTACGAGAATTCCGCATGAGGTAAACTCTTCTCCCAATCCAATCCGTATTTGAGTAAGCAAGCTCTCAACATATCCTCCAAGATCTGGTTCACACCTCTCAGTTGTCCATCTTGTAGCGGGTGATAGGCCGTGTTGTAATCTAGTCGTGTTCGATTGCTTTGTGCAGGCTTTTCGAAAAGTGTGATACAAACTGGGTGCCTCGATCAGACACGATGCTGATGGGAGCCCCGTGGAGTCTCAGTATGTTCTCTACATACAAGTCTGCTAACTTCCCGACCCTGTAGCTAGTTTGGACGGGGATGAAGTGGGCCACTTTGGTCAGTCTGTCCACTATTACCCAAATAGAGTCATGCCCTCTAGGTGTTCGTGGGAGCCCCACTATAAAGTCCATTGATATGTCTTCCCACTTCCATTCTGGCACATTTAGCGGCTTGAGCAGTCCTGTTGGCCTCTGGTGTTCAGCCTTTATTCAGTTGCAAATGTCACATCGTGCCACATGCCCAGCTATATCGGCTTTCATGTTGTTCCACTAGAAGCTCTTCTTCATGTCAGCATACATCTTAGTGCTCCCTGGGTGTATACAGTGCCTGGAATCATGTCCTTCGGAGAGGATCTCCTCTCGCAGGGCTTTGTCCTCGGGCACACAGACTCTGTCCTTATACCAAAACGTCCCTTGTATTCCCAAAACTCGGGGCACTTTCCTTTCCTCATCAACCGACGGATATCCCTGATTTCTGCGCACTCCTGTCGTCCCTTTCGGATGCGTTCCTCCAAATCGTATTGTATCCGGAGGGTATTTAACTGCCCCGTGGGTACTATTTCCAGCCGTAGCTTTTCCAATTCCTTGCTCAGCTCCTCTGGCATGGTGCATGTCTCGAGGTGGTGGCAGTAGCTTTTGCGGCTGAGTGCGTCTGCGACTACATTAGCCTTTCCCGGATGATAGTGTATCTCCAAATTGTAATCCTTGATCAATTCCAACCATCTGCGTTGTCTCATGTTCAGGTCTTCTTGAGTGAAGAAATACTTGAGGCTGTTGTGATCAATGTAGATATCGCACTTATTTCCAATTAGGTAGTGCCTCCAGATCTTCAAGGCATGTATGACTGCGGCAAGCTCTAAATCATGCGTAGGGTAACGCTGCTCATGCTCCTTCAACTGTCGGGAAGCATAGGCAATGACTTTTCCATTCTGCATCAGCACACACCCAAGTCCTTGCCGAGAAGCATCCCAAACCACCATGAAGTCTTGCCGGATGTCAGGTAGAGCTAGCACTGGGGTGGTAGTAAGCCTTTCTTTCAGGGTTTGGAAACTTTGTTCACATTCTGGCGTCCACTCAAACTCATTGGTCTTTTTCAAGAGGTTGGTCATCGGATGAGCTATCTTGGAGAAATTCTCAATGAAGCGGCGGTAATATCCCGCTAAACCGAGAAAACTCCGGATATCGGTCACATTCCGAGGCTGCTCCCAGCCCTTTACTGCCTCAATCTTTGCGGGGTCTACGGCAACTTCTATGGTCGTGAGCACATGTCCCAGAAAGGCAACTTTTTCAAGCCAGAACTCACTTGCTGAACTGGGCGTACAACTGGTTCCACCTCAGCTTCTCCAACACTATCCTCAGATGTTGTTCATGTTCCTCGGCGGTGGGTGAATAGACCAAAATGTCATCAATGAACACCACCACAAACTTATCCAACTCTTCCATGAACACCTTGTTCATCATGTTCATAAAGTAGGTCGAGGCATTTGTGAGCCCAAACGACACCACAGTGAACTCATACTGTCCATATCTGGTCACAAAGGCAGTCTTTGGGATGTCCTCTGGTCGGATCTTCATCTGGTGATAGCCTGAACGAAGGTCGATCTTGGAGAAATACTTAGCGTTCCTCAACTGATCCAGTAGGTCATCAATCCTAGGCAAGGGGTACTTGTTCTTGACGGTCACAACATTCAGATTGCGGTAGTCAATGCACATCCTCATGGATCCGTCCTTCTTCTTCACGAACAACACTGGCGATCCCCAAGGGGAAGCACTTGGCCTAATGTAGCCCTTGTCTGACAAAACCTTGAGCTGCTTCTTGAGTTCTACCAACTCGTCCACAGACATGCGGTATGGCCTTTTGGCAATTGGCCCTGTTCCTGGTAGCAGATCTATCACAAACTCCACATCTCTATTAGGTGGCATCCCAGGTAGCTCTTCGGGAAACACATCCGGGTACTCCCTGACTATAGGCACACCCTCCATAGCCTGACTCTTCATAGCACACAACATGGATACTGATCTCTCCTGATCTGGCTGACATCGAACTGTATAACCTGTTGGGTGTGTGACTTGCACAAACCTGGGTGAACATGATATCACACCTTGGTGTCGGGTTAACCAATCCATCCCCAGGATAACATCCAGACCGTCCGAAGGGAGCAAGGTGAGGTTGGCAAGAAAAGGGTGTCCCTCGATCACTATGCTCACTCTCAAGCATATCTTAGTGCTTCTGAAGTTCCCGAGTGGGGAGCTTGTGACTATTGCCTCTCGGCGGGGTGCAACTGGCACTCGGTGCTTATGTGCAAACCTCGAAGATATGTAGGAGCATGTAGTTCCCGAGTCGAAAAAAACCGAAGCCTTGGTCCGCTGTGACAACAAAACATACCGTACACCACGTTGGGAGCCTCCTGGGCCTCCTCCTCGGTCATGTGGTTGAGGCGGCCCTGAGCCGTCTTGGCGGGAGTCCTGTACGGTGTGCCCTGGTATGGCGGCTTCCTTGTTGAAGGCGGCGCAGACGGGTGGACAGTCTTCTTCTCAGGGCAGGCGTCCACCCTGTGCCCGGGCTGCCCACAACCGTAGTAGGTGAAAGGCGCACCGCCTGTGGGTGCTGGCGCGGCAGCCTTCCACGTGTCGCTGCTCTGAGCGGGGCGGGGGTAGTTGGCAGTGTAGGTACCCCCACCTCTACTTGGTGCGGGCGAAGCCCTTGGTGCAGCTCGGGGACGCTGATGAGAGGGAAAGCTTCCCCTCATCCTTGACGCAGCCGGGGCCCTGGAAGACCCCTCGGAGCGGCGTTTCTTCTCCCTGAACATGACATCGACCTCCAAGCAGTCTGACTCGATCGTCATGGCTTTGTTCATCATCTCCCCTCAGGTGTAATAGGTAGCGCTTGACAGGCTCAGCTTGATGCGGGTATTGAGGCCCTTCTTGAAGAAGTACATCTTCTTCTTCTCAATCGGGGTCTCCTCTGGAGCGTAGCGCATCAGTTTGATGAAGCGGTTCCCATACTCTTGGACCCTCTGAGATCCCTGAGTAATGTTGCGGAACTCCTCCACCTTAGCATCCATTGCTCCCTCAGGCACATGGTACTCACGAAAAGCCTCCGCGAATTCCTCCCAAGAGATGTGGGTCGGGTCTTCATGGGTCTCCTGGAACCCATCCCACCATGCGCGTGCAGCGCCAGTGAGCTGATGAGTTGCGACACCGACACACTCCTCGTCGGAGCAAGTGGTCAGGTCCAGCTTCTTCTCTATCTCCCTCAACTAGTCCTCGGCGTCGAGGGGGTCGTTGGAGCTGTCGAAGGTAGGCGGCCTCAGTTTCAGGAAGCCCTCCAACTTGCGCTGGAAGTCGTTGGGTGGACCTCCGTTGCGACGTATCATGCCTTCCGCCAGAGTCTCTAGCAAGCGAGTCTGGCGGTCCATCACCTCGGTCAACTGGGGTGGTGGCGGAGGTGGCGGCGCATTCTCCACTAGCGGTTCTTCTCCGGCCGGTCGGCGGGCGGCGGTGTTGCGGCCCTCAGCGGCGACGGTGGTGGCACCTCTTCCTCGAAACGGGGCGGCTCATTGCCAACGCACCCTCCACGCCGACCTCTCCTACCTTGGGCGGCAGGGGCCGGGGATGGAGTGCGGTTCTCCAAGCGAACTGAGCAGCGGTTCGACATCCTGCTTCTTCATCGACCAGGTTAAGAGGCATGGGTTAGGTGATTCATTAAGTCTTTAATTAGTTCAGGATTTTAAAAAAAACTTTAACACTCAATCAAAGAAGCATGAACAACCATAAGATGCATAAACTCCAAGCATTCATTACATTATTTGATTACATGGCGATGTCTCCAGCAGCTACGCTTGGCAGACTCGCGAGAATCGCTCTACACGCAGGTAGGCTCCAAAGGTGATGATTCTACTCTACTCTGGATGGATCATGATTGTAGCCACGCAGGGCTCTCCATCACTCTTCTCCTACTCCCTACGACAGGGTACCAGCCTAAGACTGACTAGGTGGCGGTGTAGGGGCACAGTCCATATCCTAAAGCTCGGCGTCAGTGCGGTGGAGTCTGGACACGTACTCGAGTGCCTCCTTCATCTCGGGAGTCATCGTGGGCTCCAAGAGCTCCTCAGCTGGGCAGGCGGCCAGGTTCAGCTGAGTGGGCCTGATGCGAAACTTCTCTTGGCGTGGCTTCCTGCGGGCGTGAATCGGCACCTTATCCTGCATGTTCTCATACTCCTCCAGGCGCTTGGCATCCGACTTCTTCCAGGCCTCAAGGATGCGATCGGCCTTCTCTTTGAGATACTCAGTGTACTTGACATAATCCTTGAGGTGCTGTTTGTTGTGGTCGGCATTGATTGCGACCTGCCACATCTTTCCTTCCACAGCGTTGAGGCGGTTGGTCATTGCCATCTTCTGAAACCCGTACCTCTTTCCTTGTTCAGATGCTCCTAAAGGAATCCTCTTGCGCTCCAGTGTGTCCTCCAACTCGAACACCTTGCTATCCAGGTAGTCATTGCGAAGTCCAAAGTCTCCTGCCTTGTCTCGCAGATCGGCGATCTCTTCCTTCAGCATGGCTTCCCGCTCCTTGTAGGTCAGATCCACACAGTAGAGGTTCATGCGCAGACCCTGGATGATCTCGCGCAGTCGCTTCTTCTCCTGTTCCTCGGCTAGAAAAGCTTCATCAGCTTGGAACAGCATGTCCCGATAGCGATGGTTCTGGGAGATCAACTCCATGATGTAACGATCCTGGTCATGCACATGCGGCCTATACACCTGAAGGCAGTCATCATCTTACGGAGAGCGAAGCGATCGGCATCCACCACCTGCCTCAGAGTGTTCTGGGTGAGGCCAAGAGCACGGGGAAGCAAGCGTAGAACCAATCCTTGAGAAGCTCGTGAGCATCACGCCTCACTCGATGGAGTGCTGAACGTGAGACAGACTGAACACAAGCCTCAATGGATGTCTCCACCTCCATCTCAGTGGAAGCGGTCAGCTCGGGAGTTGCATTGTTGGCGGAGATCTGGAGATGGACAACGATGTGTCCTTGCAATCCAACTCCGTCTGGTCCTGGCTCCCCCCAGCAAGTGTACCGGACCTCCTCTAGGAGAACTCCCAGCTCCTCCAGCACGTCGTACAACATCCTTGCATAGCCACCGTAGCTCGTCCCCTCGATCGGTAGCTCGATGGAGGGAGGCATCTGCAAGGTGAGGAAGAAATGGGGATGTGGTCAGTTCTTTGTGGGTGGGGGTAGCAAGAAAAGAGGTAAAGGTTTTTGTAGAAAATAGGTTTTTGACAAGGGTCGGTCCTGATTCTATCGGCCATTTCTAGGGTCTCGTCCTACGGTCAAGTATGGCTTTGATACCAACTGAAACATACCATGATTTCCTCGAAGGGAAATCACAGATACAACAACAATGCGACAGTCTCCGAAGATCATGCCATCACATTATCATGGGAATTCAGTTGATAACCAAAGTGCATACATCGAATCCCCGTTTAAGAGTAAAATAGCAGGGTTTACTTATTTTACATCGCCACATGGCGGAATCAAACATCACATGACATCCAGAACAACATCGGAAGACACGATTCTCGGTTTAGAGACTTGTCGACTCTTCGACTTGAGCGTAGAACAAGGCCCCCTAGTTCTCCCATCCATCGCCCTCGTAGTCATACTCGGCTCAACACCTGTTTACCAAATTTTCAGTACGATTTGTACTGGCCACACTTTCCCATCCTATGCTTAAATTGCTATGTGGTAGGTGGATGCAAGGGTAGAGCAAAAAACCTACTTTGGCTGTATTTTTCCTATGCAATTAGTCATCTTAAAAGTATATATGTAGTCAAGTTTAATTCCATCATCCAGTCACGGATCGGCCGCCCGCCGCCCGATCACCTTCCCGGATGTCCCATCCAGACATCCATACACATCTTACCACACTCTCTCACACTCTCTAGGCGGCAAGGGCGACTCCCTCTCGCTTCTTGCCTCAACGGCCGAGCCGGGCCTACCAACAAGGGGAAGAAGAGAAAGGACACCTCTCGCTAAGTCCAGGGAGACTCTGAGCACCATAGTGTCATCTATGACCGTGGACACGGCTATACGTATAGATCGATCAACTTTGCAGAGCGTGTATGCCTGGAACCACAGGTTAGTCATCATCGATGATCGCGCTCGCCTAGACTGATTCCGAACTTCCCCCTAATCCGCAACGATGCCATCCTACCACTCAGCCCTGGGGCACCCCGTGGAGATCACCGTAATGCTGAGACTGTGAGACGTGGCCTGGTGTACCAAATAAAACAACACGTTTGTCTTAGGAGGGTGTGGGTATCCAACCCTTACCTCCCTACACTTATCACCTTTCAGCCTAGCAGTAATGGCATCGCTTCGCCCAGGGGGTAGGAACGGTTTCTGTGCCATACAAGAACAAGTGGTGCGACACGAGGGTACTATGGCTGGTGGCCCCAGCGCAATTTGGTCCTAAGGATGGACAAGATATCTCCTCCTCGGGGCTTTCATCGCCCCCGTGCTGACACAACACCTCTATCCCGGGGGTTCGTCCACGAAGACACTCCCCCAGGACCTCTTCTCAAGATCACAATGTACCCGCCACAGATACTCCCCAGGGAATGCCCAGGTCACATTCCCTCGGCAAGACTCGTCACCGGACTCGTCGTAGATCTTGTCCGATCGACTCGACCCTCACCCACATGCACCCAAGACACATGCCAGGATCTCCCCATATTCAATCCCGTTATTATGGCACCACGTGCCTTAGCCAAGCACAAGCATCATCACAAGCATCACATCACAGATATAATGTGTAGAAGAAGCAAGTAGCAGGTATGAGTAAGCGGTGTCTAGCCTATAAGCGGGTGTGCAGGGGAAAGGTTGCGACAAGGTAAGGGCTTCACAAGCAATCTATCATGCAACCTATCACAGTTCAATTGCAGAAAGTAAAGCACTAGCATCTACATTATTGCATGTCTAATAGGTTCTACAGGGTTGGATGGGCTATGGCACCTTCAGAACCGTCGTCTCCGAGCTCCTCCTGGTACTCGTAGTCGTCCTCCTTAGGGTCCTGCTCCTCTGGGGCTGAAAAAACGAGACGTAACGCCGCAATAAGCGACTCCTATAGATGTTCACAAAGAAGCAACTGAAATCCAAAAGATCCAAATTCACTCAAACATAGGCCTATGACGTAGTACTTATTGTTAGAAAAATTTAGAAACTGGTTCATATTTTTTGAGACTGTATGAATTTCTTATGAATGTTCTAAGTTTAAAAACATTTTCGACAAAGGAAAAGATCCAAAAATCCCTTCTGCTGACACGTGGCGTGCTCTGGCCGTGACACTTGGCACCTTCCAGTTGGTTCAGAGTTCTGTGAGGCTGACAGGTGGGACCCGGTGTCAGTCAACATTGACCAGTCAACGGTCAATGCTGACCGGGCCATGACTGGGCTCGGTGGGCCGGGCATGGGCTGAATTTGGGCCGGTCTGGGCCGGGCGGCCGGCACGTGTCAGCCTGGGGGTGTGGCCACGTGGCGCTTTGGCCCGAATGGGCCTGTGGACAGCTAGGGGGGTCGTGGACGCGGTCCTTGCTGGACTCCCCGTGTCGGTCTATAGACCGCGGACATGGTCCGCGGTGACCGCTCTACTCTTCCCCTTCTCCTTCTCTGGCTTACACGCACCGGGTGCACGGGGAAGGCCCTTCTCTTCTCCTTACTTCTTTCCCCTCTTTCTCCCGCACGACGCTCATCAGCGGCGAGCCTTCCCCTCTCCTCCGCTCGTCAGCGGCTAATTGAGCCGGTGGTGTCCTCCAGGGGCTTCTCCGTTCTATGACGAGCATGGCGAGGTGCTAAAGGCGGGGCATTGACCCACGGAGCTTGGTAGTGGCGCGGTGGTGGAATCTCGGCACGACGAGACGTGAAGGTGGATGTGAAACGGCGTGGGAGGTTGCGACTCGTGATAGGTCTCCGTGGCTCCTGGATGGGGTCGGTAGGCATGCTTCCTTGCTACCGGCGGCGACCAGAACTTGTGGCGGAGTCCGCTCCTCGCGCACAGGCGCGGCGGCGCTCCGGTGGTCCTCTGAGGGACCGGATTAGTGACCAGAGGGGGGGTGAATGGGAGCCTCAAATTCAACTCCTGAATAGTATGGCCCTTGTCCCAGAAAGTCACCCCAAAAACGAAGACTCAAAACGATCGGAGAGTTCATGACCTACGAGTAGGTGGATACCCTAGGAGATGTCCTAGTGGTACAGCGGAACCTCCGGAGAGAAAACCCAACCAACTCCCAAAGCCAAGGAACAAAACAGCACAAGCAGCCGTTCACGGGACTCTCCGGGGTCAGGATCCCGGACTGTCGCTGAACACCGGACTGTCCGCCACTAGAGGTGCGGACTGTCCACGACAAAAGTTCCCAAAATAGACTGATCTGTACAGCCCTGTTCGAGTCCCGGATAGTCCGCGGTTTGAACGACAGACCAGGACTATCCGCGGGTCTGTGAACAGTAAACACACAAGCGTCCGATGCCAGCACTGTGCTGCGTCGATGGACCGGGACTATCCGCGGGTCACTGGCGGACTGTCCGCCCGTCACGAGACCGAGAAAAGTAACGCGCTGCGCAGAACTAAACTGTGCAAGTCCCGATCCCCGGACTATCCGCCGCTGGGGGCGCGGACTGTCCGCGGATGAATAGAAACGCTCGGAACGAAAAGCAAATTCCATCAAAACTTCACAAAACCAAAAGTGACTTTGATCAAACTTCTCCCAAGTGATCCTCAATGTATTGGGGTGCTAATCCTAAGAAATCATCGCACCAAACCAAGTTAATTGAGAGAAATTCGAGGATCACCGAAAAGGGGAAGAAAAGAGGAACGAACACAAAATCGACCCGATCTATGGAATCGTGAGGTTACAGTAGAATTCCTTCGGTGGAAAGAAGGATCTCACGACCTAGAACGAATTGATTCAAGTGGAATCAAAAACCATCTCGCGGAGAGGAAGAACGAGACAATTCTCCAGGGGATGAAAAACCAAAACGTGAAGAACAAAACACACAAGACACAATTTGATTCAGCGAAATTTCTCACAACGAGGAGACAACGAGAATACGGTCTTGTTTCCTCAAAAGATCCAAATACACAGAGGTATGATTTCCATCTCTGCGAATCACTTGCAGCGAGGTATGATTAGAACCTAAGCAGGAGGGCTAGAGAGAGAGTGCTCAGGAACAAATGACTGCAAGGATGATGAGAGAGGAGGGGTGCCTCTCTTATTTATTGCCTAAAACAATAATCCCCTTTCTACCCCTAGATACAAGAGCGAAGCGGCCAACCCTAGGGGTATCCCGGTCCAACTCTGCTGATGGTTGATCCGACGGCCCCGCGCCCATCTCATCCTTAGCTTCGCCTCGACGCAAGCCTCAGGATGTCGCCACGTGCCGCCCTGTCGACCGCCACACCTACCTCGTGGATAGCTGCGCCGCCGCGCCAGCCTCTCCACGCCGCCACGCGTCGACCGTCCTTTTTGCGGACCTCCCCCCGGTTTTGACGCCAAAACCGGGAAACCTGGGCCTTCCCCCGGTTTTGAGGCTGAAACCGGGAAGCCTGTCCTCAGGCTGAGTTTTGTGGCCCAAACTCAGAAACCCGCGCGCCCAGGTTTTGAGGCCCAAACCTGGAAACCGTCCATACCGAGTTTTGAGGCCCAAACTCGGAAACCGGCCACCCCGAGTTTTGAGGCCCAAACTTGGAAATCGTCGATGGTAGCTTTTCGAGGCTCAGCTACCGAACCCGTGCCATAGACGGGATGTGGTTCGCACACCCCGAGTTCCAGCACCGATGCCGGAGCATGTCCAGCCTCCACGCCGGGCACAGTGCATTCGCCATCCTTCTCGGCATCCCGCCAAGTGTCACGACGCCATCACCTTCCTCCCGACTCGGTCGATGCACCGCACATCCCCATGTACTCTTGCTTGTCAACGCCACGTGCCAGCTACCACAGCTGGTCCTCAGGTCTCTCGGTCCATCGATCCAAGCTCCACGTCCGCCCTTCACCGCTCTAGGTCCGTCGGCACGGCATGTCCCTACTTGACCTTCACCTCACCTTCGACCACTGCTCGAGCTCTGCACCTGCTCATCAACACAGCCAAGAGACATGTTGCCCGTTGATCGATCACTCATCACTCAGGAAGGGAACCACAAGGGCACATATCAACCTTGTGTTCTCATCCTCCACTCCCGTGGCCAAGGCCACCAGGAGGGCCCCGGGTGTACTCAAGGGTGCGGCTAGGGGCGCCGTGTCGAGGCGGGGCTGGCCGACTACTTTTCCCTGACTGGGGAGGCTAGTAATGGCCGGAACGGCTTCGCCCTGGCAGTGCACCGGCCATGGCGGGCACGCTCGGCGTGGCATCCGTTCGGGCGTTCCCGAGCCCGTGCGGCTCGGCATCGCCGCCTCTCGCTTGATTCGCGTATGCGTCATGTGCCGTGGTGTGTAACGTCAAGTAGTGCTTGGCAGGGCGGTGCCTTGCCCCTCCCAGTGTGGGGAGTTGTGCAGCGGCGCCCTTGGTGTCCATGGCGGGCACGCGTTCGACAAGCAGAGATGATGGCGCTCACCGTAGGGCTCGTGGCGGCTAGGATGGTGGTGTAGTGGCAAGGCGAGGCCGTGACGATTCGAGGCAGTGCAGGCAGGGCGGCTACGTCGGTGTAGTCGTTCGGGCGGCGGCGTCCTCAGCTCTGGTGGCGTCGAGCAGGGGCTCAGCGACTCCGGTGGCTCGGTCTCCTCCTCCTTCCTTCCTCCTTTGCTCTCCTCCTCCTTCCTTCGTGTTCTATGGTTTGTGGATTGCCACCAGAGGCGGCGACGATCTAGGAGTGGGTTAGGGCTCACGATGCGGCGTTTTATAGCCGCTCGGTGGCCATGGCTGCGGCGGACGGTGGAAAACAGTGGAGGGGGTACGTGTAGGGTGATTAGAGCCTTAGGGTTAGGGTTCGGGGTAGGTGCGAGCAGGCGAGCGGGCTGGCGCTCCTAATCGTGGCGGCGGCCGGTCAAAAGCGGTGCCATGGCGTCAGCGGCGCGGGGTCATGACAGTGGCGTCAGCGGCAAGGCCGTGCCTATCCGATGGAGGGCTCCGGGTGCAGTCGTGGCGTCCATCCGGGTGCGGCCTTCCCAATGGCTCGGGCGGGGACGGTGGATGCGCGAGGCTCAGCCTCGGATGCGCTCCGGTGGGGGAGCTCTACTCTGGCGTCGGGGAAAAGCAGAGGAGGGGGAGAAAGGTGGGGGATGACAGGTGGGGTCGATGGGGCCACCGGTCAGCCGGCTAGAGAGGGGAAAGGGCGGGATCCTGCGCGACTACGAGCTGGGCCGGCGAGCGTTGCGGGCCGCGCGGCCTGGGCGAGTGTGCCTACGTGCGGTTAGGCCGCAAGGCGCGCGTGTGGGCTGCGTGTGAGGGGAAAACAGGCCAGGCCGGTTAGGCTAACTTGGGCTTCTTTCCACCTTTCCTTTGTTCCTGATTTCTCTCCCTTTTCCATTACTTCACTAAGCATGTGATTCAAGGGTGTGTGTGAGCTTGTGTGGGACCCACTTGGGTCTCTAGGGGTTGGTTAGGTTATTAGGGCATCATGTGCCGGGGTCACTTGTGACAGCATATCAGGATTTGGATCCAAGTTTTCATAAAGTATTATCTTAAGCATTACACATCAAATGGTAAGATCCAAACCATAAATTGAATAACAATGCATATGCTTTTATCTCTACATGGGTGTTATCTATGCATCTAGGGAGGGTTTCCTACATGGCACTCACCAAGCTTGGGTTATTTTCAAAAAGTTTTTGAAAGTTGTGATTTTTGGGTTACGGGTTTTCTCCGGGTTGTTACACTTACTAAAGAGCTCGTCGCACGTGAGGGTCTCATAGTTAGGCGATTCGATGATCGCCAGAACCTTGGAATCCCACACCGACCGATCAAGGGTATGCAAAAGCTTCAAAGCCCTCTCATGATCATCGAAAGGCAATAGCTCCTTGTTTGCCCTCATCCTGTTGACAATCACTTGAAAGCGAGCGAATAAACTTTCTATGCTCTCGCCAGACATATGTCGAAAGTTCTCATACTCTCGCTTGACTGACTCATAGAGACGGGTTTTGACTTGAGTGGTTCCCTCATGAAAACGCGATCAAACTCACTCATGCTCAGACATGAGAAAAGAGCATTACGGGCTCGGCTATTGGCATCGTGCTCATCGATCTGATGCTGAGTCACACGAGCAGCCAAGACCACGTAATCAGCAGAGTTGCAAATATCCCAAATGGAAGCACCAATACTCTGCAAATAGGCCGACATGCGTATATTCCAATACGCATAGTTCGTCCCATCGAAAAACGGCGGTTTGCCCACGCTGTGATCCATGTCGCCTTCGGTGGATCTGGACCAGCTAAGGTGGAAGATCCTTAACCTGCTCCGATACCAATTGAACGACCGAGAATGCAATAGCAAGGCGACCAGGGGGGTGAATGGGAGCACAAAAATTTCTCTCAAAACTTCGGCCTTTGTCCCACAAATCAACCCCCAAAATCTTCGATCGAAACCGTGATGCCCACGACCCTTGGAAGAGGGTGGATGATCCCTAGGATCACAGCGAGGCACCACAAAGTGATAACAAGCCAACCGTCAAAAGCACCGGCACAAGTTCGACCCTAAAAACCGAGTCCCAAACGTAGATTGAAGACTACGTCGGGAAATCCTGAAATACCGATGCTAACAAGTAGCAAAGATACTTAGAGAGGTTCCTAGGTGAACTAAAAGGCCAACCGAGAAGTCCAGAATCCAAGCGGAGAAGTCGGGAGAGCAAACGCACTAAGGCTCAGCCTACAGCCGATTCCCGGACTGTCTGCCAGTACGGTCCCGGACTGTCCGGCTCAACCGCGGACTGTCCGCCAGCAGAAACCCCAAAACAGCACTGCTGCTGAACCTCCCTGGTCGGCTGGCGGACTATCCACGACCGACTACTGCAGACTGTCCGCCGGTCAAACCGAGTCAGCAAAGTCGAGCCGCGCGACCACTGCTCGGTCGGAGCCCGACGCGCGGACTGTCCGCGGGCACAACGGCGGACTGTCCGCGAGTGCCCAGAGAGGGCGATTTCGGTCGCCCTCAACTCAAATCCTCCCAAATCCGATTCAAGTTAAAATCCCTTGATCCCAAACTTGGAGAAGATGATCACGAGGTAGTTGGGAGACTATCCTCAAGAAATCATCCGTTCAAATCAACTCAATCAACGGGAAATCGAAAGGGAAGGTGTATGAACCGAAAAAGCACCACGAAAATGAAATCAACCCGATCTACTTGTTCGTGAGGAGTTAGATACATTCCTTCGGTGGAAATGATCTCCTCACTATAAAGAACAAGTTGATTCAAACGGATTTCGCAAAGACGCAGTAGAGAGGGAGATCGAGTGACGGGAAAATCGTGGAGAAACGGAGAACACGAAGAACATGAACAAAACGCGAATCAAGTCATCGATCTGCAACCGTGTGGCTACCACACGCTACAACAGTGAGAATACGGTCTCACTTCCTCAAAATCTCCAGTACATAGAGGTATGGTTCTCTGCGGATCTCAGTTGCTACGGCAGGGGATTGGGAGAGCAGGAAAACCTAGAAGGCAAAGAGCAAAATGACTGAGATAGAATGGGAGGAGGGTGTCTCCCTCTACTTATCCTAATTCTAATTGATACTCTACCCTTCACTAATTACAGAGCGAGCCAGCTAAACCCTAGGGTTATTCTGGACCAACTCGTGGTAGGTGGTGATCCGACGGCCACGCCCGCACAACTGGTAGCGTTGCCTCGACGCAACCTCACCGATTGCTGCCACGTGCCGCCACCGCTCCGCTCGTCCTTTTCCCGGACTTTGCCCCCGGTTTTGAGGCCCAAACCGGGAAACCAGCCTTCACAGCCAACCCCCGGTTTTGAGGCCCAAATCGGGAAACCAGCCATCCATCGCCTGAGTTTTGTGGCCCAAACTCAGAAACCCGCAACGCCCAGGTTTTAAGGCCCAAACCTGGAAACCGTCCTCAGCCCGAGTTTTGTGGCCCAAACTCGGAAACCATCAGCGCCCAGGTTTTGAGGCCCAAACCTGGAAACTGTTCACTCGGTGGTTTTTCTGTAGCTCAACCACCAAACCGAGCTGTAGAGGGGATGCACCGCCTGTGCACCCCGTCCACCGACACGTGTCCCCAGGTCCTCGACCAAGGCAACACCGTGCCCGCAAGTCTTCGCTCGTCGCTGTCCCAGGCTGTCAGCCACCACAGTTGATCCTCGGACCACCGGTCCCTCAGTCCAAGCCTCACGTCCGCTCTTCGCCACTCTCGGGTCCATCGGCACGGCACGTCTCTACTTGACCTTCACCTTGCCTTTGATCACTGTATCCGTGCTCGACACCTGCACAACACAAGCCAAAGAACATGCGCATTATCCTAGTTGATAGTCACTCATCACTCAGAGACTCGGCATACACCCATGTATCTGCAAATGTACCCAAAGTAAGCATCCTCTTGTACCTTAGTGTGGAAGTAGGGTAGAGTGGCATCATTGTCTCTACAAAACTGCTTTGGGGCTCTTGCTCTGGTGTAACTGTCAAAATCCCACTTTCTGATGATTCCCCTATAGATAGAGACATCCATTTCCTCATCATCTCCTTCATCTTCCTCATCAATGTCAACATCTGGATTCGGATCCCAATCATGATCATCATCATCATTTCCTCTCCCTCTCTTGGATTTGCTTCCTCCCTTTCTTTTGCCTGAAGTGACATTCTTTCCTTTGCCTCTGTCATTTTTCCAATGAAAAATAGGTATGGAAGTAAGTCACATGCATGAATACCAAGAGTGACAATGTGCCACTGTAATTTGGAGTCAATCAATCTTCAATTTGTGACTAAGAGTAAGCATATGAATGACCCAATGTGACAATCCATAGTTTTTCAATTGAAATTTGTGTTTGAATCCACATACAGCAATATATATATGAACTGCATGAGAGAACCACTACTGTTAGTTTGGCTATATTCATAGAAAATGTATTCAATCCATATCCCATCCATGGCTGCTGCTGCTGTGCAAAAACAGTGCCCGCGGACAGTCCGCCGATGTAGGCGCGGACAGTCTGCGGTTACTGTTCACGCATGAACAACACAGTGTCAGTTCATCCTTTCAATCCCCATATCTCTTGATTCAACCAATAACTTTCAATCAAACTTTAGGCATATCATCTCCACATCACTAGCAACAACTACCCCCAAAAAGTTTTCCAAATCCATGGCTCAAAAGTAGATCAAGATTCAAACCCTAAGTGCCATTCAAAACATGAAATCTATCCAAATCCATGGGGGAATCAATGAAATACCGGGAGAACATGATGGAGGAACTCGCGGAGTGTCCGGGGAACTTCTCGGACGGTCTGGGGAAGCCTCCAATCCTTCGGTCCCCTCCCTTCTTCTTCCTTGTGACCGCATGGTGAGAGAAAGAGAGAGAGAGGAGAAAGCTCTGTTGTTGTGAAGGGGTATGGCACTGCATCTGTTCGGCAGAGCCCGACCTGGGTCAAAACCCGACTCGCGGACAGTCCGCAGTTGGACTGGAGGACAGTCAGTCGTTCATTTTCCGGCCGAGTTTCAGAACTGCACAGACTCAGTGTTGTGACCAAGTTTTTGCCTGCGGACAGTCCGCGGTCCAATGGCGGACAGTCCGGGAATGCCAATTTTCCCCAGAGTTTTGTTGTTCCTTGCTATATTGATCTCAACACATTTCAATATGCTTCTCCCCATATACCAACTGTCAATATATCTTTCCATAGCTGATTTTTGACATAAAATCCAAACCAAAGACCTTGACCCAGAATTCTTACAAATAGCATGAACGAATCTTTCATATTGCCAAGTTGATCTAACAAACATATAATAAACTAGGCAATAAATTGATAAAACACAACATAAATATGAACAAGATAGTGAGCTTATGATAAGCAATATGCACCTATTACCATACTAGTTGGGTAGGTTATGAAAAAGCACAACCAAGTTTCATACCACCGTTTGAAGTGAAGACATGATCCAATGTATGAATAATTCCAATGATTATTGTAAGGAAAATGGACCTCGGCCCATTTATCTTTGGATTTTGGTGTTTGATGATCAACATAACCAAATGGGACTAATGTGTTTGCAAGTGTTTGTTTTGTAGTCTAATAGGATGCACATGTGACTTGGACGAAGGCAATATGATGATCAAGTGATCAACACTTCAAGAAATACCCTACAATATGTATTGGAGGCTTACAAAGATCAAGCAAAGTCCAAGACACAAGAAATAGAGAGCCGGACGCAAACAAAGTTAACGCTCAAGCTGAGACAAGAGCTGATTGAATTGGAACTATCTCATGATTTTGTATTTGCTCAAACTAAGATTGCATTAGCATAAAGCTGAAGAGCATTTCATTAGCTTTCCGAAAAGTCCCAGATCATCGAAATCGGAGTTCAGAGCTAAGAGTTATGCCCCCTCAAGCCGAGACAAGAGCTGATTGAATTGGAACTGTCTCATTATTTTGGAATTGCTCAAACTGCCATGGCACTATCATAAAGTTGTATAGAATTTCATTAGCTTTCCGAAAAGTCTAAGATCATCAAAATCGAAGTTCGGAGCTAAAATTTATGCCCAAAATACGAAAGCATGTCTCACTGGAAATGGAGCAACGGACGCTCCGATGCTGAGCAACGGACGCGCGTCCGATGCAGCGTCCGATGACCTCCGAAATCAGCCCAGAATGAACAGTGTGATGGTAGAGTCCGATGCCAGCGTCCGATGCATTACTGTAGCATCTGATGCCTCCGAAAAATAGGTCTAACGACTAGTTTTCCAACGGCTACTCATCACATGAGCATAGGACGCGTCTGATGTCATCACTGTAGCGTCCGATGCTCTACAGAAAGCTGATTTCAGCCCCTCCAACAGCTCTATTTGATTGGGGGCCTATATATACCACTTCTAACCGGCCAAATGAGGTGTGGAGGTGTAAGGAAACATACCAAGAGTGTTGCTACACCATATTAGTGCCTCCAAATGCATAGTGCTTAGTGATTTACATGGTGATTAGTGTAGGTGCTTTGCGAAGTGCTTAGGCTAGTTAGACCACTGCTCATGCGCTTGCTCTAGGTTTAGGCCTAGTGTTTAGTGAGGTTTGCATACCTCTTACTACTCGGTGCTTGCGTGCACCATTGTTGTACATCGGAGGGCTTGTAGTCTTGCAAGATCACACCAACCGCGTTTGTGGTATGGCCGCCACCGTGTACTGAAGGGAACAAGGCCCACGGCGGTTCGGCCGGAAGCTTGATAGTGGAGACGGCGGGAAGCATCCGGGAGAGGCTTTGCCACGAGTTGCTTAACCGGAGACCCACTTGCGCGTGGGGAAGGACCGGAGCTATCCACGGAGTCACCTGACCGGGAGCCTGGCCCTTGCGATGGATTCCTTGCGAGGGGCTCCAACGAGGACTAGGGGGAAGCTTGCGTGCTTCTCGATACCTCAGTAAAAATACCGGAGTCGTCGACGAGAGTTTGCATATCTACCTTGCTCTTTAGCTTCCGCATTTACTTTGCTACCTTAATTATGTCTTTACCTTTCCTAGCTTAGTTGTTAGGCTAGTTGATAGGTTTGGAACCTAGGTCGCATAACTCTTTTGCGGTAGAGATAGCAACACACCTAGCAAAACCATAGTTGCTCTTTTATCTAGTTTACTTTCTTGCATAGGTTTTGACTAGGTGGTAATTAGAGGACATAGTTAGAGTAAAGTTTTTAGTTGCCTAATTCACCCCCCCCTCTTAGGCGTCACGGCCCTTTCAATTGGTATCAGAGCCGGTTGGCTCATTTTTAGACCCTTGGCTTCACCGCCGTTGAGCCGACGCTATTGAGAGTGGTTGGGATGGATACCTCTAGTCCTCCGCACTTTGACGGCACAAACTTTCCCTACTATAGTGCTAGAATGGCTTGCTACCTAGAAGCAGTTGATCTAGGTGTTTAGAGAGTCACCCGCGATAGGATGAAACCCCTTAAGAATCCCGAGAAGCCTACCACGGGTGACGAAAAAGAGCTTCATTTTATTGCTAGAGCTAAAAATTGCTTGTTAGAATCTTTTAGCATGGATGTGTTTAACCAAGTTTTTACTTTACAAACATCTCATGAAATTTGGTTAAAGCTACATGAGCTCCATGATGGTACAAGTAATGTTAGAGAGCAAAAACATCACCTAGCTAAATCAAGTTATGATTCTTTTAAAATGAATGAAAATGAGCTTGTTCATGATATGTATTCTCGTTTGAATCTAATTATCAATGAGCTCAATTCTATTGGAATTACAAAGCTAGGTGATGTAGATATTGTGAGGAAGATCATCTCCGTGCTCCCAAAGAACAAGTATGCAACCATCATCACCATCCTCCACAACATGGAAGACTTGAGCACCATGACCCGGTCCATTGTCATTAGCAAATTGGTGGCATTTGAGATGTCACGCAAGATGGGTCAAGAAGAAGCCACTTCATCAAGCAAAGGCATCGCTCTCACATTTGATGAGCACAAAAAGATGAAGGGCAAAAAGCAAGTTGAGACAAGCTCAAGCTCCTCAAGTGAAGAAGAAGAGGATGATGAAGATGAAGAATCAAGTGATGATGATCAAGCCTCCACCTCATCCGACTCCTCCTTAGATGAAGAAGAAACAATCAAACTTATGAAAGGAGTGAAGAGGATGATCCGCAAGCTCAATGTCAAGGGTGTGCCCATCACAATTGAAGATTGCCTCTTCACCAATCAAAGAAGAGAGCAAAGGAAAAATGGATGCTATAGATGTGGCAAGAGAGGGCACTTTGTAGAAGATTGTCCAAAACAAAAGCCCACACCCAAGGACAAGAAAAAGAAGGGATGCAAGGCCAAAGCCCTCACCACCATCAAGACATGGGATGATTCATCAAGTGATGATGAAGCACAACACAAGAGGCGCGGCTCCAAGCACTCATCATCAAACTCCTCACGTATGTGCCTTATGGCACGAGGTAACACAAACTCTATCTCTAGTGATAGTGATAGTGATGATGAGCTTCCTTCTTATAATGAACTTGTGCAAGATAATATTAAATATGCTAAAGCTTGGACTAGCCAACAAAATAAAATTAATGACTTAAAAGAAAAATTAGATAGTTCTCAACAAGCCTATAATGCTATGCTTGATCAATATGAAACTTTTTCAAACTTAAATGTTGAGCTATCTAATAAAATTGAGAAACTTGAGGCTAGTATAAGCACATATGATAGCACAAATAATGATGAGCAACTTGCTAAGAAAAAAGAAAAACTAAAAGCAAAGTTAGCTTGCACACAAGATGCTTACAAAAGTTTGCTTACCAATATGGAAATTATGTGCAAACATTGTGATGAGCTAACTAATAAAGTTGCTAATCTTGAAACCATCGGAGCAAACCCCACCGAGGCACCTAAAATTAGAAACTCTATCTTTGATATGCCTAAAAAGGATGTCTCTACTTCTTGCATTGATTTACATGATTTAGACTCACCCATGTGCAAACAAGCTTGTGTTGAGAATGTGATTGTAGAAACATGTACACAAGAAATTGCGATGGAGAATGAGCTACTGAAGCAAGAAGTGGCTCGCCTCACCATAGACTTGACTCAAGCAAAAGGCAAGACGAAGCAAACCCGAACTCATCAAGATAACACTGTCAAGGGAGTGAAGAAGCTTGATGAGGAGCAAACCGTGGTTTTCTACGTTTGCCACAAGGAAGGCCACAAGTCTTTTGAGTGCAAGGTGAAGCATGGGGGAGAAAAGAAGAAAGAGAAAAACAAAAAGCAAACAAGCAAGCTCTCCAACACCTACACCAACAAGGTGAACAAGAAGGCCTCCACACCTTACCTTTTGAAGAAGAAGAAGAATGACAAGGTGGTGGCCATCAAGGTGAACAAGCAAGCTAACAATGGGGCCAAATGCATTTGGGTGCCTAAGGATATTATTTCAACGATGAAGAGAACCAACAAGGTTTGGGTCCCGAAAGGGAAGTGAGTTGTCAAGTGGACTACGGGGAACTTGGAGACTTGGCAAAGTTTTGGGTGCATATCATGGGGTGCATCACATTGGATCATGTCATTGCCAAGTATGTTAGTGGGTACTATGGACCCAAGTTCCCCCTCCAATGTTAGGTAACTAGATTTAAATTCTTGCAAATTCTTTTAGCATCTAGTTCCTTTCACTGCCTAGGTTTGCATTGGTATTTTCATATCTTTTGTCATGCATTCATCAGGCTTATCATATGGTAGGGTTGCTCGGCTCCACTCACATTCTTAGAGCAAACCTACATGGTTTAATTTGTTTAGGAGCACGGCACATAGCTTCTTTTACCTTGTATTTATCTTATATGTGCCAAAGTCCAAATAGTAGATAAACTACCCCGACTACCATCTTCCATTGGTGTCACATTTCTAGTGATGTCAACTTGCAAAATGGTAGTTTGACCTTACAAGTCAATGTGCATGTCTCCTACAAGTATTTCAAACTTGTATGCACACTTTGAGGGGGAGATTACTCTACAATTTGGAAGCTTTGAAACTAACACTACTTTCAAGTTTATCATGTGTGTAGTAGTCTCATTGCAAGGAAAATGGAGTTCCCAGAGACAAGCATCATGTGTGACGATAATTCATTTGGTATCTACATATGGCATTCCTAATCGATAACATTATGTTGATTTCACTTTGATACTCTTATATGCTCTCTCCATGCATTATATAGAGTAAACTCCTTTGTGCTCAAATTTGCCCGTTATGCATATGCTTTGCCTTACACCATATGTATGCATATACTTAGGGAGAGTTTAGCCTATATAATGTTTCCTCCCTTGTACTTTTAAATGTCTTCCTTTTCGGTGTTTGATTCCAAAGGGGGAGAATGTGAAGGGACCAAAAGCAAGCCCAAACTAAAACAAACAAAATAACCAAAATCTGGGAATGGTCCAAAAATGGAGGAAGTGGATTATGGAGTTAGGGGGATAATTAATCCATAAAGCCACTAAAAGGAACTCAATGGCAAGGGCAAGATATGTTTTTATAAGTGTGTTTCAATTTGGTATCTATTAAACATCTTATGATCTTGCCTTTGCATTGCATCCAAGCCAGTAGATTGCATTTTAAATTTTTGTCTCTATTATTTGCTTGCTTTGGTTGTGTTGTCATCAATCACCAAAAAGGGGGAGATTGTAAGGAAAATGGACCTCGGCCCATTTATCTTTGGATTTTGGTGTTTGATGATCAACATAACCAAATTGGACTAATGTGTTTGCAAGTGTTTGTTTTGTAGTATAATAGGATGCACATGTGATTTGGATGAAGGCAATATGACGATCAAGTGATCAACAATTCAAGAAATACCCTACAGTATGTATTGGAGGCTTATAAAGATCAAGCAAAGTCCAAGACACAAGAAATAGAGAGCCGGATGCAAACACAGTTAACGCTCAAGCCGAGACAAGAGCTAATTGAATTGGAACTGTCTCATGATTTTGGATTTGCTCAAACTAAAATGGCATTAGCATAAAGCTGAAGAGCATTTCATTAGCTTTCCGAAAAGTCCAAGATCATCGAAATCGGAGTTCGGAGCTAAGAGTTATGCCCGCTCAAGCCGAGACAAGAGCTGATTGAATTGGAACTATCTCATGATTTTGGAATTGCTCAAACTGACATGGCACTAGCATAAAGTTGTATAGAATTTCATTAGCTTTCCTAAAAGTTCAAGATCATCGAAATTGGAGTTCGGAGCTAAAAGTTATGCCCAAAATACGAAAGCCTGTCTCACTGGAAATGGAGCAACGGACGCTCCGATGCTGAGCAACGGACGCGCGTCCGATGCAACGTCCGATGACCTCCGAAATTAGCCCAGAATGAACAGTGTGATGGTAGAGTCCGATGTCAGCGTCCGATGCATTACTGTACCGTCCGATGCCCCTGAAAAACAGGTCTAACGGCTAGTTTTCCAACGGCTACTCATCACATGAGCATAGGACGCGTCCGATGCCATCACTATAGCGTCTCATGCTCTACAAAAAGCTGATTTCAGCCCCTCCAATGGATCTATTTGATTGGGGGCCTATATATACCACCTCTAACCAGCCAAATGAGGTGCGGAGGTGTAAGGAAACATACCAAGAGTGTTGCTACACCATATTAGTGCCTCTGTATGCATAGTGCTTAGTGATTTACATGGTGATTAG
The DNA here is from genome assembly GCA_009763385.1 of Coix lacryma-jobi var. lacryma-jobi. Lineage (NCBI taxonomy): Eukaryota > Viridiplantae > Streptophyta > Magnoliopsida > Poales > Poaceae > Coix > Coix lacryma-jobi. The sequence continues at coordinate 63,897,674 of CM019825.1, forward strand.
TGTATGTGCTTTGCGAAGTGCTTAGGCTAGTTAGACCACCGCTCATGTGCTTGCTCTAGGTTTAGGCCTAGTGTTTAGTGAGGTTTGCATACCTCTTGCTACTCGGTGCTTGCGTGCACCATTGTTGTACATCGGAGGGGCTTGTAGTCTTGCGAGATCACACCAACCGCGTTTGTGGTGTGGCCGCCACCGTGTACCGAAGGGAACAAGGCCCGCGGCGGTTCGGCCGAAAGCTTGATAGTGGAGACGGCAGGAAGAATCCGGGAGAGGCTTTGCCACGAGTGGCTTAACCAGAGACCCACTTGCGCGTGGGGAAGGACCGGAGCTATCCACGGAGTCACCCGACCGGGAGCTTGGCCCTTGCGATGGATCCTTGCGAGGGGCTCCAACGAGGACTAGGGGAAGCTTGCGTGCTTCTCGATACCTCGGTAAAAATACCGGAGTCGTCGACGGGAGTTTGCATCTCTACCTTGCTCTTTAGCTTCCGCATTTACTTTGCTACCTTAATTATGTCTTTACCTTTCCTAGCTTAGTTGTTAGGCTAGTTGATAGGTTTGGAACCTAGGTCGCATAACTCTTTTGCGGTAGAGATAGCAACACACCTAGCTAAACCATAGTTGCTCTTTTATCTAGTTTACTTTCTTGCATAGGTTTTGACTAGGTGGTAATTAGAGGCCATAGTTAGAGTAAAGTTTTTAGTTGCCTAATTCACCCCCCCCCCCTCTTAGGCGTCACGGTCCTTTCAATTATGACCAATCATAATGAGATATATCATAGAGAACACTTCCATGGACTTCCAACTCCAAATATCACCCTTATTGCTTCAAGATCGGTTTGAACCTTCTCCAAGCTTCTTCGCACACTCTTGAGTGGTTATCTTGTCGAAGTTGAATTTATTGCACTAAAAGGTGTTTTGATCTTTGAATAGCATCAACATGACATATCCACATGTAAGATAGCATGGGTTCAAGATATAGATTATTTCACTTCAAACTTGACTTTATTGTTGGTGAAGATATAATGAGCTCACATGCCAAGTTCCCAATGCCACCATGGTACCTATTTAATCATGCAATTGCTTGATGGTACCCAACTCATGTTGGGTCCTCTCATGTCAGTAACCACATGTTTGGGCACCCAAATTGCCTTTGCATGTACAATAGAATGATCTATAAAAGTAGCCTTCACGGTACCATTTCCAACATTCCTAAGCAAATAGTTTTCATGTAATGACCTTGGCTTAGGATTGTTACCTTTGGGCCTACCATTTACAATGTGTCCCTTGTTGTAGTCTTGATAGTACCCATCGGAGGAGACGTCTTTGCTCAAACTTCTTCTTCTTCCTCCTCTTCTAACTTTCTTCTTTCCCAACTTGTTATCAACATTGCGGTTGACATTCACTTGTACTTGGGAAACTTTTGACTCATCAACTATTTGGACTTGAGATGCCATCTTCTTCTTGTTGGGACAACTCATGGCTATGTGACCTTCTTGTGGCACTTGAAGCATATGTAATGAGAAAGCTTTTTTTTTTATCTTCTATCTTCTTCATTTCTTTCTCATACTTCTTGCCCCATCTTTTGCCCTTGATATTGGTTGTTGTTGTAGGCAATTCCATTCATGTTGCCAAAACTCTTGTGGCTCTTCAATATTTGAGAATGAGTGACTTTTGGCAAAGTACTCATACCCACCTTGACACTTGATTTCTTTTCTTCTTCTACATGGTTAGTCTCATGATACATAGAAGGAGAACAAGTATCCAAGTTGAAGAACAAGATACCTCTAATAAATCATCACAAGTGGTAAAGGCATCTATTTTCTCTACAACAAAGAGTTAGCCATATATTGCATTTGATCATTCAACACACATAATGAGCTCTCATCAATTTTAATTTATTTCTTCGAAAGAGTCTTAGTGAGTGAATCATGGTCTTTCTTGAGTTTCTCATATTTAGAGCAAAGCACCTCATGAGTCAAAGATAAAGATTCTAGTTTGCATACAAATTTGCTAAGAAGTTTTCCGAACAATTAAAAGATTTCTTTAAAGCAAGATTTTCATGTTCCATGTCTTTCTTTGAGCTTCTACTTTTTCAAAGCAAATTGTCATGCCCTTAATAACATTTATAAGCTCATCATATGTGTATGCATGGTCAACTACATCATTGCAATTGTTTACCTCCTCATTGTCACAAGACATGTGACAATGTGTTGATGTAGATGGACTTCTAGAGTCATCCTTGACCAAAGAGTATGAGCAATCATCATAATTGTCAAGTGAGCTTGAAATAGAGAGTTCATCAATATGCTACAATGCCATCGACTATGCAATCATCCGAAGAATGCACTTGCTCATCATCAATTGCAATCACATCATACTCTCATTGAGAAATTTCCAAATTTCATGAGCAGTCTTCATGTCCATGATCTCTTTAAAGACATTATCCCTCAAAGATGGATAAAAGATGTTAATAGCTTGGATATCGAGATCTAGGCATTTCTCTTGTGCCGCAGTTGGGTTTACCTCATCCAACACTTGAGAAAAGCCTACATTCACGATCCACAATATTAAGGACTAATGAATTTGAAATTGCAAACCATCCATTCTTTCCAAGGTGTAAAGCATGTACCATCGAAGATATGTGGACACTGTCACACCCTGAAATTTGCATTTCCTAAATTAGAGTTAAAATGATTTATTTCTGAATTTTTGTGCTCATAAAATATAGGAAATAAAAATTTTCTCTAAATTAAAATTTATCCTAGGGTTTAGAAACATGTTTGTGCATTCATGTTGGAGCATTTGAGTTTTTGTGATGTGTGGTTTTGGTTCAAAATCCAATTGTGTTCAAAATGGTTTAGAAATGTTTTAAAAACAAATTCATAGAAAAGGGTTTTGAAGTAAAGACTTTTTGTTTTACAAAAAGTTTGGAAAATTTTAAAGTTCTAAAAACTTGTTGTTTCTTCAAAGATCCAAATCAAAAGTTTGAAAGGATTTCAAATTGGATTTGAAAATACTTTTGAAAATCCAAAACCAAAAATGAAAAGGCATTTCCCTCTCTTCCCTCACCCTTCTCCCTATCTGGCCCGATGGCCCAAGCCGGCCATTTTCCCCCTCCCGGGCAGCCCAACCGGCTCCCGCTCCTTCCCCCTCCTCTGGGCCGCGACCGCGTCCCCGGCCCAGTCGGCGCCCTCGCCCGAGCGCGTGCAAGCCCGCATGCTCGCTCCCGCTCCCACTCCCGCTGACCTTCGGGTCCCACTTGTCAGCTGTTTTCAGATCCCGCGCTCGCGCTCCTTTCTCGCTGACGACGTGGCCCCACCGGTCAGGGTCGTCTTCTCCCTCCGAAAAGGACTCGGACTCCATTGCCGAGCCCGCCGCCTCCAAGACTCCACCCTTCTCCTTTCCGTATCGGCCAAGTCGATCCCTCCTATAAGACTCTCCACCCTCCGCCGCCAATCTTTTTCCAAAAATCACGAGCTCCCGTGCCCTACCTTGCCCTAGCCGAGAGCTCCGCCCTAGCCGAGATCCCGCCGCCGTTGTTCTCGCTCCCTACCGCTCCACCGCCGCTCCGAGGTCCCCTCCGAGCTCCGTATCAATCTCCTGAATCTACTCGAACCCTCGTATCTCCTCTCCTCCTTTTGTTCTGAGTTCTAATTCCTCGCCGGAATTTGCAGGAGCATCACCACGCCCTCGACGAGCTCCACGCTATCGCCGATCCTTCTCCGATCCTGTAATTGCCTCAGATGAACCCGCAGTAAGCCCCAGAGTATCCTCACCCTTTTCCCGCAGCAAACCGAGCACTCTAGTCCTAGGCTCGCTTCGCGCCGCCACTACTCGGCCATGGCGCCGCCCTAAGCCGCCGGCTTCACCTTCCCCTCCGGCAACAGCACCGCCCCTCCTTTTCCCCATCTAATCTCGCCCATCCATTCAAGATCCAATGAACCGGATTGTCCCGTACCCTTTCGGCCTTGCTATTTGCAAAAGAGCCCTTCTATTATTTAAATATAAAACCCGCCGTCCTCCCTCCTTGATCTAATCTCACTCGTCCGTCCCAGATCTAACGGCTGAAATCTGTCAATACCCCTTCGGCTACCGTTTTGCAAAAAGGACCTTATAATTAATAAGGCCTTAACCCGCGGTCCAACCGACACTATTTCATGTGTCTTGGAAAATTTTCATTCAAGCCCCTGCGCTTTTACCAAAATGAGGCGCAGTCCAGCCAGTTTTCAGATTTTGTTTTATTTTTTAAAACTGCAAATTTGAGTTTCATTTATTTACGAAACTGCCACTGCTTTCAAAAGCTTTAACTTCTTCGTTTTAACTCCGATTTAGTCCGTTCAACTTGCGTTAGATTCGTTTCGAAAAGTTCTTTCAAATATATAACTTTCACCACTGTTTTCTGTAAATAAAATTTGAGTTAAATCTAATCTAGTAATTGTGTCTTTAATCTTGTTTAGTTCATATCTTTTCCGTTAAAACTCCGTTTAGCGTGATTTTCGCGTCTGTGTGTTCGTAGCGAATCGTAGATCAGTTTTCAAACTCTTATTTATTTATTTATTTGGTGTATTGTTCTAATTATAGGCTATGTTTGCTTTGCATGACTGCCTATGGATGCTTGTGTGGTGTCCTATGGTCGTATGTCCAGTCTGTGAGTTTACGTTGGTGATCAAGAAGAAGATCGTGATCAAGAGTCAACCTTTGGAAGTCTACAAGTCGACAGAAGAAGGATCTTGAGTTTAAGGCAAGTATAGCATGGGATCCTCCTTGATGTCCTAATAACCTTAATTCATCATAATTTTCATATTGCATGTGTCTACCTTGATGCCTATATAGATTTATCCTAGATGTTTGATCTTGTACCTTGATAACCATGGGTATGCATTGGATAGCTTGATGCTAGTGCTCAACTTAAACTATGATCATGTAAATTTTTTTAATGTATATGTGACATGTTAAAATATGACTTTTATAGCAACATGGTTTAGGAACTGCTATAAGGGATCACCCGGGACAACAGTGCAACCATGGGAGTTATATGGCTCTGACCTTAGCTCAGTATGAGGACCTTTTCTAGCTTGTTAGTGGTTACCCGAAAGGGCGCATAAGGCGCTTGCCGAGACGGGTATAGTGCGGCTTCTGTCCACGTGTATAGGCTGCGTGTTATTGTGCCCTGGAAGGAGGGCTCTACATCCCCTTGCCTTAAGACCTAGCGGCCCTAACTTGTTAGACGAACCTTTGAAAGGCTGCGCAGTGAACCCTGTCGTGCACCTTGGAAGTGTGACGTGGGCCTTGCAAACCCCGGCATATGGGAATCACTACTCATCGGGTAAAGTGTACAACCTCTGCAGAGTGTAAAACTGATATATCAGCCGTGCTCACGGTTACGAGCGACCTGGAATTCTTATGGTATAGTTGTTGCTATAAATAATGGTAATAATGATGATGATATTTATTAATGGATACATGTTACTTGATCATATGTTTTAATTGGGATGGTTATACTTTGATGCTACTTAATGCTAAAATTATGCCAACTAAAAGCTAATGCAATTAAACCAGTGTCAGCCTTTTGAGCCTCATGAACCCCATGTTATATTGTTTAAGTACAAGATGTACTTATGCTTGTTTTACTTTCAATACTTTGGAAAAATCCCGGATGGGTACCAGACTGCAAGAGTTGGAGAAGTTAGGCTTGTGATCAACCAGTCAGTTGTCCTTGTGAAGTTGGTGTCTCCATCTGAAGATCGGAGTGTCTTTCCGTTGTCTGCTCTTTAAGGTTATGTTCTTTTGTTTTATATACGTTATATAAGAGCATTGTCTTTCGATATTACCCTTTATTTGTTGCTATATGTGAGATTTGACTTCCTGGGCTCACATATGGTGTATACCTGGTTTTGTTCTTAAAACCGGGTGTGACAAAGTGGTATCAGAGCAATGCTGACTGTAGGACGCAAGCCTAGTTAGAAACTGGTCGTTTTAAGGTTTTGAAAATTTCTATAGAACCTTTGTTCTATCAACCTTGGTATTTTCTCCCTATTGTATCTTCTACCCTTGTTATTTATCTCCTCCTTGTGGCTTAAATTTTAAATTTTGCTCTCACCTTCACTCCTTGCCTTAAATTGCTTTTGAAAACTTCCCTCTATCTAAGTAGACGGATCGTTGACCAAGCTATGTCGTCTCTGACCACAGTTAACAAACGGAAGTTGATCTCTATGCAAAGTCAAGACCTGGGAAGAATGACACAACAGCAAAATGCAACACAAGGACCAACCAACATGGAAGGAAGCCATAAAGAACAGTTACAGCAAGATTACATCCATGGAAAATTGAGGCATGTGGATATGACCACTATTCATGGAGCAAAGAAAGTTGTGTATGGCATGATCCCAGTCAATTCGGTAACTGCCATGGTTCTTTTTGACCCTAGTGCCTCGCACTCGTTCATCTCTGCCATGTTTGTAGCTCGCCTAAAGATAAGGTAATGGCCAACAAAGAAGCTCATAGTAGTTCGCACACCAATTGGAGAAATTGAGACAAACCATGAATGCCGAGATGTTAGAGTCCGGATAAAAGAGAGTGAGTTCATAGTGAAGCTGAATGTTTTGGAACTCTCAGGAATCGATGTTATCCTTGGACATGGATGGTTAAGGAGTCGTAAAAGTGAGGTCAATTATTCCCGACGTTCAGTGTTCCTAAGAACACCATCAGGCGAGAGGATTGAATATCGAGGTATGCCATTATCACCCAATGAATGTGAAGCAAGTCTATTGGAAGCTAGCAGTAGTAAGACGCAAGAGGTTCAGGATCGATGTCCATGTTGCAAGCATTATGGGAATTCTTGTCTTCAAGAGAAGTCAACCAAGGATGAGGTCAAAGCGAACCCAAGTGGTGAAGTCAAGGAAGGTAAGAAAAGGAAAGCAAATTCATTCGAACCACCGTTGATACGTCACCTACAATTGAGTTCTACCCCAGTACCACATACAGTTTCAACTCTTGTTCAGACCAGCCTAGATCAGCAGCAATTAGAAGCTCCTCCAATTAAGAACTTTCCACATGAGGTTTGCATAGATGGTTGGACAATCACCTACAAAGAGTTCCAACCACGGAAGCGAGTTAAGAAGCAGAATAAACTGGTAACAGTCAATCCTCCGAGTCAGCAAGATGGTAGCACATCAAACAACACTTCTACCGCAGCAGATCCAACCAAAGGAAGATGTTATCATTGCCAACAGGAAGGACATTATGTCAGATCTTGCCCCAAAAAGGTCAACAACCGACTCAAGAAAGTAGCCAGAGCCTAGTCACTACAGAGTAGCCATCAACAAGTGATGTCAGTGCCTGATGCAAAGGAAGTCCCCTGATAGCGGTTGACAAATAAAGAGTGTACAAGAAAAGCTACCCTTGACGTTCTTGCAGATGTATCGTGTTCTAGTAGTTCTTGAGCCCTTATGTAATGAAACGTTAGTAACGAAGTTAAGTCAAGTCCTTGGCCCATGTGTGGCTTGTGAACCTGTGATGTTTGTTGCTTGCCCTTATGATAATGTTTGTTTTGCATCTTTGTAATGAGTGCAATGATTTTGTGGGTTTCCTCACAATCTCATTTAGGTTTAGTTGATAAGTTCATGCATAGAAGGTTGGGTTCTGTTTCTTCTGTTCCCTTATCCTATCTTTCCGGAGCAGTCTGTCTTTATCAGCTTATAATCTCTGTTTATGGATGTTCAAATCATGGACAATTCTGGACACAAGTAGACTTCATGATCTTTCTCTGAGCACAAGAACCACCCTGATAGCTGTTATGGTTTTGGAGTTATGAAATTCACAATTTGATACATCCGTGCTGTCTGGAATCTGGAATAGTTTCTGTTGTCTGTGTTTTCGACGACCTTAACTACAGAATCTGGGAAGTGTTCTACATGAAAGTTGTAGAGGATTTCATAAGCTTTCCAGAAAGGTAAACTGCAACTTCATTGGATAAACAGAGCTTGAGTTTGGCTGTTTTACTGCACTGCTGTTTTGCTACTCGCGAGAAATTTCAGAATTCTTGTTCTTACCTTTACATATGAATTTCTCTGGGATATCAGAAGTTGGTTATGGCTGTCAACATGCTGGAATAATATGCAAGCTACCCTTTTGTGTTCTCTAGTTGATCTTTCTTAAGGGGGGGTAGTGCTTTGATCAATAGAAGTTAAAGTTGTGAGTTGTCTCTCATGGTACTTCATGAGCATGATCATCTATCCTTGCTCATGTTACTTTTGTTGGTCACCTGATGACAGGAAATGTGGCACACCATGAGTCAGGATCCCTATATGCCACCTCTCACTGATGATCACGAGTACAATGAAGCCGAGCACTATCAAAACAACCATGTTGAAGTTTGAGTTGGGAGTGATTCGAGTCAGAATCTAGAACAACGAAAGCGAAAAAGGAAAGCCAAAAAGAAGCTTACTGAAGCAAGTAGAGCACAGCGCAATTATGTCAATGGAAGGTTGAGCAATATGGATATGGATAACATTCAAGGAGCTATAAAAATGGTTGGTGGTTACATTCAAGTGAGCTCAACACAAGCTTTTGCTCTGTTTGATCCGTGCTTCGCACTTTTCATCTCCGACAAGTTGTTATAGACGAGCAAGATGGCGAAGTGTCCAACAAAGAGGCCCTTGATAGTTCATACCCCAGTTGGAGAAATACAGACAGATCAGATATGCCTTCATTGTTTTGGAGTCACTCAATATTCCTATGGTTCTTGGTAATGGATGGTTGTGTGCGCACAAGGAGTAATTCCTGGTACTCGGTGCACAATGTTTCTAACTGCACCGTCAGGGAAAGAATCGAGTATCGCGGTTGTCAACTTCAATCTGAGGAAGCTGATGACTTGTACAATGGAGTGCAGACTAAAGATGCTATCGTGGATAATGATGAGCATATAGATAAGGACACAGATGGGCAAACGTCTTCAGTGGAAGTGGATACACCAACCATCCGGCAAATGCAGGATACCCGGTCAAGATTCTAGAAATAGTTTGGAAAACTTTTAATGGAAGAAGGTCTAAAGTGTGTAAGGTTCAGTGGAGTAACCTAAGTGAAGAAGAAGCAATGTGGGAAACCGAGGAACGACTGCAAATCAAGTTTCCATATCTCTTTGAGTTGTAAGCCCATCAAGTTAGCAATCAAGACATTTGGAATAATCAGGTGTAATAATCTTTTATGGAATCTTTGTTCACAAGTTATGATCATGAAACATCAGTGGTTTGATAAGCTTGGTATACAAGTGTGAAGTGAAAGTGTTATCAAGATCTTTTCTCGTTTCTCTCCGGTGCTCTGAGTTTCTTCCGAATCTCGGGACGAGATTCCTTTAAGGGGGGTAGATTTGTCACACCCTGAAATTTTGCATTTCTTAAATTAGAGTTAAAATGATTTATTTATGAATTTTTGTGCTCATAAAATAGGGAAATAGAAATTTTCTCTAAATTAAAATTTATCCTAGGGTTTAGAAACATGTTTGTGCATTCATGTTGGAGCATTTGATTTTTGTGATGTGTGGTTTTTGGTTCAAAATCCAAATTGTGTTCAAAATGGTTTAGAAATGTTTTAAAAACAAATTTCATAGAAAAGGTTTTGGAAGTAAAGACTTTTTGTTTTACAAAAAGTTTGGAAAATTTTAAAGTTCTAAAACTTGTTGTTTCTTCCAAAGATCCAAATCAAAAGTTTGAAAGGATTTCAAATTGGATTTGAAAATACTTTTGAAAATCCAAAACCAAAAATGAAAAGGCATTTCCCTCTCTTCCCTCACCCTTCTCCCTATCTGGCCCGATGGCCCAAGCCGGCCATTTTCCCCTCCCGGGCAGCCCAACCGGCTCCCGCTCCTTCCCCCTCCTCTTGGGCCGCGACCGCGTCCCCGGCCCAGTCGGCGCCCTCGCCCGAGCGCGTGCAAGCCCGCGTGCTCGCTCCCGCTCCCACTCCCGCTGACCTTCGGGTCCCACTTGTCAGCTGTTTTCAGATCCCGCGCTCGCGCTCCTTTCTCGCTGACGACATGGCCCCACCGGTCAGGGTCGTCTTCTCCCTCCCGAAAAGGACTCGGACTCCATTGCCGAGCCCGCTGCCTCCAAGACTCCACCCTTCTCCTTTCTGTATCGGCCAAGTCGATCCCTCCTATAAGACTCTCCACCCTCCGCCGCCTCTCTTTTTCCAAAAATCACGAGCTCCCGTGCCCTACCTTGCCCTAGCCGAGAGCTCCGCCCTAGCCGAGATCCCGCCGCCGTTGTTCTCGCTCCCTACCGCTCCACCGCCGCTCCGAGGTCCTCCGAGCTCCGTATCAATCTCCTGAATCTACTCGAACCCTCGTATCTCCTCTCCTCCTTTTGTTCTGAGTTCTAATTCCTCGCCGGAATTTGCAGGAGCATCACCACGCCCTCGACGAGCTCCACGCTATCGCCGATCCTTCTCCGATCCTGTAATTGCCTCAGATGAACCCGCAGTAATCCCCAGAGTATCCTCACCCTTTTCCCGCAGCAAACCGAGCACTCTAGTCCTAGGCTCGCTTCGCGCCGCCACTACTCGGCCATGGCGCCGCCCTAAGCCGCCGGCTTCACCTTCCCCTCCGGCAACAGCACCGCCCCTCCTTTTCCCCATCTAATCTCGCCCATCCATTCAAGATCCAATGAACCGGATTGTCCCGTACCCTTTCGGCCTTGCTATTTGCAAAAGAGCCCTTCTATTATTTAAATATAAAACCCACCGTCCTCCCTCCTTGATCTAATCTCACTCGTCCGTCCCAGATCTAACGGCTGAATACGTCAATACCCCTTCGGCTACCGTTTTGCAAAAAGGACCTTATAATTAATAAGGCCTTAAACCGCGGTCCAACCGACACTATTTCATGTGTCTTGGAAAATTTTCATTCAAGCCCCTGCGCTTTTACCAAAATGAGGCGCAGTCCAGCCAGTTTTCAGATTTCGTTTTATTTATTTTAAAACTGCAAATTCGAGTTTCATTTATTTACGAAACTGCCACTGCTTTTAAAAGCTTATAACTTCTTCGTTTTAACTCTGATTTAGTCCGTTCAACTTGCGTTAGATTCGTTTCGAAAAGTTATTTCAAAATATATAACTTTCACCACTATTTTTGTAATTAAAATTTGAGTTAAATATAATCTACTAATTAGTGTCTTTAATCTTGTTTAGTTCATATCTTTTCGTTAAAACTCCGTTTAGCGTGATTTTCGCGTCTGTGTGTTCGTAGCGAATCGTAGATCAGTTTTCAAAACTCTTTATTTATTTATTTATTTATTGGTGTATTGTTCTAATTATAGGCTATGTTTGCTTTGCATGACTGCCTATGGATGCTTGTGTGGTGTCCTATGGTCGTATGTCCAGTCTGTGAGTTTACGTTGGTGATCAAGAAGAAGATCGTGATCAAGAGTCAACCTTTGGAAGTCTACAAGTCGACAGAAGAAGGATCTTGAGTTTAAGGCAAGTATAGCATGGGATCCTCCTTGATGTCCTAATAACCTTAATTCATCATAATGTTCATATTGCATGTGTCTACCTTGATGCCTATATAGATTTATCCTAGATGTTTGATCTTGTACCTTGATAACCATGGGTATGCATTGGATAGCTTGATGCTAGTGCTCAACTTAAACTATGATCATGTAAATTTGTTTTAATGTTATATGTGACATGTTAAAATATGACTTTTATAGCAACATGGTTTAGGAACTGCTATAAGGGATCACCCGGGACAACAGTGCAACCATGGGAGTTATATGGCTCTGACCTTAGCTCAGTATGAGGACCTTTTCTAGCTTGTTAGTGGTTACCCGAAAGGGCGCATAAGGCGCTTGCCGAGACGGGTATAGTGCGGCTTCTGTCCACGTGTGTATAGGCTCGTGTTATTGTGCCACCTGGAAGGAGGGCTCTACATGCCCTTGCCTTAAGACCTAGCGGCCCTAACTTGTTAGACGAACCTTTGAAAGGTTGCGGAGTGAACCCTGCCGTGCACCTTGAAAGTGTGACGTGGGCCTTGCAAACCCCGGCATATGGGAATCACTACTCATCGGTAAAGTGTACAACTCTGCAGAGTGTAAAACTGATATATCAGCCGTGCTCACGGTTACGAGCGACCTGGAATTCTTATGGTATAGTTGTTGCTATAAATAATGGTAATAATGATGATGATATTTATTTAATGGATACATGTTTACTTGATCATATGTTTAAATTGGGATGGTTATACTTTGATGCTACTTAATGCTAAAATTATGCCAACTAAAAGCTAATGCAGTTAAACCAGTGTCAGCCTTTTGAGCCTCATGAACCCCATGTTATATTTGTTAAGTACAAGATGTACTTATGCTTGTTTTACTTTTCAATACTTTGGAAAAATCCCGGATGGGTACCAGACTGCAAGAGTTGGAGAAGTTAGGCTTGTGATCAACCAGTCAGTTGTCCCTGTGAAGTTGGTGTCTCCATCTGAGATCGGAGTGTCTTTCCGCTGTCTGCTCTTAAAGTTATGTTCTTTTGTTTTATATACGTTATATAAGAGCATTGTCTTTCGATATTACCCTTTATTTGTTGCTATATGTGAGATTTGACTTCCTGGGCTCACATATGGTGTATACCTGGTTTTGTTCTTAAAACCGGGTGTGACAAAGTGGTATCAGAGCAATGCTGACTGTAGGACGCAAGCCTAGTTAGAAACTGGTCTTTCTTGAGTTTCTCATATTTAGAGCAAAGCACCTCATGAGTCAAAGATAAAGATTCTAGTTGCATACAAATTTGCTAAGAAGTTTTTTCCGAACAATTAAAAGATTTCTTTAAAGCAAGATTTCATGTTCCATGTCTTTCTTTTGAGCTTCTACTTTTTCAAAGCAAATTGTCATGCCCTTAATAACATTTATAACCTCATCATATGTGTATGCATGGTCAACTACATCATTGCAATTGTTTACCTCCTCATTGTCACAAGACATGTGACAATGTGTTGATGTAGATGGACTTGTAGAGTCATCCTTGACCAAAGAGTATGAGCAATCATCATAATTGTCAAGTGAGCTTGAAATAGAGAGTTCATCAATATGCTCAACAATGCCATCGACTATGCAATCATCCGAAGAATGCACTTGCTCATCAATTGCAATCACATCATACTTCTCATTGAGAAATTTCCAAATTTCATGAGCAGTCTTCATGTCCATGATCTCTTTAAAGACATTATCCCTCAAAGATGGATAAAAGATGTTAATAGCTTGGATATCAAGATCTAGGCATTTCTCTTGTGCCGCAGTTGGGTTTACCTCATCCAACACTTGAGAAAAGCCTACATTCACGATCCACCATATTTGAGGACTAATGAATTTGAAATTGCAAACCATCCATTCTTTCCAAGGTGTAAAGCATGTACCATCAAAGATATGTGGACACTCAACTCCTAACCCATAAGTTGCCATCCTCTCGGGTCAGTAAAGACCTCAATAAAGAGACCGTGGCTCCGATACCACTTGAAGGATCGAGATGGCCGAATAGAGGGGGTGAATAGTCGATTTTAAAAATTAATTACAAAACTACTCAAAATTAATATCAGAAGAGATAGGCTCAATTATAATTTTGACTACACCCCTCTAATTATGAACTTAACAAGATATACTAGCAAGAGTATTTCTATTATACACAAGTCATGTTGGAGCTATTTAGCAAGAAGATCAACTATAAGAATGTATATCAAGATTGACTACACAAGATATTAATATATGTATGAATGTAAAAACAAGATACAAGATCAACACAAGTATGTGTAATATGAAATGAAATGAACTTGTGTTGAGATAGGCAAACCAAAAGAAAGAGGATGACACACGATGTTTTTAACGTGGTTCGGTGACTTGCCCGGTCACTTAATCCACGTTGAAGCAAGTTCTAGGATTGTTGCTCCTCTTGTTAGCTCCAAGCACATAAGCTTCGGACCCCCCACAAGGTAGGCTCCGCGTGAGCACTAAACTTTGAGCCAACCAAATCAAATCACTAGATCCTCCACGCCTCAAGTTTACTAGAGATGCTCTTTGCCTTCCTCCGGCGGGGATGAGCTCAATAGCCCCTCACAAAGCCAACTCCGGAGCACCGCACAATCTCCTTGCGTGCTTCATGGAGACACAATCACCAAACCGTCTACGAGCCGACAAGCTCCAAGAGTAATAGATAACCACGCCCACACGACGACCACCTAGTGCCACAAGTAATCTCTCACGCAAAGATTCACACTAGTGTAGCACACTCACTCTCCAAATGTTTGTCTCAAGCGAGGGATATGAGATGAGGTGCTAGAGGTGTTCTCTCCCAAAGGATATGCTGTTAGAATGCCCAAGAGAGCCTCCACAAACCAGGCAACCCACTATATATAGAGGCCCCCTCAAAATACAACCGTTATGTGCTGAAACGCGATTCCCAGACAGTCCACGGTACAAGTCCCGGACTGTCCGCCGTTGTCAGCAACTAGCCGTTAGGTTTGAAAAATGACCGGCGGACTGTCCGCCACCAGGGGCGCGGACTGTCCGCCATTGACCTGAGACTGCACCAACAGCACGAGCAGCATCTCTGCTTCTCATGAAAAATAGTCGGCAGACTGTCTGCCACCAGGGCGCGGACTGTCCGCCATTACTTCGACAACCCTCCAACAGATTATACAGAATATGTTCGTGTGGGGATATAGACCCCAGGGTACCACATGATGGTACATGGGCCTCACCACGGCGGTCGGCCCATAGAATGAGGACGTGCAGCACACGGCATGCACCGTACGACAGTTGTAATCTAGATATAGTACCAACTCGGATACTTACAATGTAACCTTGTCCCTTCAGAATATATAAGGAGGGGCAGGGGTCCTCCGAGAGGACATGCGACAGGTGAGAGGGAGACAGATCATAGATCATAGGTCACAGGTCATAAGCCACAAGCCACGTCCAATCAATATACAGAGTATACAACTCGACGCAGGACGTAGGGTATTACGCTAACCTAGCGGCCCGAACCTGGATAAACCTCTGTGTCATCTACTTTTGCCTTGCGTCAACATCTGGGTCGTCGTCTTGCGCACCTTCCCCTCTAATCTACCACCTTGGGCATACCCCTAGGTGGACTATCGGCGATATTTCGTCGACAGTGGCGCCCACCGTGGGGCATGTGCGTAAGGACTTCATGGCGAGCCAGATGGTTATCTTCCTCGCTTCCATGACTCTTCCGGGGCGTGGAGGCGGTGCAGGCTTCTCCTGTGCCGAACGGATCTGCTTCCATCACTTCGGCATCGGCGAGACCAGCCTCGACATCTCTTCGAGGTCATCTTCCTCGGCGCTCCGACCACGCTTCCCCGCTACCGGAGACAACGTGTCGACAACACCGACCTGATCGAATCTATCGATCAGGTCACGACCGACATCAGTGACACTCTCGCTCTCGTAGATCCGATCAGAGATCGATCTCCCGAGCACAACATCGACCACCAAGGCCGAGGACGACGTCCTGCACTGTACTCTCGCTCGACCTCCAACCGCGTCGCAATGATGATCGTCGTAATAATCGACGCTATAACGACCACGACCGGGAGGAAAGATCGAGTGCTAGACAACTCCATCACCATTGACAAGAAGACATCGTTGGCTTGGCTGATCAACTACGACGAGGATTACGAGAAGCTGCTCGACGACCCGTGCCCTACGCTCCCTCTGATCATCTACGAGCCAGAAGCGAGCCATCACGTGGTCGTCGAGCCATCGACGAGCCACCGTCGAGCCGATGAGCCATCGACGAGCCATCGTCGAGCCATCGACGAGCCATCATCGAGCCATCGTCGAGCCATCGACGAGCCACCGTCGAGCCGATGAGCCATCGACGAGCCATCGACGAGCCATCATCGAGCCATCGTCGAGCCAAAAGCGAGCCATCACGTCATCGACGAGCCAACGAGCCATCATCGAGCCACTGACGAGCCATCGCGTCGTCGTCGTCTCATCGCCATCCTCGCCGACCGCTCGTTGTTGACTCATCGCCGTCGTCGACGCCTCTCGTCGACCACGTCTACTCGACTGCGACCGCGACATGTCTACAAACAAAAGCTAAGTATTATTTTCATATTATTAATCGAATATTCCTTCGATCGTCATATATCTCTAGATATCATCACGACGACTCTTCGTTATTTTTCACCATATACCATCCTGAGGATGACATATGCGTTTTCCCGAGCAGCTACGTTTACACTCGTGCTTTCCAGAGACGGCCCTGTCTCCGGCTCCTCCCTACACGTGAATGCAGCTCCGCGCTCTGCGTTACGGGTGGTCGGCAGCGGCTCCTCGGTGACGCTGATGCTCTTACGCGTGTCTGGGCTCCGCGCCTCACGCTCCGGAGTTATCGGCTAGCCGGGGCTGGTGACTCAGTTACAAACAAACTGCTCGGAGAACTTTATTTAATGCTGAGCGTTCATACCAGCTGACTGACCGCTGAGCGGCATATGCTGTTTCTTTACTGCTAATATTTTCTATATATTTATTTGTACGTCATGTACTACCATTCTGCATGATTATTTTACAGGAACTATGTTCGGTCTGCGAGCTAATTCTTTACGCTTGGGGACTGGACCAGTTATGATGGACGAGAAGATCATTGCTTGGGACTCCTCGGTGCTCGGGTTCGTCGACCACATGGTCGGGTCGCTCGGTGCTCATCACCTGGCGCTCGGACTTCGTCGCCGACCAGCTAGCCGTACTCTTCGACGTTCATCGACAGCTACACCGAGAGCTCACTAGCTGAGCTGGGGACTCCTCGGTGCTCGGTTCGTCGACCACCTGGTCGGGTCGCTCGGTGCTCATCACCTGGCGCTCGGACTTCGTCGCCGACCAGCTAGCCGTACTCTTCGACGTTCATCGACAGCTACACCGAGAGCTCACTAGCTGAGCTGGGGACTCCTCGGTGCTCGGATTCGTCGACCACCTGGTCGGGTCGCTCGGTGCTCATCACCTGACGCTCGGACTTCGTCGCCGACCAGCTAGTCGTACTCTTCGACGCTCATCGACAGCTACACCGAGAGCTCACCAGCTGAGCTGGGGACTCCTTGGTGCTCGGGATCGTCGACCACCTGGTCGCTTCGTTCGGTGCTCACTGCCTGGCATTCAGACTTCATCGCCGGCCAGCCTGTCGGACTCCTCGACGTTCATCGACGGCTACACCGAGGGCTCACCAGCTAGCCTGGGGACTGCTCGGTGCTTGGACTCGTCGTTCGGCAACGTGCTCGGACAACATGCTGCTTTCGCCATAGTGGTTTTACCTTTTTTATAAGCCTGCTACAAGATTTATTCTTCATCTTCTAGCAGCCTTGGGGACTACCGTGTATACATGGCGCTCGTTCGCGCATGTATATAAGTTTGATTATTCTGAAGACCCTGGCACCACGTGACCGAGTCACCTGCTGTCAGGCTCGGGGACTAGCTGTGGGGATATAGACCCCAGGGTACCACATGATGGTACATGGGCCTCACCACGGCGGTCGGCCCATAGAATGAGGACGTGCAGCACACGGCATGCACCGTACGACAGTTGTAATCTAGATATAGTACCAACTCGGATACTTACAATGTAACCTTGTCCCTTCAGAATATATAAGGAGGGGCAGGGGTCCTCCGAGAGGACATGCGATAGGTGAGAGGGAGACAGATCATAGATCATAGGTCACAGGTCACAAGCCAGATCCAATCAATACAACTCGACGCAGGACGTAGGGTATTACGCTAACCTAGCGGCCCGAACCTGGATAAACCTCTGTGTTCATCTACTTTTGCCTTGCGTCAACGTCTGGGTCGTCGTCTTGCGCACCTTCCCCTCTAATTTACCACCTTGGGTATACCCCTAGGTGGACTATCGACGATATTTCGTCGACAGTTCGGTTCTCAGGTTTTGGCCGGCGGACTGTTCGCCACTAGCCTGAAAACACCTTTCTCAAGCGCTCTATCTCCTTTGCTTTGCCCCATCATCCCATACACTATGGATATGACCAAAGCAATATAAATTCAGCTCACAAGCGCTAAGAAAACCTTTTCTTAAAACAAGCCAACTCCAAATCAACAATCTCTAAAAGAGCATCATTTCCATAGTCACTAGTTAGCTTTTCACAAAGGTTTTCGACTTACCGCCACTCAACATAAAGCGATCAAAACGATAGAGCTCACAAGTGGCACTAGACAACTGTAATGCAAACGTGTTTGCCCCTCTTAATAGTATGGTTATCTATCTTAAATCCGGCTATTTAACTTCTCTACACACCTCATAGCCGGTAAAAAGAAACACCCTATTGTCCATACCTTTGCCTTGCTTATCCACGATTTTCTTTGATACCCGCAAGGAAACATTCATGGACAACTTCACCAAGCCATTAGATATAACCAATGAATCTTCAACTTGGTCCATCAAAGATGATGTTGGTCACTCAACCATCACATAAACTTCAAGCCTCTCACTTTAGCTTCACTTGCTATTCACCGTTGTCTCGGTCCTTCGGCGCCAAGCCCACTAGCTTGCCCTTCACCATAGGTCCATTGGTGCCAAGCCCACTAGCTTGCCCTTCACCTCCGCGTCGGTCCCTCGACATCAAGCCCACTAGCTCGTCCTTCACCATCGCTTGAGCACACGGTCCTTCTAGCCAAGTCCTGCCAAAGTCTTCGCTTGCTTGCTATGCTTAAGTTGAATACCCCAACAAACTTTAAACAATCATTTCAATAACATCATCCACTGATATTGTGAACTCAATCTATTTTCCTTCACGCACATGGATAGAATGGTTAGTTCACAAGTGTTGTCATCAATCACCAAAACCAAACTAGGACCTTTCAATCTCCCCCTTTTTGGTAATTGATGGCAACCATCACAAAGATATGAAATGAATTTAATTTGTGAACTTGAGATGTTTGCCCATACATTTAGATCATGAACTTCATGGATAAAAGAGATGGACAAGCATGGCAAATCGATTGTTATTAGTACTAGCTCCCCCTAAATATGTGATATATGAGTTTGTTAAATTGTTACGTATGCGTTAAATAGGAATTTGTGAGTGACTACTACTATCAAATGATGCTAAAGTATATAGAATGGACCTTTGAAGCGTGATACCGTCGGAGTTTCGAATATATACCATCTTTAGCATCATAGGTAACTAGACATACATCAAAAACTCAAGTACCCGTGAGATCAACATTATAAGTAAAGAAAGCACTTGATTCACTTGAAAGTATGAAAGTCTAGTTACCAACCTATGCATATTATGAGCTTGCTCCCCCTATTTGTATGCTCAAAAAAATTTTTATCCCTTTCCATTATCATATCTATCTTTGTGACTTATTTCTCCCCTTGTCAACCAATTGTCCAAAAAAATACCATTTTGGTTGGAGGAGAAATACCACATAGAAAAAGCAAGTTCATTTGATTGGAAAGAAAGTTATTTCACATTAGTTCAATCTATGTTTGCAAGCCCACAAACATATCATATGCCACTGCTAGATCATGTAAACATAGAAGACAATAGTGGCAACATATATACACCAGATGGTAAATCGAGGAGTATATGATAGGAGATATCACCTTTTGAAGTCAAAATCAAGAATAATATCCTCAGAAAACCATAAATATGCAGAACCACTTCATAGGATTATTAGTGCAACACAAATATTTAAGCATAAGGTACCATGCATATTACATCAAATCATCATAGGTTCCAGTTCTAGCACACATAATCCATCAACGATAAGATTAAAGTATTTAGAACTAAGCACATAAGACATAAACATAGTCCAACAAAGCAAATTTAAGTTGTTCATAAGCAAGCTTCCACCCACACGATCAAGTTATCTTCATGCATTCATTGCCGTCACAGGAGGAGGAAGGAAACTGGGAGGATAGAACTGAGGAAGGATAATAAGGCACCATATGGGTTAATGAGCTGGTGGAAGAGGAGCAGGCCTAGGGGTACATCGGGTTTAAGTGATCACTAAGAGTGTTGAAATTGTCTGAAGTCATCAACACGCTGCTCAATCTGCCTGCCTGTCATGTAGCTGCTGAGCAACTGCTAGGTGTAGATAGAGAGCTAAGTTGTGCACTAAGAGAATATCCATATCACGATACAGCCCGTTGGACACCCTCCACTAGTCATGATCGGCTGATACATGGGTGGAGTTGAAGATGTGATTGTCAAAATGATCGAAGCGGTGTCCATATGTCCCTGCCCAATGCTTGCCCCATGGAAGAGTGTAACACCCTAAAATTTTCTCCAAAACAAAATAGGTGGGAAATGATTTAATTAGGTTTTTGTGAGCATTTAACCTAGGGGTTAAATAATTTTTGTTGAATTAAAAATAATGGTGGCAACATGTTTATGCATTCATGCTGATGCACTGGATTTATTGGAGTGACTGGTTTTTGCCAAAATTTAGTTTGAATTCAAACTCCTTTTGGAAATGTTTTGAAAAGCCTTGAAATAAATTGAAAAGCTCTTTCTTTTTCTCCCTCCTTCCCTCCCTCGTTTCGGCCCAGGCGGCCTGGCGGCCCAACCGCCGGCGCGCCCCTCCTTGCCCCTTCCTCCCGCGCGCTGGGCCTCCCTCCCTTCTTCTCTTCGCTGCGCGGCCCGTGGGCCGGCCTGCTCGCGCCGCGCCGCGCGAACCGCTGCGTCTCCCTCCCTTCTCTCGCTGACATCCAGGGCCCGCGTGTCAGTCTCCTTCTTCCCCTCCTCGCGCGCCGTCCCGAGCGCAACCGCCGCGCTCCGCGTCGTCCGCGCGTCGTGCGGCGCCGCTCCCACGACCTCGCGCTCGCCCTCGGGTATTTAGCGGATGCGCCGCACCCCGCTCCTTCTTTTCCCTCTCCCACTCCCGCAGCGCCGCACAGAGCCACGCCGCCGAAGCCCCCGCGCCATTGCCGCCGCCCGCCGCCGTCGTCCCGGCGTCTCGGTGCTTCTCCGGCCGATTGCATCCTCTTCCGAGCTCCACCGCATCACGGTGAAGCCGCCGAACTTTCTTCCTCTTTCGTTGTGCTCGGTTTTGGCCCTAACCGCCGTCGTGTGCTCGCAGCTCCGACGCCGGCGTTCGGATCCCCGCCGCCCCTCGCCGTGAGCCATCACCCGAGCCTCCTCGCCGCCTCTTTAGCCGCGGTAAGAACCCCTCGAGCTCCGCTCTCTCTCCTTTCTCTTGGTTTGTCTCGGGGCGCCTCCTTCGGCGGGTCCGCAAGCGCCCGCGTGTCGCCCATGGCGGGTGCGCGCACGCCGTCGCGACACCCCGCGGCGTCGCGGCCAGAGCCCCGCGCGCGGCGCGCCGCCGGCTCGCCCACGCGTGCACTTCCCCTGGATCTAATCCGAGCCGCCCATCTCCGATCCGGGGCGCCGAGGATCGGCGATACCCTTTCGCTGGCCATCTTGCTAAAGAGCCCCTGGAGAAGCCGGGAACCAACCCGCACTCCACCAGGCACTATTCCCTGTGCCTGGAAAATCTTGCAACCAGGCCCCTGTGTTTTGGAGAAATTGAGGCGCAGTCCAGTTGACTGCGGTATTGGTTTAAAATTCAATTTAAATTTCGGTTTAAATCCAAATGCAATTCAAACTATTTACAGAAATGCCACTACATTGTTTTGCTTATAAAATCCACGTTTTAGCTCCGATTTGACCCGTTCAAATTGCGTTAGCTTCGTAATTTAGTGCTCTATCTGTTTATACCCCTGTTAACCTGTTGTGTACAGTTTAGCTTTAGGGTCCAAGTTACTTGTTTAGGGGTTGTATATTGTCGTTGTATATACCGTTTCGGCCGTATCTTTCACACCGTAACTCCGTTTTCGATGAACCTAAGCTTGTTGTGATCGTAGAGATGCGTACTTCAGTTTTATCAAAGTTTTATTTCAGTTTATTACTGTTTGGTGTATTGTTCTAATAATAGCCTTGTTTGCATCGTGTATGGTTGCACCTGGAATGCGTGGTGATGTTGTGATCGAGTAGACGGTGAGTCAGTGTGGTACGACCAGGACCCCTCGTTCAGTGATCAGCAGGAGGATCAACCTTTCGACAACCAAGGCAAGTTAGCATGGGATCTCCTTGTTTACCTATACACTTTACGTTAATCACTCATTTATGCATGTGTCCAACTGAGCAACCTTAGAAAACCCACTTAGCTTTTTGATCTGTGATGCTCTTGTTCCCGTGGGATATATGCATGTGGGTAGCTTTGCTAGTGCTAACTGACTTATAAACGATCCAGTCCAATGATGAATATGTTCTTATGATGATACGTGTTAAACGGTTAATAAAACTTGCTGTTAGCAAAAGCTGGGATTGACAGTGCTACCATGAGTGCTATATGGCTCTGGTTTTAGCTCAGTAAACTGGACCTTTTCTAACTCGGCAGCGGCGACCCGAAAGGGCGCAAAAGGGGCTTGCCACTTTGGGTGTAGGGCTGCCCCTGTTCCTATGTGTATAGCTGCGATGGCCTTGTGCCATAGGAAAGGGGGGTTGCTACATCTGCCTGCCAAGGAAACCTAGCGGCCCTGACCAGTTAGACGAACCAGCGAAAGGCTTCATAGTGTGCCCTGCCGATCTACCTCGGAAGTGGGTCAAGAGGTTGGCCGCCTCGGGCACAAGGGTAACACGGCTTGTGGGTAAAGATGCACAACCTCTGCAGAGTGTAAAACTGTTATAACAGCCGTGCTCACGGTCACGAGCGGCCCAGAAAACTAGCAGAACTATGATACTTATTTAAATGATACTTTATGTTGATGGTGCTCTTATGGTGAATCATTTATCTTGGTTGGACATATGGATCATGGGTTAAGGGTTAAGCACAATACTCGTTTACCTTAAAAGCTAAAACTTTGCCAACTTAAAAGTTAACTGCAGTCAGACAGTGTCAGCCTTTTGAGCCTCATGAACCCTATGTTAGCTTGCTAAGTACGTGGAGTACTTACGCTTGTTGTTTATCTTCTTTTTGGGCAAAATCACGGATGGGTAACAGATGAAGGTGCAGTTGGCGACTTTCCTGAAGACTTCTAGGCTAGCTGCTCCCCCAGTCGACGTTTCCCTGTGGCGTAGTTTGTGTACAAGTTCAGTGATCTGTGTTTCAGTGTGTTGTCAGACTTTGTTTTAATACTATCGTGATGTAATAAACACTGTGATGATGCCACTCTTGTAATTTGTCTACTTATGTGTGTGATTGTTTCCTGGGCACACATGAGTTTTCCGCCTCAGTTTTATCCTTAAAATTGGGGTGTGACAAATTGGTATCAGAGCTTTGTTGACTGTAGGACGCAAGCCTAGATAGGAAATGGCCGTCTAACACCTTTTGTTACCTGTTCACGCTTATTTTTATTAACTCGTTACTTTATTAAAAGTTATACCTGCTTCTTATTCTTATCCTTTTGCATAAAACTAATTGTTTCCGCTTATCTTACCTTGTTTTTAACATCAGGATGCCTCGCATGAACGCCCGCGCCTACCGTGCTCTTTTCACCAGCCAGCCTGCTCCCCCTGTGGTTCACATCCCCGACAGTGATGGTTCCTCCAGCTCCTCCAACGACGTCTTCGCGGAGGATGAAGAGTTGACCGTTACTCCAGCAGTTTCTGAGGAGCTAGCAGCGCCATCCCCGCCCCCTGCAGCAGTTCCCGAGTCTCCGGCTCCGGAGGTGCCTGCTCCGGAGGTGCCAGTCCCAGTGGAGCCTGAGCCTGAGGCGCCAGCGCCTGAGGTCCCTGCTCCAGAGGCACCCGTTCCTGCAGCACCTGACGCTCCACCAGCTCCTGCGGCGCCAGCCTTCGTGCCAGTGTACCCGGTGGTACACTCTCCCGCCGCTTCGTCAGCTTCGGCACCAGCACCCCCTGCCTCCCCAGCAGCGCAGGTGGTGGAAGACCTTGGTTGGGATCGTCGCTTCATGTTTAAGAAGCCCGACGAGACAGCGTACTACCATAGTATGCTGGTTCGTCTGCTGGAGGAGTACTACCCGGACTTGGAGGCTAAACTCCAATACCACTGCGGAGAGTACACCCACCCGTTGGAGGCTACATACTGGAAGTCCGACCTGATGGTTACAGGTTGGAAAGCTGCTGATCAAGCCCATGTCATAGAGTCAGCTCACAGGACTACCACCAAGCGTAGTGATGCCCTCGCAAGTATGGAGGACGCGGCGCAGGATGCTTACCTGCACTACCATGGCCTTCGCTTCCAGATGATGAGGCATGATCGCTACCGCTACCTGCCCCAAGTGACATGGAGGGCTCGTGGCGAACCCTGCTCCCTCCAGTGGAGTACCCGGTTCTGGTCTCTACTGCCCAGCATGCATACGAGGTGCATAGGAAGGCCGACAAGGTGCAAGATGACCTGCGTGCGGCTCAGAAGGTGATAAGGCGTTTGGAGCGCGAAGTGGATTACCTTCGCGGTGAGCTAGACTATGCAACTGTCTACAAGAAGAAGTACAGAGCCAACGATGCCCCCGGTGGAGCCCAGTAGCTTGCCTACCACGATCAGTTACCTCGTTTAGACACGTTGTTTTAAGTTTCAGTTTGTGTTATGTGAACCTGTGTGTTTGTGTTACTTATGTTGGTGAACTATGTTTGTTTGGATCTTTGTCTGTGTGAGGTGAAGTATGGGTTATGTCCGTGCTTCTCCAAGTTAAACATCTTCTTATGTTATAAAGTTGCTTATCTCTATGTCTGTGTTGCTGTTTTCTGGAGCAGCCTGTGTTTAAATCTGTGTATCTCTTAATCCGTGACCCCAAAAATTGTCAAATTTTTGTGGGAGTATCTAGACTGATGTACCTTTCAAACAAATCTGGAACCAAGTCCTTATCTGTTCGGATCTGGGAGATATGCCGGTTTAAAGTCGATGTTTCTACGCAGTCTGTCGTCCAGAACAGGTTCTGTTCAATGCTGTTTTCGGCCCAGAATCTGGCCGAATCTGAAAAAGTGTTCTATACGAAAGTTGTAGCCGGTTTCTTAATCTTTCCAACGATGTCTGGTTCATCCCTGTTGGATTTCTGTAGCTCGAGTTATGCCCGTTTTAGTGTGCTGCTGTCGACAAAGATGTGCACAGAAATTTTCAGCAATGTTCATTTATGTCATATATACTTCCTATGTTGGATATAAAGGTCTAACTCTTGCGCATTTGTTGGTGAGCAGATGGCAGCAAGGGGTGGACGCGGGAGAGCCGTGGCCGTGGGCGTGGGGTGGTGCTCCTATGGACCCGCCCACCGCCACCGCCGCCAGTGACCATCGAGCAGTTGATGGCCACGCAGAATCAACTGATGCACGCCATGATGAACCGCCTGGATCAGGCGCCCGCTGCCGCACCTCAGCCTCTTCAAGTCAGGGACCGTCGAGGAGAGTTCCTGAAGGGCCATCCACCTGTGTTCACTCACGCCTCTGAACCACTGGAGGCGGATGACTGGCTCCGTGCAGTGGAAAAACAGCTGAACATTGCCCAGTGCACCGACTATGAGAAGGTGCTCTATGCTCGGGGCAATTGCAGGGAGCTGCACAGGACTGGTGGGATGCGTTCATGTTCGGCCGTCCCCAAGAGGCCCCAGTTGTTACATGGCAGGAGTTCAAGGAGAACTTCCGATCCTATCACATCCCAGATGGTCTTGTGGAACTGAAGCAAGAGGAGTTCCGCTCTCTGAAGCAAGGGTCCATGTCAGTGGCGCAGTACCGCGACAAGTTTGCTCAGCTATCGCGTTATGCCCCCCAGGATGTGGCCAATGACAAGGACAAACAGCGCCGTTTCCTAAATGGTCTGTATGATGGGTTGCAACTCCAGTTGATGTCCAACACCTACCCGAACTATCAGGCCCTGGTCAATAGGGCGATAGTTATTGACAACAAGAGGAAGGAAATGGAGGCAAAGAAAAGAAGCTTCCAAGGCCAGTCATCGGGGAGCAACACTCGTCCCCGAACCAACCCTCAGCAAGGCTACCCCCAGAGGAGTCAAGGCAACCAGTGGAACAGGGGACAGTACCCCCAGGGCAACCAGAACCAGCAGCGCCTTCCACATCAGCAGCAGTCAGGTGGTCAGCGCTACCAGCAGCAGCCAGGAGGACAAAGGTTCCAGCCTCAGCAGAGCAGCCAAGCATCACGCCAGGGAGCACCCAACTCCGCTCCCATGAAGAATGCAGCTCAGCAGAACCCCAACGCTTGCTACCGTTGCGGGGAGTCAGGACACTACGCTCACCAGTGCCCCAAGAAGCAGAACCCCCAGGCCCCACAGAACCAGGCAGGAGCTCAGAAGCAGAATGCTCGCCCACCTCACACTGGACGGGTGAATCATGTAGCTGCCGAGAGTGCCCTGGATGCACCGGATGTTATGATGGGTACGTTCAGCATCAACTCAATCCCAGCAACCATACTTTTTGATTCTGGTGCTTCGCATTCTTTCATTTCACAGTCGTTTGTTAGAATGCATGGTGTGCCTTTGTGTGCAATGAAAGAAACAATCATAGTAAACTCACCAGGGGGGTAGTATGCCTGCAAATTTTTGGAGCCCCACCTCTAGTGTCAACCTAAGGGGGGTAGACTTTAAAGTAAAGCCTATAGTGCTAAGAACAGCAGGTATAGATCTCATCTTGGGTATGGACTGGATGAAGCAACATGGGGCTGTCATTCAGTGTCAAGAGAGGTCAGTTGTTGTAACTACACCCCTAAGGGAGACAGAATCTGTGTGCAAGTGGTGTTAAAAGAGCAGCCAACTGCCACGGTCAACCAGATGGATTAGTGTGCAGAGCAAGATCGGGTGGTGGACGAATTCCCTGATGTCTTTCCTGATGATCTGCCAGGTATGCCACCTGATCGCGATGTTGAGTAATTCATTATGATACTGCCTGGAACTGCACAATATCTAAAGGACCATATAGAATGGGGTAAATGAATTAGAAGAACTTAAGAAACAGCTTAAGGAGTTGTTAGAGAAAGGTATATACGTCCTAGTGCTTTCCTTGGGGAGCACCAGTGATCTTTGTGGATAAGAAGATGGTAGCCAGAGGATGTGTGTGGAATATAGGTCTTTAAATGAGGTTACATTAAAAACAAATACCCTCTACCCCGGATAGACGATCTATTTGACCAGCTTAGAGGCGCATGTGTGTTCTCTAAAATAGATCTCGGATCTGGGTATCACCAGTTGAAAATCCGGAAACTCAGACATTCTAAGACCGCCTTCACAACGCGGTATGGACTGTATGAGTATACAGTGATGTCTTTTGGTCTGACCAATGCCCCAGCCTACTTCATGTATCTGATGAATAAAGTGTTCATGGAGTACCTAGATAGTTTGTGGTGGTGTTCATAGATGACATTTTAGTGTTCTCAAAACAGAAGAATGATCATGCTGAAATCTAAGGAGGTTCTGCAGAAGCTAAGAGAGCATCAACTCTATGCCAAGAGGAGCAAAATGTGAATTTGGCTGAAAGAAGTCTTTTCCTAGGGCATCGTATCTCTAAGGAGGTATATCCGTTGACCCTAGCAAGGTGCAAGATGTGTTGGATTGGAACCCGCCAATAATGCAGTGAAATCCGAAGTTCCTGGGTTTGGCCGGGTATTATAGGAGGTTCATTGAAGGATTCTCAAGCTCGCAAAGCCTATGACTGCCTTGTTAGAGAAGAACGCTAAGTTTGTGTGTCTGATAAATGCCAAGCAAACTTTGAAGAGTTAAAGAAGAGATTAACCTAGCACCAGTCCTAGTTCTGCCGACTTGAACAAAAGTTTCTCCATCTATTGTGATGCATCTCGTCTGGGACTGGATGTGTTCTGATGCAAGAAGGAAGAGTAGTTGCCTACGCGTCTAGACAGCTGAGAGGAAGCATGAGGTGAACTATCCAACTCATGATTGGAGTTAGCAGCTGTGTGGTCCATGCTCTGAAAATATGGAGACATTATCTGGTGGGCATAAGTGTGACGTGGTATACGGATCATAAAAGTCTGAAGTATATATTACCAGTCAGATCTGAACTTGAAGGCAACGCCGTTGGCTAGAATTGATCAAAGACTATGATCTAGAGGTACACTATCACCCAGGAAAGGCCAATGTCGTGGCCGATGCCTTGAGCAGAAAAACTTACGCAAACGGTCTGCAAGTGGAACGCATGTCAGCAGAGTGAGGGCTGAAATGGCATATCTTACATCTATGTTTTGCCAACAAGTGGTGGAAATGTCAGTTGAACCTACCTTGGAGAAAGAAATCCGTGAGGGTCAGTTGAAAGATGAAAGTTGAAAGAGATAGCAGAAAACATAGTGCTTGGAAAGGCACCAGGTTTCCGGATGGATGATAATGGGACTCTTTGGTTGGAAAGAGGATTTGTGTGTGCGATGTGAAAGCTATCCGTGATGCCATTTTGCGGGATGCACATGAATCTGCCTATTCCATTCACCCCCCGGTAGCACCAAAATGTACTTGGATCTGAAAGAAAAATACTGGTGGTATGGTATGAAACGAGATGTAGCAGAATATGTGGCTCTATGGACACCTGTCAGAAGGTCAAAGCTGAACATCAAAGACCAGCAGGACTGTTACAGCCTATGCAGATACCCGAGTGGAAATGGGAAGAAGTGGGAATGGACTTTATTACTGGTTTACCTCGCACACAAAGAGGCTATGATTCTATATGGGTAATAGTCGACCGTCTCACTAAGGTCGCTCATTTCTTACCAGTAAAGACCACCTATTCTGGAGCAAGGTTAGCAGAACTGTACATGGAGAGGATTGTGTCTGCATGGTGTTCCAAAGAAAATAGTGTCTGACAGAGGGACACAGTTCACTTCTCACTTTTGGCATCAAGTACATCAATCCTTGGGAACTGAGCTGACTTTCAGTTCTGCATATCACCCACAAACAGATGGGCAGACTGAAAGGATAAATCAGATCTTGGAGGACATGTTGAGAGCATGTGCCCTTCAGCATGGGACTAGCTGGGATAAAAGCCTTCCATATGCTGAATTCTCATACAACAACAGTCACCAGAAGAGTCTGAAAATGGCTCCTTTCGAAGCTTTGTATGGGCGAAAAGTGTAGAACTCCCCTTGTTCTGGAATCAGACAGGAGAAACTCAAGTGTTCGGACCGGATGTTCTTAAAGCTGAAGAACAAGTAAGGATGATCCGAGATAACTTGAGGATAGCTCAGTCCCGACAAAAGAGTTATGCAGATACTCGCAGGAGGGACTTAGTTTTCAAAGTGGGAGACTATGTGTATTTGAAAGTGTCACCCTGAGAAGCGTAAAGAGGTTTAACATGAAAGGAAAGTTGGCACCCAGATACATAGGTCCTTTCCGGATCTTGGCCAGACGTGGGGAAGTGGCCTATCAGCTCGAGTTACCTGAAAAGCTGTCAGGTGTGCATGATGTGTTCCATGTTTCTCAGCTAAAGAAATGCCTGAGAGTGCCTGAAGAGCAAGTTCCCCTGGAAGAGATCAAGATAGGCGAGGATCTCACTTATGAAGAGTACCCTGTCAAGATCTTGGAAACAGCAGAAAGAGTTACCAGGAGCCGAGTTATCAAGATGTGCAAAGTTCAGTGGAACCGGTATACAGAAGAAGAGGCTACCTGGGAAAGAGAAGAAGATCTTCGGAAATCTTATCCCCAGTTGTTTGAGTAAGCTCCAGTCGAATCTCGAGGACGAGATTCATCTTAAGGGGGTAGAGTTGTAACACCCTAAAATTTCTCCAAAACAAAATAGGTGGGAAATGATTTAATTAGGTTTTTGTGAGCATTTAACCTAGGGGTTAAATAATTTTTGTTGAATAAAAATAATGGTGGCAACATGTTTATGCATTCATGCTGATGCACTGGATTTATTGGAGTGACTGGTTTTTGCCAAAATTTAGTTTGAATTCAAACTCCTTTTGGAAATGTTTTGAAAAGCCTTGAAATAAATTGAAAAGCTCTTTCTTTTTCTCCCTCCTTCCCTCCCTCGTTTCGGCCCAGGCGGCCTGGCGGCCCAACCGCCGGCGCGCCCCTCCTTGCCCTTCCTCCCGCGCGCTGGGCCTCCCTCCCTTCTTCTCTTCGCTGCGCGGCCGTGGGCCGGCCTGCTCGCGCCGCGCCGCGCGAACCGCTGCGTCTCCCTCCCTTCTCTCGCTGACATCCAGGGCCCGCGTGTCAGTCTCCTTCTTCCCCTCCTCGCGCGCCGTCCCGAGCGCAACCGCCGCGCTCCGCGTCGTCCGCGCGTCGTGCGGCGCCGCTCCCACGACCTCGCGCTCGCCCTCGGGAATTTAGCGGATGCGCCGCACCCCGCTCCTTCTTTTCCCTCTCCCACTCCCGCAGCGCCGCACAGAGCCACGCCGCCGAAGCCCCCGCGCCATTGCCGCCGCCCGCCGCCGTCGTCCCGGCGTCTCGGTGCTTCTCCGGCCGATTGCATCCTCTTCCGAGCTCCACCGCATCACGGTGAAGCCGCCGAACTTTCTTCCTCTTTCGTTGTGCTCGGTTTTGGCCCTAACCGCCGTCGTGTGCTCGCAGCTCCGACGCCGGCGTTCGGATCCCCGCCGCCCCTCGCCGTGAGCCATCACCCGAGCCTCCTCGCCGCCTCTTTAGCCGCGGTAAGAACCCCCTCGAGCTCCGCTCTCTCTCCTTTCTCTTGGTTTGTCTCGGGGCGCCTCCTTCGGCCGGGTCCGCAAGCGCCGCGTGTCGCCCATGGCGGGTGCGCGCACGCCGTCGCGACACCCCGCGGCGTCGCGGCCAGAGCCCGCGCGCGGCGCGCCGCCGGCTCGCCCACCGTGCACTTCCCCTGGATCTAATCCGAGCCGCCCATCTCCGATCCGGCGGCCGAGGATCGGCGATACCCTTTCGCTGGCCATCTTGCTAAAGAGCCCCTGGAGAAGCCGGGAACCAACCCGCACTCCACCAGGCACTATTCCCTGTGCCTGGAAAATCTTGCAACCAGGCCCCTGTGTTTCGGAGAATTGAGGCGCAGTCCAGTTGACTGCGGTATTGGTTTAAAATTCAATTTAAATTTCGGTTTAAATCCAAATGCAATTCAAACTATTTACAGAAATGCCACTACATTGTTTTGCTTATAAAATCCACGTTTTAGCTCCGATTTGACCCGTTCAAATTGCGTTAGCTTCGTAATTTAGTGCTCTATCTGTTTATACCCCTGTTAACCTGTTTTGTACAGTTTAGCTTTAGGGTCCAAGTTAATCTTGTTTAGGGCGTTGTATATACCGTTTCGGCCGTATCTTTCACACCGTAACTCCGTTTTCGATGAACCTAAGCTTGTTGTGATCGTAGAGATGCGTACTTCAGTTTTATCAAAGTTTTATTTCAGTTATTACTGTTGGTGTATTGTTCTAATAATAGCCTTGTTTGCATCGTGTATGGTTGCACCTGGAATGCGTGGTGATGTTGTGATCGAGTAGACGGTGAGTCAGTGTGGTACGACCAGGACCCCTCGTTCAGTGATCAGCAGGAGGATCAACCTTTCGACAACCAAGGCAAGTTAGCATGGGATCTCCTTGTTTACCTATACACTTTACGTTAATCACTCATTTATGCATGTGTCAACTGAGCAACCTTAGAAAACCCACTTAGCTTTTTGATCTGTGATGCTCTTGTTCCCGTGGGATATATGCATGTGGGTAGCTTTGCTAGTGCTAACTGACTTATAAACGATCCAGTCCAATGATGAATATGTTCTTATGATGATACGTGTTAAACGGTTAATAAAACTTGCTGTTAGCAAAAGCTGGGATTGACAGTGCTACCATGAGTGCTATATGGCTCTGGTTTAGCTCAGTAAACTGGACCTTTTCTAACTCGGCAGCGGCGACCCGAAAGGGCGCAAAAGGGGCTTGCCACTTTGGGTGTAGGGCTGCCCCTGTTCCTATGTGTATAGCTGCGATGGCCTTGTGCCATAGGAAAGGGGGGTTGCTACATCTGCCTGCCAAGGAAACCTAGCGGCCCTGACCAGTTAGACGAACCAGCGAAAGGCTTCATAGTGTGCCCTGCCGATCTACCTCGGAAGTGGGTCAAGAGGTTGGCCGCCTCGGGCACAAGGGTAACACGGCTTGTGGGTAAAGATGCACAACCTCTGCAGAGTGTAAAACTGTTATAACAGCCGTGCTCACGGTCACGAGCGGCCCGGAAAACTAGCAGAACTATGATACTTATTTAAATGATACTTTATGTTGATGGTGCTCTTATGGTGAATCATTTATCTTGGTTGGACATATGGATCCATGGGTTAAGTTAAGCACAATACTTTTACCTTAAAAGCTAAACTTTGCCAACTTAAAAGTTAACTGCAGTCAGACAGTGTCAGCCTTTTTGAGCCTCATGAACCCTATGTTCCTTGCTAAGTACGTGGAGTACTTACGCTTGTTGTTTATCTTCTTTTTGGGCAAAATCACGGATGGGTAACAATGAAGGTGCAGTTGGCGACTTTCCTGAAGACTTCTAGGCTAGCTGCTCCCCCAGTCGACGTTTCCTGTGGCGTAGTTTTGTACAAGTTCAGTGATCTGTGTTTCAGTGTGTTGTCAGACTTTGTTTTAATACTATCGTGATGTAATAAACACTGTGATGATTGCCACTCTTGTAATTTGTCTACTTATGTGTGGTGATTGTTTCCTGGGCACACATGAGTTTTCCGCCTCAGTTTTATCCTTAAAATTGGGGTGTGACAAAGAGAATCCCTGATTCATCTGCTGCTGCACACTCTCTCCAAACTGAGCAAAAGATGTGTTCCATGAGTTCTGCATGTTCCGAAAGTATGGATCAAAGTATCCCTGAGGAGGTGCCCATCCATGCATCTGGGGCTCTGGCTGCTGTGGTTGTGGATCACCCTCTAGGACCCAATCTCTCTTGGGTACCTAAATCAAGAACATAATTTTGTTTTGTAGGAATATGCCTCCGGTGGAAAAGGTTGGGTGTTGGATAGTGGATGCACCAATCATATGACCGGGCAAAGGAAATGTTCACTTCTTTTCAACCAAGCCATGATTCATGTAACAACATTGTGTTTGGTGACAATGGAAAAGGAGAAGTGCTTGGTTTGGGTAAAATTGCTATCTCAACTGACAATTCCATATCAAATGATTACTTGTGCATGCGTTGAGTTACAATTTGTTATCTGTTTCTCAACTTTGTGAAATGGGTTACGATTGTCTCTTTACGGATAAGGGTGTGATCGTCTATAGAAGAAGGGATTCCTCTATTGCATTTAAAGGGGTGTTGAAGGGAAAGCTTTACCTAGTTGACTTCTCAACTAATAAAGTGGAACCTAAGACATGCTTAATGGCAAAATCTAGCATGGGTTGGCTTTGGAATCTCCGTCTAGCCCATGTTGGGATGAGGAACTTGGCCCAACTTCAAAGAGAAGGGCACATTGTTAACACTGGATTTTCGCACGCATGAAGGTGTGACAAGTGGACCCAACCAGCAGTAAGGATTCAGCAAGCAATCGGGCGACTATTTGATCCTCAGGGTCGTGGTGAATGCCTATGCAGTCAACTATTTTGCCAATCGGTGGTTCCATTTGGGAATTAGATATAGTAAGTAAAGCCGGCTTGCACAAGAAGGTACATGACGTTGAAAGACGCCGAGAAGAATAGGAATAAGACTTGTATCTTTCCAAAGCTTCGTTATGTAAATCGTAATCATCTAGGACTCGTGTTTCGTCCAGGGTATAAATATAAACCCTCGACCATTGTAAAATTGTTCACAGCCATATCAATACAAACCGGCCCCGTGCCATCTTCGAGTCCTAGTCGTGTGTCGTCGTTCTTCGAGAGGAATCATCGATCCGTCGACCTCCGAAAGTACCGGCAACCTTGTTATCATGTCTAGTATCATGCGGTGGATTTAGATATGATGCAAGTAGTCTCGTATGTTAAGCTTAGTATCGTGTGGGCGGATTTAAGCTTATGACGGGAGGTTTTTTCTTATGCCTTGTATCGTGCAGCGGATTAAGTCATGAGTAAAAATAGTTATCGGCTCTATTAGATTTGGCGGATCTGATAGATTCATTAAGTTATCATGTGTTATATGTTTTATTATTTAATTCTTGTAACACTCTTTTGCCCAATCTAGATTGATCTTTGTTCGGCCCTGTTTCAATCACTCTGCTGTTTGTGTTTGCGTTTTTCATAAGATCATCATGGCCGAATCAACTTCCAATCTAGATTGTTACATGTTGCGGGTTCATGCATGTTAGTTACGATTAGACTTTGATAAGACTAGGTATCGTGCGGCAGATGCAGGTTTTTAGATAGGTTCGATCGTGCTTGCTTGTTTGTTCCTTCTTCATGGACCCCAACTCGGCTAGTTTGCCGATCTTGGTTAAGCTTACGCGAGTAATGAGTCTTTATAGATCATCTGTTCAAATACATGCATGCTTTAGTTGTTATAATTAGATTGTATCATGCGGTGGATTATCTCATTATAAGAAGTGGTGTAGACTTATGGCAAGTGGTATCATGCGGTGGATTAGCTTTGCTTGAGTTTATGCTTGACGGGTTTATGAAGGCTAGACGTGCGGAGACTAGTTGGATCAACCTATGCATGTGTTATTTGAATAGATTTATATTTGCAAGTTACCTGTTTACAATATTTTAATGATACCTTTCATCTGTTCAAGCATGTCTCTCTTTACATGTGCATTCGGCAGTTAATATGCTTTACATGCCCTGTTCTCATATTAGCCGAATGACTTTATAAACATGCTCTGACAGACAGCTTCTATAGCTGTGTGCCGTCGTGATTGGCTTTCAAAGCCGTACATATGGAACTGGCTGGTCTCACCCGGCATGTTCCATTGGTATTCTCACCTTTTTTTCCCTTGTTGGTTTTCAGGTCAAACCGACTGGCACGTCTCCGGATTCAACACACTCCAAGCACCCGATTGAAGCCAGCTTTTCGGCTTGCTGTGTGTGAGGCGCGACGCGTCACGTTTTGCGCCAACACACTTTTTGGCATGCCTGGTGGGACCCTCTGTTTCAAGACGGCTGAGATCAGTGACGATCAGGTTCTGGATGTGACCATGGATGAATTGTCACCAGAGTTGAAAGGTTTAGTACAACAGACTGTTGATGAACTTCAGAGCAAGTGCTAGATGACCTTTTCTAAGAACAAGAGCGGCAAAGTCTTCCAGAAGCAACCGTTCCTGAGGATTCTTTCTCACCACCAACCCTGTGACAGAACCGACCAATTTATAAGAGCACAAGTGCGAAAACCTCTGCCAGAGCAGCTGAATTAGCACACTTGAGCCCATATAAACCCGGTAGTCCGTGAAATCCTGAGGGATTTCAAACTTTTCCAACATCTCAGCCAAGATCGCATGGTCAAGCAAATACAAATCATGTTCACGGAGCTTTGCAGCGGAAATAAAATTACAAAAGAGTTCACAAATAATAATACAAGTGGAGTTCCACTTAATTTAGAAGAAACAACATAGCTTTGAAATGAACCATAATATAAGTTGAAATACTTTTGCTAGCTTGAGTGACATCCTCCAACAACAGCATAAAGAGAAGAAGTATGGAACTGCCGAGCCCACAGCACTGGCCATCACCTTCGGCAGACCTAACCTTCACCTGCAACAAGGGATAAAAACCCTGAGTACTCGAATGTACTCAGCTAGACTTACCCGTCGAAACCAAAAATAAAGTGACACCAAGGAGTATGCAAGGCTGATATAAATAGTAGAGCTGGCTAACTTTATTTGCAAAAGGAGCTTGAGATAAAGGGGTTCATCATTTAATTATATGAGCAGTCATCTTTTATCCTATTCCTTAAACTCTAGGTTTGCACCTGTACTAGAGCACTCACTTGAATCTAGCAAACAAATACATAATACCCATATCAGGTTTTCTTATCAATATTTTAGTTGAACCATCATGTCACATATGGATTTGTATTGTGGTGAAGCTCGCCATAGTTTCCCACTAACCGGGGAGACGGCGACTCGAATCGAATTCCAAACCAGCTGGTGAAAGACCTTTAATACCAGCCCACACTTTCCCCGTCGGGTCCATGCATTGGGCAACCGCTCGATGCTTGTTTGTGGTGGTAATCGTCGCGGTCACAACACGGACCACCCAATTGGAACTATACGATGGCCATTCCGAGGCAGATCATTCCATTTTCCATTACTAGAGGGTGCGACACGGGTTGAGACCGGCCCGAACAACGTCTAACCGGCTTTGGGGTCGATGATTACGGCACCGACATATCCCTAAGTAAAAGGGCGCGTTCAAAAATGAACGAGGGCCAACATCGATACAAACCTACACGATCCAACGGACGGACTGCCCCAAGTTTCCAAACTTGTGCGTTGCCTTCCAGTTGACCGCATTTCACTACAACTCAGGTTCTTTTCCACGATAGCAAATATAGCCAACCGTGACCCGGTAAATACCTACCAGGGGTATTACGGGAACATCCTTAACTACTACTTTTATTTAGCAGACTAAGCAATTCTACATATAAATAAGTAACAGGATAACAAGGCAGGTAATAATCAATAATCAAGGAATGGTAATGCAGCAAGTAGGATTCAATCAACTCCTAACTTAAAGCATCACCATTTAAAAGGACTCAAGTAATTTTAATTGCAAAAGATAGGAGGCTTAATATGCTCCGGGGCTTGCCTGGGAACCAACACTAGGTTAGTGGTTGTTAGGTGATACTTGCTTGGCAAGCATCTCCGCTGTAGCACTTGCTTAACTCCGCATCTTCGGGATAATCCACCAAAACACCGTCTTCGGGTTTAGCCTCATCATCACGTCCTTCACGGGATCTACCGTTACCTAAATGATGCGCAATGCAAGCGTATGAATGCAAGAAAACACTTATGAAGCAAACACAACATCACTGGTTACTTCGCATAAGCCATCAGGATAACTACTAAAAGAAGACATAGCTCTACACCCAACACAGCATAATCACTTTAGCAGATTAATTATACTAAGGTGTTAAACAAGGTTCATTAGGCATGTAGGAAGGTTAAGTACAACAATCAATCAAGACTACATTATATACATCACAAATTGGAACACATGTATGCGCATACAACTCCTATATTAGTTAAGCATGTCAACCATCATATTTAACATATTTATATAATACCTAAGGTTAACTAGTTTAATAACATGAAAGCACAATCTGAACATTACCAAGTCATGACATAGCATCAAAGATTACATAATCAACATTAGCTATAGCAATCAAGTTCGGTTCATTTATACAGTTTGGACAGCAACACACCAAGTACTTTAAACAGACATAACTGGAGCTACACATATCCAAACAAGTGATCCTAGACTTTCTGGAAAGCTAACAAGATTAGCTACAACTTTGTTATTTACCACAAGAGCTAATTCAAAGGTTATATAACTCAAAAATAGATAACTATGCAGCTCTGTCCAACTATTGGACAGCAGGACTGACAGAGCTTCAGAGAAGCATAACTCAAGATACAAACATCACATGAGCATGAAATAGACATTATAGAAGCTTACAAGGTTATCTAAATCTTTCTTATTATTATCTCAAAGTGAATCAATAATTAACACAGTCAAACAACATGATTAGTGCGGCTTTGTCCACACTTCGACAGAACTAGCCACACATCAACAATAGTAAATAAAACAACCATAAACTAAAGATCTATAGTACCTGGGAACTTGCCCCTAGACTTTTAAGAAAGGTTATTAAGTTTTCTACAAATCATCTATAATCATCTTAAGATGATTCATAAGTTAACACGGTCTAATTAGTATAATTAGGCACCTCTGTCCAGACTTGGACAGATTTACCCATCTACCTAAAACAGCTATAACTCAGTTATAGAACTCCAACAAATATGATCTAAGACAATTTAGAAATATTATGAAAAGTACTACAACTCTTCTATAAACACCTAAACATGAATCACAACATAACTAGGCGTAACAAGCCAAACATTCAGATCTGGACAGAATGTAGGTATAGCTTGACATTCAAATTTGCAACAGTCTATCTCTTAAACTATTAAGCCTATGCCAATGCAATTTGGTGACAAGTAAGATTAAGATGTTATCTACAGCTTTCATATACAACACTTTCACAGAAAAATATAATTATCTTAATGAAAACAGGCCCACAACACAAACTGCACATGCATGATCATATTAACACTATTTATCCCTTGCTAGTATATATGTAGCCTATATATATATTTAGGAGATGTCAAGCCCACATGCATCATAGCTCCAACTTTCAGAGATGAATCATAGTATTAGTATGTGAGCCAAAGCTTGGAAAGTTACATGCATGCAAGCCACAGTTTGCCAACTATATGTTAAACTAGTTCTATTTATAATTACCATGTGAGAGTAAGTTAAATAAGAACTTCAGATTTTATATGAACACATGCCATATTAGATATGCAATGGTTACTCTACAACATATTAGCAAGGTCATGGAATCATCTTTTCCATTTTTACACACATGCATGACACTTTTAATTTAAACCTATTTAATCGGTTGAGAGCAAGATTACTTAATAACTCTAAAACTTGTACACCAAAATTACCAAATTATTCAAAGAGTATCTACATCATGTCAGAAAGCTACCATAAAAATTTCACATCAAAAGGAGCAACCAAACAGTGGCAACTTATAACCCTAGATAGCAAAAGATCTATTTTTCACGCAAAAACTCTCTACTGGAAGCTATCCTATTATTGCACCATTATGCAGATCTACTAAAGAGCTTTCCAAAAAGTCTACATTTGCTATTTTACGATTTTTCTACATTTAGTTATGATTTTCCAAATTCATCACAAAATCTATGAAAACAAAAGGAAAAAGAAAAACACTTTTGCTTCGGGAACCCTGAGATTTTACCAAATCTCCTTGGAACTGTAGCTACTGTTCCTATGAGTCTTCAGCGTTGCAAAAGGACCCTGGATTTATTTCTAATCATGCCCGAGGAGGGGCTTCTTCCTCCTCCGGTGCGGGACGCAGGGGAGGGCGTGCTCGCCGGCCGGCCGGTGGCTACGCCGGCCACCAGGCTCCGGCGGACGGCGGCACAGCAGGGTGGACGGGCGAGGGGCCCACGCGCACTCCTGGGCGGTGGCGACCCGACCCGAGACGCTCCATAGAGGCCCGTCCGCGGCTCGCGGCGGACCAGGCCGGTGTCGCTCGCCGGCAGGGGCTACTCCGGCCGCGCCACAGAGCCAGAGGAGGTGTGCGCGGCGCGTGTAGGTGCGGCGCACCCGCCCGCACGGCACATCTGGGGCGAGGGAGGGCAAGGTGGCCGGAGCGGGAGCTCCAGCTGGGCGCCCATGGCGGCCACGGACGCTGCTCCGCGCGCGCGCCAAGTGTTCTGGGGTGAGCGAGGTGAGGTAGAGAGGGGAGAGTGTGGAAAACGCCTGGAGCTTCTCCACTTCGCGCGGAGACAAGGCAGGAGGAGGGCAGAGCGAGCGGGACGCGTGGGTGCTGCGCGGGTGCATGGGCGACGCGTGCCGTCCAT
Organism: Coix lacryma-jobi var. lacryma-jobi; assembly: GCA_009763385.1. Taxonomy (NCBI): domain Eukaryota; kingdom Viridiplantae; phylum Streptophyta; class Magnoliopsida; order Poales; family Poaceae; genus Coix; species Coix lacryma-jobi. The sequence goes on from CM019825.1 coordinate 63,937,154, forward strand.
AGCGGCATATTGCCGAGCATGTGGCGTGCGATGACTTGCAACATTGGGCGGCCGCAAACAATATCTTCCGAGCATATTCGGGTCCGATGCTTGTAAGCAAAGTTGTAGGTCTCGTGCTGCTCTACAACTTTTCTTAAGGACACTCGGCCATTAGGGTTACCATGCAGCGGGTAATTAGCTCCAAAGTTGATAGTGTCAGCGACTTAACGACGGACGACCTTGCTGCGATTAAACCCAAAAATCATAGTCCAAACTTCGTCAAATCAAGTGCAACTTTTTGTATGCTCTTCTCCAAAGAATTAACTACAACTCTTATTTTTGGACCAAAGGATGTTGCCTAACAAAAATTGGAGAACGCGGCTTGCCAATGTCAACATTGCTGATTTCGAGACTTAGAATATTTTATGGCTGGAAAACTGCAGCAGATTCGAACTTGGGTGCCCTGTTTGACACGTTTAACTTGAGATTCAAGCTTGGGTCCTTTAATAAAGTTTGTTGTACACGTCATGATCTATAACTTTGCTTAAAGGTCAAATCTCAGAATATGAATAGAAGCTGCACTTTCATTTTGGTCAAAGCAGCAAGTTGATATGACCTTAATTTAGAGTTTTAGGCCGATTGAGGCATTTTCTTCACATTTGCTCAATACGAACCTTTCAAACTTTTGTCTCGTGAGTCCATATAGAGTTATTGGGCATAATTGCAAGACTTGATTGAACTCAAATGATCTCCTTCGCTTAATATCCATTATAGGCAAAGCTGGACTTGTCATTTCATGTGACTTTTTTTTCCAGATTTCACGAAACTTTTTCACCAGTTACTATAGATAGGAATGAAGGTGGGTCTCATGAAAAATCCATGTTTAGAATTAATCCTGAATATTCATAAATTAGCGGTCGTTATTAACTGGCTCCATTAATCATTTCCCAAATAATTCAAACTGAGGCTTTGTTTCCGAGGTTGATTCCAAAACCTCTGTCGTCATTGATAATACTAGAAATTATTTCCCAATCATCGCCTGATAGAACATGTCTGTGTTAACTATCTGCTCGACTAGCGTCAAACACCTGGGGTGTTACAAACCCGAGCCATCCAACGACACTGAAGAGGAAGCTATCCAGAAGATGACCGGAATAATGTACAAAGCTGTATCAGAAGCCATGACCAATCATCAGTCAGCTTTCTTGAATACCTTTCGTGCTGTCATGGTTAGTACTTTCGGTCCAGCAGTGGATAAACGCTTTGAGGAAGCAGCTGGTCCGATACAGGGACCACTGTTGTTCCCAGTACCTCAACGTCGAAGGATTGCCGAAGATAGCGGAGCTGACACAAGCACAGGAGGGATGGTTCCTCATGAGACACAACAGCTTCCCCAGACTTATGGCCAGGTCACGTTCGGCACCACAGGGAATGTTCCGCAGTCCGCTTCCAGAGTGTCTCCTGCAGCGAACAGGATACAAAAGAATATATTTGGAGATGGGTATCAGGAGTTCGTTGATTATAGCGCAATTAATGCTCTTCCAAATCCAGGCTACAAGAGTTCAGCATGACTACATCCTGGAGGGCAAGCACAAGCAGCTCCTGAGTCGAGTGTTGACCTCATCATGCATAGGATGGCTGATATGATGCAAAATCAATTCGGCCTAAAGCCAAAGAATCAGTCATACACTTACAAGTCTCCTTATCCAGAGTGGTACAACCGAGTAGTACTTCCTCCAAGGGTAAAACCTCCTACTGATTTCACCAAGTTTTTGGGTCAGGATGACACCAGCACCATAGAACACATCAGCCGATACTTGATGCAACCTGGAGAGGCATCTACCGATGAAGCTTGGAGGATTCGGTACTTCCCGTTGTCTTTGACAGGACCAACCTTCTCGTGGTTCGCTTCTCTGCCAGCAAATTCTATCAATACGTGGGCAGAGCTGGAACACAAATTCCACTCGTATTTCTTTACAGGCACTAGTGAGAAGAAGTTGGTCGACCTCATGAGTCTAAGGATGAAACCTGGCGAAACACCGCAAGAATATCTACACAGGTTCAGGGAAACAAAAAATCTTTGCTATTCTTTGAATATACCGGATGATCAATTGCCGGGGATAGCTATAGCTGGCATGTTGCCGAGTATCAAGGAGAAACTATTCGGTATGGATTTTGATGACCTCGGGCAGCTATCGCAACGGTTGGCAATGATGAGTAGTCAAGCCCAAAGGTTTAGAAGGAATAATCAATTCCAGAAGGGAGATGTGGCTGCCGAAACGTATCAGGCTTTCTTAGAGGAAGCAACTGAGTATGATGGTGAAGATGAGGTAGCTGCAGCCGAGATAGTCTAGGCTAAAGAGCCGACTCAAGTCAACCAGCGATGGCTAAGGCAACAAAAAGGTACTTATGACTTTGATGTTTCCAAGTCAGATAAATTATTTAAATACTTATTGAAGGAAGGGCGCATCAAGTTGCCGGAAGGTCATCCTATGTTGCACCCTGAAGGGTTCAAAGACAAGAAATATTGCGGTTTCCATAATACTAAATCCCACTCCATAAACGATTGCCGAGTGTTCAGAGTGCGGATCCAGAAAGCTATCCAGGATGGGCATCTGAGGTTTGATGGGAAGATGAAAATCGATGGTAGCCCTTTTGGACAGAATATTGTGTCCTTTTCTGTTAACATGGTTAACGTAGCTGACTCCAGGGGTAAAAACAAGATAAAAGTGTTAACCTCTGATAGAGCGAGAGAAGCTGGTGCTATTGACCCCAATCGGCAAATTATAGACGAAGAATTTCAGCAAAGGGTTCGGTTCCAAAATAGCCGAACTGAAAGGGGTGAAACCTCCAGGCCCAGGGTCACGACACATATCTTGTTAAACAAATGGCGTCGAGAACAAGAACGGTATCAAAAGCAGAGGTTTCATGAAGAACAGAAGTTCCTAGAAAAACAACAGAGGTATGAGGAGGAGATGTACGGAGAGGAACGAGAACATATGAAGGAACAAGAGCAATCACACTGGGAATGCTCATTCTTCAAATATTGTTGGAACGAAGGCTTGAAGCTGCCTACTAAAAACAACTGCCCTGAATGCAGTGATCAATATTCTGAATATAGGCAGTCTCGAGTCAACCGCCGTTCGGTCCATGAAAGACTTGGGGCACGAATCCCTGAGGACGATCGGTGCTTAAAAATAAACAGTTCCGAGAATCGGCAGGGAAAAGGATTTACCGATTGAAGTTGGACTCACACTGGAGAAGAAGAATACCGCGCGTATGTCTGGCAGAAAGGACAGTGGTGTCCACCAGGATTAAGAAAGAGCCAGAAAAGGAGAGTGCAGCGCCTAAGAAACAGAGAGTTAGCGCAAGCAGGTGCCAAGACGAAACAGGTTTGGCGTCCTAAAGAGAAGTCGAATGGAGGTGATCGTTCGGCTGATGCATGCATGGCTTTCTTTCTTCCGTCGGAATTCATAGCTCCCGAAGGCCAAGATGTCCAAGAGGAAGTATATTCAGATTTCAACAAAGATGAATTCCAAGATTTGTTGGCTCATCTTAATCTGGCCCAACGTGCAGTTTTTGACAAACCAGCTAAGCATCGACACTTGAAGCCATTATATATGAGGGGCTATGTTAATGGTTAGCCGTTGACCAAGATGTTCATTGATGGAGGGACTGCTATAAATATCATGCCATATACTACCTTCAGAAAACTTGAGATGTCAAGTGAAGATTTATTGAAGACCGACATGGTGCTGAGAGACTTTGCTGGTAATTCTTCTGACACTCGGGGGGCAGTTCATGTTGAATTGACGATCGGATCCAAGACCTTGATTACTACCTTCTTCGTCATTGATGGCAAGGGGGCATACAGTTTGCTCTTAGGAAGAGATTGGATACATGCAAACTGTTGTGTGCCGTCAACTATGCACCAGTTCCTCATCCAGTGGATTAGAGATGACATTGAAATTGTCCATGCTGATGATTCGGTAAGTGTTGCCAATGCAGAACCCATCTACTGGGAGTATGATGGTGTCGAGTGTTTCTCTGGAAGTGCTTGGGAAGCAGGAACTGTGAACGTTTTCAACAAAGACCAGCAGCCGATTCGAACGATCGGCTCTCAGAGCAATTTTTGAATAAATAATACAACTGATTGTGATGGAGAAAAGTCAAGACCAAGTTTCATGTCGACTGACAAAGAATAAAGTGTTGGTGATGAAGCCGAAATAGGACCAATGTGTGCAAGTTTGAGTCTCGAACGTGTTGAACTTTTGAAAGGATGTTGCTTATTTCTCCATTGCCAAAACTCAAGAAGAATCAGAGGGAATTTATATAAAGTAACGTACAACAGAAGATGTTGATGAAATTGAAGAATATATGAAGGCACTTCCACGACTTGATGATCATTTCAAGTTGTACGTGGCGGTCGATAGCCTTACAGCAGGATCGGCCCTTACATTAAGTTTAAAGGGAAGAGATAAGTAGCAGCTAGCTTTAGCCGAAAGTGTTAGACCCAGAGAAGGGTATTCGGCTGTAAAAGAAATTTTGTTCATATATGCATCACTCGTAGACTAAGCTTCGGCACTATTTGTTAAAAGCTGAATGCGTGAAGATTGTATATGGAATGAATTCAAGAATATTTATAGCCGATGCAAAGCATCGCCTTTAGCAGAAAAAATATTCCAAGAATTTAGGCTATAGCCGATATTATTTATATATCGCCTTTAGTACAGATATTCATGGCCCTGATAACCATAAGCATTTTCAAGTGGACAGATTTATTGGGGGAAGAGAAAGGTGAAGCACAGTAAGTGCGATGCCGAATGACATGACATGTCAAGAATGAGATCTAGTCGGCTAAAATGACGTCATGCGTTCAAGAAATGTTTTTCTAAAGAAACGTTGCAATCACTGAAGGATCGAGATCATGCAAATAGACGTTATTCAGAGAAGAACAAGTTCCATGAGTTACAAGCTTCATTCACGAATCTGTCCTAATACAGATTACCCTTGGTATAATTTGTTTACAATGGATTATGGGTCGGCAATCTCAGCAATAGCAGTGGCATGGTCATCATAAATCTCGAGATCTTCAGATACATCTGGGTTGTCACCTACGGAACCAACTGGTAGAGAAGAATAATCTTTTTCGGTCCAGGAAATCATTACCGCTAGCCCGGGATAAACTCCGGCGTGTATACCTTGGATGATAGCCTGATCTATACGGCCATCCACAACATTAATACGAGCTTCAGCTGAGTCCCCATGAGCATTCACCTTAAGGGCAATTTTGTTCACCGCTATTTTCAAATGGTCATTCTCTGAGGAAAGGGCTAGCGAAAGAAAAGATGCGTCAGGCAGGGTAAACTCAGCCAGAAGAAGAGGACCGAAACTCTGCTGATCTATAATAATGCTGCAGAGCTGTTTCCGTTGGTCTGCCCACTTGGCTTCCTCAATGCCATACTTCTTGGATACATCTTCCAATTCCTTCTGGGCTTTATCCCTTTCCTCGCGTACCGAAGGACGTCCAAACGGATCTGCTGGAATGAATCATCAAACTCAGAATCTGGTGGTTTAAGGAAGAGGTTGAAAGAAGCTATTGGAGCTACCATTTCTAGAGGAGAAACCCAAGCTTGGCTGGAGGAAGACCTCACCCTAGAAGGGGAAAGTGCCACGAATCAGAGATAGACAGGCAAGAAAAGCTACCGCAAGGGGGCAAGAAGTCAGTTTTTATCTATAACGCTGGCGAAGAATTTTTTCTCTGGCTTGAGCTAAAAGCCGAGAAGTGGAAAGTTTGCAAGTCAAACTGTTTGGTTGGAGTCAAGAGGAATGGCCTGTCTAGGATCGTATTTATAGCGCCATGGTTGGCATACTGGGAATCAAACATCAGGGTGAAGCTTTCTGTAATTCATGGGCCGTCATTGGGCTAGGCTGAATTTTTATAGTTGGAAGGGGGCCTGACCCTAGAATCAGAAAACAGATGAGATTCAGCTAAAGATTGTTTGGCTTCGGCTGATTGATTGGAAGCTCATATGTCGATTGACGCTGAGAACAGAAGGCTGAAGACAGAAAAATTCCTTCAAAAGAGCTATCCTGATGTTGTCATGTATCAGAAAATTGAGAAAAAGGACTGAAAATTCGAATCTGAAATAACCGATCATAGCAGTTGACCGCAAGGCAAAGATATCTGATGCGATTTATCAGTAATAGCCGGTGTAATATGCATCACCGTTGAAAAAAAATAGAGGTCAGTGACTGATACACGAAACAGAACGCATACTGGTCTCGAAGGATCAATCATAGATTGATTTCAAAAGGGACAAACAAAAGGAACTTCTTATTTACAGAAGGAGGGACAGATTACAATGAGGACGCTCAGTTCGTCCACTCTATCCTATTCCTGATTGGGAGATCATAGTCGAAGGAGTCAGCCAGATCTATTCCAGCTTCCTTCGTATCATCTACAGAATGTGCAATCCTATATTCTAGTCCTCGCTCACAGGCATCAAAATTGCGATAATCAGCGCCGGAATGGATTCGTACAGCATTGAAGGCAAGCGTTGCGCCGTATCCCATACCAGCTCTGGAGATGTCAGGAAGGACTCGGTTGACCTCGTTCACCTGTCTTAGGGCTGTCGTACCTGGTACATTGGCTGTAATAGCAAGATTGGCGACGGCAGCCTCAAGAACATGAAGTTTAGTCTCTAGAGCTGAAAAGGAGAAGGATGAGTAAGGGCGGAAAAGAAAAACAAAGAAAAGATGATGAAAAATATTTACCAGCGGCTCGATTACGAGCGACGTCACGTTCTCGAGAGATTCGGGTAATCTCCTGATCCTTCCCTTCCAGATCGAATTGAAGATCTGGGAGCTTCTGAGTCAGGTCCTCGGGGAGGTCATCACTGGTCATCCTAAAGGAAGCAATGATGTAAAAACGGCTGCTTCATTTTTTGGAGCAAGAAAGGGAAGGAAGGAACAACCTACTCTTGGAGGTGCTAGAAGCACCAAGCTCGGAACTGTGTCGGCTCGCTACGGAAGACATCCTCTAGATTGGAATGAATGATGAACAAGAGGAGAAGAGGGTTTTGAGCCGAAACAGGGGAGTTCAAAATGCACAAGCCGAGACAAGGTGAAAGGGAGCTTTAAGGAATCCCAAAGGCGCATCGGGAGATGAATTGGCAGGTGCAGCAATTATGGCGAGTGAAGGTGGATGCTTCCGGAGGTTCCACATCATTGTGCAGGGAATTTAGGAATAAATATTTATCCCAAAATTAGGGGGCATGTGTTAACACTGGATTTTCGCACGCATGAAGGTGTGACAAGTGGACCCAACCAGCAGTAAGGATTCAGCAAGCAATCGGTCGACTATTTGATCCTCAGGGTCGTGGTGAATGCCCGTGCGGTCGGCTATTTTGCCAATCGGTGGTTCCATTTGGGAATTAGATATAGTAAGTAAAGCCGGCTTGCACAAGAAGGTACATGACATTGAAAGACGCCGAGAAGAATAGGAATAAGACTTGTATCTTTCCAAAGCTTCGTTATGTAAATCGTAATCATCTAGGACTCGTGTTTCGTCCAGGGTATAAATATAAACCCTCGACCATTGTAAAATTGTTCACAACCATATCAATACAAACCGGCCCCGTGCCATCTTCGAGTCCTTAGTCGTGTCGTCGAGTTCTTCGAGAGGAATCATCGATCCGTCGACCTCCGTAAGTAACGGCAACCTTGTTATCATGTCTAGTATCATGCGGTGGATTTAGACATGATGCAAGTAGTCTCGTATGTTAAGCTTAGTATCGTGCGGCGGATTTAACCTTATGATGGGAGGTTTTTGCTTATGCCTTGTATCATGCGGCGGATTAAGTCATGAGTAAAAATAGTTATCGGCTCTATTAGATTTGGCAGATCTGATAGATTCATTAAGTTATCATGTGTTATATGTTTTATTATTTAATTCTTGTAACACTCTTTTGCCTAATCTAGATTGATCTTTGTTCGGCCCTATTTCACAAGCTTGCTTGTGCTTTCGTTAATCATAAGATCATCATGGCCGAATCAACTTCCAATCTAGATTGTTACATGTTGCGGGTTCATGCATGTTAGTTACGATTAGACTTTGATAAGACTAGGTATCGTGCGGCAGATGCAGGTTTTTAGATTGGTTCGATCGTGCTTGCTTGTTTGTTACTTCTTCATGGACCCCAACTCGGCTAGTTTGCCGATCTTGGTTAAGCTTACGCGAGTAATGAGTCTTTATAGATCTGTTCAAATACATGCATGCTTTTAGCTTGTTATAATTAGATTGTATCATGTGGTGGATTAATCTAATTATAAGAAGTGGTGTAGACTTATGGCAAGTGGTATCATGTGGTGGATTAGCTTTGCTTGAGTTTATGCTTGACGGGTTTATGAAGGCTAGACATGCGGCAGACTAGTTGGATTAACCTATGCATGTGTTATTTGAATAGATTTATATTTGCAAGTTACCTGTTTACAATATTTTAATGATACCTTTCATCTGTTCAAGCATGTCTCTCTTTACATGTGCATTCGGCAGTTAATATGCTTTACATGCCCTGTTCTCATATTAGCCGAATGACTTTATAAACATGCTCTGATAGACAGCTTATAGATGTGTGCCCTCATGATTGGCTTTCAAAGCCGTACATATGGAACTGTCTGGTCTCACCCGACATGTTCCATTGGTATTCTCACCTTTTTTTTCCATGTTGGTTTTCAGGTCAAACCGACTGCACGTCTCCGGATTCAACACACTCCGGGCACCCGATTGAACCCAGCTTTTCGGCTTGCTGTGTGTGAGGCGCGGTGCGTCACGTTTTGCGCCAACACACATCCTTGGAGTAACGAATGTTTCTTTTGAGAAAGATAGAATCTGCAGTGCATGCCAACTCGGAAAGCAAGTTGGAGCTAAGAATCCAATGAAGAACATTGTGACGACCACAAGACCATTGGAGCTACTACATATGGACCTCATCGGACCCGTTGCTTACCATAGCATCGGTGGTAATAAGTATGGTCTTGTTATTGTTGATGATTATTCTCGCTTCACTTGGGTGTTCTTTTTAGTAGATAAAAGTGAAACCCAAGGCATCTTCAAGAAGTTTGCAAGAAGGGCTCAAAATGAGTTGGAGCTCAAGATCAAGAAAGTGAGGAGTGACAATGGGACCGAGTTCAAAAACACCAACATAGAAGAGTATCTTGATGATGAAGGAATCAAACATGAGTTCTCCATTCCATATACCCCACAACAAAATGGGGTTGTGAAAAGGAGGAATCAAAGTCTTGTTGAAGCCGCAAGATCTATGTTGGATGAGTACAAGACGTCTCATGGCTTTTGGGCGGAGGCGATGAACACTGCATGTCATGCAATCAATCGTCCCTACCTCCACAAGCTGAGAGACAAGACACCATATGAGCTTCTAACTAGTAACAAATCAAAGGTGCTTTACTTTAGAGTCTTTGGCTGCAAGTGTTTCATACTTAACAAGAGGGTCAAAACCTCAAAGTTTGCACCTAAGGTACACGAAGGCTTTCTACTTGGTTATGGTACTAACGAACATGGCTACCGTGTATTCAATAATGCCACCGGCACTATTGAATTAATGGTAGACATGACTTTTGATGAATCCGATGGCTCTCAAAAAGAGCAAGTCAATGATGAGCTTGTAGGTAATGACATGCCTCCATCCGAAGCTATCAAGAAGCTTGCAACTGGTGATGTGAGGCCCATTGAGATTCAAGATGATGAAGATGAGCTCTTGCATGTTCCACAAGATTCTACCATCCATCATGAGCATCCAAATGTGCATGGTGAAGCTTCCGCAACTCCGAATGGTGGAAGTGCAAATGAAGTTGAAGTGTCACATCAAATTGATGATCAAGCTCAAGCTCAACATGATGACCAACGAGATGATGAAGACATCCACACAGATGATGAAGATGGACCCATTCAAAGGAGATCACTAGTGCCACATCCAAGAGTTCATCATACAATTCAACAGGATCATCCCGTTGATAACATATTGGGGAGCATACGACATGGGTGACGACACGTTCTCGCTTAGTAAGTTTTTGTGAACATTACTTGTTTGTCTCCTCTTTGGAACCTCTTAGGGTGGAAGAAGCACTTGATGATCTGGATTGGGTGATGGCTATGCAAGAAGAGCTGAACATCTTCACCAGGAATGAAGTCTGGTCCTTGGTGGAAAGGCCCAAGCAAAATGTGATAGGAACCAAATGGGTCTTCTGCAACAAACAAGACGAGCATGGTGTGGTTACAAGGAACAAAGCACGGTTGGTGGCTCAAGGTTTCACTCAAATCGAAGGTTTGGATTTTGGGGAAACCTATGCACCCGTAGCTAGGCTTGAGTCAATTCGTATATTAATTGCCTTTGCTACTCACCATGATTTCAAGCTATATCAAATGGACATGAAAAGTGCATTCCTCAATGGCCCCCTCTCTGAATTGGTGTATGTGGAGAACCCACCGGGTTTTGAAGATCCGAAATATCCCAACCACGTCTACAAGCTCGACAAGGCGCTCTATGGGCTCAAACGAGCCCCTAGAGCTTGGTATGATTGCTTAAAGGATTTCTTACTCAAAAAGGGTTTTGGGATAGGAAAAGCTGATCCAACTTTATTTACTTGCAAAGTCAATGATGATATTTTTGTGTGCCAAATTTATGTCGATGACATAATATTTGGTAGTACTAATGTGGCTTTTTGTGAGAAATTTAGTAGGATTATGACCAAGAGATTTGAGATGTCCATGATGGGTGAGTTGAAGTACTTTCTCGGATTTCAAGTCAAGCAAATCAAGGATGGGACGTTCATTAGTCAAACAAAGTATACAAGAGATATGTTAAAGAAGTTTGAAATGGACAAGGCTGTTGATTGCACACCTGCCCAACCTCCGCCGCTGAGCAGAGGTTCAGAGCGAGGGTGAACAACTGTCGAACGCAAGCCAAGAAGCAAACGATGGTGCGCGCAAGCGAGGGTGCAAGCGCGGGAACCGGAAAATAAGTTGGTTGGTGTAATTATCTATCTCCCCCAAAAATCATGCATTTACACTGTTCTTTCCTTGGTATTTATAGGGAATACCAAGGGACACCTGCCAAATTACAAAAAGGGACAGAAAAGATTCCCCAGCCCTGTACAGAGAAAGGGTAAAACCGTACAAACACGGGCAGAGTGGAAACCCTAGTCCGCCTTCCCCCTGCCCGCCGCCATCTGGTCCTGCTCGCCTTCGCGGAAATGTGAGGGCCAGACCCTCGGCTCCGCTTGTCGCGAGGCCTGCATCCGCTCGCCATTCGCCGAGCCTGACGTCCCGAGCGAAGGAGCCCTAGAACGTGCGAGGGTCACTTTCTGTGTTTTGCCTCGCGCCTTTACGTGCAAGAAACACAATGAACCCCGAGGGTCGAGCCTGTAACCAAAGGTTGGGAAAACGATCCGAGAAGAAAGTTTGGGAGGGCGCACGAGTCGCGCGAAGGTCGTTTTTCGGGCCAGCCTGCCTGGCGCCACTGCCGAGGGTCCCTTCCCCCAACAGTAGCCCCTCATTGCCTTGGACCTAAGGAACAGTATCTAGGCCCAAGCAGCGCTCTTTGATGGGAAACGTAATGAGACCCTTGGCAGCGACGCCCGCGGCTGCTTTTGGGCCGGGCCATTGTATTCCAGGTTGCACTGTTGAGGTCCGTCTCATTTTTTGCGTCGTGGATTTCGGTTGTCGTGTCGGTTTTGTCGGGTGTGGTTGTTCGTCTCCTGGCCTATAAATAGATGGGGTTGGTGGGGGAATTGAAGTCGTGCCCTCCTTTGCTCTAGCCATCCTGCTGCTGCGCATTTCTTGTTGCGAAGGTTGGTTTTGCCTTGTTGCGAAGGTTTTGCGTGTTGTTTTCATCGAGGGTTTTAGTTTGAGAGATGGCTAGGTCCAAGCAAACCGCACGTGTTGCTTCTCCCTCTGCTGCAGATGAGGGAGTGACGTTTGAGTTTGGACTCAGCCGGGTTTGCAATTCTGATTTAGCGGCTTATGTTAAGCGAGGGTGGATCGAGGAGGGAAAAGCGAGGACCAGTGCTGGGGAGACTGTCTCGAAGCCTGAAGTGGATGAGGTCATTGTTTTTGAGGAGTTCTTATCGGCTGGTCTTCGCTTTTCGGTTACTTCCTTTGTGACCTCGGTTCTTCAGAGGTTCAACTTGAGGTTCCATCAGTTGACGCCATCTTGCTTCACGAAGCTTACAGTGTATGTCTGGGCGTGTCGCTCTCAGGGCGTTGTCCCTCATGTCGAGGGCTTTATTCAAACTCATCGAGTGCACATGCAGCCTCGCAAGATTGTGGACGGCGAAGGGAACACCAGTCTCGATCAATTTGCGGTGTACACATTTTGCCATCGTGCCGGATCAGAGCTGCCAGTGCAGGCCCAGAAGAACAAATGGACCAGCGGGTGGCAGGAGTTTTGGTTCTACTACAAGCTAGGGGGTGTGGCTGATCTTTGCGGTGAGCTTCGGCCTCTTGGCGACGTGAGTGCGGAGGCTAAGATGGATGCCGAGGCTCATGCAGCGGTTGATTGTCTGAGGGTTGTTGTGCGCTCTCAGTGTGCTCGCGACTTGGTTGAGGAATATTGCTGCGCTAAAGTGTGTCCCCTTAGTCGGAGGCAGGTATGGTTTGCTGTTGAGGATGACCCCAAGTACGAGGGTAAAGGTTTGAAGAAACCTAAGTTTGAATTGAATAAGATTTGGGAGGGTGCCCTTCGTAAATTTCCCAAACAAGAGGATGGCATCGAGGCTGTTTATAAGCGGGTTCAGCAGAGGGCGGAAGACCTCATTGGAATGCTGTCCACAATGGAGGTTAAGGCTATCCATAGTTCGGTGGGTAGCGGAGGTCGGGTTAACAGGCTCTTCGACAGGCTTGGGCTCCAGTATGCTGACTGGCCCGCACCTTTGAGCGATGATGCGCCGAAAAAAAGGAAACGCGCCACCGCGGAGGAGAAGGGGGTTGTGTCGCGGCCGAAGAGAGGTCGTGGTCGAGGCCGCGGCGCTGCCGGCGACTGAGTGAAGACAGTTGCAACCAAGGTCGCTTTGGGTTCGGGCGCTGCCGGCGCTTCCGCTTCTTTGTCGAGTGGCCGAGGTTTTGCGAAGGTCGGAGGGCGGGTACCGTGCATCGGTGAGATCGGCGCCCTGATTCAGATCTCGGATGACGAAGGTGTCTCCGAAGAAGATGAGAAGGAGGAGGAGAAACAGATTGAAAAGGAGGCCAAGACTGGGGATGATACGTCTGATGATATTAGCGACACTTCCAGTGGCGAGGGTAACTCAGATGATGATGTTTCAATTGGAGATGATCATGGGAAGGCTGTTGTTTCCTCAAGCGCGGATGCTGAGGCAGCACACCGCATTGATGAGTTGCTACTTGACCTCGAGCCTGAGAGTCCCGAGCGAGGGTCAGTGCCCGAGTTCGCGGGGTCAGGCATCTGGGTTGATGGTGTAGAGGTGGCCGGTGACCTTGAGTCCGAAAGAAATCCAGGCAAGAGGTCGTATGGCGAAGCTAGCCGTTATTCTCTTCCTTATTTTGCTAGGAAGGTTGGTGTTACTGATCCAGTGACGGAGCTTTTTACAAGTCCGGACCTCCGAGAGTGCCACCTACAGAGTGCTCCGGAAGAAAGGCGTTTTCTTGGTCGGGTGTTTAACCGGATTTTTTTACCGGAGGCGGAGCTTCGACTGGCCAACCAGCCTTTGGATGACCTTCATGATGACATTGATGTCAAGGTGGCTGAGCTAATGCTCCTCAACCGTTCGGCTCGCCGGAGAGCGTGTTATAATCTCAACTACCTGAATGACCGGTTGTCGAAGGTTGAGGAGGATAATAAGAACCTTTGGCGGAGCTTGGAGAATAAAGAGACTGAGTTAAAAGTTGCTTTGGAGAAAGCTACGAAGTGCCAAGAGGAGGTTGTTGAGTTGGCGAAGCGGAATGCAGATTTAGTTGCGGCGAGCAAGGAAAAAGATAAAGTGTTGGCGTTAGCAGAAGGTCGGATCAACGATTTGACTGGGTCGTGGTGCGGCAGCATGGAAAAGGTTAAGGCCAAGCTTGACGGTTGTTTGACCGAGGCCGGTGGCTCTGCGGCGGAGCCACTTCCAGATACTGGTACAGCGGAGGCCTTTGGGGATTGGATTTGCGGCGAGCTCGACGTTTTCAGCTCGTTGGTAGAGAACGCAGCTGATTTCGGCGGTTACGCCGGAGCTTTGGCCATGTCTTGCACACTCCGACAGGCCGACTGCGAGCACCTTCGCAAGATCAAGCGACCAAGCCATGTTTTTTCGACTGTTGACGAAGTGCGTCAAATGAAGGTTAATGACGCAGATGTTCAGAACTGTGCGATGTGATTGCTTCGCAAGTTTTGGATTGCTGATGGGGGTCGTGCACTAGCCTTCGAAGAGGCTGCCGAGGCTACACGTCAGGTTCGTGATGTTTGGAAAGAAAAAATTGTTTTTTGGGTTTGTTTATGTGGGAAAGGGTTGGCATTAATTTACTAGTTTTCCCTCTCATTTTTCCTTGTAGGCTCGGAGGGACGTGATGCCTTCGCCATCTGCGACTGACGATGCTGCTGGTTGCTCCAAAACCGTTCTTGCACACATTTCTGTGGAGGTTCCGCTTGTCGAGGCTATACCCTCAGCCGAGGTGGTCCCTGACACTGGAGAAGTTGTTATAGAGGAGGAAGCAGCGGTCGAGACGTTCGTTGTTGAGCAATCTACGGTGGAGGCTGCTACAGCTGGCGAGGGTTTGGATGTTCCAGCCAGCGGAGGCGACGCTGAGGAGCATGGGGATGCCGAGCAGGTGTGAAAGTTAGAGGCAGCTCAAGCGAGGGTTTTTTTTGTAGTATGTTGGGTGGTGGAAATGACCTAGTGGAACTGAGTTGTTTTCTTGACTCTGTGAACATGCAGGTTCCTAATGGAACCGTGCTAGAGGTATTTGATGTGACACCTCTGACGCTAAAGTATCAAGATGTTTTTATTACTGGTGAATCATGGGCTCGAGCTAAGTTTAAGCATCCTTCGGTATCTTTTGAGCGTTTTTGGTGGTCGAAGGTGCAAAGGTACGATTTGAAGAATAGTCGGTTGAGCCGCTTTTGGCGTGATGCAGATTATACTGATCGGCAGGCTACGAGAGAGTTGTTTGGTTCTTCTTCTTCCTCGCAGCCTGTTATTGATGATGATATCGATGAAAAAACAGCTTTGGATTTCCTGTTTGGTCATAGCAATCTCGAGCTGGATCCGGATGGTTCCCTTGTGATTCCGAAGGAGGAGCCTTCGGAAGTTGGTGATGTGGGTCGGAGATATATGTATAGGGCGAGGGTTTTGCCCGGGGAACTGCCGATTGTTCCCGCGGCTCCTTTGTTATGGGGACCCGTGGTTCCTATTGGACTAGGATTTGAGGAAGAGGGTTACGAAGGTTTTGATGATTTAATGTTGATTGAGGACTATGACGGTTCCTTGTAATTTTATAATTTTTATTGATTGTGAGACGTTGTGAAGTTGTTTTTTATGTAAACGAGGGAATTGTATGATTGTTTGGTGTAGATACAATTGATTTTTGTAATTTTTATAGTGGATGCTTGGTCCTTGCTGAATATTTGCGGATACATGGGTGTATGCCGGGTCTCTGAGTGATGAGTGATTGTCAATTGGGATGATGCGCATGTTCTTTGGCTTGTGTTGTGCAGGTGTCGAGCACGGATGCAGTGATCAAAGGCGAGGTGAAGTTCAAGTAGAGACGTGCCGTGCCGATGGACTGAGAGTGGCGAAGGGCGGACGTGAGGCTTGGACTGAGGGACCAAAGGCCCGAGGATCAGCTGTGGTGGCTGGCAGCCTGGGACAGCGACGAGCGAAGACTTGCGGTCATGTGTTGCCTAAGTCGTAGACTTGGGGACACGTGTTGGTGGACGGGGTGCACGGGCGGTGCATCCCCTCTACGACGTCGGTTTGGTGGTAGAGCCAGGGAAAAACCATCGGGTGGACGGTTTCCAGGTTTGGGCCTCAAAACCTGGGGCGGATGGTTTCCGAGTTTGGCCACAAAACTCGGGCTGAGGACCGTTTCTAGGTTTGGGCCTCAAAACCTGGGCGCTGAGGGTTTGCTGAGTTTGGCCTCAAAACTCAGAAGGTGGTGGGCTGGTTTCCCGGTTTGGGCCTCAAAACCGGGGGATGGCTGGAAAAGGCTGGTTTCCCGGTTTGGGCCACAAAACCAGGGGTGCAGAGCAGTGGCGGCACGTGGCGGCAATCTGGAGGTTGCGTCGAGGCAACGCTTCGAATTGTGCGGGCGAGCGTGACCGGACGCTACTATCTTGACCGGACGCACCGTACACCAGAGTCCGGTCACGAACAGTAAGGTCCGAAACTGGTTTTCTGACGACCGGACGCGTCCGGTGCTCCCTGACCGAATGCTACCCAGAGTCCGGTCGAGACTGCCTTGCGCGTTTTCGTTCGCCGGTTGTTCGTTCATTGTCGGATTTGGTTTCCGTCTTTTGCGTTGGCTTTCTAGAGTTGTGTAGTGTCCCGCTGTGCTTCTTGGAAGCATCCACCCTTCATCTAGGGTCGTGGACATTAGCAAGCTCTAGGGTTTGTCTTTTGGGGTGATTCTCGGGACAGTGGCTACTAGTTTCCGAAAGGAAATTTTGAAGCTCCCATTCACCCCCCCCCCTCTGGTCGCTTTCTGGTTGCTTCTCGATCCTTCAATTGGTATCAGAGCAGGTTAAGGATCTTCCACCTTAGCCGGTTCCAGATCCACAGAAGGCGACATGGATCGCGGCGTGGGCAAACCGCCGTTCTTTGATGGGACGAACTATGCGTATTGGAAGATACGCATGTCAGCCTATCTCCAGAGCATGGGCTCTTCTGTTTGGGAGATTTGCAACAAGGACGATTACGTTGTCTTGGCTGCTCGTGTCACTCAGCTCCAGATCGATGAGCACGAGGCCAATAGCCGGGCACGTAACGCCTTGTTCTCCTGTTTGAGCATGTCTGAGTTTGATCGTGTTTCTCACCTCCCCGGCTCGCGAGATTTGGGCGACCCTCATGCGCTTCCATGAGGGAACCACTCAGGTCAAATCCCGCCTCTATGAGTCGCACAAGCGGGAGTATGAGAACTTTCGAGATATGCCTGGCGAGAGCATAGAGAGTTTATTCGCTCGCTTTCAGGTCATTGTCAACAAGATGAGAGCGAACAAGGAGCTGTTGCCTTTTGACGATCATGAGAGGGCTTTGAAGCTTTTGCACACTCTTGATCGGTCGGTGTGGGACTCAAAGGTCCAGGCGATCATCGAATCGTCTAACTATGAGACCCTCACTTGCGACGAGCTCTTTAGTAAGCTCAAGTCTAGTGAGATTGACGCCATGTCGAGGGCTTCTTATGAGAATCCTTCTGGCCCGACTATGGCTTTGGTTTCTGGCTCTTCTAACCCCTCTGGAGGTTTTGCTCTTTCGTCTCTCTTTTCTGTCACAGAGGACCAGCTTGAGTCGTTGGGGGATGACGAGTTGGCAATGCTCGCCAACCGGTTCACGCGGTTCCACAACAACCGCATGAACCGTCGCCGCGGTGGAGGACGCTCAGGATGCTTTGAGTGCGGCGACCCCGACCACTTCATCGCCAACTGCCCCAAGAAGAAGCATTCGTTTGGGAAGGGCAATCATGGGCACAAGTACGACTCCGGCAAGCACAAGGAGAAGTACGTCCCCGCAAGGCACAAGCGGAGGGGCGGCTTCGACAAGGAGTACATCAAGAAGAAGTACTTGGAGAGGGCCCAGGCTGAGCAGCGTGCGTTCTTCGCCACGCTCAGCGACGTCGATGGCTCGGATGACGACTCCGCTTGCTCAAGCGACGATGAGTTCGAGAAGAAGAAGAGGATCGAGGACAAGCTGAACGGTCTCTGCTTCTTCGCCGACGACGACGGCCTCTGCACCATGGCCCTCGACAAGGAGGTCGACGATGAGCTGGTGAACTCCCCTCGGACGACGACGACGACTACGACGACACCTCCCAGGTATCCATGACCCCGATGAGCTCTTGCAGTAATGAAAGCTTACTGCCCCTTTTCTTAGTCATGATAAGCGGCTTAGGCGTGCCGCTAAGAGCGCAAGGAGTTTAGGCAGAAGTGGGAGGACACGGTGAGAGAGCTTGATTTGCCAAGTCCCCGTGGTCGTGTCGGAGGAGGTTGAGTGTGAGATGTGCACCACGCCACATGACTGACCTTCTCACTTTGAGAGGTAAGTATGCTGCGTTGGTAGGAGAGGTGGATGAGCTGAAGGCTAGACCTTCCTGTTGGGTGCGTGCAAGACTTGTCCTGTCTTGCAATCTGAGTTGGCAGAGAAGAATGCCAATTTGTGTCTCTTGAGGAGGCCAACTCAGGTAGCACTTGTGTGGCTAAGTGTGCTTTGTGTGAGGGCTGGAGATGGAGATATCCAATGTGAAGCATGACAAGATGCAAACCGAGGAGAAAACACATACCTTCAGACCATCTTGTCATGGGTCTCTTGTAGTGAGCCCCAGCTCGGGATGATGATCTCCCAATTAAGCGAGCTGTTGGAAGTCCTGGTGTAGTTTTGCCCAGGTGTTGATCTTTCTGCGTTTGGGAAGATTGGAGAGTCGAGTGGTCTGAACCCATGTGAGAAGCCCAACTCCACCACTACTCCCAAACTGACCAAGCTCCACCAAAGAGCCCGTCAAGCCTACCACCATGGATGGGGTGTTTGAGGAACCCCCGAGAGCTCCACCCAAGAACCAAGTGTGGCATCCCAAACCCATCACCTTAAGAACAAGCTGGATACAATGCCACCTATCCAGGAGGAGTTGCCACAAAGGGCAAGTGATCCACACCCACACCATGAGTACCAACAACCCCCTTTGCGTGCGGTGAGGTATCATTGTGACTTCTGTGGGAGAGATGGACACTTGAGCGAGTTCTGCTTTAGGCGCAAGAGAGGCGCGCGTGCTAGGGAGATGAACAACCCGGACATGTACCATCTTTCCATGATGTACATGTGCCGAATGTTCAGAGGAGAGCTCCGAGACGTGCTGCTAGGCCCAGAGGTCCAGAACCTCAGTTCCCAGGCCTAGGCAGCAGAGAGCTCCGAGGGAGATGCTAGGCCTAGAGGTGCAGTGCCTCAAGTTGCTAGGCCTAGGCCTCATAGAGAGCGTTGCCCGACGGGAGCCTGCAGTTGTAGGCTATGGACCCCGTGGCGGAGGCTTTGTAGTTGAGCGTTTTCCCCACCGCGTTTGAGTATCGCGATGGACGCTCCTCCCTTAGCGGACCACGTTTTCCTCTATGTGGTGATCGCTCCTCTCGTAGACGTGCTAGGAATGGTTTTTCTGCTAACCGTTCTTTTGAGCCCGGCCCAACACTGGTATTCCCCTTCTTCACTAACCCCAGTGTTGGACCGTATGCTCACCCTATGTCCTTTTTATTGATGTAGGTAAAACGTTGGAGGACTTTTGGTTGGTGGATTCCGGTTGCTCGAGGCACATGACCGGAAACGCCAAGTGGTTCTCCAGCCTTAGCCCTGTTGCCGGAAAGGAGTACATAACTTTCGGCGACAATAGCAAAGGTAAGGTATGGTCTCGCGGTCTGTGCGGGTTAATGAGCACTTTGTGTTGCGCGATGTTGCTCTTGTTTCTAACCTGCATTTTAATCTTCTTTCTGTTTCGCAACTTTTTGATGACGACTATGAGATTCGTTTTAAAAACCGAATCTCAGCCGTATTTTGGATCTCCAGGGCAATCTTGTGTGTTTGATTTCGCCCTTTGGAAAAGTCTTTCGTGCGAATTTTCTCGGAGTCTTTTGGCACTTCTCGTTGTCTTGTGGCTGGACCTTCCTCCTCTGATCTTTGGAAGTGGCATAGGAGACTTGGACATTTGAGCTTCGACTTGCTTGCAAGGCTTAGTTCACTTGGCCTAATCCGAGGATTGCCCAGTTGCATATGGAGAAGGATCTTGTTTGCCACTCTTGTAGACACGGGAAGATGGTTGCCGCTCCCCACCATCCGGTGACTCAGGTCATGACCAAGCGCCCTGGAGAGCTTTTGCACATGGACCTTGTTGGTCCGGCTCGGGTGAGCTCGGTTGGGGGGAAGTGGTATGTGCTTGTTGTTGTTGATGACTTTTCGAGATATTCGTGGGTCTTCTTTTAGCTGAAAGACCGAGACTTTCTCCTTTGCTCGTAATCTGATTTTGCGTCTTCAGAACGAGTTCCCTTTGAACTCGATGCGAGCAATTCGGAGTGATAATGGTTCCGAATTCAAGAATTCGGATTTTGAGAAGTTTTGTGACCGCTTGGGTTTGAGCATCAGTTTTCTTCCCCCTACACACCACCCCAGAATGGTGTTGTAGAAAGGAAGAATCGGACCCTTGTTGAGATGGCCAGGACGATGCTCGATGAGCATAGGACTCCTAGGCGTTATTGGGCCGAAGCTATGAACACTGCGTGCTATATTTCCAATCGCATTTTTCTGAGAGCGTTCTTGAAAAAGACTTCTTATGAGTTGCGTTTGGTAGACAGCCCAAGGTGAGTTATTTTAGAGTCTTCGGTTGCCATTGTTTTATTTTGAAGAAAGGCAACATGGACAAGTTTGAGTCTCGTTCTTCTGACGGTGTATTTTTGGGTTATGGCACTCACACTCGCGCATATCGTTACTTAACCTTGATACTAACCGAGTCATGGAGACATCAGATGTCACCTTCGACGAGACTCTCGTTTGTCCTTCTTCTCGTTTGAGCGAGCAGGTGATCATGAGGTTGGTGAGCCTCTTTTCGATGATGAGGACGAGGATGCTGAAGGCATAGATGACCCAGCATTGCCTTCTGCCCGCCACCGAGTAGCGGTCCACTTCTACGACGACTCACGACCCCGACACATCTTCTTCCTGAGGGCCGTGGGATCCGCCACCCCGAGCGGTACCTTTTGTACTCGGGGAGGCACCAGCTATTGTTGAGGGGGAGGCTACTTCAGCTCGGGAGGCGCCACGACACATCCCGCCAGCACCCGCCTCAGCAGATGATCGGCAGCATCGACGGACAGGTTACTCGGTCCAGGTCACAGCACATCTCTCACTTCGCTCATTCTGCTTTTGTTGCTAATTTTGAGCCCGAGATGTTGGACACGCTTTGACGGATCCGGATTGGGTCAATGCCATGCATGAGGAGTTAGAAAATTTTGAGAGAAAATCGGGTTTGGGTTCTAGTTCCTCCCCTCCTAACTGTAATCCTATTGGGACAAAATGGGTTTTCAAAAACAACAAGGAGAGGATGGCCACATTGTGAGGAACAAAGCGCGTCTTGTGGCCAAGGGTTATAGTCAGAAGAGGGATAGACTTTGAGGAGACTTTTGCTCCTGTAGCTCTTTGGAGGCTATTAGGATACTCTTGGCTTTTGCTGCATCCAAGGTTTGAAACTCTTTCAAATGGATGTCAAGAGTGCCTTTCTTAAACGGCTACATAGAAGAGAAAGTGTATGTTGAGCACCCCCCGGTTTTGAAATCCCAAGTTTCCAAACCATGTTTTTTAAACTTCACAAAGCTTTATATGGTTTGAAACAAGCCCCTAGAGCCTGGTATGATAGACTGAAAACCTTTTTGCTTGCTAAGGGTTTTAAATTGGGATGTGTAGATAAAACGCTCTTTCTCCTCAAGCAAGGCAAAGACACTCTCTTGGGTCCAGATTTACGTGGATGATATCATTTTCGGTGGTTCTTCTCTCACGCTTTGGTTGCCAAGTTTGCAGATATTATGAGCAGGGAGTTCGAGATGAGCATGATGGGCGAGCTGACTTCCTTTCTTGGGTTGCAAATCAAGCAATCCCGAGAGGGGACGTTTGTGGCACCAGGGCAAGTACACCAGACTTGCTGAAGCGGTTCGATATGGGTGAGGCCAAGCCTCTTTCAACACCCATGTCGACGACGACTGCCCTGGATGCGGATTGGATGGAGAAGCAGTGGACCAGAAGGAGTACCGAAGCATGATCAGGTCACTGCTCTACCTGACGGCGACACGCCCGGACATCCAGTTTGCGGTGTGTCTGTGCGCGCGCTTTCAGGCGTCGCCGCGCACTTCTCACCGTCAGGCAGTGAAGCGCATATTCAGGTACCTTCGTTTCACACCTGAGTTCGGGATTTGGTATTCTGCTTCCTCCACCCTCTCCCTTTGCGGTTATTCGGATGCCGATTTTGCTGGTTGCCGTATTGAGCGCAAGTCCACTTCTGGGACTTGCCAGTTTATTGGTTCTTCTCTTGTTTCGTGGTCTTCTCGCAAGCATCTAGTGTCGCTCAGTCCACCACAGAGGCTGAATATGTTGCTGCGGCTAGCTGTTGTTCCCAGTTGCTCTGGATGATGGCCACTTTCGTGATTTTGGTCTGAGCTTTTCTCGCGTGCCTTTGCTTTGTGACAGCACGAGTGCCATTAGCGTTGCTAAGAACCCCGTGCTTCACTCGAAGACCAAACACATTGATGTGCGTTTTCATTTCTTGCGAGACCACCAGGAGAAGGGTGAGATCGACCTTCGCCATGTCGATACTCATCATCAACTGGCTGATATTTTCCCAAGCCTTTAGACGAATCAACCTTTAATCGGTTGAGGGGTGAGCTTGGTGTGTGTTTCCCCTTTTAGTTGAGGGAAACATTTTGGATCTTGTATATTTGACTGACTCTTTTGTCTTTCTTTTCTTTTGCATTTTAGCATACACATTTACATTCTGAGCTTCATGTCTATAATCACTATAATGTAACTATGCTCCATGTAGTATGCTCCGATGCTTATGTTGATGCTTGTAGCTTATGCTCTTTCTGATCACTAGTACATGTTGTGAGCTGAGCTATTTTTGAAATGGTGAATTTGCTTAATAATTTCAAATCTGAAATGTTCACCATTGAGATATGCAACTAGCATGTGTAGGATGTGTTGAGTTTACTCGTGCTTTTCATATATGCTAGGTTGCTATGTCTCTAGTTCTGAGTCATTCACTTGCTTGGTCTGTTCATATCATGTTTAAAATTTGTACCAAGTTTTAGTGAATTGAAAAGATCGAGATGGGATTGCTTGTGACCACATCACAGTATCGAGATGGTTTCTCATTGCACTTTGAGTTAAACTTGAGCCGTGTAGTGTATGACCGAAACCGTAGCTTTAAGCTTCTGATTGCTTCGGCATAGGCTTCGCTCGGTTGCAAAGTTAGGCAATGACAAGCTTTCAACCTCTCGCAATCACATGCTAATAATTGAACTTGTGTAATTTCACCGCTGCAACTCCGATCTGAATTTGAATTCACAAGTGTATGTTACATTCTTAAGCATGATGATTGAACTTTGCTAGGGTAGTTCACCTTGTATACATGTTTAGCACTTGTTCAGACTCCCGATTATACATTGCTAGTGCTATTTTGATGGTGAATACCTTTTGACTCAAAACTCCTCCTTTCTGCTCATATGTTCATACTTCATATCTGGTGATCAGTTTGAGCCTTTGCTGAGCTTGTATGTTGTTGATGAGTCATTAGAGTTATACTGTTTAGAGCATCCTTGCATTCTCCTGAATATATTCCTGAAGCTGCTAACTTGCATTTTGACTCATATGCATGATGGAAGGCGGAGACCCTCCCTAGTTAGCACTTTTGTTGGTGCCCTTTCTGATGGGGAGAGCCTTTTACTTGATTTGTGCATTTTCAACAAAGGGGGAGAATTTGCAAATCATTTGTGCTTCCTGAGTGTTCATTTGAGGGGGAGTTTCCAGGGGGATGCACGGGTCTCTGAGTGATGAGTGATTGTCAACTGGGATGATGCGCATGTTCTTTGGCTTGTGTTGTGCAGGTGTCGAGCACGGATGCAGTGATCAAAGGCGAGGTGAAGGTCAAGTAGAGACGTGCCGTGCCGATGGACCGAGAGTGGCGAAGGGCGGACGTGAGGCTTGGACTGAGGATCCAGAGGCCCGAGGATCAGCTGTGGTGGCTGGCAGCCTGGGACAGCGACGAGCGAAGACTTGCGGTCATGTGTTGCCTAAGTCGTAGACTTGGGGACACGTGTCGGTGGACGGGTGCACGGGCGGTGCCATCCCCTCTACGACGTCGGTTTGGTGGTAGAGCCAGGGAAAAACCATCGGGTGGACGGTTTCCAGGTTTGGGCCTCAAAACCTGGGTGCGGATGGTTTCCGAGTTTGGCCACAAACTCGGGCTGAGGACGGTTTCCAGGTTTGGGCTTCAAAACCTGGGCGCTGAGGGTTTGCTGAGTTTGGCCTCAAAACTCAGAAGCTGGTGGGTTGGTTTCCCGGTTTGGGCCTCAAACCGGGGGATGGCTGGAAAAGGCTGGTTTCCCGGTTGGGCCACAAAACCGGGGGTGCAGAGCGGTGGCGGCACGTGCGGCAATCTGGGGTTGCGTCGAGGCAACGCTTCGAATTGTGCGGGCGTGGCCGTCGGATACACCTACCACCGAGTTGGTCCAGAATAACCCTAGGGTTTAGCTGGTTCGCTCTGTAATTAGAATAGAGAGGGGTAGAGTAGGAATTAGACTTAGGCTAGTAGTAGGATAAGTAGTCGGGAGACTCCCTCCTCCTTGGTATCTCAGTCATTTGCTCTTTCGCACTTAGGGTTTCCTGCTCTCCCATCCCCTGCTGCAGCTAGCTGAGATCCGCAGAGAGACTTGCCTCCTGTTTACTGTTGATTTGAGGAAGTGAGGCCGTATCCTCACTGTTGTAGCGTGTGGTAGCCACACGGTTGCAGATTCGTGGGTGTGATTCGCGTTTTGTTCGTGTTCTTCGCGGAATCCTTTTTTCTCCACGTTCTTCCCGTCGCTTGATCTCTTTGCTCGGTTCATCTTTGCAAATCTGCTTGAACCAAGTTGTTCTAGATCGTGAGGCACTTCTTTCCTCCGAAGGAATTAATCTCTAACCTCACGGTCTAGGAGATCGATCGATTTTTCATTTCGGGTCAAGTTTTCTCCCTTCCCCCAAAATTCTTCGATTCATCGATTTGGAGATAGGTTCGAGCCATGATCTCTTAGAGATAGCTCACTATACTCCTTGTGACTCATCTCTCCAAGTTTGAACCCTAGAGGTTTCGTTTTGGGAGAATTTGATTCAAATCGGTGGATGAACTGTGCTGTCACGGGGTGACCGGACGCAGGGGTCGGGACGACCGGACGCTGGCTAGGTGAGTCCGGTTGTTGAACGTTCACTACGATTTCCTGCTGGTTGACCGGACGCTTATGGAGCTCACTGACCGGACGCACAGCGCGTACTGTTCTCTTGTTTTTGTCCTTGTGACCGGACGCTACTATCTTGACCGGACGCACCGTACACCAGAGTCCGGTCATGAACAGTAAGGTCCAAAACTGGTTTTCTGACGACCGGACGCGTCCGGTGCCCCTGACCGACGCTGCCCAGAGTTTTCGGTCGAGACTGCCTTGCGCGTTTTTCGTTCGCCGGTTTTTCGTTCGTTGTCGGATTGGTTTCCGTCTTTTGCGTTGGCTTTCTAGAGTTGTGTAGTGTCCCGCTGTGCTTCTTGGAAGCATCCACCCTTCATCTAGGGTCGTGGACATTAGCAAGCTCTAGGGTTTGTCTTTTGGGGTGATTCTCGGGACAGTGGCTACTAGTTTCCGAAAGGAAATTTTGAAGCTCCCATTCTCCCCCCCCTCTGGTCGCTTTCTGGTTGCTTCTCGGTCCTTCAATATTGGCGAGGACTGTTAGCTGTTTGGTTTTGCATTGCTGGTTGCGTATGATGTTCAGCCCTTTCTTTTTTGCGAGGCTCGTTTGATATTTAATGAAACAGCGACGCTCCCCTTTCTTTTTGGTGAGGCTCGCTTTTTGTTAAACAGAGATGTTTAGTAAAACAGCGACGCCGCCCTTCTTTTTAGCGAGGCTCTCCTTTTGTTAAACAGAGGTGTTTAGTAAAACAGCGACGCTCCCCTTCTTTTTGGCGAGGCTCGCTTTTCGTTAAAGAGAGATGTTTTAGTAAAACAGCGACGCCCCCTTTCTTTTTAGCGAGGCTCGCCTTTCGTTAAACAGAGATGTTTAGTAAAACAACGATGCCCCCCTTTCTTTTTAGCGAGGCTCGCTTTTCGTTAAAGAGAGATGTTTTAGTAAAACAGCGACGCCCCCTTTCTTTTTAGCGAGGCTCGCCTTTCGTTAAATAGAGATGTTTAGTAAAACAGCGATGCCCCCTTTCTTTTTAGCGAGGCTCGCTTTTCGTTAAAGAGAGATGTTTTTAAAATAGCGACGCCCCTTTCTTTTAGCGAGGCTTGCCTTTCGTAAACAGAGATGTTTAGTAAAACAGCGACGCCCCCCTTTCTTTTAGCGAGGCTCGCCTTTCATTAAACAGAGATGTTTAGTAAAACAGCGACGCCCCCTTTCTTTTTAGCGAGGCTCGCCTTTCGTTAAATAGAGATGTTTAGTGAAACAGCGTGTTTTTGCGAGTTGCTCGACTTTTTGTACTTCGCCCTCCCTCTTGTCTTAGGTGGAGGTGAAGTTTGGTTTGCGAGCCCCTGGCGTGTTTTGCGAGGGTGCTCGACTTTTTGTAATTCACGCCTCCCCTTGTCTTAGGTTGAGGTGAAGTTTGATTTGCGAGCCCCTAGCGTGTTTTGCGAGGGTGCTCGATTTTTTGTACTTCGCGCCTCCCCTTGTCTTAGGTGGAGGTGAAGTTTGCTTTGCGAGCCCCTGGCGTGTTTTGCGAGGGTGCTCAACTTTTTGTACTTCGCGCCTCCCCTTGTCTTAGGTGGAGGTGAAGTTTGCTTTGCGAGCCCCTGGCGTGTTTTGCGAGGGTGCTCAACTTTTTGTACTTCGTGCCTCCCCTTGTCTTAGGTGGAGGTGAAGTTTGCTTTGCGAGACCCTAGCGTGTTTTGCGAGGGTGCTCGACTGTTTTGGACTTCGCGCCTCCCCTTGTCTTAGGTGGAGGTGAAGTTTGCTTTGCGAGCCCCTGGCGTGTTTTGCGAGGGTGCTCGACTTTTTCCAAGTTTGTTTCGAAAAGGTTTGTTTTTCGAAGCAATCTTTGGGGTGTATTCATCGATTATAGCGCTCTTGAAAAAGAGTTGCTTTTTTCGATGTTTGTTAACAAAGTGAAGGACTGAGAAAGCACTAGCAAGGCGACCAGAGGGGGGGGGGGTGAATGGGAGCTAAAAAATTTCTCTCGAAACTTTGGCCAAATGTCCCAAAATCAACCCCCAAAAGTTACGACCGAAACTGTGATGCCCACGACCCTTGGAAGAGGGTGGATGATCCCTAGGATCACAGCGAGGCACCACAAAACGATAGCAAACCGAACGGCAAAAACACCGAGACAAGTTCGACCCTCAAAACCAAGTCCCGAACGTAGATAGACGGCTACGTCGAGAAATCCCTAAATACCTATGCTAACGTGTAGCAAAGATACCTAGAGAGGTTCCTTGGTCAACTACAAGGCCAAACGAGAAGTCCGAAAACTAAGCGAGGAAGCCGGGAGAGCAACGCACAAACCGGAAGCTTCATGCATCCGCGGACTATCCGCCCTGGGGTCCCGACTGTCCGCCCCTACTGCGGACTGTCCGCGAGGGGATCCCGGACTGTCCGCCGGTCAAATACCTGAAACAGCACAATTGCTGCAAACTCCCTGGACAGTCTCGGACTGTCCGCGGTTTACACCGGCGGACTGTCCACCGGTCAACCGAGACCAAAAACACACAGACTCGCGGCCACTGCTGTGGCCAAGTCCCCGACACGCGGACTGTCTGCGCCTGGGGTGGCGGACTGTCCGCCAACACACAGTGAGGGCGATTTCGGTCGCCCTTCACCCAAATCTTCTCCAAATTGATTCAAACCAAAATCCCACGTTCCCAAACTTGTAGAGGATGATCACTGAGTAGTTAGGAGACTATCCCCAAGAAATCATCTGCTCAAATTGACTCAAACACCGGGAAATCAAAAGGTGAGGAGGATGAACCGAAAAGCGCCACGAAAACGAAATCAACCTGATCTACTTGTTCGTGAGGAGTTAGATAAATTCCTTCGGTGGAAATGATCTCCTTTCAAATACGAACAAGTTGATTCAAACGGATTTCGCAAAGACTTACGAGAGAGGGAGATCGAGTGACGGGAAAATCGCGGAGAAACGAAGAACGCGAAGAACACGAACCAAAACGCGAATCAACACATCGATCTGCAACCGTGTGGCTACCACACGCTACAACAGTGAGGTTACGGCCTCACTTCCTCAAATCTCCAGTACACAGAGGTATGGTTCTCTGCGGATCTCAGCTAGCTACAGCTGGGGATTGGGAGAGCAGGAAACCCTAGAAGCAAAGAGCAAATGACTGAGATCGATGGGGAGGTGGGTGTCTCCCCTTACTTATCCTAATTCTAACTATTCCTAATTCCCACTCTACCCTACTACTACCCCTAACCTACTTACAGAGCGAACCCAACACCGCTCAACCAACTCGATGGTAGGTGGATCCGACGGCCACGCCGCACAACTCGTAGCATTGCCTCGATGCAACCTCCCGATTGCCGCCACGTGCCGCCCTCGCTCTGCACCCCCGGTTTTGTGGCCCAAACCGGAAACCAGCCTTTCCAGCCAACCCCCGTTTTTGAGGCACAAACCGGGAAACCAGCCCACCAGCGCCTGAGTTTTGTTGCCCAAACTCAGCAAACCCGCAGCACCCAGGTTTTGAGGCCCAAACCTGGAAACCGTCCTCAGCCCGAGTTTTGTGGCCAAACTCGGAAACCATCCGCGCCCTGGTTTTGAGGCCCAAACCTGGAAACCGTCCACCGGATGGTTTTTCTCTGGCTCTACCACCAAACCGAAAGTGTAGAAGGGATGCACCGCCCGTGCACCCCGTCCACCAACACGTGTCCCCAAGTCCACGACTCAGGCAACACATGACCGCAAGTCTTCGCTCGTCGCCGTCCCAGGCTGTCAGCCACCACAGCTGATCCTCGGCCACCGGTCCCTCAGTCCAAGCCTCACGTCCGCCCTTCGCCACTCTCGGTCCATCGGCATGGCACGTCTCTACTTGACCTTCACCTTGCCTCTGATCACTGTATCCGTGCTCGACACCTGCACAACACAAGCCAAAGAACATGCGCATCATCCAGTTGACAATCACTCATCACTCAGAGACTCGGCATCCACCCATGTATCCGCAATCTCCCCCTTGATGAGTGCATTGTCAACTACCAACCCAAATCATAATAGAAATAGGAGGGAGAGAGAGAAGAGAGAACTCAACCCAATGACCCAAAAGCATAGCAAAGCCGAAGAAGGTCAAGTGGAAAGAGCAAGACAACTTGGTTCCCAAAGACATGGGCAACGGCTCGACGCAACCAAGCAAAGCAAAGCTAGCCCTCAAGAAGAGGTAGAACGGCTCAACACCGCTAGCAGATACCAATGAAAAATCAAGGCAAAATGCTAGTCCCTCAAGACAGAGGCACAGAGGCTCAACACAACTAGCAAAAGACTTGACATCAACTGAAAATCTCGATACCAACTAAATCCAACTGAAGCAACTGCTAGTCCCTCAAGATAGAGGCAAGGGCTCAACACAACTAGCAAAGCGCTCCGAACCAATTGGAAAATTCAAAAATTCAGCACAGCAAAATCCCCCTTGCATGGTGCACACAACCTTCCTCTCCCCTTAGTTGAAAATGGGGAGGCATGATTTGTCTAAATTCTCCCCCTTAGTTGAAAATGCACCATCAAGAAAAGGAATCGAAAGCAATTTTCTCCCCTCAGAAAATGCA
Organism: Coix lacryma-jobi var. lacryma-jobi; assembly: GCA_009763385.1. Taxonomy (NCBI): domain Eukaryota; kingdom Viridiplantae; phylum Streptophyta; class Magnoliopsida; order Poales; family Poaceae; genus Coix; species Coix lacryma-jobi. Next base: position 63,966,875 of record CM019825.1, read on the forward strand.
CCATCAAAAGTGCCAACAAAAGAGGTTCTTCCCCCCCGAACATGCATATGAGTCAAAATGCAAGTTAGCAGCTTCAGGAATATAGTCAAGAAATGCAAAGATGCTCTAAACAGTATAGCTCCAACGACTCATCGAAAAGCATACAAGCTAGCGAAGGCTCAAACTGATCACCAAATATGCAAATTGAACATGTGAGCAAAGTCAGCAGTTTTTAGCCAAAAGGTATTCACCATCAAAATAGCACCAAACATGTATAGACACGAAGACAATTGCTAAACATGTATACAAGGTGAACTACCCCTAGCAAAGTTCAAAACATCATGCTATAGAATGAAGCATACACTTGTGATTTCAGTTTTAAATCGGAGTTGCAGCGGTGAAATAACACAAGTTCAGAAGTTCAGCAGATGTTTGCGAGAGGTTGAAAGCTTGTCATTGCCTAACTTTTCAACCGAGCGAAGCCTATGCAAAATGCAATCAGAAGCTTAAAGCGTCGTTTCGGTCATACACTACACAGCTCAAGTTTAACTCAAAGTGCAATGAGAAACAGTCTCGAAACTGTGATGTGTTGACAAGCAATCCCATCTCGATCTTCTCAGTTCACTAAAACTTGGTTCAATTTTATTGACAGGATATGACCAACCAAGCAAGTGAGAGACTCAGAACTAGAGACATAGCAACCTAGCATATATGAAAAGCATGAGTGAACTCAACACATCCTACACATGCTAGTTGCATATCTCAATGGTGAACATTTTTAGTTGAAGTTTGTTAAGCGGTTCACCATTCAAAAATAGCTCAGCTCACAACATGTACAGTTGATCAGAAAGAGCTAAGCCACAAGCATCATCATAAGCATCGGGGCATACTACATAAGCATAGTTACATTCTAATGATTATATATGAAGCTCAGAATGTAATGTGTATGCAAAAATGCAAAGAAGATAAAGAACAACAAAAAAGAGTCAGTCTATATACAAGAACCAAAATGTTTCCCCCATCTAAAGGGAAACACACACCAAGCTCACCCCTCAACGATTAAAGGTTGATTCGTCTAAGGCTTGGTGAAAATCAGCCAGCTGATGATGAGTATCGACACGGCGAAGGTCGATATCACCCTTCTCTTGTGGTCACGCAGAAAATAAAAACGCACATCAATGTGTTTGGTCTTCGAGTGAAGCACGGGGTTCTTAGCAATGCTAATAGCACTCGTGCTGTCACAAAGCAAAGCACGCGAGAAAAGCTCAGACCAAATCACGCAAAGTGGGCCATCATCCAAAGCAATTGAGAACAGCAGCTAGCCGCAGCAACGTATTCAGCCTCTGTGGTAGACTGAGCGACACTAGACTGCTTGCGAGAAGACCACGATACAAGAGAAGATCGAATAAACTGGCAAGTCCCAGAAGTGGACTTGCGCTCGACCGGCAACCAGCAAAATCGGCATCGGAATAACCGCAAAGGGAGAGGGTGGAGGAAGCTAAATACCAAATCCCGAACTCAGGTGTGAAACGAAGGTACCTGAATGCGCTTCAACCGGCCTGACGGTGAGAAGTGCGCGGCGACGCCTGAAAGCGCGCGCACAGACACACCGCTAACTGATGTCCGGGCGTGTCGCCGTCAGGTCGAGCAGCGACCCGATCATGCTTCGTACTCCTTCTGGTCCACAGCTTCTCCATCCTTGTCCGCATCCAGGGCCATCGTGGTTGACATGGTGTTGGGAGAGGCTTGGCCTCACCATATCGACCTCTTCAGCAAGTCCTTGGTATACTTGCCCTGGTGCACAAACGTCCCTTCTCGGGATTGCTTAATTTGCAATCACAAGAAGGAAGTCAGCTCGCCCATCATGCTCATCTCGAACTCCCTACTCATAGTATCTGCAAACTTGGCAACCAAGCAGAAGAACCGAAATCCACGATAAAATCACCTGAAATGATATCATCCACGTAAAATGGACAAAGAGTGTCTTTGCCTTCCTGAGGAGAAAGAGCGTTTTATCCACACATCCCATTTTAAAACCCTTAGCTAGCAAAAAGTTTTCAACTATCATACCAGGCTCTAGGGGCTTGTTTCAAACCATACAAAGCCTTATGGAGTTTAAAAACATGGTTTGGAAACTGGGATTTTTTGAAATCGGGAGGTTGTCTAACATACACCCTCCTCTTCAATGTAGCCGTTTTAAGAAGGCACTCTTGACATCCATTTGAAAAGTTTGAAACCTTTGGATGCAGCAAAAGCCAAGAGTATCCTAATGCCTCCAAACGTGCTACGGAGCAAAAGTCTCCTCATAGTCTATCCCCTCCTTCTGACTATATCCCTGGGCTACAAGTCTGGCCTTGTTTCTCACAACATGGCCATCTTCTCCCTGTTTGTTTTTAAAAACACATTTTGTCCCAATTGGATGACACTCAGAGGTGAGACACTAGAACCCAAACCCGATTTCCTCTCAAAGTTTCTAACTCCTCATGCCATGGCATTGACCCAATCCGGATCCGTCAAAGCGTGTCCAACATCTCGGGGCTCAAAATCAGCAACAAAAGCCGAATGAGCAAGAGAGAGTTTGAGACCTGGACCGAGTGACCCTTCGTCAATGTTGCCGATCATCTGCTGAGGCGGGTGCTGCGCGGAATTTGTCGTGGCGCCTCCCTTGCCGAAGTGGCCTCCCCCTCAACAGCAGCTGGTGCCTCCCCGGGTACAAAAGGTACCGCTCGGAGGGTGGCGGAATCCCACGGCCCCCAGGAGGAAGACGTGTCGAGGCGTGAGTCGTCGTAGAAGCCGCTCCTTGCGGCCACAGCAGGTGGAGGGGGTGCTGGATCATATAAGCTTCAGCACCCTCATCCTCATCATCAAAAAGAGGCTCACCAACCTCATGATCACCTGCACGCTCAAAACGAGAAGAAGGACAAACCATGGTCTCATCGAAGGTGACATCGGATGTCTCCATGACTCGGTTAGTGTCAAGGTTAAGTACACGATAAGCTCGAGTGTGAGTGCCATAACCCAAAAAACACACCGTCAGAAGAACAAGACTCAAATTTGTCCAGGTTGCCTTCTTAAGTATAAAACAAGTGGCAACCAAAGACTCGAAAATAACTCACCTTGGGCAGTTTTCCAAAACGCAACTCGTAAGAGGTCTTTTTCAAGAAGGCTCGAAGAAAAATGCGATTGGAAATATAGCATGCAGTGCTCATAGCTTCGGCCCAATATCGCCTAGGAGTCCTATGCTCATCGAGCATCGTCCTGGCCATCTCTACAAGGGTCTGATTCTTCCTCTCTACAACACCATTCTGTGGCGGTGTGTAGGGGGAAGAAAACTGATGCTCTAAACCCAAAGAGTTACAAAACTTCTCAAAATCCGAATTCTTGAATTCGGAACCATTATCACTCCTAATAGCTCGCATCGAGTTCAAAGGGAACTCATTCTGAAGACGCAAAATCAGATTGCGAGCAAAGGAGAAAGTCTCGGTCTTCTCAGCTAAAAAGAAGACCCACGAATATCTCGAAAAGTCGTCAACAACAACCAGCACATACCACTTCCCCCCAATCGAGCTCACCTGAGCCGGACCAACAAGGTCCATGTGTAAGAGCTCTCTAGGGCGCTTGGTCATGACCTGAGTCACTGGATGGTGGGGAGCGGCAACCATCTTCCCATGTCTACAAGAATGGCAAACAAGGTCCTTCTCCATCGACAACTTGGGCAATCCTCGGATTAGGCCAAGTGAACTAAGTCTTGCAAGCAAGTCGAAGCTCAAATGTCCAAGTCTCCTATGCCACTTCCAAAGATCAGAGGAGGAAGGTCCAGCCACAAGACAACGAGAAGTGCCAAAAGATTCCGAGAAATTCGCTGCAAAGACTTTTCCAAAGGGCGAAATCAAACACACAAGATTGCCCTGAGGATCCAAAATACGACTGAGATTCGGCTTAAACCGAATCTCATAGTCGTCATCAAAGAGTTGCGAAACAGAAAGAAGGTTAAAATGCAAGTTAGAAACAAGAGCAACATCGCGCAACACAAAGTGCTCATTAACTCGCACCGACCCACGAGACAACACCTTACCTTTGCGATTGTCGCCGAAGGTGATAAAACCTTTCCGGCAACAGGACTAAGACTGGAGAACCACTTGGCATTTCCGGTCATGTGCCTCGAGCAACCGGAATCCACCAACCAAACGTTCTCCAATCATTTACCTACATCAATAAAAAGACATAGGGTGAGCATACGGCCAACACTGGGGTTAGTGAAGTAAGGAGAATACCAGTGTTGGGCCGGCTGCTCAAAAGAACAGTTAGTAGAAAAACCATTCCTAGCACGCCTACGGGGGAAGCGATCACCACGTTGAGGAAAACGTGGTCCGCTGAGGAAAGAGCGTCCATCGCGGTACTCAAAACGCGGTGGAGGTAAACGCTCTACAACAAAGCCACCGCCACGAGGTCCATAGCCTACAACTGCAGGCTCCCGCCGGGCATGTCCTCTCCTCTGCCTAGGCCTAGGAACTTGAGGTTCTGGACCTCTGGGCCTAGCAGCACGTCTCTGAACATTTGGCGCATGTACATCATGGAAAGGATGGTACATGTCCGCATTATTCATCTCCCTAGCACGGCGCGCCTCTCTCTTGCGCCGAAAGCAGAACTCCTCAAGTGTCCATCCTCCCACAATGCTCACAATGGTACCTCACCGCTCTCATAGGGGTTTGTTGGTACACACGGTTGTGGGTGTGGATCACTTTGCCCTTCTGTGGCATAAGCTCCTCGTGAATAGGTGGCATCGTATCAAGCTTATTCTTCAAGTGGTTGGGTTTGGGATGACCACATTGGTTCTTGGGTGGAGCTCTCGGAGGTTCTTCAAACACTCCGTCCTTGGTGTTGGGCTTGAGCCGCTCTTTGGGTGGAAGCTTGGTAAGTTTGGGAGTAGTGGTAGAGTTGGGCTTCTCACTCGGGTTCAGACCACTCGACTCTCCAATCTTCCCAAAAGCAGAAACATCAACACCCGGAGCAAAGCCTACACCAGGACCTCCAGCAGCTCACTTAAATTGGGAGATCATCATCCCGAGCTGCGGCTCACCACAAGATACCCATGATAAGATGGTCCGAAGGTATGTGTTTTCCTCCTCGGTTTGCATCTTGTCATGCTTCACATTCGCAATCTCCATCTCCAAACCCTCGCAAAGCACACCTAGTCACACAAGTGCTACCCGAGCTGGCCTTCTCAAAAGATACAATCTTGGCATTCTTCTCTGCCAACTCGGATTGCAAGCCTGGACAGGTCTTGCACGCACCTAACAACATGGGCCTAGCCCGGAGCTCATCCGCCTCTCCAACCAAAGCAGCATACTTACCTCTCAAAGTGAGAAGGTCAGTCATGTGCTTGGTGCACATCTCACCTCTCAACCTCCTCAGACACGACCACGGTGGATTTTGCAAACTCAAGCTCCTTCACCGTGTCCTCCCACTTCTGCCTAAACTCCTTGCGCTCTCTGGCGGCACGCCTAAGCAGCTTATCCTGACTAAGCAAGGCGACAGTAAGCTTCTCAACCTCAGCAGAAAGCTCGTCGTGGGTGAGAGATACCTGGGAGGTGTCATCGTCGTCGTCATCCCGAGGGGAGTTCACCAGCTCACTGTCGACCTCCTTGCCGAGGGCCATGGTGCAGAAGCCCTCATCGTCGGCGAAGAAGCAGAAACCGTTCAGCTTGTCCTCGATCCTCTTCTTCTTCTCGGACTCGTCGTCGCTTGAAGAAGCGGAGTCGTCGTCCGAGTCGTCGACGTCGCTGAGCGTGGCGAAGAACGCACGCTGCTCAGCCTGGGCCTTCTCCAAGTACTTGGTCTTGATGTACTCCTTGTTGAAGCCGCCCTTCCGCTTGTGCCTTGCGAGGACGTACTTTTCCTTGCGCTTGCCGGAGTCGTACTTGTGCCCATGATCGCCCTTCCCAGATGAGTGCTTCTTCTTGGGACAGTTGGCGATGAAGTGGTTGGGGTCGCCGCACTCGTAGCATCCCGAGCGTCCTCCTCCGTGGCGACGGTTCATGCGGTTGTTGTGGAACCGCGAGAACCGTTGGCGAGCATAGCCAACTCGTCATCCCCCAAAGACTCCAGCTGCTCCTCTGTGACAGAAAAGAGAGAAGAGAGTGCAAAACTCCAGAGGGGTTAGCAGAAGAGCCAGAAAGCAAAGCCATTGACGGCCAGAAGGATTTTCATAAGAAGCCCTCGCCATGGCATCGATCTCACTAGACTTGAGCTTACTGAAGAGCTCGTCGCACGTGAGGGTCTCATAGTTAGGCGATTCGATGATCGCCTGAACCTTGGAATCCCACACCGACCGATCGAGAGTATGCAAAAGCTTGAGAGCCCTCTCATGATCGTCGAAAGGCAACAACTCCTTGTTAGCCCTCATCCTGTTGACAATCACCTGAAAGCGAGCGAATAAACTTTCTATGCTCTCGCCAGGCATATGTCGAAAGTTCTCATACTCTCGCTTGAATGACTCGTAGAGACGGGTTTTGACTTGAGAGGTTCCCTCATGGAAACGCATGAGGGTAGCCCAAATCTCCCGAGCCGTAGCGAGGTGAGAAACGCGATCAAACTCACTCATGCTCAAGCATGAGAAAAGAGCATTACGGGCCCGGCTATTGGCATCGTGCTCATCGATCTGAAGCTGAGAGACACGAGCAGCCAAGACCACGTAATCGGCAGAGTTGCAAATATCCCAGATGGAAGCACCCAAACTCCGCAGATAGGCCGACATGCGTATCTTCCAATACGCATAGTTCGTCCCATCAAAGAACTGCGGTTTGCCCACGCCACGATCCATGTCGCCTTCTGTGGATCTGGAACCGGCTAAGGTGGAAGATCCTTAAACCGCTCCGATACCAATTGAAGGACCGAGAAAGCACTAGCAAGGCGACCAGAGGGGGGGTGAATGGGAGCTAAAAAATTTCTCTCGAAACTTTGGCCAAATGTCCCAAAATCAACCCCCAAAAGTTACGACCGAAACTGTGATGCCCACGACCCTTGGAAGAGGGTGGATGATCCCTAGGATCACAGCGAGGCACCACAAAACGATAGCAAACCGAATGGCAAAAACACCGAGACAAGTTCGACCCTCAAAAACCAAGTCCCGAACGTAGATAGACGGCTACGTCGAGAAATCCCTAAATACCTATGCTAACGTGTAGCAAAGATACCTAGAGAGGTTCCTTGGTCAACTACAAGGCCAAACGAGAAGTCCGAAAACTAAGCGAGGAAGCTGGGAGAGCAAACGCACAAAACCGGAAGCTTCATGCAATCCGCGGACTATCCGGCCCTGGGGTCCCGGACTGTCCGCCCCTACTGCGGACTGTCCGCGAGGGGATCCCGGACTGTCCGCCGGTCAAATACCTGAAACAGCACAATTGCTGCAAACTCCCTGGACAGTCTCGGACTGTCCGCGGTTTACACCGGCGGACTATCCACCGGTCAACCGAGACCAAAAACACACAGACTCGCGGCCACTGCTCTGGCCAAGTCCCCGACACGCGGACTGTCTGCGCCTGGGGTGGCGGACTGTCCGCCAACACCCAGTGAGGGCGATTTCGGTCGCCCTTCACCCAAATCTTCTCCAAATCGATTCAAACCAAAATCCCACATTCCCAAACTTGTAGAGGATGATCACTGAGTAGTTAGGAGACTATCCCCAAGAAATCATCCGCTCAAATTGACTCAAACACCGGGAAATCAAAAGGGGAGGAGGATGAACCGAAAAGCGCCACGAAAACGAAATCAACCTGATCTACTTGTTCGTGAGGAGTTAGATAAATTCCTTCGGTGGAAATGATCTCCTTTCAAATACGAACAAGTTGATTCAAACGGATTTCGCAAAGACGCACGAGAGAGGGAGATCGAGTGACGGGAAATCGCGGAGAAACGAAGAACGCGAAGAACACGAACCAAAACGCGAATCAACACATGATCTGCAACCGTGTGGCTACCACACGCTACAACAGTGAGGTTACGGCCTCACTTCCTCAAAATCTCCAGTACACAGAGGTATGGTTCTCTGCGGATCTCAGCTAGCTACAGCTGGGGATTGGGAGAGCAGGAAACCCTAGAAGCAAAGAGCAAATGACTGAGATCGATGGGGAGGTGGGTGTCTCCCCTTACTTATCCTAATTCTAACTATTCCTATTTCCCACTCTACCCCTAACTACTTACAGAGCGAACCAGCTAAACCCTAAGGTTATTCTGGACCAACTCGATGGTAGGTGGATCCGACGGCCACGCCCGCACAACTCATAGCGTTGCCTCGATGCAACCTCCCGATTGCCGCCACGTGCCGCCCTCGCTCTGCACCCCCGGTTTTGTGGCCCAAACCGGGAAACCAGCCTTTCCAGCCAACCCCCGGTTTTGAGGCCCAAACCGGGAAACCAGCCCACCAGCGCCTGAGTTTTGTTGCCCAAACTCAGCAAACCCGCAGCACCCAGGTTTTGAGGCCCAAACCTGGAAACCGTCCTCAGCCCGAGTTTTGTGGCCAAACTCGGAAACCATCCGCGCCCTGGTTTTGAGGCCCCAACCTGGAAACCGTCCACCGGATGGTTTTTCTCTGGCTCTACCACCAAACCAAAACTGTAGAAGGGATGCACCGCCCGTGCACCCCGTCCACCGACACGTGTCCCCAAGTCCACGACTCAGGCAACACATGACCGCAAGTCTTCGCTCGTCGCCGTCCCAGGCTGTCAGCCACCACAGCTGATCCTCGGGCCACCGGTCCCTCAGTCCAAGCCTCACGTCCGCCCTTCGCCACTCTCGGTCCATCGGCACAGCACGTCTCTACTTGACCTTCACCTTGCCTCTGATCACTGTATCCGTGCTCGACACCTGCACAACACAAGCCAAAGAACATGCGCATCATCCCAGTTGACAATCACTCATCACTCAGAGACTCGGCATACACCCATGTATCCGCACATAGGTGACAATTTGGAGGTTTGTTTTTTTCTGGGGGTTCTAGCCTGTATTAAAGTTGTGTACTGCGTTGCATCTTGTTTCCTCGAGTAAGTCTTTATCAAGAAGCTGGTTTTGTTCATCTGATTCGAGGGTTGTCCTGAGAGAACCATGCTTTAATTCTTCTGGTAACACAGCTTCTTCCCCAAATAGGAGCTTGAAGGTACATGTGAATTTGGTGGTTCTGCATTCCAAGGTGTTATGGGACCAGGTGACCGAGGTTAGCTCTTCCGTCCACTTTCCCTTGGGCCTGCCTTGTAATTTTTTGGATATGGCTTGGAAAATTGTTGCGTTGGCTCTTTCAACTAAGCCATTGGATTGAGGGTGCCGGACTGAGGCGAAGCACAAGACTGTTCTGATTTGTGCGCAGAATTCTTTGAAGACCTCGCTGTCAAACTGAGTGTCGTGGTCGACAGTTAAGTGTTTGGGGACTCCAAACCGACAAACTAATTGCTGGCAGAAAAACTTTTTCACGGCTAGGGAGGTGATGGAAACGAGCCATCTAGTTTCAATCCACTTCGTGAAGTATTCCACAGCTACCACTGCATAGCGAAAGACCGATGAGGTCCATTGCCCATCTTTGCAAGGGCCATGTTGGGCATATCAGAGTTGTTGGAGCTCCTGGGGCGTTTTGCGTTTTTGCCGTTAGTTGGCAACCCTCGCAACGTTTGACGATGTCTTCTGCATCTCGTAGTGCTATTGGCCAGTAGAAACCTTGACGGAAGGCTTTCCCAACTAGCGCCCTTGGGCCGTTGTGTGAACCGCAGATACCTTCGTGAATGAGCTCGGAGAATGTCATTGCCTTCAATACTGTGACACGCATTTCAGCCATGCGAGGTTACCGGGCTTTGAACAGAATGTTGTCCACTATTTTGTACCCCGAGCTCTTGTTTTAGTCTGTTTTATTCCTCTTTGGACTCGGGTCATGCAGCCCGTTGATATAGGCCATGATGGGTGCTCTCCAGTCTTCGTTCTGGATTGCATTGATCAGCTTGGCATTCTTTTCAGAGGCTTCAAATGCTGATGAGTTGCTACCTCGTGAAACACGTGAGGCGGCAGCTGTAGTTGTTGTGCCTGCTTTAGCTAGGCTATTTGGCCTCGGTTTTCTGACCTCGGTATTGCTTTCACCGTTATGCCGAGGAAGAATGATTCTAACCTTCGAACATATTGGAAGTATTTTGTAGCTCTGGATCTTTTGCTTTGTAATTTTCTCAATGTGTCCCGCGATGACTTGGGAGTCTGTATTAATGACCGCCCTTCGGCTGATAATGATCGAAGCCTTGAGAGTGCTAGTATCACAGCTTCGTATTCTGCGGAATTGTTTGTGCACTTGAAGTCGAGACTTTTTGCGTATCTTAGCTTCGACCCAGATGGCGAAACTAGGATAGCCGAGGCTCCTGCTCCGGTTGTCACCAAGCTCCATCGACATACACTGTCCAAAACGGCTCTGATTGGGCTCCGTCACTGCGAGGGTCTGGGGTCCATTCAGCTATAAAATCTGCTAGTGCCTGCGATTTGATCGCTGTTCTTCCCACGAAGGTTATTGTGTAGCTGTTGAGTTCAACTGCCCATTTTGCTATTCTGCCGACAGCCTCATTGTTTTTGAAGATGTTCTCGAGGGGGTATGCTGAAGGTACATGGATTTTGTGTGCCTCGAAGTAGTGTTTTTAGCTTTCTTGACGCCATGACACGGCGTATGCTTCTTCTCAAGCTCTGAGTAGTTTCATTTGGGACCCTCGAGAGTTTCTGATACATAGTAGATTAGGGTTTGCCTGGTTCTATTGTTCTCGTGCAACTCTTTAATCAGAACTGCGTTGCTGCGTGAGGTGAGGCTGCGACATACAGTAGCAAGTCTCCTTTGCTCGAGCTTGTTAGGACGGTCAAGTTGGTGAGATACTTTTTCAAATCCTCGAAAGCTTTCTGCTGCCGAGGTCCCCAATTGAATGGAGTTGTGCTTCTCAATGTTTCGAAGGAAGGTAACCCTTGCTCAGCTGACCTGAAGATGCATCTGTTGAGTGCCGCTAAGCGGCCTGACAAACGATGAGCTGCTTTTTTGGTTGTCGGGGGTTCCATATTGATGATGGCATCAATTTTTTCGGGGTTGGCTTCAATTCCCCTTGCTGAGACGATACAACCTAGCAGTTTTCCTTTGCTCACCCCGAAAACACATTTTTTGGGGTTTAGTTTTAATCCGGCGGTCCGAAGGTTGTTGAACACTCTTGCCAATTTGATATGTGGTTTCTTTTAGCTCGCTTTGGATAATCAAATCATCAACGTAGGCAGAGATGGCATGTTCATCTTTGAAGACTTTAGATGTCATGCGAGCGAAGGTTGATCCTGCGTTTCTCAAGCCTTCTGCCATTCCTCGAAAGCAAAAAGTGCCCGAAGGTGTGATGAAGCTTGTTTTTTCCTCATCTTCTTCATTCATTCAGATCTGATGGTATCCCGAGAAACAGTCGAGGAGAGAAAACATTTGGCAACTAGCCGCTCTGTCAACTAAGGTGCTTATGTTTGGTAGGGGGAAGTCATCCTTCGGGCAGGCTTTGTTTAAGCACGTGAAATCTATGCACATTCTCCACTTCTTGTTCTTTTCTGGACTAAGACCACGTTTGAGAGCCATGTTGGGTATTTGACTGGGCGGATGACACCTGCGTCCACGAGTCTTTTTACTCAGCCCTCGCTGCTTCTTTCTTTCTTCCGACATTTGCGAAGCTTTTGCTTAACTGGGCGGTAGCCTGGCTTTATGTTTAGGCTATGCTCTATCAGAGCCCTGTTTACTCCCTTGAGGTCCTCTGAAGACCAAGCGAAGGTGTCGGAGTTTTCTTGAGGAAACGGACGAGGTTATTTTCTGACTGGGGGGTCTAAGTTGGCTGAGATGAACACCTTTCTTTCGGAGTTGCTCTCAAAGAGTTGGACTGTTTAGTTTCTTCTTTGGGTGATGCTTTTACTCGGTCAGTGCATAGCTCACCTCGGTGTTGAGGTTTGTTGCACGAGGCTTTGACAAATTGTGGACGTTGCGTTGTCTCGGTGCTACTGTTCCCTCAGCTGCCCTTGCAATGTCTTGATCTCCATATACTGCAACGACCCCTTCGGCAACCCCTTGAGTAGGAAGCTTCATTGCAGAGGTATGCAGGGTGGATGGACTGCATTGAATGCATTGGTGACCCTGACCAAATTATGCATTGTAAGGATAGAACATGTCAACCACGTCGAAGGTTATGTGCTCAGTTCGGCAGTTCACCTGGTCGTCCGAAGGTTACGGCAGAGATATTTTTCAACAGCTCTTACTTGTTGACCACTGAAACCATATAGTGGGTTGTCAGCGGGTTGCAAGAGGTTTTGTCAAGCTTCATGCTGTCGAAGGTTGTGGCGAACAGGATGTCTGCTGAGATTCCTGTGTCGACCAGAATTTTGGTGACTATCCACCCTGCTAGATTAGGTTTTGATCACCATGGCGTCAGTGTGAGGGTAATCCCTTAACTTCATATCACTGGAATTGAAGGTTATAGGGATATGGACCATCGTCCCAAATTTGTGCGGTCCTTCGATGGCTACATGGTGTACTCATCTAGCGTGTCCTTCCTTTGCCTCTTGTTGCCATGATCTTCATTTGAGCCTCCAGTGATGGCTAGAATCACACCAAAGGTTGATGTTGGGTTGTTTGATGGTTGTCTGGTTTTGGGCTTCGGATTTGACAGGTTGGGGCGCTAGCAATGCTGGTATTGGTGGTGGTGGTGGCAGAGTATTGTTCACTTGTTGGTTGGTTTGGGTTTGGGTTTGAGGGGTTGTTGGGAATGACTGGTATATGGTGTTTTGTTGGCGTTGGGGATGGTGGTTGTGGTGGATTGGTGGTGATTGGTTGTAGGGAGGGTGGTGTGCGTAGAAAGGTTGGTGCGAAGGTAGCCGTAGTTTATGGGGGTGTAGTCGTATGGAGGTTGGGTGGGTTGATTTTGTTTGTTGATCTAGTGTGTTTTCTAGTGTGGTTGATGGTTCGGTTTTCTGCCGAAGCGGCTCTTTTGGATTCCTGGTACTCTTTTCCCTTGGTGAAACATTCGCATTGTTTGGTGGTGTTGCCCCTCCCAGGACCACAAAATGGCAATACATTTTCGCGGGATCTTTTTGTTGGTTTCGTTGGTCCAGTGGGGTGGGAACCCTTGTGGATTTTGGTTTCCCGGAGGTTGAGCACCCCTTCTTGGTCGTCAAAGGGGGCTGCCTTGTTGATTGCGCCAATGTTGCTTTGTTCTAGGCGAGTGTTGTTTTCTCTCGCTTGAGGCCTCGGCTGCGGCTTCTGCTGTGACCTTCGAGCATCGGACTTTGCCCTGAAGTCCATGTCTGCTCTACAATATCTCTCCATTGTTTCATGTAGTTCTTCGATTGTATTTGCTGCCTTCCTGGCGAATTTCGAGGAGCATGGCCTGGGCGCAGACCGCTGACTGCAGCGAGGATGACAGCCTCGTCAGAGATCCCCGGAGTTCTGGCCCTGATTTGGATGAACCTTCACAATAGTCTTCCAGCGGTTCGCGCTCTTCCTGTTTGCAGTTGAACAGCTCTATGGGGTTGACGGGGCAACTGTGATACCCTTGAAGTTTGTGCAGAGCCTGTCTCTGAGGTTGGCCCAGGAATCCATAGTTCCGGGGTGAAGGTGCTGTACCAAGTCTGCGCGATGTCGCGAAGGATGATTACGAAGGACTTCGCCATTGTTGATTCATCTCCTCCTGCTGCGACAACTGCCGCTTCATAGCTCATTATGAACTGGCAAGGGTCAGTGAGACCATCATAACGGGGTAAATTTTGTGGGTTGTAACACGGTGGCCAGGGTTGGGTTTGCAAAATCTGGGAGAGTGGTGATTTTGGGTCATATGGCATTTGGTGTTGTTGGGCTCTCCGTTGGTGCGAAGGTTTGGCTCTCTCTTTCATCGGGTGGAGTTGGCGAAAGTTTGGTTGTCTGATAGGGTATGGGTTGTTGTGTAAATTGGTGGTGGCGGGGGTGGTGGAGGGTGACGGGGGTTTGCTCTGATCCTGCTCATCATTCCCCTTGTAGTGGCGGCATTTCCCTGTCGTTCCAACCCTCGGCCTCGGCCTCTGCTCCGCGGAGGGACACCTCCATCCGGCGAAGCTGTTCCTCGCCTCGTCCGCCTTTGCCTGATGGCGCGCAACCGGTTGTGCCTTTCAAGCTGGTCTAAGCGCCTTTTTTCTCTTGCAACTCAGCTTGAAGTCTTTCGAGGGCCTCGAGGCCCAACTCCTCTTCGTCTCCTCCCTCACCTTCTTCGGAGGTGTGGGGGTGCGGCTGTGTCATCGGCCGGGTATGAGGGCCCGGGACTTCTGAAACTGGGGTGATGGTCTTCTGCTTCTGAGGGTTCCCACAACTCTTCCACGGGTTGAACTATCGCCGCAGCCTCTCGTCGCGCGATGGTCCCTAGTTGTGGTCGCTCTTCTGTTTCCCGCCATTTCGAACTCCGTTCCCCACGGACGGTGCCAAACTGTTGATTGCACACCTGCCCAACCTCCGCTGCTGAGCAGAGGTTCAGAGCGAGGGTGAACAACTGTCGAACGCAAGCCAAGAAGCAAACGATGGTGCGCGCAAGCGAGGGTGCAAGCGCGGGAACAGGAAAATAAGTTGTTGGTGTAATTATCTATCTCTCAAAAAAATCATGCGTTTACACTGTTCATCCCTTGGTATTTATAGGGAATACCAAGCGACACCTGCCAAATTACAAAAAGGAATAGAAAAGATTCCACGGCCCTGTACAGAGAAAGGGTAAAACCATACAAACACGGGCGGAGTGGAAACCCTAGTCTGCCTTCCCCCTGCCCGCCGCCATCTGGTCCTACTCGCCTTCGCGGAAATGTGAGGGCCAGACCCTCGCTCCGCTTGTCGCGAGGCCTGCATCCGCTCGCATTCGTCGAGCCTGACGTCCCGAGCGAAGGAGCCCTGGAACGTGCGAGGGTCACTTTCTGTGTTTTGCCTCGCGCCTTTACCTGCAAGAAACACAATGAACCCCGAGGGTCGAGCCTGTAACCAAAGGATGGGAAAACGATCCGAGAAGAAAGTTTGTGAGGGCGCGCGAGTCGCGCGAAGGTCCTTTTTCGGGCCAGCCTGCGTGGCGCCACTGCCGAGGGTCCCTTCCCCCAACAAAGGCCAAGCCCATCAAGACACCTATGCCAACAAATGTACATCTTGATCTAAATGAGAATGGTAAGTCGGTGGACCAAAAGGTATATCGCTCTATGATCGGTTCATTGCTTTACCTTTGTGCATCTAGGCCTGATATTATGCTTAGCGTGTGCATGTGTGCAAGGTTCTAGCTATCTGAAAGAATGTCATATCATGGCCGTTAAGAGAATCTTTCGATACTTAGTGCACACTCCCAATCTTGGCTTGTGGTATCCTAAATGCTCCACATTCAATTTACTTGGCTATTCTGGACCAAAACTATGTCGGTTGCAAGGTAGATCGAAAGAGCACTACCGGGACTTGCCCAATTATGGAAGGTCTTTGGTGTCTTGGAGTTCTAAAAAAACAAATAGTGTTGCCCTGTCAACTGCTGAAGCCGAGTATGTGGCGGCCGGTGCATGTTGTGCCCAACTACTTTGGATGAAGTAAACACTCAAAGATTTTGGATGTGAGGAAACTAAAATTCCACTTTTGTGTGACAATGAGAGTGCTATCAAGTTAGCAAACAATCCCGTAAACCATTCTCGCACAAAACACATAGACATTCGACATCACTTTTTGAGAGACCACGAAGCCAAAGGAGATATCGCACGACGCCATGTGAGCACCGAAAATCAACTAGGTGATATCTTCACAAAGCCTCTAGATGAGTCAAGATTTTGTACTTTGAGGAGTGAACTAAATATCATTGATTCTCGTAACGTGGTTTGATGACTTGCACATATTTGTTTTCACCTAGAGACATAGATAAATGTTTTTGACAAAAACTTGTGTGTGATTTCAAATCTAATTTGCATACTTCACTTGTGTCCATAGTTATGTACTGTTTGTATGAAATTTGGACATGGATGGAGTGTGTGTAGTCTGACACAAAGTTCACTAGGAAGTTCCCTGCCTGTTCTGGAGTGAACAGTGGTGTTGAAGGACCGAAAGTGCTACCAGAACCGATCAGCGGGGGGTTGAATGGGAGCTTCAAATTCTTTTCAGAAAATTGTCGCCTCTGTCCTAGAGAATCACCCCAAAGGCAAACTAGAGTTTGCAAGTGTCCATGACACCCTAGATGTACGGTGGATTGCTTCCAAGAAGCACAGCGGACACGACACAACTTAGAAACCCAACGCAAAACCGGAAATCAAATCCGACAACTGTGACGGAACGACCCTAATCCCATGGGCCACGTGTCCCTGTCAACCTCTGACAGCCGAACCCATGTTCCATGTGATTAAGACCTGTTCGCCACGGGCTACATCAGTGCCCAATGTCCGCAGGATCATCTCACAATTCGGTTACAGCATTGCATACTTTTACAAATAACATCGGAATAAAGAGCGGAAGACTTAAATAACATTAGTTTTACAAAGCAGGGTTCCAAATAGAAATTAAGGTGCAGTTATTACAAACCAAGTTCTGATAATAGAAATAGACATAGGCAACATAGTGGAGAACAGCAAAGATACTTATAATCACCCAGCCCGAGGGTGTACAACTATTCTTCGGCCTCATCGGCCTCTTCCTGGACGATGGTCACGCAGCAGGTGCAAGACACATCGGGGACTCTGTCATACCTGCAGCATGGGTAACAACCCTGAGTACTGGGGTACTCAACAAGACTTACCCGACTAAAGAAAAGGGAGAAGACTCAGGAATGAGAGGCTTAGGGTAGTCAAGGTAAGGCTTAAGCAAGATCAAGTATTTTGCAGAAAAGCA
The DNA here is from genome assembly GCA_009763385.1 of Coix lacryma-jobi var. lacryma-jobi. Taxonomy (NCBI): domain Eukaryota; kingdom Viridiplantae; phylum Streptophyta; class Magnoliopsida; order Poales; family Poaceae; genus Coix; species Coix lacryma-jobi. The sequence continues at coordinate 63,983,727 of CM019825.1, forward strand.
TTTTTGTAAACCTTATTTTATTTTTGAAAGATTCAGTATTCCTCAATTCTTCATCGTTCATGATTCATTTTACATTTCAAAACATTCCTAGTGAGAAACACTCTCCGTTGACAGTCAGTGACCAAGTCTCCATAACCGAGGAGCAACGTTAATCCGGATAAATAATACTCAGCTGAGGATCCCTATCCACACTGCATATGTAGCACCCAAGCTTGCATATGCCAACTCGTCTACCACGATTCCTCCAAGATTGGACCGGTCCTACGCCACCCGGAAGTACAGTACACCACTCCTTCCAGGTACGACGACCACGTGGGTACATGCTACTTCCGCCATCTCTCCACTCCCAGTGCGCGGTTGTCGGTCCCAATCAAGGATTTCTCGGAGCCAGAGCTTTCCGAAGTATGTGAATAGTTACAAGTCTTGACCAGCAGCCCCCATACGGATGGTCCCTAATTTTCCAGCCAGAACTATACCTTGGTTATATCTCACCCAAGCGTAATAGTCCCGTCAGTTTTTCAACCCTGTCCCGGTCGGTGTCAACTGTTGAGTCCCGGACTACAACATGACGGCACCGTACGCTCGGACAACCTCTCCTCGCTATTGACTAGGTACGGATCAGATACCTAGCCAACAGCCGGGAGTAAGACCAATTCCCATAAACATTCCTTAAGTGATCACACTTTGAAATTGGCATTTTATTGCAAAGTCTAATTCAATAAGCATTGCTAAGCATTTTTCAAATACTTTTGAAAAGCAGGTATCAGGTGTATCAGTGGTCAAGGTGGATAGTGCATCAATTAGGATAGCACACAACTCCTATAAACCTAATGCAATAATTTAACTCAAAGCATTTAAGGAAATCATTTTATAAATTCAAGGAAAGGGTTAAATGCACCGGGGCTTGCCTTGAAGAGCAAAGACAGCAGGCTCAGGGCGGAGGTGCAGAGGTCGAGCTCGGGTTACCTCGGGACAGGTTCGTCGGCGGCTGCCTCGATCTTGACTCCTTCTTCGGTGACTATACGAATGCAATGATGCATGCACATGAGTATGCTAGCATGAACAATGCAAAACAGGGCATACAACATGAACCCTAATCCACTTTTTCTATTTTTCTTAATTATTTAAAAAGGTCATTTTATGAAGTTGCTCCAAAAATTACCAAATTAATCACATAAGTTCATTATGGTGTAGATAGATGGCAAAACAAATTTCATAATTTTTGGAGGTCATTAAGGTGCTCAAATAAAATCAGACATTAATTAACAAAAGCACTATTTAACAATTAAAGAAATGCTCAAAAATCAACTTGTTCCAAAAGACTTCAAATTTCACCAGAGACTAAACATGGCATAGGAAGCTCACAAAATTTATCTCATGATTTTTGGAGTTATAAATAATTTTCTAAAAATCCAAAACCATCCATTTATTAATTAAAAGAGGGATTTTACATTTTAAATTCTTGCAGAAAAGTCAAGTTTCATATTTTTTAAAATACTACACAGTGCATGGAGCATACCATAATTTTATCAGGATTTAAGGAACAACAGATTAATTCACACACAAAAAGAGAAAACAGAACACTATCACACTCTTTAAAAAAGAAAAAGAAAAGAGGCTGTGCTCCTTCCTTGCAGGGGCTCGGCGAATCGCGGCGAGGCGGACAGCAGGGCTCGGGCGGACGGAAACAGCATTCGTCCGAGGCCTGGCCGGGAGGGGCTCGGGGAAGCGGAGACAAGCGTCGTCCGAGCCGGCCTGGCCGGTAGGCTCGGGCGAAGCGGAGACAAGCGTCGTCCGAGGCCTGGCGGGAGGCTCGGGCGAAGCGGAGTGGAAGCAGAGACCGGGGGCTTCGAGTGCTTACCACGGGTCGGAGGCGGGCTCGCTGCTTCGAGGGAGCGCGTTCGCAGGCGGCTCGAGGTGTGGCTCGGGAACGGCTCGAGGGTGAGGCTGAGGGTGAGCTCGACACGTTCTCGAGGGTGAGGCTCGACACGTTCTCGAGGGTGAGGCTCGAGGGTGAGGCTCGACACGTGCTCGAGGGGAGGCTCGAGGAGGAGACGGCCGCGGCGGCACTCCGGCGATTCGGCGATCCTGCGCAACACACGAGACCGCAAGGGCCTGGTTAGAGTCGCGCGGAGCCAAGGAAGCTGACACAGGGGTCAGGGGAAGATGATCGTGGCGGAGAGAGTATTTGACGAACCCGAGTTCACCGGTGTTTCGTCGGAGTTTGGGAAGATGGGGTTACGCCGGGCGATTGGAGGCGGGGGAGGTAAAATTGAGGGGCTGGGAAGCTTCGCGAGCTCAAGGCGGAGCTTTTGGGCTAGGTGGTTGAGCGGCGGGAGCTTCGGAGTGGGCTGGCGACGGCGGCGGAGATGAGTGAGGAGCTCGGACTCCGGCGGTCCCTTTTATAGGCACGGTCGGGGACGGTAGAGAGCACGGGATGGTGTGGATGAGCTCGGCCGAAGCGTGCGCACTCGATTGCAAGCCGGCGGGAGGACGGGCGTGCACCCAGGGCCTGGGCGAAGGCTTGCCGGTGACGGCCACGCGGCGGCGACGCCCTGGGCACTGTAGGGGACGGGCGCGGAGGTCAACTGGCGCGCGTGCAGATAAGAATGATGGCGCGGTCACAGGCGACAAGTCGGGGGCGGGCGTGCGGCTGCCAGGCGCGTGGCGCAAGCGGCGCTAGGCGTGCGGCCATGGCCGGGACCCCCTAGCTGTAGGTTGAAGATGAACAGGGCTAGGTCTTAGGGTTTGACTATGGGCTGATTTCTGAATTTTGCAAATTACTTCCAAAACTTGAACTGAGCAGCAAAAACTCAAAATACCAAAGTTGTGCAGAAAAAGGAGATCTACAACTTTGTCAAAAAGAATATTTCCAAATTCCAAACAGTTTTTGAACTATATTTGAAAATCAGAAAAGGGGACACTTTTGGAATTTGAATAAATTCAAAATTACTTTTGATTTTACATTGAAAGTTGGAAATCTGCAAATATGAAAGTTGTTCCTTTTATCAAAACCTACAACTTTGCTAATATACCCTTTTTCTGAAACTCAATAGTTTTTAAATAAATTTTGAAAACTGAAAAGGGGACAAAAACTGGAATTTGAATGAAGTTGGATTTACTTCAAACTTTGTACAGAAACCTGAAAATTTGTAAATACCAAAGTTGTTTCTCTTGGCCAGATCTACAACTTTGCTTTTTGGACCAACCTCAAATTTTGAATAATTTTTGAATTACAAAAAGAGGGATAAAATCCAGGGTTTGGAAATCAGGGTTTTGCAAAGGGATTTGAAATCTGATTTTGATTTTTGAACTTTGGCCAACACAACAAAACTTCAAGACATCCAACTGAACAAGAATAAATCAAGGCTAGGCACAGAGGTGAAATTACCATTTTTGCCCTTATAGGAAGGTTAGGGCTTTTAGGGTTTTTGAAAAGAGATTGCTACACAAGTACTAAGCAAACATAAATGCAAGGCAAGAATGATTAATGACTAATGATGATGACATGTCAGATTAATTACATATTAAACACCAGAGGTGTTACAGCCTTCCCCCCTAAAAGAAATCTCGCCCCGAGATTCCACGTCTTAAGAAGGACAAGGGCAAAACCTTACATCTACAGAGATTCGAGTAAGTCGGGATAGTTCTTTGCTAAGAAATCTTCGGATTCCCAGGTGGCTTCTTCTTCAGAGTGCTGGTTCCACTGGATCTTGTACCATCTTGTGGTGGTTCTTCGGGTAACACGATCCTTGTGATCCAACACGCGAACTGGATACTCAGTGTATGACAGATCTGGTTCTAGCTCAACGCCTTCAACTTCAACCACATGTTCAGGTACTCGGAGACACTTCTTGAGTTGGGAGACATGAAACACATTATGAACTGCTGAAAGATGATCGGGCAAACTTAGCTTGTAAGCGACCTTGCCACAACGATCCAGAATCTCAAACGGACCAATGTAGCGGGGTGCTAGCTTTCCTTTGACTCCAAAACGAGTGACTCCTTTGGTGGGCGAGACCTTCAGGTACACATAATCCCCGATCTCGAACTGCAGAGGTCGACGTCTCCTGTCAGCATAAGTTTTCTGTCGAGACTGTGCAATCTTCATGTTCTCTTGTATTTGCTTGACTTTCTCTTCCATATCTTTTACTAGGTCAACTCCAAAGAATTCCCTTTCTCCGGGTTCAGACCAATTGAGAGGTGTACGACAACGGCGGCCGTACAGTGCTTCAAAGGGTGCCATTTTGATGCTCTCTTGGTAACTGTTATTATATGAGAACTCTGCCAAGGGCAAACAGTCATCCCAAGTATCTGCGAAGGTGAGCACACATGCTCTCAACATATCCTCTAACACTTGGTTGACTCGCTCAGTTTGTCCATCTGTTTGAGGATGATATGCCGTACTATGCAAGAGCTTGGTTCCAAGTGAGGTATGGAACGCTTTCCAAAACTTGGCGACAAACTGGGTACCACGATCAGAGATAATGCTCTTGGGTATGCCATGGAGTTTCACTATGTTGTCCTTGTACAAAGTGGCATAAGTGGGGACGGTGTAACTGGTCTTCACTGGCAGGAAGTGAGCTTGCTTAGTGAGGCGATCCACGATCACCCATATGGAATCAAAACCTCTTGATGTCTTGGGTAGACCATTGATAAAGTCCATACTGATATCGTCCCATTTCCAAGCAGGTACAGATAAAGGTTGCAATTCTCCTCCGGGCTTCATGTGCACGGCTTTGACTTTCTGGCAGGTATCACACTGAGCGACATACCGGGCGATCTCAATCTTCATCTTTGTCCACCAGAATTGCTTGCTTCAAAGTCCTGGTACATTTTGTTGCTGTCGGGGTGGATGGAGAATCTAGTCAAGTGTGCTTCATCAAGGATTAACTTTCTTAACTCAGGCACTTTAGGAACTACTAACCGATTCTTAAACCATACTACTTCCTGCATCATCAATCCTGAAACAATCAGCCTTTCCGGATTGGACCTTTTCAATGATGTGCTTGATTCCAGGGTTATCTTTTGTGCAGCGATGATCTGCTCTCTGATAGGGGTTTCTATTCTGATATTATTCAGAGTTCCTTGTGGAATCATTTCAATATTCAACTTTCCAGCTCATAACACAAAGAAGAATCATAGGGTTTCTTCATCAGACAGTTGCAATAAGACTTGCGACTGAGTGCATCGGCGACCACATTCGCCTTACCCGGATGGTAATGCACTTCAAGATCATAGTCCTTAATTAACTCAAGCCATCTTCTCTGCCTCATATTCAGTTCCTCTTGAGTGAAAATATACTTCAGGCTTTTGTGATCAGTGTACACATTACAGGTACTGCCCAACAGATAATGACGCCAGATCTTCAAGGCATGCACTACTGCTGCTAACTCGAGATCATGAGTTGGATAATTCTCTTCATGTCGCTTAAGCTGTCGGGAGGCATAAGCGATCACTCGACCTTCTTGCATCAAAACACAGCCCAAACCAGTACCAGATGCATCACAGTAGACATCAAAGGGTTTTTCGATGTTCGGCTGGGCTAGCACTGGTGATGTAGTTAACAGTTTCTTCAGAGTTTGAAAGGCTTGCTCACAGGCTGGTGACCAGACAAACTTCACAGAATTCTTTACTAACTCAGTGATAGGCTTGGCGATTCTTGAGAAATCTGGGATGAATCGACGATAATATCCTGCCATTCCCATAAAACTGCGGACTTGATGAACAGTGGTAGGTGGCTTCCAATCCAGAATGTCTGCCACTTTACCAGGGTCAACTGACACACCTTCAGCGGAAAGGACATGACCAAGAAACTGTATCTGATCTAACCAGAACTCACATTTACTGAACTTGGCATACAGCTGATGTTCTCTAAGATGGGATAGAACGATACGAAGATGTTCGGCATGATCTTCAGGGGTTTTTGAGTAGACAAGGATGTCGTCAATGAACACGACCACGAATTTATCAAGCTCTGGCATGAACACAGAGTTCATGAGGTACATGAAATGAGCAGGGGCATTGGTCAAACCGAAGGACATGACCAAGTACTCATATAGGCCGTATCTGGTGGTGAAAGCTGTTTTAGGAATATCTTCAGGACGAATCTTTATTTGGTGGTAGCCAGATCTGAGATCGATCTTGGAGAATACTTTGGCTCCAGCTAACTGGTCAAAGAGAAGATCAATACGAGGCAAGGGATATTTATTTTTGATGGTGACCTCATTGAGTGGGCGATAATCAATGCACATTCTGAGAGTCTTGTCTTTCTTCTTTACAAAGATTGCAGGACAGCCCCAAGGAGACGAGCTTGGGCGAATGAAACCCTTGTCCAACAAATCTTGTAATTGGATTTTTAGTTCTGCCAACTCTCTGGGAGGCATTCGATAAGCTCTGCGGGATATAGGAGCAGTCCCGGGCTTTAGCTCTATGGCAAACTCAACGTCACGGTCAGGAGGCAGACCAGGCAAATCCTCAGGAAAAACATCAGGGAATTCACAAACCACGGGGATGTCCCTGGTTTCCAGAACATAGGCGGTATTTATTTGAGTGGCTGCTGGTTTTTGAGGCATTGGAAGTTGGAGAAGGAGTTTGGCGGTACTGTTAGGAATATCCACTCTCACAACTCTATTCAAGATGTCGATCATGGCTTTATACTGACACATCCAATTCATGCCTAGGATGACATCTATCTCCTGATCATGAAGCACTATCATGGTGGTGGGAAATACATGTTCCCCCAACCTTACTGGTATACTGCGAACCACTTCCTTAGTACTTATACGCCCTCCAGGCGAAAATATGCAGAAACTTTCTTTTAAATCCTCAATTGATATTTCATGCTTGATGACAAAAGTACGACTGATGAAGGAATGCGATGCACCAGAATCAAACAACACAACTGCAGGGTGATTGGCAACAGGAAACCTACCGATCATGACGGGCTCCCCTTCTGGTATATCGCTGACAGCGGTGTAGTAGACTTGCCCGTGCTTCTTGACAATCTTGCCCTTCTGAGCATGCTGCTGCTGTGCACGGTGCTGCTGCTGCTGAGATCCTCCAGGATTCTTCTGAGTATTCTGGGCATACCTCTTGGGCTTTGGGCACTCACGAGACCAGTGACCAAGCTGGCCGCAGTTGTAGCAGGGATGGTTGTAGGCTGTTTGTGGAGTGGTGATACGAACACCTGGGGCGTTCGGCTGTGTGGCACTTTGCTGGTTGGCATTATGGGTGGTGGCCGCGGTACGGACGACCACTTGCTGGTTGGGGTAAGGTAGACGATTATGGTGGTGGCTGGGGTGATAGATGACTCTCTGGCGTTTGTGACCGCCAGAGAAGCTGCTTGACCCTGCTTTCTTCTTCTTCTTCTCTTCCTGGTACTGGCGATTGCTTTCTTCAAAAGCAACAGCCCGGTCAACAACATCGTGATAAGACCCAGTCAGGTTATTGGACAAGCTCCTGCGGATCTTTGGGTGCAGTCCTCTGAGAAAACAATCCCTCTTCTTCTCATCTGTGTTGACATACTCTGAGGCATACTGGCTAAGATGGTTGAACTGACCCACATACTGCATGACTGTGGAGTCTTTCTGTTGGAGAGCCAGGAACTGATCAAGCTTCATCTTCATTAATCCGGAAGGGATGTGATGAGCACGGAAGGCAGTGCGGAACTCCTCCCAGGTCAACTGATGACCCTCTGGCTGGGCAGCCAACAGGTTGGCATACCAAGCGCTTGCTGGACCACGAAGCTGCTGGGAAGCGAACCGGGGCTTCTGGATGTCGGTACAATTGATAAGACCAAACTTCTGCTCCACGGTGCGGAGCCAATCATCAGCTTCGAGGGGTTCATCGGCCTTGGTGAAGACCGGTGGACGAGTTTCGGTGAATTCCACATAGGTGGTCTCTTGGTTGATGTTGTGGCGACCACGGTGAATGTTCTGCTGTCCTTGGTTTTGAGCCATTAGGTTGGCAGCGGCGGCCAAGGCTGCAATGGCATCTGCTAGCGTAGCAGGAACAGGTGGAGGGTTTGGAAGGTTGGCATCATCAGAACCTCCAGCTCCAGTGCGAGTGTTCACAGGCATCTGTTAAGCAACTTGGAACTTAGCATTCATAGATAGGGTTCTGAAATCAACAGACTGATAGCTTCTTCGGATACAAAGGTTGATAGATTGATAAAGATGACTGACAGATAACAACGGACTGATAAGGGGAAAAAAGGTACGAAAAGAAGATACAGACTGACTTAACAAAAGACAGACTAACGCTCCCAAACCTAGGCTAAGGTTTTAGGTAAGCAGGTGGTACAGACACACGGGATCTCCATCTCCTAAAGACGGGTCTAGTCCTCATCGATGATGATCATTTCTTCGTCGTCGTCTTCTTCGAGGATGAGCTCAGGCTCCTCCTCCTCGTCCTCGTCTTCAGCGTGGACGTCCTCAGCAGGTTCAATTTCTTCGTCCACGTCTGGCTCTTGTTCCACATCGGGTTCTTCCACTACTCCGTCCTCAGGGTCTTCCATAACCGGGGGTACCAAGGGGTGGAGTTGATCATACAGCTGATGCACTTCCTCATGAAGCATATCATTGAACTGTTCAATCTGAGCTGTGTACTGCTGCAGTCCGTGGAGCTGGGCTCTGGTAACGTCCTCGCGGGTCCAAGCATCATTGCGCTGCTCGATAGCGCGAACCGTGTTCCGGTTGGCCTGCTCCAGGGAAGCTCGTGCCTCATAAAACTCCAGGCGTGAAAGGTAGAAGTCATGCTCCATGTTCTCCATTTCAGCCTTCAGATTCTTGATTTCCTCCTTCAGGTTCTTGCGGGTGCGGCGGGGAAAGCGACGACCGTTGGAAGATTCTCCAGTCTCCTCCCCAGCGCGTGGTGCCAGCTGGTGGCGTGGCACACCATGCGGTCCAGTCGACTTGCGGGCAGTCAGCTTGATGCGAGCCATGTCTGGATAAGAGAAGATGGATGAGAAAGGCTAGCAAGAACAGGTAAAGGCATACTACCCCTAACGAACTTAGAGAGGAAGTTAACTTAAGTGATTATGACATGATGCATGAATCGTTCCTACGGAACAAAGCAATGCAATAAATAAATAAGGTACATAGGGCTTAAAACATGTTGTTCCACTAGCTAGTGTTGCCATATGAGAGACAAGATGAGAGAAGCAATTTGGACTCAAAATAGTCAAGTTTAGTTTGTTTGGACTCAAAAGGTCTTTTGAAGTTTTCGCAAAAACGAACACTGCAACGTTAAAGTGAGATGCTCCGATACCACTCTGTGACGGAACGACCCTAATCCCATGGCCCACGTGTCCCTGTCAACCTCTGACAGCCGAACCCATGTTCCATGTGATTAAGACCTGTTCGCCACCGGGCTACATCAGTGCCCAATGTCCGCAGGATCATCTCACAATTCGGTTACAGCATTGCATACTTTTACAAATAACATCGGAATAAAGAGCGGAAGACTTAAATAACATTAGTTTTACAAAGCAGGGTTCCAAATAGAAATTAAGGTGCAGTTATTACAAACCAAGTTCTGATAATAGAAATAGACATAGGCAACATAGTGGAGAACAGCAAAGATACTTATAATCACCCAGCCCGCGGGTGTACAACTATTCTTCGGCCTCATCGGCCTCTTCCTGGACGATGGTCACGCAGCAGGGTGCAAGACACATCGGGGACTCTGTCATACCTGCAGCATGGGTAACAAACCCTGAGTACTGGGGTACTCAACAAGACTTACCCGACTAAAGAAAAGGGAGAAGACTCAGGAATGAGAGGCTTAGGGTAGTCAAGGTAAGGCTTAAGCAAGATCAAGTATTTTGCAGAAAAGCATTTTTGTAAACCTTATTTTATTTTTGAAAGATTCAGTATTCCTCAATTCTTCATCGTTCCTGATTCATTTTACATTTCAAAACATTCCTAGTTGAGAACCACTCTCCGTTGACAGTCAGTGACCAAGTCTCCATAACCGAGGAGCAACGTTAATCCGGATAAATAATACTCAGCTGAGGATCCCTATCCACACTGCATATGTAGCACCCAAGCTTGCATATGCCAACTCGTCTACCACGATTCCTCCAAGATTGGACCCGGTCCTACGCCACCCGGAAGTACAGTACACCACTCCTATCCAGGTACGACGACCACGTGGGTACATGCTACTTCCGCCATCTCTCCACTCCCAGTGCGCGGTTGTCGGTCCCAATCAAGGATTTCTCGGAGCCAGAGCTTTCCGAAGTATGTGAATAGTTACAAGTCTTGACCAGCAGGCCCCCATACGGATGGTCCCTAATTTTCCAGCCAGAACTATACCTTGGTTATATCTCACCCAAGCGTAATAGTCCCGTCAGTTTTTCAACCCTGTCCCGGTCGGTGTCAACTGTTGAGTCCCGGACTACAACATGACGGCACCGTACGCTCGGACAACCTCTCCTCGCTATTGACTAGGTACGGATCAGATACCTAGCCAACAGCCGGGGAGTAAGACCAAATTCCCATAAACATTCCTTAAGTGATCACACTTTTGAAATTGGCATTTTATTGCAAAGTCTAATTCAATAAGCATTGCTAAGCATTTTTCAAATACTTTTGAAAAGCAGGTATCAGGTGTATCAGTGGTCAAGGTGGATAGTGCATCAATTAGGATAGCACACAACTCCTATAAACCTAATGCAATAATTTAACTCAAAGCATTTAAGGAAATCATTTTATAAATTCAAGGAAAGGGTTAAATGCACCGGGGCTTGCCTTGAAGAGCAAAGACAGCTGGCTCAGGGTTGGAGGTGCAGAGGTCGAAGCTCGGAGTTACTTCGGGAGCAGGTTCGTCAGCGGCTGCCTCGATCTTGACTCCTTCTTCGGTGACTATACGAATGCAATGATGCATGCACATGAGTATGCTAGCATGAACAATGCAAAACAGGGCATACAACATGAACCCTAATCCCTTTTTCTATTTTTCTTAATTATTTAAAAAGGTCATTTTATGAAGTTGCTCCAAAAATCACCAAATTAATCACATAAGTTCAATATGGTGTAGACAGATGGCAAAACAAATTTCATAATTTTTGGAGGTCATTAAGGTGCTCAAATAAAATCAGTCATTAATTAACAAAAGCACTATTTGACAATTAAAGATAAATGCTCAAGAATCAACTTGTTCCAAAAGACTTCAAAATTTCACCAGAGACTAAACATGGCATAGGAAGCTCACAAAAATTTATCTCATGATTTTTGGAGTTATAAATAATTTTTCTAAAAATCCAAAACCATCCATTTATTAATTAAAAGAGGGATTTTACATTTTCAAATTCTTGCAGAAAAGTCAAGTTTCATATTTTTATAAAATACTACACAGTGCATGGAGCATACCATAATTTTATCAGGATTTAAGGAACAACAGATTAATTCACACAAAAAAGAGAAAACAGCACACTATTCACACTCTTTCAAAAAAAGAAAAAGAAAAGAGTGCTGTGCTCCTTCCTTGCAGGGGCTCGGGCGAATCGCGGCGAGGCGGACAGCAGGGCTCGGGCGAGACGGAAACAAGCATTTCGTCCGAGGCCTGGCCGGGAGGGGCTCGGGCGAAGCGGAGACAAGCGTCCGTCCGAGGCCTGGCCGGTAGGCTCGGGCGAAGCGGAGACAAGCGTCCGTCCGAGGCCTGGCCGGGAGGCTCGGGCGAAGCGGAGTGGAAGCAGAGACCGGGGGCTTCGAGTGCTTACCACGGGTCGGAGGCAGGGCTCGGCTGCTTCGAGGGAGCGCGGTTCGCAGGCGTGCTCGAGGGTGTGGCTCGGGAACGTGCTCGAGGGTGAGGCTCGAGGGTGAGGCTCGACACGTTCTCGAGGGTGAGGCTCGACACGTTCTCGAGGGTGAGGCTCGAGGGTGAGGCTCGACACGTGCTCGAGGGTGAGGCTCGAGGGTGAGGCTCGAGGAAGGAGACGGCCGCGGCGGCACTCCGGCGATTCGGCGATCCTGCGCAACACACGAGACCGCAAGGGCCTGGTTAGAGTCGCGCGGAGTCAAGGAAGCTGACACAGGGGTCAGGGGAAGATGATCGTGGACGGAGAGGTAGTATTTGACGAACCCGTGTTCACCGATGTTTCGTCAGAGTTTGGGAAGATGGGGTTACGTCGGGCGATTGGAGGCGGGGGAGGTAAAATTGAGGGGCTGGGAAGCTTCGCGAGCTCAAGGCGGAGCTTTTGGGCTAGGTGGTTGAGCGGCGGGAGCTTCGGAGTGGGCTGGCGACGGCGGCGGAGATGAGTGAGGAGCTCGGACTCCGGCGGTCCCTTTTATAGGCACGGTCGGGGACGGTAGAGAGCACGGGATGGTGTGGATGAGCTCGGCCGAAGCGTGCGCACTCGATTGCAAGCCGGCGGGAGGACGGGCGTGCACCCAGGGCCTGGGCGAAGGCTTGCCGGTGACGGCCACGCGGCGGCGACGCCCTGGGCACTGTAGGGGACGGGCGCGGAGGTCAACTGGCGCGCGTGCAGATAAGAATGATGGCGCGGTCACAGGCGACAAGTCGGGGGCGGGCGTGCGGCTGCCAGGCGCGTGGCGCAAGCGGCGCTGGCGTGCGGCCATGGCCGGGACCCCCTAGCTGTAGGTTGAAGATGAATAGGGCTAGGTCTTAGGGTTTGACTATAGGCTGATTTCTGAATTTTGCAAATTACTTCCAAAACTTTAACTGAGCAGCAAAAACTCAAAATACCAAAGTTGTGCTGAAAAAGGAGATCTACAACTTTGTCAAAAAGAATATTTTCAAAATCCAAATAGTTTTTGGACCACATTTGAAAACAGAAAAGGGAACACTTTTGGGATTTGAATAAATTCAAAATTACTTTTGATTTTACATTGAAAGTTGGAAATCTGCAAATATGAAAGTTGTTCCTTTTATCAAAACCTACAACTTTGCTAATATACCCTTTTTCTGAAACTCAATAGTTTTAAATAAATTTTGAAAACTGAAAAGGGGACAAAAACTGGAATTTGAATGAAGTTGGATTTACTTCAAACTTTGTACAGAAACTTGAAAATTTGTAAATACCAAAGTTGTTTCTCTTGGCCAGATCTACAACTTTGCTTTTTGGACTAACCTCAAATTTTGAATAATTTTTGAATTACAAAAAGAGGGATAAAATCCAGGGTTTGGAAATCAGGGTTTTGCAAAGGGATTTGAAATCTGATTTTGATTTTTGAACTTTGGCCAACACAACAAAACTTCAAGACATCCAACTGAACAAGAATAAATCAAGGCTAGGCACAAAGGTGAAATTACCATTTTTGCCCTTATAGGAAGGTTAGGGCTTTTAGGGTTTTTGAAAAGAGATTGCTACACAAGTACTAAGCAAACATAAATGCAAGGCAAGAATGATTAATGACTAATGATGATGACATGTCAGGTTAATTACATATTAAACACCAGAGGTGTTACAACAACGGACAAACGAACCGCGGATGAAAGCACGCAGAACAGCACTGACCGGACTCTGCCTGCGTCCGGTCAGAGTCCACCGGACGCGTCCGGTTAGGCCAGAAAGGATTTGGGAGCTCTCTGTATTGGACCGGACTCACTGTCACTGTGCGTTCGGTCACTGCCCGAGCGTCCGATCAACACAGACCAAAAACGGTGAACAGTACCAGGGGTGCGTCCGGTCACTCTCAAGAACCAGCGTCCGGTCAAGTTGCAGGAAAGACTCGCGAACGAAGTTCAACGACCGGACTCTGACCGTGCGTCTGGTCACCCCGACCCCAGCGTCCGTTCACCCCGACGCAGTTCCGTTTGTCCACCGATTCAACTCAATCTCACCCAAGACAAATCCTCTAAGGATCAAACTTGGTCAGGGGAGTTACAAGGAGAATAGTGAGCTACTCCTAGGAGATCATGGCTCGTACCTATCTCCAAATCGATGAATCAAAGAATTTTGGGAGAAGGGAGACAAAACTCGAAACAGAACGAAAATCGACCGATCTACTAGCTCGTGAGGTTAGAGGTGAATTCCTTCTGGGGAAAGAAGTGCCTCACGATCTAGAACATCTTGGTTCAAATGGATTTGCAAAAGACGCACCAAGTACAGAGATCGATCAACGGGAAAATCGTGGTGAAAAGCAACCCGCGAAGAACACGAACAAAACGCGAATCACAACCACGAATTTGCAACCGTGTGGCTACCACACGCTACAACAGTGAGATTACGGTCTCACTTCCTCAAAATCTCACGAACACAGAGGTATGGTTCTCTTCTCAGTTCGCTACAGCAGGGGAGTGGGAGAGCAGGAAAACCTATAAGGCAAAATAGCAAATGACTGAGATGAGATGGGAGGTGGGTGACTCACTCTACTTATCCTAATTCTAATTCCCACTCTACCCCTAACTAATTACAGAGCGAGCCAGCTAAACCCTAGGGTTATTCTGGACCAACTCGTGGTAGGTGGTGATCCGACGGCCACGCCCGCACAACTGGTAGCGTTGCCTCGACGCAACCTCACCGATTGCCGCCACGTGCCGCCACCGATCAGCTCGTCCTTTTCCCGGACTTCGCCCCCGGTTTTGAGGCCCAAACCGGGAAACCAGCCTTCACGACCAACCCCCAGTTTTGAGGCCCAAACCGGGAAACCAACCGTCCATTGCCTGAGTTTTGTGGCCCAAACTCAGAAACCCGCAGCACCTAGGTTTTGAGGCCCAAACTTGGAAACCGTTCTCAGCCCGAGTTTTGTGGCCCAAACTCGGAAATCATCAGCGCCCTGGTTTTGAGGCCCAAACCTGGAAACCGTCCACTCGGTGTTTTTTCTGTGGCTCAACCACCAAACCGAGCCGTAGAGGGGATGCACCGCCCGTGCACCCCGTCCACCGACACTTGTCCCCAGGTCCTCGACCCAAGCAACACAGTGCCCGCAAGTCTTCGCTCGTCGCTGTCCCAGGCTGCCAGCCACCACAGCTGATCATCGGGCCACCGGTCCCTCAGTCCAAGCCTCACGTCCGCCCTTCGCCACTCTCGGTCCATCGTCACGGCACGTCTCTACTTGACCTTCACCTTGCCTTTGATCACTGTATCTGTGCTCGACACCTGCACAACACAAGCCAAAGAACATGCGCATTATCCCAGTTGACAATCACTCACCACTCGAGACTCGGCATACACCCTTGTATCCGCAATCTCCCCCTTGATGAGTGCATTGTCAACTACCAACACAAATCATAATGGAAATAGAAGAAGGAAGAAAAGGAGAAGAGAGAACTCAACCAAATGACCCAAAAGCATAGCAAAGCCGAAGAAGGTCAAGTGGAAAGAGCAAAACAATTTGGTTCCCAAAGACATGGGCAACGGCTCGACGCAACCAAGCAAAGCAAAGCTAGCCGTCAAGAAGAGGTAGGCTCAACACCACTAGATAGAAAGCTCGATACCAATTGAAAAACCAATTAAAATTCAAGCAGAAAAGAGCTAGCCCTCAAGAAGAGGCAGAAACGGGCTCAACACCGCTAGCGAGAAAGCTCGATACCAACTGAACAAGCACAAAGGCACAAAGGCAAAGACGCTAGTCCCTCAAGAAAGAGGCAGAAGCTCAACACAACTAGCTACCAAAAATGCCAAAAATGCTCCGAACGAATTGGAAAGCTCAAAAACTGAGCCAGCTCGGACTCCCCCCTCCAATACCAGCTCAGACTCCTCCTCCAATAGTGCACACAACTAGGATATCTCCCCTTATATGATTTGACAAATTTCTCCCCCTTAGTTGAAAATGCACTATCAAGTATCTCCCCTCCAAATGCATATGAGTCAAAATGCAAGTTAGCAGCTTCAGGAATATAGTCGATAGAATGAGAAAAGGCTCTACATAGTATAACTCCAATGATTCAACTAGAATTATATATGCCAGCAAAGGCTCAAACTGATCACGAAATACGAAATCTAAACATGAGAGCGGAATGAGCAGTTTTCAGCCAAAAAAGTATTCACCAACAAAATAGCACTAAGCATGTATAGACAGGAAGTCAACCAAGTGCTAATCATGTATACAAGGTGAACTACCCCTAGCAAGGTTCAATCATCATGCTATAGAATGAAACATAGACTTGTGTATTCAAATTTTATCAGAGCTGCAGCGGTTAAATTGCACAAGTTCAAATTTCAGCATGTGATTGAAAGCTTGTCGTTGCCTAACTTTTGAACTGTGCGAAGCCTATGCAGAAGCAATCAGAAGCTTAAAGCAACAGTTTCGGTCATACACTACACAGCTCAAGTTTAACTCAAAGTGCAATGAGAAACAGTCTCGAAACTGTGATGTGCTGGGAAGCAATCCCATCTCGATCTTTCCAATTCACTTAACTTGGTTCAAAATTAAAGACAGAATATAAACATACCAAGCTAGTGAATGACTCAGAACTAGAGACATAGCAACCTAGCATATATGAAAAGCACAAGTGATTTCAACACATTCTACACATGCTAGTTGCATATCTCAATGGTGAATAATTTCAAGTTTTATGTTTATTAAGTAAATTCACCATTCATAAAATAGCTCAGCTCACAACATGTATCAGTGATCAGAAAGAGCATAAGCTACAAGCATCATCACAAAGCATCGGAGCATACACTATAAAGAGCATAGTCACATTCTAAAGATTATATACATGAAGCTCTGAATGTAAATATGCAAGATGAAATGCAAAGATGCATGAAGAAATGCAAAAACTAACTTATCCGAAAAGATAATTGAAGAACAAAAAGTCAGTTTATGATACACGAACCAAAATGTTTCCCCCATCTAAAAGGGGAAACACACACCAAGCTCACCTCTCAACCTAGCAAAAGTTGATTGGTCCAAAGGCTTGGTGAAAATATCAGCCAACTGATGATGAGTATTGACATGGCGAAGGTCGATATCACCCTTCTCATAATGGTCTCGCAGAAAATGAAAGCGCACTTCAATGTGTTTGGTCTTAGAGTGCAGCACGGGGTTCTTAGCAACGCTAATAGCACTCGTGCTGTCACAAAGCAAAGGAACGCGAGAAAAACTCAGACCAAAATCACGCAAAGTGGCCATCATCCAAAGCAACTGGGAACAACAGCTAGCCGCAGCAACATACTCAGCCTCCGTGGTAGACTGGGCGACACTAGACTGCTTGCGAGAAGACCACAAAACAAGAGAAAAACCAATAAACTGGCAAGTCCCAGAAGTGGACTTGCGCTCAATTTGGCAACCAGCAAAGTCGGCATCAGAATAACCGCAAAGGGAGAGGGTGGAGGAAGCAGAATACCAAATCCCAAATTCTGGAGTGAAGCATAAGTACCTCATAATGCGCTTGACTGCCTGACGGTGAGAAGTGCGCGGTGAT
Organism: Coix lacryma-jobi var. lacryma-jobi; assembly: GCA_009763385.1. Lineage (NCBI taxonomy): Eukaryota > Viridiplantae > Streptophyta > Magnoliopsida > Poales > Poaceae > Coix > Coix lacryma-jobi. The sequence goes on from CM019825.1 coordinate 64,001,064, forward strand.
GACTAGAACCGCGCGCAAAGACACACCGCGAACTGGATGTCAGGGCATGTCGCCGTCAGGTACAGCAGCGACCCGATCATACTCTGGTACTCCTTTAGGTCCACAGCTTCTCCATCCACATCCGCATCCAGGGCCGCTGTGGTCGGCATGGGTGTTGGAAGAGGCTTGGCCTCACCCATGTCGAACTTCTTCAGGATGTCCTTGGTATACTTGCCCTGGTGCACGAACGTTCCCTCTCGGGATTGCTTGATTTGCAACCCGAGGAAAAACGTCAACTCGCCCATCATGCTCATCTCAAACTCCCTGCTCATAGTGTCTGCAAACTTGGCAACCAAAGCATGAGAAGAACCACCGAAAATGATATCATCCACGTAAATCTGGACCAAGAGAGTGTCATTGCCTTGCTTGAGGAGAAAGAGCGTTTTATCTACACATCCCATTTTAAAACCCTTAGCAAGCAAAAAGGTTTTCAACCTATCATACCAGGCTCTAGGGGCTTGTTTCAAACCATATAAAGCTTTGTGAAGTTTAAAAACATGGTTTGGAAACTTGGGATTTTCGAAACCGGGGGGGTTGTCTGACATACACTTCCTCTTCTATGTAGCCGTTTAAGAAGGCACTCTTGACATCCATTTGAAAAAATTTTAAAACCTTTGGATGCAGCAAAAGCCAAGAGTATCCTAATTACCTCCAAACGAGCTACGGGAGCAAAAGTCTCCTCATAGTCTATCCCCTCCTTCTGACTATACCCCTGGGCTACTAGTCTGGCCTTGTTTCTCACAACATGGCCATCTTCTCATTGTTTGTTTTTGAAAACCCATTTTGTCCCAATAGGGTGACACTCAGGAGGAAGAGCAACCAAAACCCAAACCCGATTTCTCTCAAAATTTTCTAACTCCTCATGCATGGCATTGACCCAATCCGGATCAGATAAAGCATGTCCAACATCTCGGGGTTCAAAATCAGCAACAAATGAAGAATGAGCAAAGTGAGAGATTTGTTGTGACCTTGACCGAGTGACACGTTCGCCGATGCTACCGATCATCTGTTGAGGCGGGTGTTGGCGCTGGATGTGTCGTGGTGCCTCCCAGACTGAAGATACCACCCCCTCAACAGCAGCTGGTGCCTCCTCGGGTACAAAAGGTACCGCTCGAGGTGGCGGATCCCACGGCCCCCAAGTCGTCGAAGAAGAAGGGTCAGGGCCGTGAGTGGTAGTAGAGGCCGCTCTTTGCAGCACAGCAGGTGGAGGTGGTGCTGGGTCATCCATCCCTTCAGCACCCTCGTCCTCATCATCAAAAAGAGGTTCGCCAACCTCATGATCACATGCACGCTCAAAACGAGAAGAAGGACAAACCATGGTCTCATCGAAGGTGACATCGGATGTCTCCATGACTCGGTTAGTGTCAAGGTTAAGTACACGATATGCGCGAGTATGAGTGCCATAACCCAAAAACACACCGTTAGAAGAACGAGACTCAAACTTGTCTAGGTTGCCTTTCTTGAGTATAAAATAGTGGCAACCGAAAACTCGAAAATAACTTACTTTGGGTCGTTTTCCAAAACACAACTCATAAGAAGTCTTTTTCAAGAAGGCTCAGAGAAAAATGCGATTGGAAATGTAGCATGCAGTGCTCATAGCTTCGGCCCAATATCGTCTAGGAGTCCTATGCTCATCGAGCATCGTCCTGGTCATCTCAACAAGGGTCCGATTCTTCCTCTCAACAACACCATTCCGAGGCGGTGTGTAGGGGGAAGAAAACTGATGCTCTAAACCCAAAGAGTTACAAAACTTCTCAAAATCCGAATTCTTGAATTCAGAACCATTATCACTTCTAATAGCTCGCCTCGAGTTCAAAGGGAACTCGTTTTGAAGACGCAAAATCAGATTGCGAGCAAAAGAGAAAGTCTCAGTCTTCTCAGACAAAAAGAAGACCCACGAATATCTCGAAAAGTCATCAACAACAACAAGCACATACCACTTTCCCCCAACAGAGCTCACCCGAGCCGGACCAACAAGGTCCATGTGCAAAAGCTCTCCAGGGCGCTTAGTCATGACCTGAGTCACTGGATGGTGGGGAGCGGCAACCATCTTCCCATGTCTACAAGAATGGCAAACAAGATCCTTCTCCATGGATAACTTGGGCAATCCTCGGATTAGGCCAAGTGAACTAAGCCTTGCAAGCAAGTCGAAGCTCAAATGTCCTAGTCTCCTATGCCACTTCCAAAGATCAGAGGAGGAAGGTCCAGCCACAAGACAACGAGAAGTGCCAAAAGACTCCGAGAAATTCACACGAAAGACTTTCCCAAAGGGCAAAATCAAACACACAAGATTGCACTGAGGATCCAAAATACTACTGAGATTCGGCTTAAAACGAATCTCATAGTCATCATCGAAAAGTTGCGAAATAGAAAGAAGGTTAAAATGCAAGTTAGAAACAAGAGCAACATCGCGCAACACAAAGTGCTCATTAACTCGCACCGACCCACGAGACAACACTTTACCTTTGCTATTGTCGTCGAAGGTGATAAACTCCTTTCCGACAACAGGACTAAGACTGGAGAACCACTTGGCGTTTTCGGTCATGTGCCTCGAGCAACCGGAATCCACCAACCAAACATTTTCGAATCGTTTTACCTACATCAGTAAAAAGACATAGGGTGAGCATATGGTCCAACACTGGGGTTAGTGAAGTAGGGAGAATACCAGTGTTGGGCCGGCTGCTCAAAAGAACGGTTAGCAGAAAAACCATTCCTAGCATGCCTACGGGAAGAGCGATCACCACATAGAGGAAAACATGGTCCACTAAGGGAGGAGTGTCCATCGCGATACTCAAAACGCGGTGGGGGAAAACGCTCAACTACAAAGCCACCGCCACGGGGTCCATAGCCCACAACAGCAGGCTCCCGCCGGGCACGACCTTCTCGTGGCCTAGGCCTAGGAACTTGAGGTTTTGGACCTCTAGGCCTAGCAGCACGCCTCTGAACATCCGGCACATGTACATCATGGAAAGGATGGTACATGTCCGTGTTGTTCATCTTCTTTGCACGGCGCACCTCTCTCTTGCGCCGAAAGCAAAACTCACTCAAGTGTCCATCTCATAGGGGGTTGTTGGTACTCACGATAGTGGGTGTGGATCACTTTGCCCTTCTGTGGCATGATCTCCTCTTGGATAGGTGGCATGGCGTCCAACTTGTTTTTTAGGTGGTTGGGCTTGGGATGCCATGTCTGTTTCTTGGGTGGAGCCCTCGGAGGTTCAACGAACACACCATCCTTGGTGTTGGGCTTGAGAGGCTCTTTGGGTGGAATCTTAGTAAGCTTGGGAGTAGTGGTGGAGTTGGGCTTCTCACATGGGTTAAGACCACTCGACTCTCCAATCTTGCCAAAAGATGAAACATCAATGCCCTGAGCAAAGCCTACACCTGGACCTCCAGCAGCACGCTTGAACTAAGAGATCATCATCCCAAGCTGCGGCTCACCACAAGACACCCATGACAAGATGGTCTAAAGGTATGTGTTTTCCTCCTCGGTTTGCATCTTGTCATGCTTCACGTTGGCTATCTCCATCTCCAAGCCCTCGCACAAAGCACACCTAGCCACACAAGTGCTACCCGAGTTGGCCTTCTCAAGAGACACAATCTTGGCATTCTTCTCTGCCAACTCGGATTGCAAGCCTGCACAAGACTTGCATGCACCCAACAACGCGGGTCTAGCCCGAAGCTCATCCACCTCTCCTACCAACGCAGCATACTTACCTCTCAAAGTGAGAAGGTCAGTCATGTGCGGGGTGCACATCTCGCACTCACTCTCCTCAGAAACGACTACGGTGGACTTAGCAAACTCAAGCTCCTTCACCGTATCCTCCCACTTCTGCCTAAACTCCTTCCGCTCTCTAGCAGCGTGTTGACACTGGTTAACTATCATAATTAAGAGATAAATAAATATGAAAAGGGCAACAATATGATCACCAACAAAGGTTTAGGGTTTCATCTGACAATATTCCATGAGTTTTGGTGAGTTATGATTCTGCAGGAACTAAACCAGGAAATTAGCACCAATAGCTTCCCATAGAAGGAAACCGACGGGAGATAACACAACCGCCACGTCGGGATACTTCTAGAAGACTCCAAAGGACATAAGAAGACACCACAAGGAAGGACACCACCAGAGGCCGACCTGTGGGACCGACCGGTCCCACAGGGCCCACCGGTCGGTCGGCCAGGGAGCTCCCACGCTTCCGTCCTCTGCAAGCTACTTCCACCGACCTCCAGGATGCATCTCGACCGTACCTCAAGTCAGTTTGATCCAAGGGCCACGATTCATCGCCCAGGGCTATATAAACAGAGCCCTGACCCCCCTCTCTAGGCAATAGGGTTTCAGGCAATTCATTGATCAGGGTTAGACCAACCAGAAGGAGATCAATCGGAAGCTTTAGGACTACATCCACCTAGATTAGTAGATAGAATAGGATTAGAGGAGGCAAGCTTCGCTTGGATTCCTGATCTAGTCACGAGAAGGCTCGGTAAACCCAAGATCTTATCTCTTGTATTAACATTATGGATCTATTTCATAATTGCTCTTCTAGTTCATCATTGTTCTTCATTGTTTATGTTCTAGTTCATCGTCTAGTTCATCTTCTAGTTCATAATCTTGTTCTAGTTAATGTTCTAGTTCGTACTTTAGTTCTTCTCGATGATCTAATTCACCTTATTGCTCATTATTGTGTTCTAGATAGCAATACAATTGATATGATTAAGACATCAATGATTATATTCTTAGTTATAATGCTTATAGTCTGCTTTGATTATATATTTGGCATAGATAGTTCATCTTTATGTTTATACTCATGTTCGTATAACGCTCATCTTAAAGTACAACGGGTGAGTGATGAATGCTGTGTAGGCATGGTGCTTATACATTATTTATCTGCGAATGCGTCCTATGTTCCGGATAGAGTGGTAGATCGCGGGTGTGACAGACCTGTTGAGTCCTCTGTATTCGACCTCCCGAATATAGTGTTCAGTATGGCTCAGTTAACTCTTGGTTTAAGGGTTACTTTGTTTAACACCTTAGCTATGGAGTTGCCTCTTGATTATAAATATGATGTGACCTAGCCAATGATTGCCAAATATAATTGCACTAATCAATGTATGCTATGACTTGTAATTAGAATAACTTAGGAATGTTCCTTATTAATTCCTATTCTAATCATCATCTTGCTAGGCAGTACTGTTCTAAGTTTATCCTTGATTGATCTGATCTCTGTTATCCTTTATCAATTCTTTACCATATCCTTTACTCTGTACCCAATTCCTGTTCATAGTAGTTAGTGTGTTATCAGTCTTGCTATAAGTGTGTGCCATACTAAATACTGTTTAGTCCTTATAATACCATCATATCTTGAATTGATTAGTCTCTAGGCTAAAATATAAATAACGATACCTGAGACTAGCTTGGGTGAAATGCTCTACAACGGGTATGTTTATCTGTGCGCTTGCGGGTAAATATCTATCTCTAAAATCCAGTGCCCTGATATAATTACATTGCTAGCTTCATGTTGGGGATGACAACTTGACGTTAAGTGGAGTTAGTAGTGTCCCGTACACTCTTTTGTGCTTTCACTAGTTTATTATTTTATGTGACTCATTCTTAGAGTGAATCCATTAAGGAGTGTCAACAAGCATTTCTGGCGCCATTGCCGGGGACCACATCAATTCAACTAGGGATGGTACCTAGGGTTTTTCATTAAAATCTTTATGAACATTGATAAGGACATTGCATTAACAGCATTTAAAATGGTAGCTAGAACATATCATTTTACTTACACACATTTGATGATGCACTAATTATTTACTTTTACAGGCTTACCCTGGCTTTTGTTTATCTTTTATATCTTATGCAAGGTGATGTATGACTGGTTTCCAACTTCCGAACAACTACATTGAGGATCCCGAAGCTTTACTAAGGAAAACTAGACGCAAACTTAAGAGACCCTCAGCACCACTACCAGAAGTTAGCCAGATAAGAAGAAGCTTAACACCAGTGTTGGACATCATGGCCGACAAGACACTCCGCGAGTTCTCTGCACCAACCACTGCCAACATTAGGACTGGACCAACAGTCAATGTGGGGGACAACGGATTTGAACTCAAGCCAGCTTTGATCAACATGGTGCAAGCTAATCAATTTTGCGGAAAGGCACATGAAGACGCAAGCGCTCATCTCCAACACTTTCTGGAGATTTGCAGCACTTTCACCATCAGAGGAGTCAAAAGGGACGCCATTCTACTTCGCTTGTTCCCATTCTCACTTTTGGGAAAAGCAAAACAATGGTTTTACGCCAACAAAGACAAAAACACCTCGTGGGCGATCTGTTCAACTGCCTTCCTAGCAAAGTTCTTTCCAGTGGGCAAGACGAATGCCCTCTGTGCCAAGATTTCAACTTTCCAACAACAACATGAAGAATCAATCCCAGAAGCTTGGGAACGCTTTCAAGACTACATATCAGAATGCCCTCACCACGGGATGGAGAATTGGCTACTCATGCAGACCTTCTACCACGGGCTCACTTCAAGTACCCGTGAGAATGTAGATGCCGCTGCTGGAGGATCATTCTTATCACTCACAATCAACAATGCAACTACACTCATAGAGAAGATGGCCTCGAACCAAGGATGGAATGAGGAACGCTCTCAGCCACGCAAGAGGGGAGGAATACATCAACTAAAGGAAGTAGACATGCTGTCTGCCAAACTTGACCTACTCATGAAGAAGTTTGATGAACACACTCCCAAGAGAGAAGACGTCAAGCAAATCTACGAATCTCGCATGACATGTGAAGAGTGTGGAGGCACTGGTCATTCAGGGAGCAACTGCCCTGAGATTCAAGAGGATGCGAAGTACATCAACAACAACACCAACTATCGTCCTCAACAAGCTCAAGGATGGAACCAGCAATCAAGGCCTAATTACTCAGGTAACTACTCAGGTAACTACCAAGGTAATACTTTTAATCAACCACCTTTAAGAGAGATGATATCTAATCAAAATAAAATTATTGATAATATGTCTAAGAAGATAGCTTCCAATGATAAACTAGTTGAAAATATTAATACTAGAATGGATAGCTTTACTTCTGCCATAAAGAATCAGCATAGCTTTAATAAGATGTTAAAATCTCAGTTATCTCAGTTAGCAGCTTCAGTCCCTATGACTGAAAACGGTAAGATTCCAGGAAGTCCAAAAGAGCTAGAAACTGCAAATCTTGTAGACATCTTTGATGCAGGACACCCCATACCTAGACCTTTGAGGGAATGGATGGACGATTTCATTGCCCCAAAGAAAGGAGATCCAGGAAGACCTGTGATTCCAATTCATATTGGACCTGATAGTTTTGAAGAAGCAGTCTGTGACCTTGGAGCAAGCGTCAACATTATGCCAAGGGTAATATACGAACAAATGCATGGTGCACCTCTATTATATACAACCATATGTTTGTAGCTTGGAGATCAGACACTGTGCTACCCATTGGGAATTTTAGAAAACATCTGTGTACGAGTGGGACGCTCGTATGTGTGTGCAGACTTTATGATCATTGAAACAGGTGGAGACAAAAGAGCACCCATCATTCTTGGACGCCCGTTCCTAAGCTCAACCAAAGCCATCATCTACACGGACAGCACCAAGATCTGTTTCACAATCACAGGCAACAAAGAGAGATTCAGCTTCAAGAGTTGTACACTCACTACCAAAGTCCACCCTTAGATACCCTATGAAGATACAAACATCATATCATCAAAGAAGAAGAATAGAAACAGAAGAAGGAAGAACAAGGCTACACAACCACATCAAGACACAGTATGGATGGTCAACTCTGTCCAAACAGAATACGACCATCTTCTTGCATCACCATTCCTCGCTAAGAGAGATGACCCAGGCGTACCCACCATCGATTGCAAGATCGAAGGAAGTACATTCCACAAGACATTCTGTGACATTGGCTCAAGTGTCAATATAATGTCTAAGGTAACATATGAACACTTATATAAAAATAGACCTATGTATTCGACATATGTGCAGCTGCAGATGGCGGACCAAACTTATCGATTTCCGAAAGGAATGATAAAAGACGTGATGATCCAAATTAAAGACCACTATGTTCCCACCGACTTCTTAGTACTAGACATGGGAAAAGAAGACGACATTCACATCATCCTAGGAAGACCCTTCCTCAACACCACTGGCGCAATCATTTACATGAGATCTGGAGAGATCCACTTCCAGTTCTTCAGAGAGAAGGTACGTTGTTACTTCAATAGTTATGCCACTAATGTACAGGAAAAGAAGAACCACTCAAGGAGGAGACGCCGCACATCCCAACACAACAAGAGACGACAAATCAAGGATGGATGGGCTGACTATGAAGGAGAAGTCACCAGGAGTGAAGATGTCCCATTGAAGGAAACAAAGGACGAAGAAGTAAAGGAGATAAGTCCAGCAGTCAAGCAAGTATGGAGAAGGAAAGAGAGTTCTACTGACGTGCAATCATCGAGGTCCTTCTCAGGATCCGCTGATACACCTAAGGAAGAATAAAGAGCGTACAAGGAGTCTTGTTCGATAGACTATAAACGTCGAATCCTCGCCGGAAGGTAACTCGGTAGTTATCCATAATCATTAGCATTAAACTTATCATTGCATAATTAGATAAAGCATGATCATTTACTATTAGCATCATATTTACTTCTTAAGCAATTATATTTACATTAGAAAGCAAAATAAAAAAATATGGAAACTCTAAGCCCCATGAGAGTAGTACACTTTCCGTGGAGGCATAAAAAATAAAATAATAGATTTACATTTGCATATTTACTTCTGCATTACATCCTGTTACATTTTTTCTCTTGCATCGTAAAATATATATATATATATTGAGAAAGAGATCTTACTGAAATTCTAAACAACGAAGGCTAGAGTGGCCAATCACTAATGCTTAATTTGTTCCACAAGTTCTGTTGTCTATTTGAGTTTCACAGGATTTAAAAGGCCAAGAAAAGCTAACGAACAAGTGAATGCTCCATCCACTATTTGAGCACTGTCTTAACAACATCAACATCAATCAAAGCTCTAATAGAGGAAGGACATATCCATTGTCAGTCTGCTACATTACAAAGTGACTACGTCAACATTCAGCTTGGGGGAAGGCACCCCCATGTATCCACGTAATTATCTCTAACCTCTTAAGTTTTTCATAAATAAATTTGAAACAACAAAAATATATGGGCACATGAAGGCTCACCATTAAAACCTAAAAGAGACACTGCTGAAACTCTGCTTAGTGGAGAGAAAGAACATAAATAATCTTAAGAGCTTTAAAACAACTAGACAATTGGAGGAATATTTATCACTAACCTTTAATCAAGTTCCACTAGTTGTGTTGTCTACCTTTGAATTCAGCAGGAAGAGAAGAAGAGAAGGACTCAAGAAATCATTAACGGTCTACTCGACTTCTGGAGAAAAAGAATAAGTCAAGATCCATCTTGGGGGACAGCACCCTCAGTTACCATGATAAGTATCATTATCTATTAGTTCAATTTAGTTAGATCAGGTCAATAAATATATAGAAATTCCTAAAAATATAAATAACTTTTACAAAACCAAATAAAGAGATTATATGATGAATAAATGTCTAGGTGGATAAGAGATTAATTTTGCTTATAATAAAAATAATAAACAATTGCTCTGCTATAATTCCTTTTTAGTACCTAGTGTTTAAACTTAAATTTTCTTGAGTTTTAGACAACGTTGTTCTGAATAAACTCTGAACCTAAAACCTGTGGATGGCAAATGCTTGATCTAAAATCTAGATAATTGTGAGATATGACATAAAAAGGTTTGAGCTGTTGTTTATCTAATTCCTAGAGATACTAGAGTTCTGGAGATTTACATTTTGAAAAGATTAAAAAAAACACATGATGAGATCCTGTATGACATAACATGATTTCCTACCCAGAGCCATTAATATGATTTTAAGATAAGGCTACTTGCTTTGTTATAAGTTTTTAGTTATGGTTGAGAAATTTATCATGCTCTAGAGATCAAGAATGTTTTATTAAAAGATTCACTCTTCCGAAGTAGTATTGTGTTAGAGGCATGGGCTATGCAAAAATATAAAAGGAGGAAATAAAAAGGGACAAGTGTCCGACTACCTCAAAGAAAAGAAAAAAAAGAGAAGAAAGTTATGATAAAAGTATGAGAAAAAGAATGATAGCCCATGGTTCCTCTAATTACAATATGCCAGCAAGAGATGACAAATTTCAAATTTTCTAAGATCTTGATCTATGAGTATGACATCTTTCTTCCTAAACTTTGAACTTTGACTTGGTAAGATATGCTTTTCACTTCTTAAAGCTCCAGATATTTATCCATAGAAAGAAGGAAAAGTGCATCAGTGAGGAATCATAAAATATAAAAGAGCGATTTGAGAGTATCATACAAAGGAATCTCTGATTTTCATTTGAAAATATATAAAAAACTCTAGAATGAAGGTTGATCAAAGAGTTAGAGATACAGTGCTTAACTTGATTGTTCTGTCTTTCAATTGTTTAAAGACCCAGGTGAAGGCAAAAGCTCCATAGTTAAAGGTAATATGAGAAAGGTAGAATAGTTAACTCTAAACCAAGGAAGATTTTTGTTTTGACATATGTGGAGGCATAGTAACAGTTCCAGATTGATCCTGAAGTGTTTGCTAAGGGACTAGCGAAAGGTAAGCTTGGGGGAGTTGTTGACACTGGATAACTATCATAATTAAGAGATAAATAAATATGAAAAGGGCAAGAATTTGATCACCAACAAAGGTTTAGGGTTTCATCTGACAATATTCCATGAGTTTTGGTGAGTTATGATTCTGCAGGGACTAAACCAGGAAATTAGCACCAATAGCTTCCCATAGAAGGAAACCGACGGGAGATAACGCAACCGCCATGTCGGGATACTTCTAGAAGACTCCAGAGGACGTAAGAAGACACCACAAGGAAGGACACCACCAGAGGCCGACCTGTGGGACCGACCGGTCCCACAGGGCCCAGCGGTCGGTCGGCCAGGGAGCTCCCACGCTTCCATCCTCTGCAAGCTACTTCCACCGACCTCCAGGATGCATCTCGACCGTACCTCAAGTCGGTTTTATCCAAGGGCCACGATTCATCGCCCAGGGCTATATAAACAGACCCCTGATCCCCCTCTCCAGGTAATAGGGTTTCAGGCAATTCATTCATCAGGGTTAGACCAACCAGAAGGAGATCAATCGGAAGCTATAGGACTACATCCACCTAGATTAGTAGATAGAATAGGATTAGAGGAGGCAAGCTTCGCTTGGATTCCTGATCTATTCACGAGAAGGCTCGGTAAACCCAAGATCTTCTCTCTTGTATTAATATTATGGATCTATTTCATAATTGCTCTTCTAGTTCATCATTGTTCTTCATTGTTTATGTTCTAGTTCATCGTCTAGTTCATGTTCATCGTCTAGTTCATCTTCTAGTTCATAATCTTGTTCTAGTTAATGTTCTAGTTCGTACTTTAGTTCTTCTCGATGATCTAATTCACCTTATTGTTCATTATTGTGTTCTAGATAGCAATACAATTGATATGATTAAGACATCAATGATTATATTCTTGGTTATAATGCTTATAGTCTGCTTTGATTATATATTTGGCATAGATAGTTCATCTTTATGTTTATACTCATGTTCGTATAACGCTCATCTTAAAGTACAACGGGTGAGTGATGAATGCTGTGTAGGCATGGTGCTTATACATTATTTATCTGCGAATGTGTCCTATGTTCCGGATAGAGTGGTAGATCGCGGGTGTGACAGACCTGTTGAGTCCTCTGTATTCCACCTCCCGAATATAGTGTTCAGTATGGCTCAGTTAACTCATGGTTTATAGGTTACTTTGTTTAACACCTTAGCTATGGAGTTGCCTCTTGATTATAAATATGATGTGACCTAGCCAATGATTGCCAAATATAATTGCACTAATCAATGTATGCTATGACTTGTAATTAGAATAACTTAGGAATGTTCCTTATTAATACTTGTTCTAATCATCATCTTGCTAGGCAGTACTGTTCTAAGTTTATCCTTGATTGATCTGATCTCTGTTATCCTTTATCAATTATTTACCATATCCTTTACTCTGTACCCGATTCCTGTTCATAGTAGTTAGTGTGTTATCAGTCTTGCTATAAGTGTGTGCCATATTAAATACTATTTAGTCCTTATAATACCATCATATCTTGAATTGATTAGTCTCTAGGCTAAAATATAAATAACGATACCTGAGCCTAGCTTGGGTGAAATGCTCTACAACGGGTATGTTTATCTGTGCGCTTGCGGGTAAATATCTATCTCTAAAATCCAGTGCCCTGATATAATTACATTGCTAGCTTCATGTTGGGGATGACAACTTGACGTTAAGTGGAGTTAGTAGTGTCTCGTACACTCTTTTGTGCTTTCACTAGTTTATTATTTTATGTGACTCATTCTTAGAGTGAATCTATTAAGGAGTGTCAACACCCATGATCCGCCTTGCCGAAGACTTGCTTGTTCTTCTTTGGGCAATTGGCGATGAAGTGGTTGGGGTCGCCAGACTCGAAACAGCCCGAGCGTCCTCCTCCGCGGCGACGGTTCATGCGATTGTTGTGAAACCACGAGAACCGGTTGGCGAGCAAAGCTAGCTCATCATCCCCCATGAACTCCAGCTGCTCCTCTGTGACAGAAAGAAGTGAAGAGAGTGCAAATCCTCCAGAGGGGTTAGCAGAAGAGCCAGAAAGCAAAGCCATCGAGGGCCAGAAGGATTTTCATAAGAAGCCCTCGCCATGGCATCGATCTCACTGGACTTGAGCTTACTAAAGAGCTCGTCGCACGTGAGGGTCTCATAGTTAGGCGATTCAATGATCGCCTGAACCTTGGAATCCCACACCGACCGATCAAGAGTATGAAAAGCTTCAAAGCCCTCTCGTGATCGTCGAAAGGCAACAACTCCTTGTTAGCCCTCATCCTGTTGACAATCACCTGAAAGCGAGCGAATAAACTTTCTATGCTCTCGCCAGGCATATGTCGAAAGTTCTCATACTCCCGCTTGTGCGACTCGTAGAGACGGGATTTGACTTGAGAGGTTCCCTCCTGGAAACGCTTGAGGGTCGCCCAAATCACACGAGCCGTGGGGAGATGAGAAACGCGATCAAACTCAGACATGCTCAAGCATGAGAAAAGAGCATTATGGGCTTGGCTATTGGCATCGTGCTCATCGATCTGATGCTGAGTGGCACGAGCAGCCAAGACCACGTAATCGGCAGAGTTGCAAATATCCCAGATGGAAGCACCCAAACTCTGCAGATAGGCCGACATGCGTATCTTCCAATACGCATAGTTAGTCCCATCAAAGAACGGCGGTTTGCCCACGCCGCGATCTATCTCGCCTTCTGTGGATCTGGAACCGGCTAAGGTGGAAGATCCTTAACCCGCTCTGATACCAATTGAAGGACCGAAAGTGCTACCAGAAAGCGACCAGAGCGGGGTGAATGGGAGCTTCAAATTTATTTTCAGAAACTTGTCACCTCTGTCCCAGAGAATCAACCCCAAAGGAAAACCTAGAGTTTGCAAGTGTCCACGACCCTAGATGTAGGGTGGATGCTTCCAAGAAGCATAGCGGGACACTACACAACTCTAGAAACCCAACGCAAAAACCGGAAATCAAATCAGACAACGGACGAACGAACCGCGGACGAAAGCACGCAGAACAGCACTGACCGGACTCTGCCTTCGTCCAGTCAGAGGCCACCGGATGTGTCCGGTCAGGCCAGAAAGGATTTGGGAGCTCTCTGTATTGGACCGGACTCACTGTCACTATGCGTCCGGTCACTGCCCGAGCGTCTGATCAACACAGACCAAAAATGGTGAACAGTACTAGGGGTGCGTCCGGTCACTCTGAAGAACCAGCGCCCGGTCAAGTTTCAGGAAAGACTCGCGAACGAAGTTCAACGACCGGACTCTGACCGTGCGTTTGGTCACCCCGACACAGTTTCATTTGTCCACCGATTCAACTCAATCTCACCCAAAACAAATCCTCTAAGGATCAAACTTGGTGAGGGGAGTCACAAGGAGAATGGTGAGCTACTCCTAGGAGATCATGGCTCGTACCTATCTCCAAATCGATGAACCAAAGAATTTTGGGAGAAGGGAGACAAAAATTGAATCGGAACGAAAATCGACCGATCTACTAGCTCGTGAGGTTAGAGGTGAATTCCTTCTGTGGAAAGAAGTGCCTCACGATCTAGAACATCTTGGTTCAAACGGATTTGCAAAAGACGCACCAAGTAGAGAGATCGATCAACGGGAAAATCGTGGTGAAAAGCAACCCGCGAAGAACACGAACAAACCGCGAATCACAACCACGAATTTGCAATCGTGTGGCTACCACACGCTACAACAGTGAGATTACGGTCTCACTTCCTCAAAATCTCACGAACACAGAGGTATGGTTCTCTTCTCTGTGGATCTCAGTTCGCTACAACAGGGGAGTGGGAGAGCAGGAAAACCTAAAAGGCAAAATAGCAAATGACTGAGATGAGATGGGAGGTGGGTGACTCCCTCTACTTATCCTAATTCTAATTCCCACTCTACCAATAACTAATTACAGAGCGAGCCAGATAAACCCTAGGGTTATTCTGGACCAACTCGTGGTAGGTTGTGATCCGACGGCCACGCCCGCACAACTGGTAGCGTTGCCTCGACGCAACCTCACCGATTGCCGCCACGTGCCGCCACCGCTCTGCCCGTCCTTTTCCCAGACTTCGCCCCCGGTTTTGAGGCCCAAACCGAGAAACCAGCCTTCACAACCAACCCACAATTTTGTGGCCCAACCCGGGAAACCAGCCGTCCATCGCCTGAGTTTTGTGGCCCAAACTCAGAAACCCGCAGCACCCAGGTTTTGAGGCCCAAACCTGGAAACCGTCCTCAGCCCGAGTTTTGTGGCCCAAACTCGGAAACCATCAGCGCCCAGGTTTTGAGGCCCAAACCTGGAAACCGTCCACTTGGTGGTTTTTCTGTGGTTCAACCACCAAACCGAGCCGTAGAGGGGATGCACCGCCCGTGCACCCCGTCCACCGACACTTGTCCCCAGGTCCTCGACCCAAGCAACACAGTGCCCGCAAGTCTTCGCTCGTCGCTGTCCCAGGATGCCAGCCACCACAGCTGATCCTCGGGCCACCGGTCCCTCAGTCCAAGCCTCACGTCCGCCCTTCACCACTCTCGGTCCATCGGCACGGCACGTCTCTACTTGACCTTTACCTTGCCTTTGATCACTGTATCCATGCTCGACACCTGCACAACACAAGCCAAAGAACATGCGCATTATCCCAGTTGACAATCACTCATCACTCGAGACTCGGCATACACCCTTGTATCCGTAGTAGTACCGACATATATGTCGGTAGTACCGACCAGGATTTTTACCCTGGTATAAAAAGGGTGATGTAGATTCTTTTCATCCCTATCCTCTCTTTCTACCGCCCATGAAGAAGCCCTTTGACTCTCGACCAACCGGCGGCGGTGCGCATTACCTCCTCTCGATCTCCCTTCTCCTCCGCTCAAAATCAAATCTCCTTGGTGAGAAGGTGCGTTGGAGCGAGGAGATCGACACGGTGGTGTTTTTGAAGGCCGGAAGCTCTCCTTCCCTTGGATTTCGGCCTCTTCTCCTTGAGTTGCAAGGTACTAGGGTGTTCTTGCCCAATCTCTAAATGTACCTTGTTTTAGGCCGATTCGTTTGGTAGGATTGTTGTCTCTAGTGCATAGATGCTTCTAGGATGTCTTTAATGCAAGATTATTGGCGATTTGTATGAGTAGATGGAAGAAAACTGCACACTGTTGTGCGGTCGGTAGTACCGACCCCATAGTAGGTAGTACCGACCGCATGCAGTGGACAACTTTCCTCTCCATTTGTGTATCCTCGCTTATATTTGTCGCGTCCTTTGAGGTAGTCTTGTTGTTACTCGTGTCTCATATTGGTCTGTGTCTTCTTTTCTAGATGTCACGTGATCGAATGATCAAATAGGCTCTCGTGATGCGAGGCTTGCTAGGGAGACAAGGGAGTATTTGCAAGAGCAAGAGGAGGAAGAGGAAGAGATTGTGGGAATGGAGCAAGGTGGACAGCAGCGCAATCCCTTGCGCTGAGCTCGGTCTATGGGTGGGAGTAGCGAATATCTCACTCGTTCGGTTCGTGGGCATTCATCCACTAGCCAACTAAGTGTGGGTCGAGATGGTGCTGGAGGGAGTGGGCATGCTCCACCTCCTCCTCCACCACCTCCTGCTGCAGGTCCCCCTAGACGCCTTCACGGTGTGATCGTCGGAGGTCAGACTCTGGAGGTTGGGGCCGAAAGGGAGGGTCGATCCATCGATCCTCGCTTTGGGCAACAGTCTCCACAGTCACCTGGGATGGTGTTCATCAACCGTGTGTTTCACACACACGGTCAGGCCGATGCTCAGATGGTGGGTCCAGCTCATCCAGGAAATGTCTTGGATTATACTGTCAGAAAAGGGACAAATGAGCTGAAGCAGCAGAGATTGGAAAACCCTTACATGTATATAAGGGATGATTCAGTGGACAGGCGCTTTTGGTCATGCTTTCAGCAGGACTACTACGTGTCTGTTCTTTGGAGAGGATTTTGTGTGAAAGGGAGACCTCCCCTCATTGATCATAAGCGTCAGCGGATTGGATCTTTGACAAATAGAAACAGTGAGGAGATGAATGCTCTGGTGCAAAGGCTAGAAGATTGGAGGATCTTGGCTCTTATATCTGGAGAGAGGAGTTGGAACCAAGAAATCATATGTCAGTTCTGGGCGACTCTATACATTGATCAGCCGAACAAGGTGTTAACACCGAATTTTGGACCAAGGGAATGACAGGTGGACCCAGTCAGCAGTAAAGGGGATTCGGCAAATAGACCAAGCAGTCGGTTGGTTCTCGGAGGATTAACAAGTGCCTATGCGGTCGGTTATCTTGTGGGGCATTAATTCCATTCGGGAATCAAATACGGCAAGTAAGGCCAGCTTGTACGAGAAGACACGTAACAATGGAGGTCACTAAGAGGAAAATAGAAATAAGACTCGTGTCTTCCAAGTTTCCTTATGTAATTCGTGGTCTTCTAAGACTCATATTTTGCCCAGGGTATAAATATAAACCCCCGGCCATTGTAAAACTGTTCACAACCACATCAATACAAATCGGCCCTGTGCCATCTTCGAGTCCTTTGTCGTGTCGTCGAGTTCTTCGAGAGGAATCATCGATCCGTCGACCTCCGTAAGTCCCGGCAACCTTGTTATCATGTCTAGTATCATGCGGTGGATTTAGATGTGATGCAAGTAGTCTTGTTTGTTTGCAATGGTCGTGCGGCGGACCTTTGCTAATGATCAAGAAGTCTTCGCTTGTGCTTTGCTTATGAATAAGTACCGTGCGGCATGCGTTTATTGATACGTTTAGCAAAAGCAAGATAGTTATCGGCTCTATTAGATTTGGCAAAATCTAGTAGATTCATTAAGTTACCATGTGTTGCATGATATATTTAATTAAGTTTTACAACACTCTTTTGCCCAATCTAGATTGATACTTTGTTCGGCCTTGCTTTACATGTTTTTACTTGTTTCTTCGGATAATCGAACAACCATGATGGCCGAATTAATTTCTAATTTAGATTGTTACGTGTTGTGGGTTCATACATATCAATCATGCTTAGGCTTTGATAAAACTAGGTATCGTGCGGCAGATGCAGGTTTTAGATTAGTTTAATCATTTTTGGTTTGCATGTTCCTTCTTCATGGACCCCAATTCGGCTGGTTTGCCGAGCTTGGTTATACATTATTTTATAATTTATCTTTTGTTCAATCATGTCTTTTATGAATGTACATTCGACAACTAATTATTTACATATGCTTGCGTTTGGAGTTAGCCGAATGATCTTTAAAACTTGTTGACAGATAGCTTCTATAGCTATATGTCGTTGTGAGTGGCTTCAGAGCCGTAAATATGGAACTGTCTGGTCTCATCCGGCATGTTCCAGTTTTATTCTCACAGTTTTATCCCTTGTTGGCTTTCAGGTCAAACCGACTGGCACGTCTCCGGATTTCAAACCGCCTGGGCACCCGATTGAAGCCACGCTTTTTTGGCTTGCTGTGTGTAAGGCACGGTGCGACGCATTTTGTGCCAACACACTTTTTGGCACGTCCGGTGGGACCACGAATAGTTGATCCGAGCAATCGGTTCTCAGAGCAATTCTTGAATGGATAATCCAATTGATGGTAACGAAGGAAAGTTGGGACAAGGCTTCATGTCGGCTGATAAGTTAGAAGAAGTAGATGTGGGTAATGAAGCCGAAACAAGACCAATATATGTCAGTACAAAATTGGATCCAGAGTATAGATTGAAATTTATAAACCTTTTGAAAGAGTTCAGGGATTGTTTTGCTTGGGATTACACAGAGATGCCCGGATTGGATCGTTCTATTGTTGAACATCGATTACGGATCAAGCCTGGGTATCGCCCCTACAAACAACCTCCTCAGAAGATTTTTAAGGAGGAGGTACTGGCCGACGTAAAGAAGGAAGTTGAGAGATTATTGAAAGCAAACTTCATTCGGCCATGTAGATACGCAGAGTGGATTTCAAGCATAGTTCCGGTATATAAGAAGAATGGAAAGATGAGGGTTTGCATTGATTTTAGAGATCTCAATAAAGCTACTCCAATGGATAGTTACTCGATGCTGGTTGCCGAATTACTTGTTGATGCAGCAGCTGGTTATGAAGTCATCAGTTTTATGGATGGTAATGCTGGATACAACCAAATCTTCATGGCAGTGGAAGATATTTCAAAGACAGCTTTCAGATGCCCCGGTCATATAGGTTTGTTTGAATGGGTTGTTATGACATTTGGATTAAAGAACACTGGTGCAACTTATCAAAGGGCTATGAATTATATCTTCCATGAATTGATCGGCAAAATTGTGGAAATCTATATTGACGATGTAGTCATGAAATCTAAGAATCATGAGGGACATTTGGCCGATTTAAGGAAGACTTTGGAACGCACGAGAAAACATGGTTTGAAGATGAACCCAAACAAATGTGCTTTTGGAGTTTCAGCAGGTGAGTTTTTGGGGTTTCTGATCCATAAAGGAGGAATTGAAGTTGGAAAGAAAAGCATAGAGGCAATAGACAAAGTTGTCCCTCCGACCAACCTGACGGAATTACAATCGTTACTTGGCAAGATTAATTTTGTAAGAAGATTTATATCTAACTTATCGGAAAAAGTTTTGCCTTTCTCTCCGTTGTTGAAGCTTAAGGAAGATCAAAAGTTCATGTGGGGTGACGTACAACCGAAAGCTTTTGACGACTAAAGAGTACATGAAGGCACCACCAGTGTTAGTACCTCCACAGCTTAATAAACCTTTCAGATTGTACGTGGCGGCCGATAGCCTAACGATAGGATTGGCCCTCATACAAGAATTTGAAGGAAAAGAAAGAGTAATAGCTTACCTTAGCCAAAAGCTGCTAGACCCGGAGACGAGGTATTCGACTATGGAGAAACTTTGTCTATGTGTGTATTACTCATGTACCAAGCTTCAGCACTACTTGTTAAATGTCGAATGCACAGTAATTTCTGAATTTGATGTGATAAAGCATATACTTTCAATGCCTATTCTGAATGGAAGAGTCGACAAATGGATTTTAGCACTATCAGAGTTTGATTTAAGGTACGAATCAGCAAAGGCAGTAAAAGGTCAAGCCATTGCCGATTTTGTCACTTATCATCGTGATCCTTCTGCTAATATGATAAATATCGCACCTTGGACTTTGTTTTTCGATGGTTCATCTTGTAGTAAAGGTGGCGGTGCCGGTATTATCTTGATTTCCCCACGAGGATTGACTTTTAGATATGCTATACCCATTGGCTCTTATGTTACTAACAATCAAGCAGAGTATGAAGCTTTACTCAGGGGACTTCGGCTTCTTATGGAAATAAAAGCTGTTGCTGTCGAGATTTTTGGGGATTCTGAGTTAGTCATCAATCAGTTAACCGGTCAATATGAGTGTAAAAATGATATATTGAGAGAATATTATGAAGAATGTCAAGAGCTTTTGAGATATTTTTAGATGGCAACGTTACATCATATCCCTAGGGGGCATAATGAAGAAGCAAATAAGTTAGCTCAAGCTGCATCTGGATATCGCAAAGATCAAGAAGTTCTTGCTCTAAACGAAGATCACATGGTTGATGATTGGAGAAAGGAGATTACTGATTATTTAAAAGACCCGTCACAAAAAGTCTCCCGAGAACTCAGATATAAAGCTCTCAAGTTTGTACTTCTTGATGATCGATTGTACTACAAATCTATAGATGGAGTACTTCTCGAATGTTTGAGTCAAGAAGAAACCAAAAAGCTGATGAGCGAAGTGCATGAAGGGATATGTGGTGCACATCAATCGGCTTACCGAATGAAATGGATAATAAGAAGGACTGGATATTTTTGGCCAACTATGCTCGAAGATTGTTTTGAATATTATAAGGGATGTCAAGATTGTCAGAGGTTCGGTAATATTCAAAGAGTTCTGGCATCGGCTATGAATCTGATTATCAAGCCGTGGCCGTTCAGGGGATGGGCTATAGATTTGATTGGTCAAATTCATCCTCCTTCTAGCAAAGGACATAAGTTCATACTATTGGCTACAGATTATTTTACCAAATGGGTTGAAGCCATACCTTTGAAGAAGGTTACATCGAACAACATGATCAATTTTGTTAAGGAACATATAGTTCACAGATTCGGGATCCCTCAAACTATTACAACGGATCAAGGGACCCAATTTACGTCGTCGGAATTTTGTGACTTTGCTGATGAAATGGGAATCAAATTATTTAATTCTTCTCCGTATTATGCACAAGCCAATGGTCAAGCTGAAGCATCAAATAAAATTATGATTAAGATTACCCAGAAAAAGATTAGTGAAAAGCCAAAAAAGTGGCATTTGGTTCTTAATGAAGCATTGTGGGCTTACTGAATGGCATGTCATGGGTCTACTCAAGCATCTCCCTACGAGTTGGTTTATGGACATTGTGCTGTATTGCCATGGGAGTTACAATCAAGTTCAAGATGAGTCACATTGCAGAATGATTGGAGGAAAGAAGATTATAAAAATTTAATGATGGATGAACTAGAAGATATGCACTTGGTTCGTCTTAAAGCATTGGAGAATATAGAGAAGAACAAATTGCGTGTTGCCAAGTATTACAATAAGAAAGTTAAAGAGAAACACTTTGCAGAAGGGGATTTGGTTTGGAAGGTTATATTGCCGATTGGAATGAAAGATAAAGCATTCGGTAAATGGTCTCCAAATTGGGAAGGTCCTTTTCGGATAGTTAGACATGTGCCTGGCAATGCATATATTTTGAAGACTTTGTTGGGAGAAGAATTTTCCAGAGCTATTAATGGGAGATTTCTCAAGAGGTTCTATCCTAGTGTAGAAGTTGGCACATAAGAAGATTCAAGGAATGTTCATGTGTAAAGGTAGTCGATGTAAAACATCTCCTTTAGAGCAAAAATATCAGTTTGGCCAAAATAAAGATAACATCATGTGCATGTGTTTCACAAAAGGGAGCAATCTTATTACAGGGACCCTCAGATACAAACTATTCATCAAACAATCTGTTCATAACAGATTGGGCATCAGTGGCCTGGGCAAATACGGTCGCGTGGTCCTCGTAACTTTCCAGAAGATCTTTGATATCTTCTGGGAGCTCGCCGCCGAGGAAGCCGGTTGGCATGGCGGAGAAGTCTTCATGTGCCTGGGTAGACATCGCCGACAGCCCTAAGGCGACGCCATGGTGCACGCCATGAATGACGGCTTGATCAACACGGCCGTCTGCATCATCGAGACGTGCTTCCACGATTTCTCCCTGAGCGTTTACTTTGTCGGCCACCCTGGTCGCCGCGATCTTCAAGCGGTCAACCTCTGCGGATAATGCTAGCAAGAGAAAAGATGCGTCGGGTAATCAGAACCAATTAGAGAAAAGGGGGAATCGGACGAGGGTTTTCACCGACCTGTGATAACATTGCAAAATTGTTTCCGCTGATCCTCCCATTCAAGCTGGTCAATGCCGTACTGTTTGGAGACTTCGCCCAGTTCCTCTCGAGCCTTGTCCCTTTCCTCCTTGAAATGGCAGGCGTCACGATTACTCCACCAGTTAGAATAATAGGAGTCCGAGGAAGAATCTGAGGAGTCGGAAGAGTTGGAGGAACCAGATGATGGGGTTCCTGGTTGAGGACGAGGATGACTTTGGCTGGTAGAGATCAATCTTATCCTAATAAATAAGAGGAAAAAATCAAAATCCAGACGGAAGGTGAACAAGGAAATAAGATTGCAAGGGGACAACGGAACCGATTCTTACTCATGGCGCTGGTGTTGTGGTGCTCTACTCCCCTCTGCGTCTTCTTCAGCGGGGCGCTTGCCGCGGTCATCGTTGTTCGCCATTACTATGGATGTTGGGGTTTTCTCCTGGATTGAATCGAGCGAAGGATATGAAGAGGCGGAAGTAAAGATGTTCGGCTGGAGTGGCAGTCGAGGTTGGCGAAAGGAAGTTATTTGTAAGCCGAAAAAGGAGTCATAGCGAGTTCCACGGAGTAGTGGGGCAAAAATGTCAAACAACAAAGTAGGGTTTTTTCCTTCAGTTGGGCCGATTGTTGGACTGGGCCAGGCTCGGAAAAGCCGAATGTCATTCGGCTATATTCTTAGTTCGTTTAAATCAAGTTTCGTTCGGCTATTGAAGAATGAGGACAATCGGCTACATCGTAATAAGGAGAGTTTAAGGAAAAAGGATCGATTGTTTTCTCAAACAAATAAAGGCATGGAAGCACATAATTGTTTTTGTGGGGACAGAATACATTACACTTGGTTTGTTACAAGTTTAATGCCTACTCGTTTAAAAGCTGGTTAATTGCCTCTATAGCCTCGGACCTGATTCGGCTGACATTGTCTAGCACTTTTTGGTCTTCATCTTTGGAGCTCTGAATTTTTGATAGCTTTGTTTTGATTTGTCGATCTTCTTTGAGGGCTGAAGTCATCATTAGTGAAGCCGCTTCTATACTATTCGGCAAATCAGCTAGATGAGCTTTGTGAGACTGAATTTTGGTGTTCAGTTCAGCTAGCCGGGCTTCTAACTTGCTTTTTTCCTCCTCCATAGCCTTCAATTCAGGCTCCAGGGTTGCTAGAGAACTTCTTGCAGTTTGGATATGAGAATGCAAATTTTTAAGTTTCAGCTTCTTTGAAGACCTATCATTCTGCAAGATGGCCCTAGATGATATGTTTTTGGTTGCCTTTCTCACTATACTAAAGAAATTATCAAGATGGGCTGCAGACTCTAAAGGGGTTAAAAGAGCAGGGGGGATATCTTCATCAATAAGTTCAAGGATGTCTCTGATCGATCTGCATCCTGAACCAAATTGATAGTGTCTTTATTTAACAGGATAATCATCTCCCTCAGCCGAGCTTGATTTTCTACTGATAGGGTGTGTTGAGAGGTATTTTTCTCACCCTTCTTAGTAATGTAATCTTCAATGGAAAATGAGTAACTCATGGTCGGCTCAATGGTTTTCTTCAAAAAAAGAGAAGATAGAGAGAAGAGTTAGCCGATTGAATGAATGTGTTGGGATAATATGGTTTGAAACGGAACTTTACCTGAGCTGATTGGTCTTGGCCTGCCTGAGCATTTGACTGAGTATTCGGGGGAGGTGAGCTTGAGGCATGATCAGGAGAAGGTTCTTCTGCCAATTCATTTAGAATTTCATCTGTTTCAAATAGTAATTTGAGTGTGATAAGGTGATGTGGCAACAAAGAGGAGGTTAGTCAAATGTATCACCTATGGTCTCATCGGCTTCTTGATTTGTTGGATCTTTAGTCGATGAGGTGCCACCACATTTGAGAGTTTTAACTTGTGACTGCAATAGAATCAATGGAATTTGGAGGTAATCAGGTTTGTTGCCAGATGAAGTTACTAGTTTGGCATGGCATAAAAGATTCATACCTTAGGAGATAATGGAGCCCTTTTGGTCCTTGGTTTCTTGGGTAAGGGGGCACTCTCAAGTGTTTTTCTTTTGCTTTTTCCTCCTGAGGGTGCAGTAGATGAAGTTGCAGGAATTTTCATGAAGGCTTTCAAGTTTGGGGCATTAAAACCCAGAGCAGGATTGGGTCCGGCCAAATAGTATTGGATTGTTTTGGCTAGGGGTGTAGGTGCAAAATCCTGTATATAGCCGATTGTTAAGATAAGAAATGAATTCAAAAACGGAAGGTGATGATTATAATGACATTACCTCGCTGTCGGAAGCAAAATCAGGCTGCAAGCTTTGGCATAAGGGGTGAATTGATACATTCAAGATGTGAGCGTGCCATTCTTTCCACCAAGAGGTAAAGAAAGGATGAGGAGTGTCTACTATCCCAAATGGAGATGGTTCATATGTTGGCAGCTCCCATCCTAATTCGAAGACTTTTTGGGCCGCTATCCCTTCTATGATTACTTCCCTGGGCTTTATTATTGTTGAAAAGAAAGGTTTTGGGGGGAGCTGACCACATCCTAATTGTCTAGCCACCATATTTGGATAATAAAGCTCATAAGTGGACTACACTAATCTTCCATGATGAAATTCGGCTGGCAGAATGCAAGATTTGACGAAGGAGTTGAAGATATTAGTAGATGTTTTATCTGCACAGCCGGATTCATAGTTGAAATTACAAGGAAGTGTCAGATTTTCATTTTCTCTGTAAGGGAACCAGAGTACATTGTCAAAACCTTTGAAGAATAGCTTAAAGAGATGACCAATATTTATGTCAATACTGATAGATGATGCTGCCTCTCCATAAGTCTGACAAGCTTTGACCTTTGCTGCTTTGCCTTCATCATAGTTAATTGAAGGAAAACTCAGATTGAGAAGGCTTACAGAGGCTATCTGATGCATGTATAGTTGGAGCCACATCTGAACTAACCACCAAGGACCATTCACACAGGAAATTTCTCCACCTTGGTGCATCTGGAGAGTAATCTGGTGCATCATGTGATAGACAGACCCCAAGAGATATTTACCCAGTGAGATTTGAGTGCCTCCAGATAAGTCTTCAGCCATCACTATATGGTTCAGAGTAGGTTCATTGGATTTTCCATAGAAAATGAATCTGCATAGCCACATATTCATAAAGCTTTCAGTTCTTTGTCAGAAATAGTGCCAGATGACTCCATATAAGTTTGAATGTATTTGGCCCATCCACATCCAGAACTAACGGCTCTTTGGGTGCTTTTGTTCTTGTACTTGAAAGGATATACTGGTAATGCTACATTCAGGCCAGGCATCATGAAAACATCAGCTAAAGTGATAGTCATCATACCATGGCTGAAGATGAAAGCATTGGTGGCGTTGGACCAAAAATGAGAAGCTGCTATCAAAAGAGAGTCGTTTCTGGGCGTTTCTGACTGAGATAATTCTAAGCAATGGCCAATATCTTGACTTTCCCAATGACTGCTACTTTTTTCCAATATTCTCCTGTAACAGTTCCGCCATCGGACAATTGGGGGAAACGGCCCGTTCTTGAAGGTGTTTGGCCATTGACTCATTGGGGTGATTCCAGATTTAAAAGGGATTCTTTGAGTTTCCTTCTCGATAATCTCTGCTGGGTCTAGGTTTCCCATTGGGCCAAGGAGATAGGAATCAGGATTAGCAGCGTAAGGAATTAGGATCTGGTTCTTGTATTCCTTCAAAGAGTAGCAAGATTGGACAAAAAGAGTAAGCCAAAAAGGGGCAAGACCAGCGGAAATTTACCAAACATGTGAGAATGAGTGAATTTTACCTCTGGGATCTCGTCCTGGGTCGCCATTAGGAATTCGAGTTTGGATTTGGAATTATGCTGGATTTCGGATCTTCTGGGCGGCGGCTACGATGTCGAAAATAAACCTGAAAGGGGAAAGAAGTTTAAGGACAATTTCGAAATAAAATAACTTTATCCTGAAATTGAGGGGGCATGTGTTACACCGAATTTTGGACCAAGGGAATGACAGGTGGACCCAGTCAGCAGTAAAGGGGATTCGGCAAACAGACCAAGCAGTCGGTTGGTTCTCGGAGGATTGACAAGTGCCTATGCGGTCGGTTATCTTGCGGGGCATTAATTCCATTCGGGAATCAAATACGGCAAGTAAGGCCAGCTTGTACGAGAAGACACGTAACAATGGAGGTCACTAAGAGGAAAATAGAAATAAGACTCGTGTCTTCCAAGTTTCGTTATGTAATTCGTGGTCTTCTAAGACTCATATTTCTCCCAGGGTATAAATATAAACCCCCGGCCATTGTAAAACTGTTCACAACCATATTAATACAAATCGGCCCCGTGCCATCTTCGAGTCCTTTGTCGTGTCGTCGAGTTCTTCGAGAGGAATCATCGATCCGTCGACCTCCGTAAGTCCCGGCAACCTTGTTATCATGTCTAGTATCATGCGGTGGATTTAGATGTGATGCAAGTAGTCTTGTTTGTTTGCAATGGTCGTGCGGTGGACCTTTGCTAATGATCAAGAAGTCTTCGCTTGTGCTTTGCTTATGAATAAGTACCGTGCTGCTGGCGTTTATTGATACGTTTAGCAAAAGCAACATAGTTATCGGCTCTATTAGATTTGGCAAAATCTAGTAGATTCATTAAGTTACCATGTGTTGCATGATTTATTTAATTAAGTTTTATAACACTCTTTTGCCCAATCTAGATTGATACTTTGTTCGGCCTTGCTTTACAAGTTTTTACTTGTTTCTTCCGATAATCGAACAACCATGATGGCCAAATTAATTTCTAATCTAGATTGTTACGTGTTGCGGGTTCATACATATCAATCATGCTTAGGCTTTGATAAAACTAGGTATCGTGAGGCAGATGCAGGTTTTAGATTAGTTTAATCGTTTTTGGTTTGCATGTTCCTTCTTCATGGACCCCAATTCGGCTGGTTTGTTGAGCTTGGTTATACATTATTTTATAATTTATCTTTTGTTCAAGCATGTCTTTTATGAATGTACATTCGGCAACTGATTATTTACATATGCTTGCGTTTGGAGTTAGCCGAATAATCTTTAAAACTTGTTGACAAATAGCTTCTATAGCTATATGTCGTTGTGAGTGGCTTCAGGGCCGTAAATATGGAACTGTCTGGTCTCATCCGGCATGTTCCAGTTTTATTCTCACAGTTTTATCCCTTGTTGGCTTTCAGGTCAAGCCGACTGGCACGTCTCCGGATTTCAAACCGCCCGGGCACCCGATTGAAGCCACGCTTTTTTGGCTTGCTGTGTGTAAGGCACGGTGCGACGCATTTTGTGCCAACACAAGGTCCTACACTAGATGACCCAAGGTACCCATTATCGATGTGACTTTGTGACCTTTGCTCGGCTATTTGGTTTCAATAGAGAAGATCGCAGCGCTCCCAGACTGTCAGAAATATATGAGGAAGGCATCTATCCAGCTGAGCTTGAGATGTCTGGCTTCTATTTGCCTGGGAAGGAAGCAGGGTTTCAGGTAAATGGCCTCAAGTCCTATTATTTTGTCCTGAACAATTTGATGAGGGTCACCCTGGATCCAAAGAGTGGGGACAATACTTTTCTGAGGAATGATGCCCCGAAGGTTTTGTGTTGGTTTGCTCTACCCGATGGGAGATTCAGCATCTCTCATTTTCTATGGAAGAAGGTCTCTAAGGCATATATTGACCCCCCACAAGGACCTGCCCTATGCCCCATACCTTATGCATGTGATTGAGCACGTGGTTGGAGCCACATTTCAGTATGACCGGGTTGTCAAGGAGTACAATGTTCGGAGTTTCTCCTCCACAGGCAGTGCCAGAGATGAAGAAGAAGAGGATGCTCCAGCTGCAGAAGCTGCTGCCGGCGAAGCTCAAGGCTAGCAGCTGGCCCATGAGGATGTCCCTTTTGCTCCTCCTCCTTCGCGCTGTGAGAGACGTGGGCGTGAAGGAGCTGCTCGGTTTGCTCTCAGTAGGTTTTTCTCATGGTTCCGTTACAAGCCTAAGCGCGATGATCGGCATTAGAGGCGAGTCGACGAGAGTCTTGATCTTCCTCCGGCATCTCCTCTTTGGTCATTCCCAGATCCGTTTGCCGAGTATGATGCACCGCATGGTGGGGCAGCTGGTGCCAGAGATGATGATGATGAGTTCGGTGGTGGAGGTGATGGTGGCAACGTTGGTTCCGCCCTATATCAGCCTCCTCCGGTCTATCAGCCACCTCCGGCCTATCAGCCTCCGCTGGTGTACCAGCCTTCTCCATCTTTTACTGATTATGGTGTTGATCCGTCACATGGTGGTGCGTCAACTTCGTATGGAGGTGGGGGTGGTGGCTCCTACATGGGCTTTGCTGCTCCCGACGCTGACCCTGTTGGTACTGGTGGCCTTGGTGCTCACTCGACTCCGTCTGATCCTTCTAGTGATCCTTCAGCGTTTCCAGGTGGAGATGTGGGTGCCAACGCGTTCTCGTCTATCTTTGGTGGCCCTTCCAGCAACTCTTTTTATGGTCATCGTGGCTACGATGGTTCCAGCAGTGGCTACTATTAGTTCTTGTGCTATATCGAAGCCTACCATTTTTGGCACTTGATGCCAAAGGGGGTGTGTTAGGCTCTTTCATGATTGTAATAGGTAGTCTTGAGAGATTTGTGGGTGAACTAAGTGTGGTGAACTACATTTTTAAATTTCTATTGAACTATGTGATGCCTGGTAGGGCTTGATACATTTGAGCATATTGTAATATTCTTTCATGGTTGGTCCTCTACTTATTATTCATGTCATGTTTGGTGATTGTTGTTTTTTATATGGCTATGTGAGCGTTGAGTCCTTTTCTTTCTTCCATAGCCATTCAATTTCTTTTATCGTATTGTTATGTGAATCACCATGTTCATGCATCATGATTTATTATATATATGTTGTTGTCACACACACTTAGGTACCCCACGAATTGCAAAATTTAGGGGGAGCTCTTGTTCTTGTGTATGTAACCTTGCTTAAAGTCAAGGATTGAAATTCAAATCCATAGCATACACTAAGGGGGAGCTTGAACTAAATTTTGGAATTCAAAAGCTTCAATTCTTTCTATCCTTATTGTAAGCCTAAGTTGGTTGTCATCAATTACCAAATAGAGGGAGTTTGTAAGTGCATTCGTCCCCAATGTAGGTTTTGGCTAATTAATGAAAATCAAATTAGGGACTAACGGATTTATAAAGGCATGTATCCAGGTGTTAGTCCTTAGAAAGAATTGCAATATTGATATCCCGTGAACAAAGCACATAAACTTATGTTGGACAAATGATGCCTAGCTCAAGTGGCGGATTGATAGTTTAATTTTAAACTTGAGTTATAGGTAAGCCGGACTATCAACAGGGATACAAACTAGGCTAGCTAGATGTGGAGAAAAGTGCTCATGTCGACTAACAAAAGTTTGCTTGAGAGACACCGCGCACTCACGAACATTTAGATGTTTTTCTGCACAGTCTATAGTACTGACCATGGGGGTCGGTGGTACTGACCAGGGGTACCGCGCGCAATGCTCTCTGGATGAAGTTCACTTTGAACTATCGGTAGTACCGCCATAGGGTCGGTAGTACCAACCATCCATACCTAGTTTACACCCTCTCTATGTAGATCGTAAAATGAGCTGGCGGTTGTACCGCCATAAGGTCGGTAGTACCGACCCCGGTAGTACCGACCGTGGGGTCGGTAGTATCGACCCCCCAGGTCAGTTTGCAACCCTCTCTGTACGTGACCCAATATGACTTGGCGGTAGTACCGCTATAAATGTCGATACTACCGAGGTCGGTAGTATCGACCCCTGGTCAGTGGTACTGAGCGCTCCGAGTAACTTTTCGCAGACCTCTGTATTCGCGGCCATTTTGGCGTGGCGGTAGTACCGACCCTCGGTGGTACCGACCTGTTGGTCGGTAGTTGCAATTTGGTCAACTCAGATCTGGCGCAGTGAAAATGGCTGGTCGGTACTACCGACAGGCCTCGGGAGGGTGACTATAAATAGCCACCCACTCCACTTCTAACCGTTATCCACTCACTTCACACATTCATTGCGAGCTACCAACTGACAAAACACCTCCCAAGCATTGACTCATCCCCCTTGCAAGATTTGAGCTAGGAAAGTGAGATTAGAGAGTGAGAAGCTTCGATTTATGACTTGAGCACTTGGTTCCCTCATCTTGTCGGCTTGATTTGTGTTTATTACTCTTGGGTTCTTGGAACCCTAGCCGGTTAGGTGTTCTTCGTGGTAGCCCGTATTGATTCATTTGTGAGGGCTCCTCGAAGCGTTTGTATTTCCCCTGTGATTCTTAGTGGAGAAACTCGGCTAACCTTTGGGGTGGCTTGAGTGAGGCAAAGAGGTGAAAGAGACTCCGACCGGTCACCTCAACAACAAGGACGTAGGCACCCCTTAGTGGATTGGCCGAACCTCGGGATAAATAGTTGTGCCCTATGTGCTTGTTGTTATCTCTACTTTGCATACTATACTTGTACTTGTGTTCTTCGTGTTCTTCCTTTCCCTCTCTCATTCTTAGGTTGGAAAGGACTGATCAACACATTGTGAAGGAACCAAGCCTTGGGAAGGCTTCAATCTTCATCTACAACACTTAGGGAAGTTGGGTAATTACTAGATCTGAAATTGCAACTCTTTTACATCAGATTTGTAGTTGCTTTTAGGTTTCCGGTAGTGCCGTTTGTTTGCGTCGATAGTATTCGTGTTTAATACCCCACTTGTACTTGTGTATGAGTTGTTGTTGTCATGCAACTCATAATTTCTATCCATAAATTAAGGAATTGTGAGTTGCTACGAGACAACTTAAAAAACAAGTTATTGTACATATTGTCTACTAAGTCGTCTTAAAATTACGTGGCACTACATGAGACCACCTACAAGACAAGACCAATGTAGTTATCGTTATTAGCGATTTTTTTTTTTTTTTGAGGCGAGCTCGTTCCTAGTTTTAGCGAATATTCTATAGGTATTCTAGTTCTTGGTGACTGACCTCAAAATTGGGACCGTCGCATAATGTCCACCCCGTCTCGAAACCGAACAAAACAGAGCAGAAGGGTCAATAATACTGTATAGGGTAAATTTGTTGTAGAACACTGTTCAATAGTAATATTTACTGATGGATACTATCACTGGCGGATGCAGGACAAAAAAATAACCTATGGCGAATTTCAGACTGCTATTTTTGTTATCTTTGTTAGAAGACACTTCGTTAGAAGACACTTTTCAATTATAGTAATTGGCTATTGAACACTATAGCTATTAAAATAATATTATCTTGATGTAGATGAAAGAGAGAAGTTAAACGTGACCAAAATATCCCTAGCTATTACAGTATACCAAAATTCATAACTTTTACGTATGAAGTCGGATGAAGACAAACTTTATATTAAAATTATAGTGTTCAACGAGATCTATTGTTTTATAGTTGACAATTTTTTGATTAAAAATATCTAAAGCATGAAAATATATTTTATCATTTTCAGTTTTTTAAAATTTGATCGAATATCTAAATTCAATTATATTCTAATTTTTTATTTTATATTTTATGATTTTAAATCCAAAATAGAAAATAGAAATTTTCTAACGCTTGTGGTATAAGGTCGAAGTAATTTGAAATTTCTAAATTTAAAATTTTAAAATCTAAGAAAATAAAAATGAATATTTAGAAGTCTAAATGACTTTAGATTACAAATTTATCAACTAAAAAATTATAGATTGTATTGATAACTGCAAATTTTATATTTTATATGTAACATGTCAACATATGAGGTCATTCGATAATTGTAAAATATGAGAACTTTAAAAATTATTTTGAAAATTTAGAGAGTTTTATATCAAAACGTTATCAACTAAAAAATTGTAGATCTCATCGAATACTACAATTTTGATATAAAGTTCATCTTCATCTGACTTCATACGCAAAAGTTATGATTTCTTTAAATAACTATAAAAGGTTATACTAAAATAGTTAAGGGTATTTTGGTCACCTTTAACTTATCTCTCTTGTTCACCACAATTAAAAAGTGTCTTTTAGCAAAGACAATATTAAATATTATTCTTCAGCAAATACCATATTTGAAGAGTGTCATAAAGCAAATTTAGGTCAATCTCAATGGGAGTTTCATTTGAGTTTCATTTGCATTAAATAGGTTGCCACATAGGCATTGTTGATGACATGACGGTGTATTTAAAAGGTAAGAGAAGAAATGAGTTTTATCTAGATGAAACTCTTTTGACACGAATATCAACTCTTTATGAGTCATGAAATTGAATGTCTATGAAACTTTACAATGAAACTCTCACTTTTAATGGAAAGTTTTATTCAAGTTTCATTTTATTTCATAATATGACTCACCGTTGAGATTGACCTTGCCCTCCTGCATAGGGAGTACGGAGTACATCCGATCCGACGACAACAACACTGACTGACCTGGGGCACCATGTGTTGCCGCTACGCATAAAGTACAGCAAGATAAAGGAGCTACGTGGGCCTCGCTTGATTATGTACTGCCCGTGCACCCAGTGGCTGTGACTACCCACAAATCTGGTTGTGGGCACTACTAGTAGTAGAGAGCGTGTATGGAAATCATCAGCCTCTGTTGTTGTTGTGACATGGAAATTAGCGCTTATACTTATGTCAGCTAGGACACTCGTAGTGATATGAAGTGATAGAACCTTATGATCAACTAGGAGCAGATCTAGTGGGTGTAAACTCGGTAAAAGAAAAAGTGTACTGATCTACTAAATAAAGAGAGAGAGGAGTAGTGGTGCAAACCATCGGTCTTGGAGGAGGAAGAGTCCATCAGTGAAGATCTGCGCTAGGTAGTGGCGGTCGGTGAAGGCGTTGCCGGAGTTGGTGAAGAGGAAGTAGTGGAGACCCGTGGTGTTGGCCTCCCGGCGGCGCAGTGGAGCTTCCCGCCGCCTCAGCGCTTCCCTAAATCGGAGTTAGTGTTTGTCGGTGGGGTGGCGGCTGCAGAGGTGAACCTTGTACCTAGAACCCCAGCCCCACCTACTCTTTATAGCGCTGCGTGACGGGGGCCCACCGGCCACTGAACGGCTGGGCGCCCCCAACCAGGGCGCGAGAACAAGTCCAGACGACCATTGGGTCACGTGGTGGAGATCACAAGTCTAACATGAATTAGTTGCTACTTCTAAGCGAACTTTTTTAATAGTGCTAGCTTTTAGTAATGACTTCTAGTGTCATTTGGTCCACATGACACTCTTATGTGATCTTGGAATATTTGTATAAGCCTAACTCTTGAGCTAGTTTTTCTCTCTCTTCTATTAAAATATAAAAACAATGCTTAGAGGTAGCTTATGAGTTAACCATTGCGACTGTCCTTACCGCTCACAACATCGTTGGTATAGTGGTACCACGAGATGGTTAGCTATCCTATCCAGGAATTTATAATTATATTATGGCTCCATTCGGTACAACTCGGCTTCACTAGTGAAGCTATTTCATGAGCAACTTTCTAGGTAAAACTGAGTTGTTTTGGAAAAAAGTGTTTAACAAAATAACTATATTAATAACTTTATGCACAGGTGAAAGAGAGAAATGAGAGTGAGGTATGAAAAGCTACTGTTGACGCAAAACGTGACGCGCCGCGCCTCACCCACAGTAAGCCGAAAGAAGCTGGCTTCAAACGAGTACCCGGAGACGTGCCAGTCGGTTTGACCTGAAAACCAAAAGGGATAAAACTGTGAGAATACCAATGGAACATGTCGGGTGAGACCAGACAGTTCCATATGTACGGCTTTGAAAGCCAATCACGACGGCACACAGCTATAGAAGTTGTCTGTCAGAGCATGTTTATAAAGTCATTCGGCTAACATGAGAACAGAGCATGTAAAGCATATTAATTGCCGAATACGCATAAAAAGAGAGACATGCTTGAACAGATGAAAGGTATCATTAAAACATTGTAAACAGGTAATTTACAAATATAAATCTATTAAAATAACACATGCATAGGTTAATCTAACTAGTCTGCCGCACGTCTAGCCTTCATAAACCCGTCAAGTATAAACTCAAGCGAAGCTAATCCACCGCATGATACCAGTTGCCATAAGTCTACACCACTTCTTATAATTAGATTAATCCACCGCATGATACAATCTAATTATAACAAGCTAAAAGCATGCATGTATTTGAACAAATCTATAAAAGCTCATTACTCATGTAAGCTTAACCAAGATCGGCAAACTGGACGAGTTGGGGTCCATGAAGAAGGAACAAACAAGCAAACATGATCAGACCAATCTAAAAACCTGCATCTGCCGCACGATACCTAGTCTTTATCAAAGTATAAACATAACTAACATGCATGAACCCGCAACATGTAACAATTTAGATTGGAAGTTGATTCGACCATCATGATCTTATGATTAACGAAAAACACACGCAAGCTTGTGAAACAGGGCCGAACAAAGATCAATCTAGATTCGGCAAAAGAGTGTTATAAGAATTAAATAATAAAACATATAACACATGATAACTTAATGAATCTATCAGATCTGCCAAGTCTAATAGAGCCGATAACTATTTTTACCGATGACTTAATCCGCCGCACGATACAAGCCATAAGCAAAAACCTCCCGTCATAAGCTTAAATCCGCCGCACGATACTAAGCTTAACGAACGAGACTACTTGCATCATATCTAAATCTACTGCATGATACTAGACATGATAACAAGGTTACCGGTACTTATGGAGGTCGACGGATCGATGATTCCTCTCGAAGGACTCCACGACACGACTATGGACTCGAAGATGGCACGGGGCCGGTTTGTATTGATATGGTTGTGAACAATTTTACAATGGTAGAGGGCTTATACTTATACCCTGGACGAAACACGAATCCTAGACGATTACGATTTACATAACAAAATTTGGAAAGATACAAGTCTTATCCTTATTCCTTTTGGCGTCCTTCATCGCTACTGTTGACGCAAAACGTGGCACCTCGCGTCAAGAGCACACAGCAAGCCGAACGAGGCTAGCTTCAATCAGGAGCCCGGGGTGTATCGAACCCGGAGACGTGCCAGTCGGTTTGACCTGAAAACCAACAAGGGATAAAAGTATGAGAATACCTTGGAACATGCTGGGTGAAACCAGACAGTTCCATATGTATGGCTTTGGAAGCCAATCACGACGGCACACAGCTATAGAAGCTGTTTGTCGAAACAGGTTTAATATGTCATTCGGCAAGTATAAAGAGAAAGCATGTAAACATGTCGAATGTCGAATACATACGTGACAAAAGGATAAAAGAGGTAACTTGTAAATACAGATCTATTCAGATAACATATGCATAGGCCAATCCAGCTAGTCTGCCGCACGTCCAGCCTTCATAAACCCGTCAGGCATAAACTCAAGCAAAGCTAATCCACCGCATGATACCACTTGCTATAAATCTACACCACTCCTTATAATTAGATTAATCCACCGCATGATACGATCTAATTATAAGAAGCTAAAAGCACACATACATCTGAACAGATCTATACATACTCATTACTCATGTAAGCTTAACCAGAATCGGCAAACTAGCCGAACTGGGGTCCTTGAAGAAGAAACACACAGGCAAAGCATGATTAAACTAATCTAAAACTTGTACCTGCTGCACGGCACCCAGCTCTATCAAAGCCTAAACATGATCGGCATGTATGAACCCGCAACATGTAACAACCTAGATTGAAAGTCGATTCGGCCATCATGATCTTATAATTAGCAAAGCACAAGCAAACTCGTGCAACGAGGCCGAACGAAGATCAATCTAGATTGGGCAAAAAGTGTTGTATGAATTAAATAAATAAGACATATAACACGTGATAACTTAATGAATCTATTAGATCTGCCAAATCTAACAGAGCCGATAACTATTTTTACTCATGACTTAATCCGCCGCACGATACAAGTCATAGGTAAAAACTTCCCGTCATAAGCTTAAATCCGCCGCATGATACTAAGCTTAACATAGTATGGACGAGGTTAATCGGGTACTACAGCCCTGAGGCGGGTGAACGAGGTTAACCGAGTTCTCCGTGACATCTCTAGAGCTGATATGGGATACGGCACAGCGCTTGCTTTCAATGTCGTACGGATCCATTCCGGCGCTGACTACCGCAACTTTGATGTCTATGAGCGAGGGTTAGAACACAAGGTGGCATACTCTGTCGATGATATGAAAGAAGCTGGAACAGATCTGGCTGAATCTTTTGACTTTGATCTCCCGATTAGGAACATGATAGAATGGACGAACTGACTTTTCCACTGTAACTTGTTCCCTCTTTTTGTAAATAAGAAATTTTCTGATCTGATCTTCAAAATCAATATGTGACTGATCCTTTGAGATCAACATGTGTCATGTTTTGTGCATCGGTTATTAATTTTATCTTTACCCCAGCGACAATGCATATTACATCGGCTATTACTGATAATCATGTTAATCATCTCTGTTCCACAAGTAATCGCATCAGATACTTTTGCCTTGCAGACAACTGCTGTAATCGGTTACTTTAGATTCGAAATTCCAGTCTTTTTCTTAATTTTCCGACCCATGATAACATCAAGGCAGTTTTTCTTCCCGTGTTCAGCTTTCTGTCCTTAGTGTCAATCCGTAATGTAAGTTCCCAATCAACCGAAACTGAATAACTCTTAGCCGAATCTTATCGTCTTCCTGATTCTGGAGTCATGACTTTCTTTAATCATCAAAAATCCGGCTTGGCCCAATAACGGCCCATACACTATGAAAAACCCTATTTTGATGCTTGGTCTTCCAGTGTACAAACCATGGTTCTATAAATATGTCCCCACACAAGCTGCCACTCTTATCTCCAGTCAAACAGTTTGACTCAC
Organism: Coix lacryma-jobi var. lacryma-jobi; assembly: GCA_009763385.1. Taxonomy (NCBI): domain Eukaryota; kingdom Viridiplantae; phylum Streptophyta; class Magnoliopsida; order Poales; family Poaceae; genus Coix; species Coix lacryma-jobi. Next base: position 64,038,076 of record CM019825.1, read on the forward strand.
AAAATTTCCACTTCTCGGCTTTTAGCTCAATCCAGAGAGAAAATCTTCTGCTTGTGTTTCTATCAATGACCGGTAATGGTGACCATGGTAGGTATCCCGTCGGAGACGAAGCAGGAGGAAGTCGGGCACTAACCCACCGGTGCCATAGGTAAGAAATTAATTTCTTGCCCCTTGTGATAGCCCTTCTTGCTCACCTGTCTCTGATTCATCGTTCATCTTCTTCCCAGGGCGGGGTCTTCCTCCAAACAAACTCGGGTTCCTCTTCTAGAAACGGTAGCTTCAAAAGCTTCTCTCAATTTTTTCCCTAAGCCACCAGATTCTGAATTTGATGATTCACTCCAGCAAACCCGTTTGGATGCCCTTCTTCCCCTGGTTGAGCTTGCCTTGCCTGACGCACCCTTTCCTCTTGCCAGCTTTTTCTTGATGTTGTAGATAGCCGCATAGATCAGGTTGTTGTTCAAGGGATACATGTTGGCGCTCCCCTCGGGCTAGCAGCAATGAGCTCTTTGACCAAAGAGGACTACTTTTCCCTATCAATCGGCCTTGCAGACGGATACCTCAGCGACTTTCCCGATCGCAATATTTATCTGGAGAAACGTTTCCCGAACACATGACGCCAGCTTATCCGACTAGATCTTGTTCTACCATGTCATTTCGCTCGGTATCTTACTTACTGCACTTCACCTTTTCTTCTCCCGATAAACCTGCCAACATGAAAAATGCTAGGGTCACCAAGGTCATGAATATTCTTGTACCAAAGGCGATATAAACAATATCGGCTATAACTTAAATTCTTGGAATATTTTCTCTGCTAAAGGCGATGCTCTGCATCAGCTATCCTTGTATACAAATATTCGTGAATTTGCCTCACATACAATTACCACGTGTTCGGCTTTTAACAAGTAATGCCAAAGCTTCAACTTATAAGGAAAATATATTCATAGCCGAATACCCGTCTCTGGGTCTAACATTTTCGGCTAAGGCAAGCTACTACTCATCTTTTTCCTTTAAATTTAATATAAGGGCTGATCCTACTGTAAGGCTATCGGCCGCCACATACAACTTGAAGTGATCATCAAGTCGTGGAAGTGCCTTCAAATATTCTTCAGTTTCATCAACATCTTCTGTTGTACGTCACTTTATACAAATTTCCTCTGATCCTTCTTGAGTTTTGGCAATGGAGAAATAAGCAAAATCCTTTCAAAAGTTCAACACGTTCGAGACCCAAACTTGCACACATTGGTCCTATTTCGGCTTCATCACCAACACTTCATTCTTTGTCAACCGACATGAAACTTGGTCTCAACTTTTCTCCATCACAATCAGTTGGATTATTTATTCAAAAATTGCTCTGAGAGCTGATCGTTCGAATCGGCTACTGGTCCTTGTTGAAAATGTTCACAGGACCTGCTTCCCAAGCTCTTCCAGAGAAACACTCGACACCATCATACTCCCAGTAGATGGGTTTTGCATTGGCAACACTCACCGAATCATCAGCATGGACAATTTCGATGTCATCTCCAATCCACTAGATGAGGAACTGGTGCATAGTTGACGGCACATAGCAGTTTGCATGTATCCAATCTCTTCCTAAGAGCAAACTGTATGCCCCCTTGCCATCAATGACGAAGAAGGTAGTAATCAAGGTCTTGGATTTGATCGTCAATTCAACATGAACTGCCCCCCGAGTGTCAGAAGAATTACCAGCAAAGTCTCTCAGCACCATGTCGGTCTTCAATAAATCTTCACCTGACATCCCGAGTTTTCTGAAGGTAGTATATGGCATTAACATACCCCCTCATATATAATGGCTTCAAGTGTCGATGCTTAGCTGGTTTGTCAAAGACTGCACGTTGAGCCAGAATAAGATGGGCCAGCAAATCCTGGAATTCATCCTCATCGAAATCTGAATACACTTCCTCTTGGACATCTTGGCCTTCGGGAGCTATGAATTCCGACGGAAGAAAGAAAGCCATGCATGCATCAGCCGAACGATCACCTCCATCCGGCTTCTCTTTAGGACGCCAAACTCGTCTTGTTTTGGTATTTGCTTGTGCCAAGTCCCTATTCCTTAGACGTTGCACCCTCCTTTTCTGGCTCTTTCTTAACCACGGTGGACACCACTATCCTTTCTGCCAGACATACTCGGGGTATTCTTCTTCTTCAGTGCAAGCCCAACTTCGATCGGCAAATCCTCTTCCCTGACGATCTTTGGAATTATTTATTTTTAAGCGTCGATCGTCTTCAGGGACTCGCGCCCCAAGCCTTTCATGGACTGAACGGCTGTTGACTCGAGACTGCCTATATTCAGAATACTGATCACTGCATTCAGGGCAGTTGTTCTTGGCAGGCAGTTTCAAGCCTTCGTTCCAGCAATACTTGAAGAACGAGCATTCCCAATGAGACTGCTCTTGCTCCCTCATATCTTCTCGCTCTTCTCGGTATATTTCTTCTTCGTACCTTCGTCGTTTCTCTAGGAACTTCTTTTCTTCATAAAACCTCTGTGTCTGATACCGTTCCTGCTCTCGATGCCATTTGTTTAACAAAACACGCGTCGTGACCCTGGGCCTGGAGGTTTCACCCCTTTCAATTCGGCTATTTTGGAACCGAACCTTTTGCTGAAATTCTCTATCTGTGATTTGCCGATCAGGATCAATAGCACCAGCTTCTCTTGCTCTATCAGAGGTTAACACTTTCACCTTGTTTTTACCCCTAGAGTCAGCTGCGTTAACCATATTAACAGAGAAAGACACTGTATTCTGTCCAAAAGGGCTACCATCAACTTTCATCTTCCCATCAAACCTCAGATGCTCGTCTTGGATAGCTTTCTGGATCCGCACTCTGAACACTCGGCAATCGTTTATAGAGTGGGACTTGGTATTATGGAAACCGCAATACTTCTTGTCCTTGACCCCTTCAGGGTGTAGCATAGGATGGCCTTCCGGCAACTTGATGCGTCCCTCCTTCAATAAGTACTCAAATAATTTATCTGACTTGGAAACATCAAAGTCATAAGTACCCTTTTGCTGCCTCAGCCATCGCTGGTTGACTTGAGTCGGCTCCTTGGCCCAGACTATCTCTGCTGCAGCTACTTCGTCTTCATCATCGTATTCAGCTGCTTCTTCTAAGAAAGCCTGATACGTCTCGGCAGCCACATCGCCCTTCTGGAACTGATTATTCCTTCTGAACCCTTGGACTTGGCTACTCATCATTGCTAACCATTGTGATAGCTGTCCGAGGTCATCAAACTCCATGCCGAATAGCTTCTCCTTGATATTCGGCAACATGCCGGCTATGGCTATCCCTGGCAATTGATCATCTGGTAAGTTCAAGGAATAGCAAAGGTCTTTGGTATCCCTGAATCTACGTAGATATTCTTGCGGTGTCTCGCCAGGTTTCATCCTCAGACTCATGAGATCGACCAACTTCTTCTCACTAGTACCCGTAAAGAAATACGCGTGAAACTTCTGTTCCAACTCTGCCCATGTATTAACGGAGTTTGCTGGCAGAGAGGTGAACCATGAGAATGCTGGTCCTGTCAACGATAACGGGAAGTACCGAATCCTCCAAGCTTCATCCGCAGACGCCTCTCCAAGTTGCATCAAGTATCGGCTAATGTGCTCTATAGTGCTGGTGTCATCCTGGCCTGAAAACTTGGTAAAATCAGTAGGGGGTTTTACTCTTGGAGGAAGTGCTACACGATTGTACCACTCTGGGTATGGAGACTTGTAAGTGTATGGCTGATTCTTTGGCTTTAAGCCGAATTGATTTTGCATCATATCAGCCATCTTATGCATGATGAGGTCAACACTTGAATCAGGAGCCGCTTGTGTTTGTCCTCCAAGATGTGGCCCTGCTGAACTCCTGTAGCCTGGATTTGGAACAACATTGATCGAGTTATAATCAACAAACTCCTGATATCCATCTCCAAACATACTCCTTTGTATCCTGTTCGCTACAGGAGACACCCTGGAAGCAGATTGCGGGACATTCCCCGTCATGCCGAATGTGACTTGGCCATAAGTTTGGGGAGGTTGTTGCGTCTCATGAGGGACTATCCCACCTGTGCTTGTGCCAGCCCTGCCATCTTCGGCACTCCTTCAACGTTGAGGTACTCGGAACAACAGCGGTCCCTGCATTGGACCAGCGGCCTCCTCAAAGCGTTTATCCACTGATGGACCAAAAATACCGACCATGACAGAACGAAAGGTATTCAAGAAAACTGACTGATGATTGGTCATAGCTTCCGATACAGCTTTGTACATTATTCTGGTCATCTTCTGAATAGCTACCTCTTCGGCGCTGTCGGATGGCTCTGATTGGTGGTGAGGAAGAATCTTTGGGAACGGTTGCTTCTGGAAAACCTTGCCGCTATTGTTTTTGGAAAAAGTCATCAGGCACTTGCTCTGAAGTTCATCACAAGTCTGTTGCACTAAACTTTTCAAATTTGACGGCAAGTCGTCCACGGTCACATCCAGGACCTGGTCGTCGCTGATCTCAGGCATCTTGAAATAGAGAGGTCACACCGGGCGTGCCAAAAAGTATGTTGACGCAAAACGTGACGCACCGCGCCTCACACACAGCAAGCCGAAAGAAGCTGGCTTCAAACGGGTACCCGGAGTGTGTTGAATCCGGAGACGTGCCAGTCGGTTTGACCTGAAAACCAACAAGGGATAAAACTGTGAGAATACCAATGGAATATGTCGGGTGAGACCAGACAGTTCCATATGTATGGCTTTGAAAGCCAATCACGATGGCACACAGCTATAGAAGCTGTCTGTCAGAGCATGTTTATAAAGTCATTCGGCTAACATGAGAACAGAGCATGTAAAGCATATTAATTGCCGAATGCGCATAAAAAGAGAGACATGCTTGAACAGATGAAAGGTATCATTAAAACATTGTAAACAGGTAATTTACAAATATAAATCTATTCAAATAACACATGCATAGGTTAATCCAACTAGTCTGCCGCACGTCTAGCCTTCATAAACCCGTCAAGTATAAACTCAAGCGAAGCTAATCCACCGCATGATACCACTTGCCATAAGTCTACACCACTTCTTATAATTAGATTAATCCATCGCATGATACAATCTAATTATAACAAGCTAAAAGCATGCATGTATTTGAACAGATCTATAAAAGCTCATTACTCATGTAAGCTTAACCAAGATTGGCAAACTGGCCGAGTTGGGGTCCATGAAGAAGGAACAAACAAGCAAGCATGATCAGACCAATCTAAAAACCTGCATCTGTCGCACGATACCTAGTCTTTATCAAAGTATAAACATAACTAACATGCATGAACCCGCAACATGTAACAATTTAGATTGGAAGTTGATTCGTCCATCATGATCTTATGATTAACAGAAAACATAAGCAAGCTTGTGAAACAGCGCCGAACAAAGATCAATCTAGATTGTGCAAAAGAGTGTTACAAGAATTAAATAATAAAACATATAACACATGATAACTTAATGAATCTATCAGATCTGCCAAGTCTAATAGAGCCGATAACTATTTTTGCCCATGACTTAATCTGCCGCACGATACAAAGCATAAGCAAAAACCTCCCGTCATAAGCTTAAATCCGCCACACGATACTAAGCTTAACGAACGAGACTACTTGCATCATATCTAAATCCGCCGCATGATACTAGACATGATAACAAGGTTGCCGGTACTTACGGAGGTCGACGGATCGATGATTCCTCTCGAAGAACTCGACGACACGACTATGGACTCGAAGATGGCACGGGGCCGGTTTGTATTGATATGGTTGTGAACAATTTTACAATGGTCGAGGGCTTATACTTATACCCTGGACGAAACACGAAACCTGGACGATTATGATTTACATAACAAAATTTGGAAAGATACAAGTCCTATCCTTATTCCTTTTGGCGTCCTTCATCGCTACGTGTTTACCGTGCAGACCGGCTTTTACCTGCCATATCCATATTTCCAAATGGAGTCATCACCTCATAAAATAGCCGACCGCATAGACGTTTGCCGAAGACTCTGAAGGCTAACCATCCACTTGGTTGCCCGCTGAATCCCTTTTTCACTGTCGATTGGGGCCACATGTCATAAGCTTGTGCGTGCGAAAATCTGGTGTTAACAGATACTTTTTAGTGTAAGTCCATGCATCAATAAGGGCAGCCGCAATGGCTAGCTCATAAGCTAGCTCTTAGAATATTTATCATATTTTAATAAGAGAAAGAGAAGAGTTAGCTCTTGCTCAAGAGCTAGGCTCATACACACATTCCAAGACCATGTGTGAATGAAATGCGGGCGTAATTATACTATGAGTTATTGCTAAGAGTTAGTACTATTGGAGAGGTTGACTTAGAGCTAGCAGCTAGCTCATACCACTGCGGGTGCCCTAAAGGCATGCTGATCGTTAAATCACCGATTCTGAATCGGAGGTGTGAGTGTGATTTCAAATTCCACTTGGAACGTGGGACGCGTGCGCATGTGCTAGCATGCTACGGGCCTTACAGTCTAATTAACAGTGGGCTTGCTGGGCTCTCCATGTGGGCTCGAACCTGATCGTCCTATTATTGAACCTGAGCAAAGAAACATAATATATATATGTCCAATATGAAACAATCCCTTATTGAAGGACCGAGAATGCTACCAAAGGCGACTAGAGGGGGATCAATGAGAGTTTTAAATTTCTTTTCAAAAACTGTTAGCCTCTGTCCCGGGAATCAACCCCAAGAGCAAACCTAGAGTTTGCTAGTGTCCACGACCCTAAATGTAGGGTGGATGCTTCCCAGAAGCATAGCAAGACACTACACAATTCTAGAAACCTGACGCAAAAATCCAAAACCAAATCGGAAATCGAACAAACGAATTGCGGACAAAAACGTGTGAATCTGCACTGACCGGACTCTGCCTGCGTCCGATCAGAGAGGATCGTACGCGTCCGGTCAGCTCGAGAGCGATTTGGGAGCTCTCTGTGTTGGACCAGACTCACGACACGGAGCGTCCGGTCACAACCCTATGACCGTCCGGTCAACAGCGTGAAGCGGATGAACAATACTACATGCGCGTCCAGTCACGTGACCTTGAGTGCGTCCGGTCAAAACATCACATAGCCTCTCTAGCTCGGCCTTCGACGATCGGAGTCACTAGGAGCGTCCGGTCATTGAACAGGTTGAGTTCGGTCACCCCGATATTCCTCTGTTCGTCCACCGATTCAACTCGATCTCTCCCAAAACAAAACCTCTAGGGCTCAAACTTGGTGAGAGGAGTCACAAGGATGATAGTGAGCTGCTCCTAGGAGATCATGGCTCAAACCTATCTCCAATCGACGAATCGAAGAAGTTCGGGGGAGGAAAAGAGAAAAAGTCGATCCAAAACAAAAACCACTTGATCTACTTGTCCATGAGGTTTGAGTTGAATTTCTTTGGTGGAAGTGATGCCCTCACGATCAAGAACAAGTAGCAGCAAACAGAATCGAAAACCAACAACCGTAGAGAGAGATCAATCAACGGGAAAAACGTGGAGAAAAAGTGAACGCGAAGAGCAACTCAAGAACACAAATTACCACCACGATTTCCAGCCGAAAATCGTCCCCACGAGGAACAATGGGAATCCGGTCCCGTTTCCGCAAAATCCAAATACACAGAGGTATGATTAAACCGTCTCTGCGGATCTCAGTAGCTACAGCAGGGAATGGGAAGCAAGAAACCCTAGAATGAAAATAGCAATGGCTGAGATAGTTTGGAGGGAGGGGTTGCCTCTCCTAATATAGCCTAATACAATTATTCCCCTTCTACCCCTACTGCTAATGAGCGAGCAGGCTAACCCTAAGGGTATTCCTGTCCAACTCGAGGTGTGATCGATCCGACGGCAACGCCCGCACATCAGGTAGCTTCACCTTAACGTGACCTCACCGGATGCCGCCACGTGCCGCCACGCGCCGTTTGTCCTTTTCACGGACCTCCTCTCGGTTTTGAGGCCGAAACCGGGAAACCAATCGTCCATCGGCTGAGTTTTGTGGCCCAAACTCAGAAACCCGCCAGCACCCAGGTTTTGAGGCCTAAACCTGGAAACCGTCCTTAGCCCCAGTTTTGTGGCCCAAACTCGGAAATCGGTCGCACCCAGGTGTTGAGGCCCAAACCTGGAAATCGTCCACTCGGTGTTTTTTCTGTGGCTCAACCACCAAACCGAGGCCGTAGAGGGATGCACTGCTCGTGCACCCCGTCCACCCGCAAGTCTTCACTTATCGTTGTCCCAGGCTGTCAGCCACCACAGCTGATCCTCAGGCCACCAGTCCGTCAGTCCAAGCCTCACGTCTGCCCTTCACCGCTCCGGGTCCATTGGCACGGCACGTCTCTACTTGACCTTCACCTTGCCTTCGATCACCGTCTCCGAGCTCGACACCTACACAACACAAGCCAAAGAACATGCGCATCATACCAGTTGACAATCACTCATCATTTCAAGATCCGGCATACACCCATGTATCCGCAATCTCTCCCTTGATGAGTGCATTGTCAAGTAACAACACAAATCATATTGAAATAGAAGAAAGGAAGAAGGAAGAAGCAAACTCAACCAATCGACCAGAAGCGAAACAAAGCCAAAAGAAGTCGAATGGAGTGAACAAGACAACTTGGTTCGCAAAGACATGGGCAACGGCTCGACGCAACCAAGCAAGCAAAGCTAGCCCTCAAGAAGAGGCAGAACGGGCTCAAAACTGCTACCGAGAAGTCCAGAGCAAAGAAGCCAAAACATGAGTAAATCAGTTAGTCCCTCCAGAAAGAGGCAAAGGCTCAACACAACTAGCTGAAAACTGGTCCAAACCAATTGAAAAACTCATCAAGCGAGCAAACTTTCCCTGGACATGAACTCCCCCTTCAATAGTGCACACAACTAGGACTATGATTTGTCAAATTTCTCCCCCTTAGTTGATAATGCACAAAACAACGAACAATCAAATGCATATGAGTCACAAATGCAGGTTAGCGGCTTCAGGTATATAGTCTATAGGGTAAACAGATGCTCCAAAGAGTGTTGATCCGACTATTTCAACAACAAGTATAAATGCCAGCAAAGGCTCAAACTGATCACAGAATACAAAATATGAACATATGAGCAAAGTGAGTAGTTTTGAGCCATTTAGTAAAGGGGTTCACCATCAAAGTAGCATCAAACATGTATAGATAGGAAGTCGAACAAATGCTAATCATGTATACAAGGTGAACTACCCCTAGCAAAGTTCAATCATCATGCTATAGAATTAAGCATAGACTTGTGTTTTCAAATTTTATCGGAGTTGCAGCGGTGATTACACAAGTTTGAAATTTCAGCATGTGATTGCGAGAGGTTGAAAACTTGACATTGCCTAACTTTTCAACCGAGCTAAGCCTATGCATAAGCAACCAGAAGCTTAAAGCCACGTTTTCGGTCTTACACTACATGGCTCAAGTTTAACTCAAAGTGCAATGAGAAACAGTCTCGATACCGTGATGTGCTGTCAAGTAATCCCATCTCGATCTTTTCAATTCACTTAGGCTTGGTTCAATTTTAACAGAATACGAACATACCAAACAAGTGAAAGACTCAGAGCTAGAGACATAGAAACCTAGCATATAGGAATTGCACAAGTAACCTCAAAACATTCTACACATGCTAGTTGCCAATCTCAATGGTGAACAAATTTTATGTTCAATTAAGCATTTTCATAGTTCTGAAAAATAGCTCAGCTCACAACATGTATCAGTGATCAAGAAGAGCCTAAGCTACAAGCATCATCATATATCATCAGATCATACACTAATTATAGCATAGATTCATTCTAAAGATTATAGACATGAAGCTCGAAAAAGTAAGGATGCAAATATGATGAAATGCAAAGACTAAACGAGAACAAAACAAAAGAAGTCAGTCTATGATACACTAACCAAAATGTTTCCCCCAACTAAAAGGGGAAACACACACCAAGCTCACCACTCAACCTAGCAAAGGTTGATTGGTCCAAAGGCTTGGTAAAAATATCTACCAACTGATGATGAGTATCGACATGGCGAAGGTCGATATCACCCTTCTCATAGTGGTCTCGGAAGAAATGAAAGCGCACATCGATGTGTTTGGTCTTAGAATGAAGCACGGGATTCTTAGCAACGCTAATCGCACTCGTGCTATCACAAAGCAATGGAACTCGAGAAAAGCTCAGACCAAAATCACGCAAGGTGGCCATCATCCACAACAACTGGGAACAGCAGCTAGCCGCAGCAACATATTCAGCCTCCGTGGTAGACTGGGCGACACTAGACTGCTTGCGGGAAGACCAAGATACAAGAGAAGAACCCAAAAATTGACAAGTCCCAGAAGTGGACTTGCGGTCCAGTCGACAACCAGAAAAATCAGCATCGGAATATCCACATAGAGAGAGGGTACAAGAAGTACAATACCAAATCCCGAACTCTGGAGTGAAACAAAGGTACCTCATAATGCGCTTGACCGCCTGACGGTGAGAGGTGCGCGGCGACGACTGAAACCGTGCGCAAAGACACACGCGAACTGAATGTCCGGGCGTGTCACCGTCAGGTACAGCAGCGACCCGATCATACTTCAATACTCCTTATGGTCCACAGCTTCTCCCTCCTCATCCGCATCAAGGGTCGTTGTGGTTGACATGGGCGTTGGTAGAGGCTTGGCCTCACCCATATCGAACTTCTTCACTATGTCCTTGGTGTACTTGCCCTGGTGCACAAATGTCCCTTCTCGGGATTGCTTAATTTGCAACCCAAGGAAGAAAGTCAACTCGCCCATCATGCTCATCTCAAATTCCCTTCTCATAGTATCTGCAAACTTGGCAACCAAAACATGAGAAGAACCACCAAAAAATGATATCATCCACGTAAATCTGAACCAAAAGTGTATCATTGCCCTGCTTGAGGAGAAAAAGAGTTTTATCCACACATCCCATTTTAAAACCCTTAGCAAGCAAAAAGGTTTTGAACCTATCATACCAGGCTCTAGGGGCTTGTTTCAAACCATACAAAGCTTTGTTAAGTTTAAAAACATGGTTTGGAAACTTGGGATTTTCAAAACCGGGGGGTTGTCTCACATACACCTCTTATTCTATGTAGCCGTTTAGGAAGGCACTCTTGACATCCATTTGAAAAAATTTGAACCCTTTGGATACAGCAAAAGCCAAGAGGATCCTAATTGCCTCCAAACGAGCTACGGGAGCAAAAGTCTCCTCATAGTCTATCCCCTCCTTCTGACTATACCCCTAGCCTACAAGTCTGGCCTTGTTTCTCACAACATGGCCATCCTCTCCTTGTTTGTTTTTTCAAACCCATTTTCTCCCAATAGGGTGACACTCAGGAGGAGGTGGAACAAGAACCCAAACCCGATTTCTCTCAAAATTTTCTAACTCCTCATGCATGGCATTGACCCAATCCGGATCAGATAAAGCGTGCCCAACGTCTCGGGGTTCAAAATCAGCAACAAATGCAGAATGAGCAAAGTGAGAGATTTGTTGTGACCTTGACCAAGTGACACGTTCGTTGATGTTGCCGATTATCTGTTGAGGAGGGTGTTGGCGCTGAATATGTTGTGGCGCCTCCCTTGCTGAAGTGACCTCCCCCTCAACAGCAGCTGGTGCCTCCTCGGGTATCAAAGGCAAACCCCGAGGTGGTGGATCGACCGGCCCCCATGTAGTGGAAGAAGATGGGTCGGGTCCACGAGCAGTCGTGGTCGAAGTCGATCCAAAGGAACAGCAGGTGGAGGAAGATCTGGATCATCCATCTGTTCTGCTCCATCTTCCTCATCATCAAAAAGAGGTTCGCCAACCTCGTGATCACCTGCACGCTCAAATCTAGAAGAGGGACAATGCATGGTCTCATCGAAGGTGACATCAAATGTCTCCATGACTCGGTTAGTGTCAAGGTTAAGTACACGATATGCACGAGTATGATTAACATAACCCAAAAAGACACCGTTAGAAGAGCGAGACTCAAACTTGTCCAAGTTGCCTTTTTTCAGTATAAAACAATGGCAACCAAAAACTCTAAAATAACTCACTTTGGGTTGCTTCCCAAATCGCAACTCATAAGAAGTTTTCTTCAAGAAAGCACGGAGAAAAATGTGATTTGAAATATAGCATGCAGTGCTAATAGCCTCGGCCCAATACCGCCTTGGAGTCCTATGCTCATCGAGCATCGTCCTAGCCATCTCAACAAGGGTCCGATTTTTCCTCTCTACAACACCATTTTGTGGCGGTGTGTAGGGGGGAGAAAACTGATGCTCTAAACCCAAGGTGTCACAAAACTTTTCAAAGTCCGAGTTCTTAAATTTGGAACCATTATCGCTATGAATAGCTCTCATCGAGTTCTTAGGGAACTCGTTCTGAAGTCGCAAAATCAGATTGCGAGTAAAAGAGAAAGTCTCAGTTTTCTCAGCTAAAAAGAAACCCATGAATATCTCGAAAAGTCGTCAACAACAACAAGCACATACCACTTCCCACCAACCGAGCTCACCCGAGCCGGACCTACAGCGTCCATATGCAAAAGCTCTCCAGGGCGCTTGGTCATAACTTGATTCACAGGATGGTGGGGAGCGGCAACCATTTTCCCATGTCTACAAGAATGGCAAACGAGATCTTTCTCCATGTGTAACTTGGGCAATCCTCGGATTAAGCCAAGTGAACTAAGCCTTGCAAGAATGTCGAAGCTCAAGTGACCAAGTCTCATATGCCACTTCCAAAGAACAGAGGAGAATCCAGCCAAAAGACAGCGAGAAATGATAAAAGACTCTCAGAAATTTGCACGAAAGACTTTCCCAAAGGGCGAAATCAAACATACAAGATTGCCCTGAGGATCTAAAATACAACTGAGATTCGGCTTAAAACGAATCTCATAGTCATCCTCAAAAAGTTAAGAAACAGAAAGAAGGTTAAAATGCAAGTTCGATACAAGAGCAACATCACGTAAGACAAAATGCTCATTAACTCGCACAGAACCACGGGATAGCACCTTACCTTTGCTATTGTCACCGAAGGTGATAAACTCCTTTCCGGTGATTGGACTAAGACTGGAGAACCACTTGGAGTTTCCTGTCATATGCCTTGAGCATCCGGAATCCACCAACCAAATGTTCTCCAGTCTACTTACCTACATCAATAAAAAGACATAGGGTGAGCATACGGTCCAACACTGGGGTGAGTAAAACGGGAAGAGTACCAGTGTTGTCCCGACTGCTCAAAAGAACGATTAATAGAAAAACCATTCCTAGCACGCCTACGGGGAAAGCGATCACCACGCTGTTGACAGAAGTTATAACATGTTTTACCTTATCAAAATACCGTCAACAGGCCTCAGTTTCAAGGAAGTATAGCATATCATGAGCATATTTATCACTAATAAGTTCCACTTGTACTCTTAGCTTGTGAACTTGTAGGAGATGGCAAAATGAACAAAATGAGGCCAGGTGGGCCCACCAAGGGGGTCGGCCGACCCAACCTTGGGGCCACCTCGGCCAGGGTGACATGGCATGATCCAAGAGAAGCATGTTCAAGGCAATATCAACCCTTGGATCAAACCTGTGCTTTTACTCAATGGTGCATGATGAGAAGCACATGGATTCATGGGCCCACACCGAAACCAAATGCAACCATCATCACAAGACTTGCTCCATGACATGTGGGGTCACCAAGGGAGAGAAGAAGGTGGGCCAGCCCTGTCATAGGGGGGTCGGCCGACCCCCCCCCCCCCCCCCCCCCTTGGTGGGGCCCATCTGCACTGTTCGTTAGGATGACATCACCACCTTCTAGAAGATGTACCCCGGGCCCACATGTCATAGAGTGGGGTCGGCCGACCCCATGGTGAGCTTCATCCAAGTCGGTGGCAAAGCACATGTTTGACACATGAACAATATCCAAGCCATTCATCAAAGTCGGTTGCTATGGCGGTTTGATCCAATGGCCAAGGACGGAGAGCACGCGGATCGCTGACGTGGCACCGGAGTAGCCGCTACTCCACCTCCAAGCTATAAATACCCCCCTAGAGCTCTTCATTTGAATGCATCCAAGGAGAGAAAGTCTACTTAGTAGCTTTAGTGTTAGAAGAGAGGGAAGGGAGTGAGGAGTTCCACAGTGGAGTCCCGGCCTGTCGGGAGTCTTCTCCAAGGTGCGCCTCAGCGGATCATGCGATTCTTCTTGTAAGTGTTACATCTGAGTCCTTCTAGTATTTAATATTCTGGTCTGGTAATTTAAGTTTACAGTTCTTTTACTTGGCACGTTGCTTTACTTTGTTCAAGTGCTCTAGGCCTAACAAGCTTAGCTTAAGAGTAGTAAGATTAGTGTAGACGTGGTGTCTAGGCTATATCTTGCTAGTGTGGACTTCTTGTCGCACTTGTGTAGACGCCTGGTGGTAGGGTGACAGACACAGCCAGTGCTTGGAGTTCCTCTCAAGTGTTGTAGGCAAGTTGAAAATAATAGTTGGGTAGCAGCATTGCCGCCTTAGTAGTTGTTAGGTGGAAAACCTTTTAATCAACTACTGTTTCGTCCTTTGCCCCCAGTAAGGAATAAGGTGGTAAACCTCACTACTCTTAGAAAACCAGTACCAGATATTGATATTAGGAAGACCTCTCTATCCCAGTTATCATATACCCTTTGATCATCCTTTGACGACCATACTTCTAGTTAATCCACTTCACGTTCCCTGTGGAAATGCGATACCTGGAATACTCCCGGTGAAAGGCTACAATTGACTACCGTACGCTTGCGGTATATCCGTTTGCCACTTCTGGTGTCAACAAGATTTTTCTGGCGACGTTGCCGGGAAATGGTAGCTATGTTAGCTAGAACAAAGTCGTTAAAGTTATCGTAGTTTGATTAGAACTTTTATTTCATAAATCAATATGGATCAAACAACCCTTTTTGACTACGCTGCTCCATCGGGAGCTGCGTTGGAGCCGCCTAGTTCATCTCATGTCGTTTTGGCAGTTTGCTATGAGCTTCGCCCCAGCCTTATAGCGATGGTTCAGGAGAATCCCTTTTTAGGAGAAGTGGATGAGAATCCTTATACCCAACTATGTGATTTCGAACAACTTTGTTCATGTATTCACATCCAAGGGATGAGGCGAGTCACTCTTAAGTGGAAGCTATTTCCGTTCTCGTTAACGGGAAAAGCTAGACGCTGGTATACTCGCTACGTTGGTAGTGTGAACGGAGAATGGGAGAAACTGCAAGCCATGTTCTGCTTAACGTACTTTCCCATATCCCGCGTAGCTCGTCTTCGTAGAGATGTGCTAAACTTCAAACAAGACAAGAAGGAATCTCTAGGTGCGGCCTGGGCATGACTTACAGACATAGCATCCTCTGGCCCAGATTTAGCTATAACCGAGCCAACCCTTATGCAACATTTATATATCAGTCTTAGCCAAAACTCCGCACAATTCCTTGATTTAGCCTCTAAAGGAGCTTTCCTCCATTTACCCATTAGTGAAGGTAAGGAAGTCCTTGCGACCATTCTCAAGAACACCCCCTACACCGATGACCATGGTGAAACTCTAGAGGAAGATCAAACTCCTAGGGATGAACCCACGACAGCCGAAACTCCTTTACCTATACCCCAAGCTGTCAAACCTGAACCACAACCACCTACTCCTCCAAAGGAAGAAGTAATTCATCCTTTGGATTATCCTCTAAATATTGAGACAGATCTTTTTGCCGATTATGGCAATGTCTCGAAACAACCTGTGCAGAAGAGATCCACAGCCCCTAGAGCTCCTAATAACCACATGCCCACCCAGTTTGAGGCAAGTTACCTTAAGGCGACTGCCCAAGAGCTCATGTCTATTATGAGCAACGAATGGTTCAGGGAGGCTGAAGCATCATTAGATGTCGTTAAGCTTTTGTCCTGTTTCACATCCATACCGTGTGCCATAAACAAGACGGCTGTAGATTCCCTCTATGATCCCGCTGTAGGAGTAAATTTAATGTCTAAATCGTTGATGTTAACACTCCTAGGTGAGGAATCGCTAAACCCGACCAATAAATTCCTTAAGCTTCCTTCTAGAAAATTGGTCGAGAGTTGCAGGATTCCACAAAATATTTCTATCACAATTAACAAGGTTAGCTTCCTCGCAAACTTCTATGTCTTTGACGTAGACGAGGTCGACTTGTTAATTGGGCACCCACTCATGAGATTCATTGAGGGATTTCGTGAAGGGAGCCTTAAGGGTCACCTTGGGAAGGATCTAGATCTTTCAGTTCCTTTTGCCGACTCTGTTAATTCGATAGCCGAACCAAAACCGGAGCCTGATCCAATAGAGGAGGTGATGTCGGTATCTTCACTAGAAACTTCTCAACCCGATATAGAAGAAGACGCCCATGACTTTATCCAAGAAGAAGACACCGATTTAGATGAACCGTTAGACTTGGATGAGTCTGAACCTCCACCAAAACCCTTTATAGAGCTTAAGCCACTTCCTTCTGGGCTCAAGTATGCCTTCCTTAATGGTGATAGAGAGACTCCCGTGATCATTAGTGATCGACTTACAACGGAAGAAGTTTCTAAACTCATCACCGTCCTAGAAAAACACCGATCCATCTTAGGATATTCGTTGCAAGATCTCAAGGGAATTAGTCCCGCTCTTTGCACACACCGCATTCCGATCGAACCCGATGCTACACCTTCTAGAGAGCCATAAAGGAGGCTCAACAATGTGATGAGAGAAGTAGTAAAGAAGGAGGTCTTGAAGCTCTTGCATGCGGGCATAATCTACCCTGTTCCAAACAGCGAGTGGGTCAGCCCCGTCCAAGTAGTTCCTAAGAAAGGAGGAATGACGGTCGTTAAAAATCAAAACAACGAATTGATTCCACAACGAACCGTCACGGGATGGAGAATGTGCATAGACTACCGAAAACTTAACAAGGCCACAAAGAAAGACCACTTTCCATTGCCATTCTTCGATGAGATGTTGGAACGACTAGCCAAACATTTTCTTCTTTTGTTTCCTTGATGGGTATTCGGGGTACCATCAAATTCCAATCCATCCCGACGACCAAAGTAAGACCACGTTCACATGCCCCTATGGGACATATGCATACAGGTGCATGTCATTTGGCCTGTGCAATGCCCCTGCTTCATTTCATAGGTGCATGATGTTCATCTTCTCGGATATGATAGAAGAAATCATGGAAGTTTTCATGGACGACTTTTCAGTCTATGGAACAACCTTTGATCACTGCTTAGAGAATCTGGACCGTGTCTTACAACGCTGTCAATAAAAGCACTTGATCTTGAATTGGGAGAAATGCCACTTCATGGTTCGAGAAGGGATAGTGCTAGGACATAGAGTATCTGAACGTGGAATAGAGGTAGATAGAGCTAAAATAGAAGTTATAGAACAGCTCCCACCTCCCATGAATGTTAAAGGCGTTCGCAGTTTCCTTGGCCACGCCGGTTCTTATAGAAGGTTTATAAATGATTTTTCACAAATTGCTAGACCTTTAACAAACCTGCTAGCTAAAGACGCACCCTTTGACTTTGACGACAGATGCTTAGACTCTTTTTACCATCTCAAGAAAAGCACTTATCTCTGCACCAGTCATTCAACCCCCTGACTGGTCGCTACCTTTTGAGATAATGTGCGATGCTAGTGACTATGTTGTAGGAGCTGTCCTAGGACAGACCCAGGATAAGAAACACTATGCCATTTCCTATGCCAGTAAAACGCTAACCGGACCACAGCTAAACTATGTAACAACAGAAAAAGAACTTTTAGCTGTGGTATTTGCTATAGACAAGTTTAGATCTTACTTGGTAGGAGCCAAGGTGATCGTCTACACCGATCACGCAGCTCTGAAATACCTACTTACTAAGAAAGATGCTAAACCACGACTAATAAGATGGATCCTACTCCTCCAAGAATTTGATCTTGAAATTAGAGATAAAAAGGGAGTAGAGAATTCTGTAGCCGACCACTTGTCTAGAATGCAAACTGAGGATAAACAGGACCTGCCCATCAACGACTATCTTCGGGACGACACACTCCTCAAATTTTCAGACACCTACCCGTGGTATGCAAACATCGTCAACTACATAGTCTCAGGCTACATACCACCTGGAGTAGACAAAAAGAAGCTTATCAAGGAGAGCTCGGTGCATCTATGGGATGACCCGTATCTCTATAGAGTATGCCAAGATGGCATACTAAGAAGGTGTGTGCCCATGAACGAAGCAGTCAAGATCATGGAGAAGTGTCATGGAGCAGAGTATGGAGGCCATTATGGAACATTCCGAACCCATGCCAAGATTTGGCAAAGTGGATTCTATTGGCCTACCATCTATGAAGACACCAAGGACTTCGTGAAGAACTGTGCAAGGTGTCAGAAACATGGAAACATCAATGCCCGTGACGCAATGCCACTCACAAACAACCTACAAGTAGAACTGTTCGACGCCTGGGGAATTGACTACATGGGTCCTTTCCCCCCGTCTCAAGGTTGTGAGTATATTCTAGTGGCAGTAGACTACATATCCAAATGGGTTGAAGCCATGCCGTGCAAGTCAGCGGATTCGTTGCACGCAACGAAGATGTTCAAGGAAATAATATTCCCACGGTTTGGCACCCCAAGGTTAGTAATCAGCTGTAACACCCTAAATTTTGCTTTTCTTTAAATAGGGTTAAATTGTTTTCTTTATGATTTTGTGCACATTTAAAACATATAGAAAATAATTATTGTTTTAGAAATAAAAATAATCCTAGAGTTAGAAACATGTTTGTGCATTCATGTTGGAGCATTTGAGTTTTCGTGATGTTTGGTTTTAGCTAAAATTCAAATTGAGTTTAAAGGGTTTTGAAAATAAAGGTTTCTTTTGTTTTTCAAAAATTTTGGAAAAGTAAAGAATTTCAAATCTTTCTGTTTGTCTGAAAGATTCAAATCAAAAATTCAAAAGGAATTCAAATTTGTTTTGGAAATGTTTTGAGAATCCTTTTGGAAAACCAAATCAGAAAAAGAAAAGCCTTTCTCCCCTCCCTCCATCCATTTTGGCCCAAGTGGCCCAATCGGCCCGACTTTCCCCCTCCTCTTCTCCTTCTCCCCGCTGCAGGCCGGTGGCCAGCCGGCCTGGCCCCTTCTCCTGCCCGGCCCGCTCCCTTCCGGCCCGAGCTCCCCTCCCCGCGGCCTTCTCTCCCTCTCCCTTCCCGCGTGGGCCAAGCCCGGTGATGACCGGCCCAACCCTGCGCCCGCTTGGAGCCGCGCACACCCGCCCTGCTCTCGCTGACGTCACGGCCCCGCTTGCCAGCCGCTGTAGCCGCCGCATCGCTTCCCTCTCTCTCTCACCGACACCATAGTCCCACCTGTCATATTCCCCTTCCTCCTCCGAATCCTGTGCGAACACGAGTCCGAGCTCGTGACCTTCTCCTCCACGCCTCCCTCTTGCCTTACCGGCCAAACCGAGCCTTCTATAAAGCTCGTCCGTCTCCACCGCCTCTCCTTTCCCCAAAAACCCGAGCCCTTCGTGCCCTAAATCGCCCAAGCCGCAAGTCCCGCCATCTGCAAGATCTCGCCGCCGTCGATTTTTGCTCTGCGCAGCTTTACCGTGGCGCCAAGGTGCCCTCCGAGCTCCGCATCGACCTCCCGAAGCCACCCGAACCTTAATCTCTCTTTTCCTCTCTTTGTTCCACGGTATAATTGCTCACCGTTGACTGCAGAGCTCCGCCGCCGCCTCCCTCCTCTGTTCCGGCAACCTAGCGCCGCCCAAGCAACCGATCTAATCCTCGCCCTTCATCGCAGATCCGGCGGCCAGAACCCATCCATACCCCTTCGAGGTTGGTTTTGCAAAAAGACCCTTACACCTTTTTAAGTCTCAACCCGCACTCCAAATAGCACTATTCATTCAGTCTATGAAATCTTTCTTTAAAGCCCCTGCGTTTCTTTCTTAATGAGGCGCAGTCCATCCGAATTTCAATTTCGTTTTATTTATTTAAATCTGCAAAATCAGTTTCAATTTATTTACAGCTTTGCCACTGACTTTAAACCCCTATAACTTCTTCGTTTTAACTCCGTTTTAATCCGTTCAACTTGCGTTA
The DNA here is from genome assembly GCA_009763385.1 of Coix lacryma-jobi var. lacryma-jobi. Lineage (NCBI taxonomy): Eukaryota > Viridiplantae > Streptophyta > Magnoliopsida > Poales > Poaceae > Coix > Coix lacryma-jobi. The sequence continues at coordinate 64,058,143 of CM019825.1, forward strand.
GATTCGTTTCGAAAAGATCTTTCTAACCATATAACTTTCAATACTGTTTTCTGTAATTGAAATTTGAGTTAACTCCAATCTAGTAATTAGAGTTTTGAAACTTGTTTAATTCATAACTTCTCCGTTATAGCTCCGTTTTGAGTGATCTTCGCGCCTGCGTGTTCGTAGTAAAGCGTAGATCAGTTTTTAAAACCTTTTTATTTCTTTTTATTATGATTGGTGTACTGTTCTAATTAATCTATGTTTGCTATGCATGTATGTGTGGATGCCTGTGTGGTGTTGTCTGATCCGAGTAGATTGCCTGTTGTTCGTTGGTGCTCGAAGCATCTCCTGAAGTTCGGGATCAACGTCAGTGCTCGAGTTAAGGCAAGTATAACAAGAGGCTCCTTGTTTCCTATTCACTAAATGCAATCTCAATCATATGCATGTGTCCAATGAATCGCCTGAATTTACTTCCTTGTTTTTGTTACCCTGAATCCTTGTTACCTATGGTTATTGCATGTGGCTAGTAATGCTTAGTTCGCTCAACTATAAATAAGGATGTGAAATATTGATTAATGATATATGCAATTGATGTTTAAAAGATGCTTTTTAGCAACATGGATCTAGGGGCTAGAGCATTGGGTTATGGTGCTCTAGTTTCCTATAGGACTTGTCATTAAGCGGCAACCCAGGATTTACAGTGCATACCTTGAGAACTACATGGCTCTGGTCTGGCCAAGTATCATGAATTGTTCTAGTTTGCGAGCAGCTTACCGAAAGGGCAAGAGGGGTGTTCCTGGTGGACTCCAGTGCAACTGAATCCTTAGCGGTTGCTACTTATTAGAACTGACTTGCGAAAGGCTACGTTGTGAACCCTGCCGTACACCTCGGAAGTGTAAAATGCGCTGGCATATGGGTATCACTGCTCAATGGGTAAAGATGTGCAACCTCTGCAGAGTGTTAAAAACTGATATATCAGTCGTGCTCTCGGTGATGAGCGACCTGGATCCTTTTTGATTTAGATGGTTCTTGGTTGGTTTGGGTTATAATGGAATCTGATGATATCTTTAATCACTTCACATATTGGGAGCCTATGCATAATCTAGCAACTGAGGTTTAATAATAAAATATGACCAACTAAAAGTGCTTTCCGCAGTTCAACCGTGTCAAGCCTTTGAGCCTGCATCCCCTCTAAGTTATGCTTGCTAAGCGGTAGTAGCTTACGCTTGTTTTACTTTCTATATCTTTGGCAAAATCCCGGATGGGTACCAGATGGAGGTTCTTATGTGAAGTTTCCAAGAGGTGTTAGGCTTGTGATCAACCAGTTGACGTTTCCTGTGGAGTTGAAGGCTTCGCCAGAAGAGTAGATCTATAGTGTGTTTGGTGATGTAAGATCATGTCTTTTGTAATATATGTTTTTACGCTATGTAATAAAGGCATTGTCTTTGATATTACCCCTTCATTTGTAGCCGTATGTGTGAATTGTCTTCCTGGGCACACATATGGTATGTATCTGGTTTTGTTCTTAAAACCGGGTGTTACATCAGCGATGGAGGAAGCCACTTCATTGACAGAAAGTTCTGACGCTACTTAACAGAAAGAGGGATAAGGCACAATATTGGAACACCTTATCACCCACAAACAAGCGGACAAGCAGAAACATCGATCAAGCAAATCAAGAATATTCTGCAAAAGACTGTCAATGAAATGGGGACAGCATGGAGAAGCATGCTATCAGATGCACTGTGGGCATACAGGACCGCATACAAGACTCCAATTGGTATGACCCCATACCAACTTGTGTTAACACCAGATTTTCGCACGCATGAGGATATGACAGGTAGACCCAGCCAGCAGAGAAGAAAGGATTCGGCAAGCAATCAGACGGCTATTTGGTCCTCAAGATTTCGATGAATGTCTGTGCGGTCGGCTATCTTGCAGAGAGATGGTTCCATTCGGGAAATAGATGTTGTAGATGAAGCCGGCTTGAATGGGGAGGCATAAGGCTATGAAGGATGCCGAGAAGATTAGGAATAGATTTCGTATCTTTCCATATTTTATCATTGTAAAATCGTAATCGTTTAGGACTCGTATTTCGTCCAAGGTATAAATATAGGCCCTCGACCATTGTAAAATTGTTCACAACCACACCAATACAAACCGGCCCCGTGCCATCTTCGAGTCCCTAAGTCATGTCGTCGAGTTCTTCGAGAGGAAACATCGATCCGTCGACCTCCGTAAGTACCGGCAACCTTGTTATCATGTCTAGTATCATGCGGTGGATTTAGATATAATGCAAGTAGTCTCGTATGTTAAGCTTAGTATCGTGCGACGGATTTAAGCTTATGACGGGAAGTTTTTGCTTGTGCCTTGTATCGTGCAGCGGATTGAGACATGAGTAAAAATAGTTTTCGGCTCTATTAGATTTGGCAGATCTAGTAGATTCATTAAGTTATCATGTCTTATGTGTTTTATTTATTTAATTCCTGTAACACTCTTTTGCCCAATCTAGATTGATCCCTATTCGGCCTTGTTTCACAAGTTTGTTTGTGCTTTGCTAATCATAAGATCATGATAGCCGGATCAGTTTTCAATCTAGGTTGTTACATGTTGTGGGTTCATACATGTCGATTATGTTTACGCTTTGATAGAACTGGGTGTCGTGCGGCAGATATAGGTTTTAGATCAGTTTGATCATGTTTGCTTGTATGTCCCTTCCTCATAGACCCCAACTCGGCTAGTTTGCCGATTTTGGTTAAGCTTACACGAGCAATGAGCTCTTATAGATCTATACAAATATATGCATGCTTTTAGCTTGTTATAATTAGATTGTATCATGCGGTGGATTAATCTAATTATAGGAAGTGGTATAGACTTACAGCAAGTGGTATCATGCGGTGGATTAGCTTCGCTTAAGTTTATGCTTGACGGGTTTATGAAGATTAAACGTGCGGCAGATTAGATGGATTAGCCTATGCATGTGTTATTTGAGTAGATCTATTCTTGCAAGTTGCCTGCTTATAATATCCTTGATTCGCTCAAGCATGTCTTCCTTTTGCATTCGGCAGTTAATATGCTTCACATACTCTATTCTCATATTTGCCGAATGGCGTTGTAAACATGCTCTGACAGACAGCTTCTATAGCTGTGTGTCGTCGTGACTGGCTTTCAAAGCTGTACATATGGAACTGTCTGGTTTTACCCAGCATGTTCCAGAGGTATTCTCACGTTTTATCCCTTGTTGGTTTTCAGGTCAAACCGACTGGTACGTCTCCGAATTCAGCACACTCCGGGCACCCGATTGAAGCTAGCCTCGTTCGGCTTGCTGTGTGCCTTGGCGCAAGCGTCACTTTTTGCGTCAACACACTTTTTGGCACGCCTGGTGGGACAACTTCGTTTCAAGATGCCTGAGATCAGCGATGATCAAGTTCTGGGATGTGATCATGGATGACTTGCCGCTAGAGTCAAAAAGCTTAGTACAACAGGCATGTGATGAATTCCAGCGCAAGTGTCTGGCGTCTTTCTCCAAGAACAAGAACGGCAGGGTCTTCCAGAAGCAAGAGTTCCCAAAGATTCTTCATCACCATCAACCTGATATCCCCAATGAAGAAGAAGCTATTCGGAAGATGACTGAAATAATGCATAAGGTTGTATCAGAAGCCGTAACCAATCATCAGTCGGCTTTCCTGAACACTTTTCGCACTATCATGGTCAATGCTTTCAGTCCAGTCGTGGATAAATGCTTTGAAGAAACTGTTGGTCCAATGCAGGGACCGTTGTTGTTCCCAGTACCTCAACGTCAAAGGATCGCAGGAGAGGGCGGAGCTGGCCCAAGCACAGGTGGGATGGTTCCTCATGAGATGCAGCAACCTCCTCAGACATATGGCCAGCTCGCATTCGGCACGATAGGGAATGTCCCGCAATCTGCTTCTAAAGTGTCTCCTGCAGCGAACGGGATACAGAAGAATATCTTTGGAGATGGATATCATGAGTTCATCGATTATAGCTCAATCAATGCTCTCCCAAATCCAGGCTATAAGAGTTCGGCAGGGCTACATCCTGGGGGGCAGGCACAAACAGCTCCTGATCCGAATGTTGACCTCATCATGCATAAGATGGCTGATATGATGCAAAATCAATTCGGCTTGAAACCTAAGAATCAAACTTACACATACAAGTCCCCTTATCCAGAGTGGTACAATCGGGTAGCTCTCCCTCCAAGGGTGAAGCCTCCTACTGATTTCACCAAGTTTTCAGGCCAGGATGACACCAATACTATAGAGCACATCGGCCGCTACTTGATGCAACTCGGAGAAGCATCTACAGATGAGGCTTGGAGGATTCGGTATTTCCCGTTATCATTAACAGGACCAGCCTTCTCGTGGTTTTCTTCTCTGCCAGCAAATTCTATCAATACATGGGCAGAGCTAGAGCAGAAATTCCACTCATATTTCTTTACGGGTACCAGCGAGAAAAAGTTGGTCGATCTCATGAGCCTAAGAATGAAACCTGGTGAGACGCCACAAGAATATCTACACCGATTCAGGGAGACCAAGAATCTTTGCTATTCTCTGAATTTGCCGGATGATCAACTGCTGGAAATAGCCATAGCTGGCATGTTGCCGAGTATCAAAGAGAGGCTATTCGGCATGGAGTTTGATGACCTCGGGCAGTTATCACAAAGGTTGGCAACGATGAGTAATCAAGCCCAGGGATTCAAGAGGAATAATCAGTTCCAGAAGGGTGATGTTGACGCAAAACGTGACGCCCTGCGCCAGGCACACAGCAAGCCGAACAAGGCTGGCTTGAATCGGGTGCCCGGAGTATTCTGAATTCGGAAACGTGCCAGTCGGTTTGACCTGAAAACCAACAAGGGATAAAAATATGAGAATACCTTGGAACATGTTGGGTGAGACCAGGCAGTTCCATATGTACGGCTTTGAAAGCCAATCATGACGGCACACAGCTATAATAGCTGTTTGTCGAAACAGGTTTATAATGTCATTCGGCAAGTATAAAGATGGAGCTTATAAGCATGTTGAGTCCCGATCGATGTTTCCTCTCGAAGAACTCGACGACACGACTTAAGGACTCGAACATGGCACGGAGCCGGTTTGTATTGATGTGGTTGTGAACAGTTTTACAATGGTCGAGGGTTTATATTTATACCCTGGATGAAACACGAATCCTAGATGATTATGACTTAAAAACAAGGAAAGATATAAATCATATTCCTAATCCTTTCGGCATCTTCCATCGTCACGTATCTTCTCGTGCAAGCCGGCTTTACCTGCATCATCCATTTCCCGAATGGGGCTACTGCTTCACAAAATAGCCGACCGCGCAGGTATTGACCGAAAGTCTTAAGGACCAAATAGCCGTCCGAATGCTTGCTGAATCCTTCTCTTCTCTGCTGGCTGGACCCACCTGTCATATCCTCGTGTGTGCGAAAATCTGGTGTTAACAGGTGATGTGGCTGCCAAGATGTATCAGGCTTTCCTAGAAGAAGCGACTGAGTACAATGATGAAGATGAAATAGCTGCAGCCGAGATAATTTGGGATAAGGAGCTGACTCAAGTCAACCAGCGATGGCTGAGGCAACAGAAAGGTACTTATGATTTTGATGTTTCCAAGTCAGATAAATTATTTGAGTACTTGTTGAAGAAAGGACGCATCAATTTGCCGGAAGGTCATCCTATGCTGCATCCTGAAGGGGTCAAGGACAAGAAATATTGTGGTTTTCACAATACTAGATCTCACTCCATAAACGATTGCCGAGTGTTCAGAGTGCGGATCCAGAAAGCTATCCAGGACGGGCATCTGAGGTTTGATGGAAAGATGAAAATTGATGGTAGCCCTTTTGGACAGAATATTGTGTCCTTCTCTGTTAATATGATCAATGCAGCTGATCCCAGAGATAAGAGCAAAATGAAAGTGTTAACCTCTGATAGGGCGAAGGAAGCTGGTGCCGTTGACCCTAATCAGCAAATTACAAAGAGAGAGCTTCAGCAGAAGGTTCGGTTCCAAAACAGCCGAACTGAGACAGGTGAAACTTCCAGACCCAGGGTCATGACGCGCATCTTGTTGAATAAATGGCGTCCGGAACAGGAACGGTACCAGAAGCTGAGACTTTATGAAGAATGGAAGTTCCTAGAGAAACAACGAAGGTACGAAGAAGAGATGTACCGGGAAGAACGGGAAGATACGAAGGAGCAGGAACAGTCTCATTGGGAATGCTCGTTCTTCCAGTATTGTTGGAACGAAGGCTTGAAGCTGCCTGTTAAGAACAACTGCCCTGAGTGCAATAATCAGTACTCCGAGTATAGGCAGTCTCGAGTCAACCGCCGATCTGTCCATGAGAGGCTTGGGGCACTAATCCCTGAGAACAATCGGCGCGTAAAAATAAATAATTCCGAAGATTGGCAGGGAAGAGGATTTGCCGATCAAAGTTGGGCTCGTGCTGAAGAAGAAGAGTACCGCGAGTATGTCTGGCAGAGAGGACAGTGGTGTCCACCAGGATGGAGGAAAAGCCAGAAAAGGAGGGTGCAGCGCCTAAGAAATAGAGAGCTAGAACAAGCAAATGCTAGAGTAAAGCGAGTTTGGCGCCCCAAAGAGAAGCTGGATGGGGGTGATTGTTCGGCTGACGCATGCATGGCTTTCTTTCTTCCATCAGAGTTCATAGCTCCCGAGGACCAAGATATCCGAGATGAAGTGTATTCAGATTTTGATGAAGATGAATTTCAAGAATTATTGGCCCATCTCGTCTTGGCTCAACGGGCAGTATTTGATAAACTGGTCAAGCATTGACATTTGAAGCCACTATATATGAGAGGGTATGTCAATGGCAAGCCATTGACTAAGATGTTCATTGATGGAGGGGCTGCCATAAATATCATGTCGTATACCACCTTCAGAAAACTTGGGATGGCAAGTGAAGACTTGCTAAAGACCGACATGGTGTTGAGAGACTTTGCTGGCAATTCTTCTGATACTCGGGGGGCAGTCCATGTTGAGTTGACGATCGGGACTAAGACCTTGATCACTACCTTTTTCGTCATTGATGGCAAGGGGGCATACAGTTTGCTATTGGGAAGAGATTGGATACATGCAAACTGTTGTGTGCCGTCAACTATGCATCAGTTCCTCATCCAGTGGATCGGAGATGACATCGAAATCATCCATGCTGATGATTCGGTGAGTGTTGCTAATACAGAACCCATCTACTGGGAATATGATGGCGTTGAGTGCTTTTCTGGAAGAGCTTGGGAAGCAGGTCCTATGAACGTTTTCAACGAGGACCAACAGCCGATTCAGACGGTCGGCTCTCAGAGCAATTTTTGAGTAGATAATCCAATTGATGGTAATGGAGAAAGGTTGTGGCCAAGTTTCGTGTCAGCTGACAAGGAATAAAGTGCTGATAATGAAGCCGAAATAGGACCAATGTATGCAAGTCTGGGTCTCGAGCATGTTTTGAAGTTAACGAACTTTTGAGAGGGTTCTGCTTATTTCTCCATTGCCGAAGCTAAGGAAAAAAAACAAGAGTTCACGTAAGGTGACGTACAACAGAGGGTCTTGGAAAGTATGAAGGCACTTCCACAACTTGGCGATTATTTCAAGTTGTACGTGGCGGCCGATAGCCTTGCAGTAGGATCGGCCCTTATTTTTAAAATTTAAAAGATAAATAGCAGCTAGCTTTAGCCAAAAAATGTTAAACCCGGAGAAGGGTATTCGGCTGTAAAAGAAATTTTGTCACTCGTGGATCAAGCTTCGGCACTACTTATTGAAAGCCGAACGCGTAGAAATTGTATCTGGGACAGATTCAAGGATATTTTTATACAGCCGATGTAAAGCATCACCTTTAGCAGAAAAAATGTTCCAAGAAGTTTAAGTTATAGCCGATATTGCTTATATCGACTTTAATGCAAGAGTGTTTATGACCCGGTGATCTTAGCGTTTTTCAAGTGGTAGGTTTATTAGGGGAAGAGAAAGGTGAAGTGCAGTAAATAAGATGTCGAATGACATGACACATCAAAAATGAGATCTAGTCGGCTAAGATGACGTCATGCGTTCGGGAAACGTTTTCTCTAAAGAAATGTTGCAAACGGAAAAAATCAGTGAGATAGTCGAAGAGGCAGGTAGACACTATTCAGGGGGGAACGAGTTTCATATGTTGCAAGCTTCATTCACAGATTTATCCTAATACAAATTACCCTTCAAATAATTTGTTCACAATGAATTGCGGGTCAGTAATCTCGGCAATGGCAGCGGCATGGTTATCATAGATCTCGAGATCTTCAGACTCATCTGGATCCCCGCCTGCAAAGCCAACTGGTAGGAGAGAGTAATCTTCTTTGGTCCAAGAGCTCATTGCCGCTAGCCCGAAGGAAATCCCGGCATGCACACCTTGGACGACGGCCTGATCTATGCGGCCAATTACGGCTTCAAGATGAGCTTCAGCTGAATCCCCACAAGCATTCACCTTGAGGGCAACTCTGTTTGCTACAGCTTTCAAACGGTCATTCTCTGTAGACAAAGCTGACGCGAAAAAGGATATATTAGGCAGAAGCAGACTCAATCAGGAGAAAGGGAAGAACCAAGACTCTGCTAACCTGTGAATATACTGCAGAGTTGCTTCCGTTGGTCTGCCCATTCAGCGCCTTCAATATCATGCTTTTTGGATATATTTTCTAGCCCCTTCTGGGATTTGTCCCTCTCCTCACGATACCGAAGAGCGTCCAGGTGGATCTGCTAAAAGTGAATTGTCAAACTAAGAATCTGTTGGCTTAGGGAAACGCTTGGAAGAAATTGTTGAAGCTACCATTTCTGGAGGAAGAACCCAAGCCCGGCTCGAAGAGGACCCCCGCTCTGGAGAGGAGACGGACAGTGAATCAGAGACAGATAAGCAAGAAAGCTACCGCAAGGGGGCAGGGAGTTTGTTTTTACCCATGACGCCGGTGAGTTGATGCCCGGTCTTCTCCTGCTTCGTCTCCAACGTAATGCCTATTGTGGTCACCGTTACCTGCTATTGATGGAAACACGAGCAGGAGATTCTCTCTTTGGCTTGAGCCGAAGTTGGGAAATGGAAGTTTTTTGGAAGTCAGGCTGTTTGGCCAAAGTCGGAGGTAGTGACTTGTGTTAAGTCTTATTTATAAAACCATAGCTTGCGCACTGGAGAGTCACACATCAGGCTAGGGTTCTCACAGTCTATGGGCCGTTATTGGGCCAGACCAAATCTTGCTGACCTGAGGAGCTTATGGAATCGATGGAATTCAGCTGAAAATAGTTGTTATATGAAGTGTTCGGTTTCGGCTGATTATTTGAAGATTCATGTTACCGATTGGCACTAAGGGCAGGAAGTTGAAAACGAAGGAATCCCGTGAGAAATTTTATCCTAGTGTCATCATGGATCAAGAGATCGAGGAAAAGGCTGACAACTTTGGTGACTAACGGTTACTTGCGGGAGGGAGACAATCAGCATGATTATCAGCAATAGCCGATGTAATATACATCGCTGTTAAGGTAAAAGAAAATTTGTAGCTGGCACACGAAACAGAACGTATGTTGATCTTGAAGGATCAATCACAGATTGGATTCAAGAAGACGAACAGAAGATTTTTATTTACAAAGGGAAAATACAAGGTTATAATAGAGAGGATCAGTTCGTCCATTCCATCCTACGCCTAATCGGGAGAAAGTGATCAAAGGCGTCGGCCAGATCTGTCCTGACTTCCTTCATATCTTCTACGGAATGTTCTACTCTATCCTCCAGTTCTTGCTCGCAGACATCAAATCTGCGGTAATCAGTGCCAGAATGAATCCTCATGGCGGAGAAGGCAAGCGCCGCGCCGTACCCCATGCTGGCCCTAGAGATGATGGGGAGGATTCGATTAACTTCCTTCACACGCTTCAGGGGCGTCGTGCCCGCTACATCGGCTGAAACGGCGAGCTTGGCGATGGTGGCTTCAAGGGCGTGGAGTTTGGCTGCTAGAGCTAAAAAGAGGAAGAGTGAGTGCAGGTGAAAGAAGAGAATAAAGAAAGAAATGATGAAAATACTTACCGGTGACTCGTTCCCGAGCAACGTCACGCTCTCGAGAGATTCGGGTGATCTCCCAATCCTTTCCCTCCAGATCGAATTGAAGATCCGCAAGCTTCCGAGTCAAGTCCTCAGGGAGGTCATTATTGATTCTCCTGGAGGAAATAACGAAGTAAGAATTACTACTTCATTTTTGGAACAATCAAGAGGAGGGAAAAAGGAGCAACCTCCTTTTAGATGTGCTAGAAGCACCAAGCTCAGAACTATGGCGACTCGCTGCGGAAGACATCCTCCAGAGTGAGATAAGAGAAAAGAGGGTTTTTGAGTCTAGGCAGAGGAGTTCAGGGTGCACAAGTCAAAATAGGGCGAAAGAGGGTTTTAAAGAATCCCAAAGGACGCATCGGGAGATGAGTCGGCAGGTATAGCAATTATAGCATGTGAAAACGAACGCTTCTGGAGGCTCCACGTTAAAAAGGAATTTTGGAATAAATATTTATCCCAAAATTAGGGGGCATGTGTTAACACCAGATTTTCGCACGCATGAGGATATGACAGGTGGACCCAGCCAGCAGAGAAGAAAGGATTCGGCAAGCAATCAGACGGCTATTTGGTCCTCAAGATTTCGACGAATGTCTGTGCGGTTGGCTATCTTGCAGAGAGATGCTTCCATTCGGGAAATAGATGTTGCAGATGAAGCCGGCTTGCATGGGGACGCATATGGCTATGAAGGATGCCGAGAAGATTAGGAATAGATTTCGTATCTTTCCATATTTTATCATTGTAAAATCATAATCGTCTAGGACTCGTATTTCGTCCAGGGTATAAATATAGGCCCTCGACCATTGTAAAATTATTCACAACCACACCAATACAAACTGGCCCCGTGCCATCTTCGAGTCCCTAAGTCGTGTCGTCGAGTTCTTCGAGAGGAAACATCGATCCGTCGACCTCCGTAAGTACCGGCAACCTTGTTATCATGTCTAGTATGATGCGGTGGATTTAGATATGATGCAAGTAGTCTCGTATGTTAAGCTTAGTATCGTGCGGCGGATTTAAGCTTATGACGGGAAGTTTTTGCTTGTGCCTTGTATCGTGCGGCGGATTGAGACATGAGTAAAAATAGTTATCGGCTCTATTAGATTTGGCAGATCTAGTAGATTCATTAATTTATCTTGTGTTATGTGTTTTATTTATTTAATTCCTGTAACACTCTTTTGCCCAATCTAGATTGATCCCTATTCGGCCTTGTTTCACAAGTTTGCTTGTGCTTTGCTAATCATAAGATCATGATAGCCAGATCAGTTTTCAATCTAGGTTGTTACATGTTGTGGGTTCATACATGTCGATTATGTTTACGCTTTGATAGAATTGGGTGTCGTGCAGCAGATACAGGTTTTAGATCAGTTTGATCATGTTTGCTTGTATGTCCCTTCCTCATGGACCCCAACTCAGCTAGTTTGCCGATTTTGGTTAAGCTTACACGAGCAATGAGCCCTTATAGATCTATACAAATATATGCATGCTTTTAGCTTGTTATAATTAGATTGTATCATGCGGTGGATTAATCTAATTATAGGAAGTGGTATAGACTTACAGCAAGTGGTATCATGCGGTGGATTAGCTTCGCTTAAGTTTATGCTTGACGGGTTTATGAAGACTAAACGTGCGGCAGATTAGTTGGATTTGCCTATGCATGTGTTATTTGAGTAGATCTATTCTTGCAAGTTGCCTGCTTATAATATCCTTGATTCGCTCAAGCATGTCTTCCTTTTGCATTCGGTAGTTAATATGCTTCACATACTCTGTTCTCATATTTGCCGAATGGCTTTGTAAACATGCTCTGACAGACAGCTTCTATAGCTGTGTGCCGTCGTGACTGGCTTTCAAAGCCGTACATATGGAACTGTCTGGTTTTACCCAGCATGTTCCAGAGGTATTCTCACGTTTTATCCCTTGTTGGTTTTCAGGTCAAACCGACTGGCACGTCTCCGGATTCAGCGCACTCCGGGCACCCGATTGAAGCTAGCCTCGTTCGGCTTGCTGTGTGCCTTGGCGCAAGCGTCACTTTTTGCGTCAACAACTTGTATACGGCAAGACATGCCATCTGCCCGTGGAATTGGAGCATAGAGCACACTGGGCAATAAAGAGATGGAATATGGATTTTCCCGCAGCTGGAAGAAATAGGAGAATGCAGATCTCTGAACTGGAAGAATGGAGAGAGAAAGCCTATCACAACGCTAGGATCTATAAAGAGAGAACCAAGAAATGGCATGACAAGAGGATCAAGCAAAAGGAGTTCCATTCGGGAGACAAGGTTCTTATGTTCAACTCAAGAGTCAAGCTCTTTGGCCATGGAAAACTAAAAAGCAAATGGGAAGGACCATTCCTCGTGATTGACGCCGCAACGCATGGAGTTGTCACGCTTCAGGACACCGACGGTAACATCTTTAAGGCAAATGGCCACTGTCTTAAAGTTTTTTTATGAACATGATCCCGTAGAAAATGAAGTAGACATTGTAGAATTCAAACTACACACAAACTAAAACCTACAAGTCTCTTCTCTTCATTGCTTGAACCAAATCCTAAAAGCTGCATGTCCTCGATTTCATGTCATGGTTCAAGAAGTTATAGGCTAGACTTACCTTAGGCTTTGAGGTGGGGCCCACAGACCCTAGTTAGGGGTCGGGCGATCCCTATATGGGGCCCACCTGCAACTAGGGTTGCACAATCACGTAGAGGGGCTCAAGCTGGGGACGTGACCGCGTCGGACACCCACCAATGGGGTCGGCCGATCCACCCACCTGCAATCCCTCAATGCACACACATTAGGCGAAGCACAGACTTGGGAAGTGTTCGTTCTGAGGACCCAACTAGGGGGTCACGCGATCCCCACCTTGCGGGATTGGAACGGCGGCGCAACGAGCTCTGTGAAGTTACGAGTTTTCCACGGCGACCCCTTGAAAATCGGCGTCGCAGTCGCCCGCAGCCGCTATTTAGCCTTGCACCCCTCTCCTTCTTCCTCCTACTCCCAATTCCACGCAAAGCTAGAGCCTCCTAGCCTTCCCTGCACTCTCCATCGCGACCTAAAGCACTAGACATGGCACCCACTAGCAAGCCTACGCGCCCTGCAACACCCACGCCACGACGGGCTCTAGCCGAAGATCTAGAGCAGGCCCTCGCAATCAACGTGATCGATGCGGTGCCGCTGGCCATGGTACCTCCACCAGGGGGGCTGGCTGGGCCGGTGGCGGGGTCGCCCGATCCCACCAGGGGTCGGCCGACCACCCCCCGTCCATCTCCTCACGCGGCGGCATCGTCCCGCTCGCTGACTCCGAGAAGGGGGATCAGAAAATCCCCCGGCCGCTCCATCACGCCGACTAGGCCGACCACGGGCCAACTCGCGCTGAAGGGGAAGGCCCCGCTGGAAGAGAACCCGTGCACGATCACCACGACAACGGGGAGTACGGATTACACTTCGCCGTACTCCCCGTCGACGCCCACGTTCTGGAAGACCCATCGGATCATGGCCGGTGGGCATAGCCGAGGGAAGGTGCTCGTCCCTTCTCTCAATACGGAAGAGAAGGGCGAGCTGCGGGAGTCCCTGGAGTCCCAGGCTCCTATTCGGCGGAGGATGGACCCTCCATCGATCAAGGGGCCGCCGGGACAATTCGAGGAGGAAGATGAGAAAATGGATCTGGAGAGGCTGATGCACATCACCTCCACCCTGCAAGCAAAGAACAGGGTGTTGGAGGAGACGGTGTCAGAGTTGAAGATGGCGAATAAAGACTTAGAAGATGACTTTCGCCATCTTAGGATTAGCACCTCTGCGAAGTTCAAACGCTTCGCTAGGGCTATGGGGCGGGATGACCTCCTAGACCCCCCGTCCCCATAGATAGTTTAGCTTAGGTTAGAATAAAGTCTCATTTTAGATTTATTTTGAATTTCCAAGTTTCATCTTAGATTTATTTCTTTTGAATTTCCCTTTTAAATTTCCAATGTATTTCCCTTCTTAGAGAATAAATAAAATATATTTTGTCTCTACTGGTGTGTTTGCCACCAGTAGAGCACCTTGCATTTCACCTTTGCGTTATGTTCAGAGTTCATTTATGGAAAAATTCAAGTGTGGGGGGCGTACGACCCCCAAATTTCATCACTGAACCACACTGAACTGCTGAGCACAGGCTGACACGTTGCAGTGCACAAAACAGAGGTAAGCAAGGGGTCGGGCGACCCCCGTTTTCTTGAATTTCTGAAAAGTGTTTTTGCAGATGTAAAACTGAATGGAGGAAAAAGCAAATGGCAACGAAAACCACCATTTGGTGGGGTCGACCGACCCCACCATGGTGACCTGGGCCCACTAGCTCACCTCTGCACAGTAAGCTCAACACTACTGTCTGGTTCGTTTCCCCTTTCTCCTCTCGGTTCAAGCAGTTTCACACTCATTCTATATTCTAAATATAATAAAAAGCTACAAAGTAACTGGAGTTATGATATTCTAAGAATGTTAATGACATAAAACCATGTTCTTACATATGTTTTTACTCATGGGTAAACTAAATTAGGAAACCGTATTGACTAAGTTGTTGTTAAAAGTGAGATAAATCTTGGCTTAAGACTCAAACCTGTTTTTGTTTAGGGTGCTTAGAGATTTGTTTTTGAAAATATCTCAAAACCATAGTATCATTTACTCCTCTATAGTGAGAAATACCTACCAAAACCAAACATATGCATCCATGATCAAAACCTTTTACACACATGCTACTTGTTTTTGTCTTGAGTTTGGTCAAACCTTGTTGACCCTAGTCGAGAATTTTGTCATAATCCCAAGATCAAGATCACGTACACATCATCTATATATGCAACTTCTACACTGGAAGTATGCCTCCACATGCCATTCATTTCCACTCTATAGATGCTCCGTACATTAAAGTTCTACAATATCTCTCTCTCTAACTCTGGTTAGTAAAAAAAAGAGACATTAAGGCTAAGCAAAAAAAATTGTGGACACATGAAGGTCCACTAAAAAAAATATGGACACATGAAGGTCCACTGTTGAAAAATGCTAGCCATGTCTCAAGGTAAAATAAAGTAGAGAGAGAGATTATATTAAAGGAGCATTCTAGTCCACATACTTTCCACACACATGCACATCTTGATCTAGGATTATGACATTCTTCTCCTTGGATCCTTGTTTTGACTTCACAATATATGCAAAACAAGTATGCTACTTTGTTTATCCCTACCAAGCTCCACATAAGCCTGATAGATTAGGATAAAACAAAAATAAGGCAATCACATGCTATGCCTTAGTGAGGAACCAAACACTTATATGAGTGTCTTGAGAGTACTATATGAGGAGTAAGCATGAACTATGTGTTTTCCTTTCAAACTGTCCTAAAAACTCTAAGTACCAAGAACAAGAATTCAGGGAGATGACTTTGCTTTGAGATTTGTTCCTTTTCTCAACATCTAAAGGATATATGATAGACAGTACCACATAACCCATTTGTATAAACTATGTTAGGAATGATGCTTTATGATCATTATCATTTTAAGTATGTAATAATCACTTTCTCACTTTCTCTAACCTTTACTCGAGGACGAGCAAAGATTCAAGTGTGGGGGATCTTGTTGACGGAAGTTATAACATGTTTTACCTTATCAAAATACCGTCAACAGGCCTCAGTTTCAAGGAAGTATAGCATATCATGAGCATATTTATCACTAATAGGTTCCACTTGTACTCTTAGCTTGTGAACTTGTAGGAGATGGCAAAATGAACAAAATGAGGCCAGGTGGGCCCACCAAGGGGGTCGGCCGACCCAACCTTGGGGCCACCTCGGCCAGGGTGACATGGCATGATCCAAGAGAAGCATGTTCAAGGCAATATCAACCCTTGGATCAAACCTGTGCTTTTACTCAATGGTGCATGACGAGAAGGACATGGATTCATGGGCCCACACCGAAACCAAATGCAACCATCGTCACAAGACTTGCTCCATGACATGTGGGGTCACCAAGGGAGAGAAGAAGGTGGGCCAGCCCTATCATAGGGGGGTCGGTCGACCCCCCCTTGGTGGGGCCCATCTGCACTATTCGTTAGGATGACATCACCACCTTCTAGAAGATGTACCCCGGGCCCACATGTCATAGAGTGGGGTCGGCCGACCCCATGGTGAGCTTCATCCAAGTCGGTGGCAAAGCACATGTTTGACACGTGAACAATATCCATGCCATTCATCAAAGTCAGTTTCTATGGCGGTTTGATCCAATTGCCAAGGAAGGAGAGCACGCGGATCGCTGACGTGGCACCGGAGTAGCCGCTACTCCACCTCCAAGCTATAAATACCCCCCTAGAGCTCTTCATTTGTATGCATCCAAGGAGAGAAAGTCTACTTAGTAGCTTTAGTGTTAGAAGAGAGGGAAGGGAATGAGGAGTTCCACGGAGGAGTCCCGGCCTGTCGGGAGTCTTCTCCAAGGTGCGCCTCAGCAGATGCGATTCTTCTTGTAAGTGTTACATCTGAGTCCTTCTAGTATTTAATATTCTGGTCTGGTAATTTAAGTTTACAGTTCTTTTACTTGGCACATTGCTTTACTTTGTTGAAGTGCTCTAGGCCTAATAAGCTTAGCTTTAGAGTAGTAAGATTAGTGTAGACGTGGTGTCTAGGCTATATCTTGCCAGTGTGGACTTCTTGTCACACTTGTGTAGACGCCTGGTGGTAGGGTGACAGACACCGCCAGTGCTTGGAGTTCCTCTCAAGTGTTGTAGGCAAGTTGAAAATAATAGTTGGGTAGCAGCATTGCCGCCTTAGTAGTTGTTAGGTGGAAAACCTTTTAATCAACTACTGTTTCGTCCTTCGCCCCCAGTAAGGAATGAGGTGGTAAACCTCAGTACTCTTAGAAAACCAGTACCAGATATTGATATTAGGAAGACCTCTCTATCCCAGTTATCATATACCCTTTGATCATCCTTTGACGACCCTACTTCTAGTTAATCCACTTCACGTTCCCTGTGGAAATACGATACCTGGAATACTCCCGGTGAAAGGCTACAATTGACTACCGTACACTTGCGGTATATCTGTTTGCCACTTCTGGTGTCAACACACGCATAGGAAAACGTGGTCCGCTAAGGGAAGAGTGTCCATCGCGATAACCAAAATGCGGTGGGGGTAACACTCAACAGCAAAGCCACCGCCACAGGATCCATAGCCTACAAAACTAGGATCCCATCGGGCAAAACCTCCTTGTGGCCTAGGACCTTGAGGCATTGGACCTCTAGGCCTAGCACTCCTCCTTTGAACATTCGACACATGTACATCATGGAAAGGATGGTACATGTCCGTGTTGTTCATCTCCTTTGCACGACGCTCCTCTCTCTTGCATCGAAAGCAAAACTCCCTCATGTGTCCATCTCTCCCACAGTGTTCACAGTGGTACCTCACCGCTCTCATAGGGGGTTGTTGGTACTCACAGTATTGGGTGTGGATCACTTGGTTCTTTTGTGGCATGAGCTCCTCTTGGATAGGTGGCATAGTGTCAAGCTTGTTCCTTAGGTGATTGGGTTTTGGAGCCCATGTTTGTTTCTTGGGTGGAGCTCTTAGAGGTTCCACAAACACTCCATCCTTGGTGTTAGGCTTGAGAGGCTCTTTGGGTGGAATCTTGGTTAGTTTGGGAGTAGTGGTGGAGTTGGGCTTCTCACTCGACTTAAGACCACTAAACTCTCTAATCTTCCCAAACGATGTAGCACACTCTACACCCTAAGCAAAGCCAACACCTGGACCTCCAGCAGCACGCTTGAATTGCGCAATCATCATCCCAAGCCGCGGCTCACCACAAGACACCCATGACAAGATGGTCTGAAGGTATGTGTTTTCTTCCTTGGTTTTGCATCTTGTCATGCTTCACATTTGCAATCTCCATCTCCAAACCCTCACACAAAGCACACCTAGACACACAAGGGCTACCCGAGCTGGCCTTCTCTAGAGACACAATCTTGGCATTCTTCTCTGCCAACTCGGATTGCAAGCCTGCACAAGACTTGCACGCACCCAGCAACACGGGTCTAGCCCTAAGCTCATCCACCTCTCCAACCAAAGCAACATACTTCCCCCTCAAAGAGAGCAGGTCAGTCATGTGTTTGGAGCACATCTCACACTCATCCTCCTCAGTCACGACAATGGTGGACTTGACAGATTCAAGTTCCTTCACCGCATCCTCCCACTTCTTCCTAAACTCATTTCTCTCTCTAGCAGCAAGCCTCAACAACTTGTCTTGACTAAGAAGATCAGCAGTAAGTTTGTTGACCTCAGTAGAGATTTCATCAGGAGTCTGAGGTACCTGGGAGGTGTCGTCGTCATAGTCGTTCCGAGGGATCTCCTCCAGCTCACTGTTGACCTCATCGCCGAGGGCCATGGTGCAGAACCCCTCGTTGTCGGCAAAGAAACAGAGGTTGTTCAACTTGTCCTCGATCTTCTTCTTCTCAGACTCATCATCGCTTGAAGCAGTGGAGTCGTCGTCCGAGTCATCAACATCGCTGAGTGTGGCGAAGAAAGCACGTTGCTCAGCTTGGGCCTTCTCCAAGTACTTCTCCTTGATGTACTCCTTGTTGAAGCCGCCCTTCCACTTGTGCTTTGTGGGGACGTACTTCTCCTTGCGCTTGCCGAAGTCATACTTGTGGTTGTGATCCGCCTTGCCGAAAGCTTGCTTGTTCTTCTTCGGGCAATTGGCGATGAAGTGGTCCAAGCCTCCACACACGTAACAGCCACCTCATCCTCCTCCGCGGCGACAGTTCTTGCGGTTGTTGTGGAACCGCGAGAACCGGTTGGCAAGCAGAGTCAACTCGTCGTCTGCCATGAACTCCAGCTGCTCCTCTGTGACAGAAAGAAGAGAAGACAATGCAAAGCCTCCAGAGGGGTTAGTAGAAGAGCCATAAACCAAAGCCATTGATGGGCTAGAAGGATTTTCATAAGAAGCCCTCGCCATGGCATCAATCTCACTGGACTTGAGCTTACTAAAGAGCTTGTCGCACGTGAGAGTCTCATAGTTAGGTGATTCGATGATCGCCTGAACTTTAGAGTCCCACACCGACCGATCGAGGGTATGAAGAAGCTTGAGAGCCCTCTCATGATCGTCGTATGGCAACAGCTCCTTGTTAGCCCTCATCCTGTTGACAATCACCTAAAAGCGAGCGAATAGACTTTCAATGCTCTCGCCAGGCATGTGTCAAAAGTTCTCATACTCCCGCTTATGTGACTCGTAGAGACGGGTTTTGACTTGAGTGGTTCCCTCATGAAAGCGCATGAGGGTTTCCCAAATCTCCCGAGCCGTGGAGAGGTGAGAAACGTGATCAAACTCTGTCATGCTCAAACACGAGAAAAGAGCATTACGGGCTCGACTATTGGCATCGTGCTCATCGATTTGCTGTTGAGTCACACGAGCAGCCAAGACCACGTAATCAGCAGAATTGCAAATCTCCCAGACCGAAGCACTCATGCTCTGAAGATAGGCCGACATACGTATCTTCCAATACGCATAGTTTGTGCCATCGAAAAATGGCGGTTTGCCCACGCCGCGATCCATGTCGCCTTCTGTAGATCTGGAACCGGCTAAGGTGGAAGATCCTTAACCTGCTCTGATACCAATTGAAGGACCGAGAATGCTACCAAAGGCGACCAGAGGGGGCGAATGAGAGCTTTAAATTTCTTTTCAGAAGCTGTTAGCCTCTGTCCCGAGAATCAAACCCAAGAGCAAACCTAGAGTTTGCTAGTGTCCACGACCCTAAATGTAGGGTGGATGCTTCCAAGAAGCACAGCGAGACACTACACAATTCTAGAAACCCAACGCAAAAATCCAAAACCAAATTGGAAATCGGATGAACGAACTGCGGAAAAAAACGTGCGAATCTGCAGTGACCGGACTCTGCCCGCGTCCGATCAGAGAGGATCAGACGCGTCCGATCAGCTCGAGAGTGATTTGGGAGCTCTCTGTGTTGGACCGGACTCATGGCACGGAGCGTCCGGTCACAACCCTATGAGCGTCTGGTCAACAGCGTGAAGCGGATGAACAGTACTACCTACGCGTCCGGTCACGTGACCTCGAGTACGTCCGGTCAAAAAATCGCACAACCTCTCTAGCTCGGCCTTCAACGATCGGACTCACTGGGAGCGTCCGGTCGTGGAACAGGCCGAGTCCGGTCACCCCGATATTCCTTTGTTCATCCACCGATTCAACTCGATCTCTCCCAAAACAAAACCTCTAGGGCTCAAACTTGGTGAGAGGAGTCACGAGGATGATAGTGAGCTACTCCTAGGAGATCATGGCTCAAACCTATCTCCAAATCGACGAATCAAAGAAGTTCGGGGGAGGAAAAGAGAAAATGTCGATCCAAAATGAAAACCACTTGATCTAGTTGTCCATGAGGTTTGAGTTGAATTTCTTCGGTGGAAGTGATGCCCTCACGATCAAGAACAAGTAGCAGCAAACAGAATCGAAAACCAACAACCGTAGAGAGAGATCGTAGCTGCAAACAGAATTGAAAACCAACAACCGTAGAGAGAGATCGATCAACGGGAAAAACATGGAGAAAAAGTGAACGCGAAGAGCAACTAAAGAACACGAATCACCACCACGATTTCCAGCCGAAAATCGTCCCCACGAGGAGACAACGGGAATCCGGTCCCGTTTCCGCAAAATCCAAATACACAGAGGTATGATTAAACCATCTCTGCGGATCTGAGTAGCTACAGTAGGGAATGGGAAGCAAGAAACCCTAGAATGAAAATAGCAATGGCTGAGATAGTTTGGAGGGAGGGGTTGCCTCTCCTAATATAGTCTAATACAATTATTCCCCTTCTACCCCTACTGCTAATGAGCGAGCAGGCTAACCCTAAGGGTATTCTTGTCCAACTCGAGGTGTGGTCGATCCGACGGCCACGCCCGCACATCAGGTAGCTTCGCCTTGACACGACCTCATCAGATGCCGCCACGTTCCGCCACGCACCGTTTGTCCTTTTCACGGACCTCCACCGGTTTTGAGGCCGAAACCGGGAAACCAATCGTCCATCGGCTGAGTTTTGTGGCCCAAACTCAGAAACCCGCCAGCACCCAGGTTTTCAGGCCTAACCTGGAAACCGTCCTCAGCCCGAGTTTTGTGGCCCAAACTCGGAAACCGGCCGCAACCAGGTTTTGAGGCCCAAACCTGGAAACCGTCTACTCGGTGGTTTTTCTGTGGCTCAACC
The DNA here is from genome assembly GCA_009763385.1 of Coix lacryma-jobi var. lacryma-jobi. Lineage (NCBI taxonomy): Eukaryota > Viridiplantae > Streptophyta > Magnoliopsida > Poales > Poaceae > Coix > Coix lacryma-jobi. The sequence goes on from CM019825.1 coordinate 64,079,398, forward strand.
ACCAAACCGAGGCCGTAGAGGGATGCACCGCCCGTGCACCCCGTCCACCCGCAAGTCTTCACTTGTCGTTGTCCCAGACTGTCATCCACCACAGCTGATCATCAGGCCACCAGTTCGTCTGTCCAAGCCTCACGTCCGCCCTTCACCGCTCCGGGTGCATTGGCACGGCACGTCTCTACTTGACCTTCACCTTGCATTCGATCACCGTCTCCGAGCTCGACACCTGCACAACACAAGCCAAAGAACATGCGCATCATAGCAGTGATCATCATCTCAAGATCCGGCATACACCCATGTATCCGCACTTATGAACGTGGTGAACAAATTTAGCACTCCACATATATGGTATCAATTAAGTATCATTTCAACTTTCTTAAGGAGTCAAAGCGTGTCAAGTTTAACAAAATTTATATAATATAACATAATAACATTTGTGGTATCAAATAAGAATCATTAGATTTTTTATTAGTTATTTTTTCATAGTATATATCTATTTAATGTTACAGATCTTTGTAATTCTCTCTATAATTTTGGTCAAACTTAAGATGATTTGACTCTTGAATAAAGTTTGTAATTTAGGACTGGGGCGGACTACTGCAGTGGCGGATCCAAGGGCCCAAAAAAATACATATGATATACATATATTTTAGTTAAAATTAGTCTATTTTTTCTTTAAATTAGTCCCAAAAATCTCCTGCGGGCTAGAAAAATAATGGAAAATTTAGTCCAAATCAATTTAAAATGTACCAAAAACCTCTTGTGGACCAAAAATACAAAAAAAATTTCGGTCCAAACTCGGCTCTCTATGTATTTAGCCCCCTCGTAGGCTCATTCTGGATCCGCCAATGGACTACTGTATCCCGACAATTTTAACGAGATACTCTCTTTGGCCTAGTTTAGAAGACATTTCGCTTCACGTCAAGTGTCAAACTTCTTTGATTAATAATCGCAATAACTTTTATTTGTAACACCTCAGGTGTTTACATGAATAAAATGTTGTCATGTCATCATAAGCATTTCATAGCATCATGTGCTAGCTCACCTTGAGATGCATTCACTAAAATGAGTTTAATTCCTAATATGTGAGCATCTTTGGTTATATGCTTGTGATGTAACTCAAAAACCTAATTTAGAATGTCATTATGAAGTAACTTGTGTTCATTCCCATTTGACTAAAGTCATGTAAAGGCATGAATTCAAGTTCAACAATTCAAAAGGCTATAAAATTTGTTTAGCTTAAATTTGGGAAAATCATTAAATTTCTATATAAGTTAATTAGCCCTTTCTAGTTAACTAAAAATCTATGCTTAGTTAGGGGTTGACCCTAAAAGCTTTTTGGTAGATCTTGAGGAGAGGTACAACTTTGGTATTCAAAGTTTTCATAGTTTCTGTATAAAATTTAAAGTAATTTTGAATTTACTCAAACCCTAGAAATGGTCATCTTTTGACTTTAAACTTGCATTTCAAAAACTAAGTGAAATCTGAGTTTGAGATCTACATCAAAGTTGTAGAGAATTTCAAAATGAACATTTCATACATTGACCATTTTTCAAGTGCCAATGCAAAATCAAAAGTAATTTTGCATCTACCGCAAAACCCTAGTTCTGTCCCCTTTTCAAATTTTCAATTTGAAATCGGTTTGAACTGTTTTGATCAAATTGACCTATTTCCTTTTGAAATCAGCCAAAGAGTGTTAAAGCAAAGTTGTACAACTTTTCAAACTCTACATTTCATATTTTGGCATATCTTGAAGTATAGTTCAAATTTCAAAAGTAATTTCAAATTTTAGAAAGGGGGAGAGGAGCAAGGAACAGTGCCGGCAGGGGAAACGCCTGGAAACTCGCCAGCGAGCTGCTCCGCCTGGGCCGCGCTCGCGCTGGGGCGCATGCGCCGCGCCAGCGAGCTGCTTGCTAGCTTCGCGCGCGCGTGCAGTATGCCGCCGTCCTCTTCTTCATCCCTATCGTCCCTCAGAAGCATCGTGCTTCGCCTTTCTTCTCCTCTCGCTCGCCGCCGCCGCCATCCCTCTGCTCAGCTACGCCGGCCGCGTGAGAGCTCGTCCGCCCCGTTTAACTGCGTCACCGTGTTCGCCTCGTCGTTACGGAGCTGTAGAGCTAGGTCGCAGCCTCGCTCGCCCCCGCAACCGCCCAGCGTGGCCGTCGTCTTCGTCTCCGGTCCCGGACACCGCCATCGACGTCGCCACTGTGGTCAGCAAGCTCGCAGTCCTTTCATCCTCACCTGAGCCTTGTTATCGCTTCCTCGTTTCTTCCTGATGCTCTAACACCAGGTCCTCGGCCTGGTCTCCCTCTGTCGCAGCCGGAACAGGCCGTCGCCGTCGAGCCGCGCCGCTGGAACTCGCCATCGTCGTCGTCCTCCCTGTTATAGCCGTGGTGAGTCTCTGGTGCTGATGCGCGCGTCCGCGGGGTCGGTAGCGCTCCCAGTTGGCCGGCGTGTCACCGCCGTGCCGTCGCGTCCGCCGCTGTCGTCGTCGGAGTAGAGAGAGAGGTCGAGGGAGGGAGTTTGAGGGTTCATCGGAGCCGTGAGGGCAAGGGGAAGGTGCTGAGCCGGTTGGTTTGGCCGGAGGAGGTCGCGTTGCTCCGGCGTGCGCGAGCCGAGCTCGCCGCCGGCAGTCATGGAGTCGGGGACTTGTCGTTGGAAATTCGACAACACCCGAGGGCCTAGGTGCAAAGTCCCAGACTCAGTTGAATAGTGCTCAATAGTGTCAAGGACTTAGTTGTAGTTTGGTTAAAGCCGGAGGGCTTTTCTGCAAAACCGGCTGTGCGAGCGCGGGCAGGCCCGAGTTGGGCCGGTTTATGCGCAAGTTGGGCCGGGTGGGCCGGTTTCGGCCTGACAGGGCTTTTATTGTTTAAGCGATTTAATCTATTTTCTGTTATGTGCATGCCAATGCTGATTTTGTTATTTTTGTATGAATTAATCTGTTGATCCTAAAATCATGGAAAAATTTGTACATGTTCTTTGAGATGTGTAGTTTTTATTAAAAATATAATATAAGCATGTTTCTGTATACTGTTTTGCAGTAAAAATTGTACCTTGTAATCCTTGAATCATTGTTCAATGATTTTTATAAAATTGAGTTTAACTCCAAAAATGCTGAAATTTATTTTGTGCACTGTTTGGGTCATACCCAATCTGTGTACAAAATTTGAACTAGTTTAAGCATAGTTTGCTTCACAACTTAATTTCGTGCTAATTAAATTGCTTTCTTTATGAATTGTAGTGTTGTTAAATATGAAAACCTAAGTTCTTTTATGGTAGAATTGAAGGTTAAGATAAGTGAATTATCTTGATCTGCTGCTTGATGCAGGCAAGTGTCACTCATGTAAACCATGTATGTTTATGCAAGTTGGTTTTGTTGGCTTGCAACTTTACCGTGAAGGGAAAGTTGTTGCAAGTCAAGTGTTTATACTTAGTAATTTTCCATCTTTACCATGATCATGACATGAGCATCTCATCAGGCATGCACTCTATTATCGTGTAGTTTCCGAAGGGGTCGATTGTCTGGACGAGGTTGGTCCAGGGAGTTTGGAGTGTCCTGTTGATCCGGAATATCAGGAGTTCCAGACTTTCTCGGTCAACGAAGGCAAGCCCCGGTTCATTTAACCATTTCCTTGGATTTACAATTACACTTACTTTCGATAACCTGATGCATTAAATGTTTATCAAATAAATGCTTTAAACCTGTTGATGCATGATCAACCTGGTTATCGATATATCATTCCTTGATACCTGTTTTATGCAAATGATAGAAATGCTTAGTCTTGCTTTATGAAGCTTTTGATAAATATTTTCAATGCTTATCGTTTTGGAATGACAATGAGAAAGAATGATGGTTAAGACCAGACGAGCACATACATCGAACCTTGTGTTGGTGTAGGGTGACCCGGATGTGTCGAGATAGGGTTAACCGTTGTTGGCCTGCTAGATTGAGAAACTGTGAAGTACAGATCATATGCTACGGTAAGCCCTACTTTGGTGGTTCTTAAATGAGAACGGCTAATCGTGCACTGGGAGTGGAGAGATGGCGGGTGTACTAGCTACCCTTGTGGGTTAAAGTCCCAGATTGGAGGTGTACAAGTACTCTCGGGTGGCGCGGACCCAGTCTTGTTTGGAGGATCCGAGGCTGGGGTTGGTATATGTGTGATCTAGAGTCTACATATATCGTATGATCGTGGAAAACTCCCAGATCTGGTTAAATCGGTTCGAATCGTCGTGCTCCCCGGTTAAGGAGACTCAATCTTTCGACCCACATCGTAGAATAAAAGGGAACTTGTTGAAGAAAGAAGGATAATGATATTTCATTAATATTCACTTTCAGTTCTTACCAAGTACTTAAATGATTAAGTAAAAATTTGGATCTAGAACTACTTTAGTAAGCTTTTATGCAAATGAAAAATACTGTTGAGCCTACCCAAGCCAGCATACCTGTTTCTTCTCTTCTCTTGTCGGGTAAGCCTTGTTGAGTACCTTTGTACTCAGGGTTTGTTAAACCCCTGTTGCAGGTGACGTTCACGAGCAGCCTTGCTTTGAGGCTTGTTGCGTGACAGTCATTGAGGAGGACGTGTCCGGGGAGGAGTAATGCAACCCTTAGGCAGGGTTGTTTGTGTGAAATACAGTTTTTAATAATGTTGTTTCCACGACTTAGGGTGAAGTCTGAAACTCTGGTTTGTAATAACGACGCGAGTTTGAACAACTGGTTTGTAAAACTTATGGTGTAATACTTCCGCACTCTTATCTCTGATGTATATTATTTGTGAAATATTGTAATACCGCATGACTCTTGCAATGATCCTGGGAATGTAAGGAAACGTGGATGAGTCGGGTTACCCGATGACACGTGATGGGTCTTTTGGGTTATGGGGCACAGGGTATGACTGTCTGAGGTCTGTAGGACAAGGACAGGTACTCATGGGCCTTATTAATTCAGGAGGTTCCGTCACATTATTCTAATGTAAACTTGATTTTTTCTTTTAGTTTTTAATTAAATGTACATCATTTATCTAACAAATCATAAGTTTATGAGCATAAACAATATAATACAAAAATAAATAAATAGTCAAAGTGTAATTTATGAGATCATGTCATGTCAAAGGAACCTTTTATAAACTGTCGAAGCAATGGTTTAGATAGATAGGTTAGTTCATTTCTCGATCATCAGTCGTATTGTCTCGTGTGGGTGCTTGTGCTACTGTTAACACCGGATTTTCGCATGCACAAGCTTATGACAGGTGGGCCCAATAGACAGTGAAAAGTGGATTCGGCGAGCAACCAAGTGGATGGTTAGCCTTTAGAGTCTTCGGCAAGTGTCTATGCGGTCGGCTATTTTACGAGGCGATGACTACATTCGGCAACATGAATATGGCAGATAAAAGCCGGCCTGCACAGAAGACACGTGGCGATAAAGGACGCCGAAGAGAATAGGAATAGGATTTGTATCTTTCCAAATTTCATTGTATCAGTCGTAATCGTCTAGAACTCATGTTTCGTCCAGGGCATAAGTATAAGCCCTCGACCATTGTAAAATTGTTCACAAACATATCAATACAAATCGGCCCCATGCCATCTTCGAGTCCTTAGTCGTGTCGTCGAGTTCTTCGAGAGGAATCATCGATCCGTCGACCTCCGTAAGTACCGGCAACCTTGCTATCATGTCTAGTATCATGCGGTGGATTTAGATATGATGCAAGTAGTCTCGTTCGTTAAGCTTAGTATCGTGCGGCGGATTTAAGCTTATGACGGGAGGTTTTTGCTTATGCCTTGTATCGTGCGGCAGATTAAGTCATGGGTAAAAATAGTTATCGACTCTATTAGATTTGGCAGATCTAATAGATTCATTAAGTTATCATGTGTTATGTGTTTTATTATTTAATTCTTGTAACACTCTTTTGCCCAATCTAGATTGATCTTTGTTCGGCCCTGTTTCATAAGTTTGCTTGTGTTCTTTTCGCTAATTATAAGATCATGATGGCCGAATCAACATCCAATCTAGATTGCTACATGTTGCGGGTTCATGCATGTTAGTTACGATTAGACTTTGATAAGACTAGGTATCGTGCGGCAGATGCAGGTTTTTAGATTTGTCCGATCGTGCTTGCTTGTTCGTTCCTTCCTCATGGACCCCAACTCGGCTAATTTGCCGATCTTGGTTAAGCTTACACGAGTAATGAGCTTTATAGATCTGTTTAAATACATACATGCTTTTAGCTTGTTATAAGTAGATTGTATCATGCGGTGGATTAATCTAATTATAAGAAGTGGTGTAGACTTATGGCAAGTGGTATCATGCGGTGGATTAGCTTCGCTTGAGTTTATGCTTGACGGATTTATGAAGGCTAGACGTGCGGTAGACTAGTCGGATTAATCTATGCATGTGTTGTTTAAATAGATTTATATTTGCAAGTTACCTGTTTACAATGTTTTAATGACACCTTTTATCTGTGCAAGCATGTCTCCCTTTACATGTGCATTCGGCAGTTGATATGCTTTACATATGGAACTGTCTGGTCTCATCTGACATGTTCAATTGGTATTCTCACAGTTTTATCTCTTGTTGGTTTTCAGGTCAAACCGACTGGCACGTCTCCGGATTCAACACACTCCGGGCACCCGATTGAAGCCAACTTTTTCGGCTTGCTGTGTGTGAGGCGCGACGAACCAATTTTGCGTCAACACACTTTTTGGCACGCCCGGTGGGACCACTTTGTTTCAAGATGCCTAAGATCAGTGACGATCAGGTTCTGGATGTGACCATGGATGATTTGTCGCTAGAGTTGAAAGGTTTAGTACAACAGACTTGTGATGAACTTCAGAGCAAATGCCTGATGACCTTTTCCAAGAACAAGAGCGGCAAAGTCTTCCAGAAGCAACCGTTCCCGAGGATTCTCCCTCATCACCAACCTGAGCCATCCGACGGCACTGAAGAGGAAGCTATTCAGAAGATGACTGGGATAATGTACAAAGTTGTATCAGAGGCCATGACCAATCATCAGTCGGCTTTCTTGAATACTTTTTGTGCCATCATGGTTAGTACATTCGGTCCAGCAATGGATAAATGCTTTGAAGAAGCCGCTGGTCCGATGCAGGGGCCACTGTTGTTCCCAGTACCTCAACGTCGAAGGATTGCCGAAGATGGCGGAGCTGGCACAAGCACAGGTGGGATAGTTCCTCATGAGACGCAACAACCTCCCCAAACTTATGGCCAGCTCACGTTCGGCACAATAGGGAAGGTCCCGCAATCTGCTTCCAGAGTGTCTCCTGCAGCGAACAGGATACAAAGGAATATGTTTGGAGATGGGTATCAGGAGTTCGTTGATTATAGCGCAATTAATGCTCTTCCAAATCCAGGCTACAAGAGTTCAGCAGGACTACATCCTGGGGGGCAAGCGCAAGCAGCTCCAGATTCGAGTATTGACCTCATCAAGCATAGAATGGCTGATATGATGCAAAATCAATTCGGCCTCAAACCAAACAATCAGTCATATGCTTACAAGTCCCCTTACCCAGAGTGGTACAATCGGGTCGCACTTCCTCCAAGAGTAAAGCCTCCTACTGATTTCACCAAGTTTTCGGGTCAGGATGACACCAGTACCGTAGAACACATCAGCCGATAGTTGATGCAACTTGGAGAGGCGTCTACAGATGAAGCTTGGAGGATTCGGTACTTCCCGTTGTCATTGACAGGACTAGCCTTCTCGTGGTTCACTTCTCTGCTAGCAAATTCTATCAATACATGGGCAGAGCTAGAACAGAAATTCCACTCGTATTTCTTTACGGGAACCAGTGAGAAGAAGTTGGTCGATCTCATGAGTCTAAGGATGAAACCTGGCGAGACACCGCAAGAATATCTGCGCAGGTTCAGGGAGACCAAAAATCTTTGCTATTCCTTGAATATACTAGATGATCAATTACCGGGGATAGCCATAACTGGCATGTTGCCGAGTATCAAGGAGAAACTATTCGGCATGGATTTTGATGACCTCGGGCAGTTATCACAACGGTTAGCAATGATGAGTAGTCAAGCCCGGGGGTTCAGAAGGAATAATCAGTTCCAGAAGGGCGACGTGGCTGCCGAGATGTATTAGGCTTTCTTAGAAGAAGCAGCTGAATATAATGATGAAGATGAAGTGGCTGCGGCCGAGATAGTCTGGGCTAAGGAGCCGACTCAAGTCAACCAGCGATGGCTAAGGCAACAAAAAGGTACTTATGACTTTGATGTTTCCAAGTCAGATAAATTATTTGAATACTTATTGAAGGAAGGACGCATCAAGTTGCCGGACTATGCTGCACCCTGAAGGGGTCAAGGATAAGAAGTATTGTGGTTTCCAAAATACCAAATCCCACTCCATAAACTATTGCCGAGTGTTCAGAGTGCGGATCCAGAAAGCTATCCAGGATGGGCATCTGAGGTTTGATGGGAAGATGAAAGTCGATGGTAGCCCTTTTGGACAAAATATTGTTTCTTTCTCTGTTAATATGGTTAACGTAGCTGACCCCAGGGGCAAAAACAAGATGAAAGTATTGACCTCTGATAGAGCGAGGGAGGCTGGTACTGTTGACCCTGGTCGGCAAATCACAGATAAAGAATTTCAGCAAAAGGTTCGGTTCCAAAATAGCCGAACTGAAATGGGTGAAACATCCAGGCCCAGGGTCACGACGCGCGTTTTGTTGAATAAGTGGCGTCGAGAGCAGGAACGGTATCAGAAACAGAGGTTTTATGAAGAACAGAAGTTCCTGGAGAAACAACGAAGGTACGAAGAGGAGATGTACCGGGAAGAGCGAAAAGATGTGAAGGAACAAGAGCAATCACATTGGGGATGCTCGTTCTTCAAGTATTGTTGGAACGAAGGCTTGAAGCTGCCTGCTAAGAACAATTGCCCTGAATACAGTAATCAGTATTCTGAATATAGGCAGTCTCGAGTCAACCGCCGTTCTGTCCATGAAAGACTTGGGGCACGAGTCCCTGGGGACAATCGGCGCTTAAAAATAAACAGTTCCGAGAATCGGCAAGGAAGAGGATTTGCCGATCGAAATTGGGCTTGCACTAGAGAAGAAGAATACCGCGAGTATGTCTGGCAGAAAGGGCAGTGGTGTCCACCAGGATTAAGAAAGAGCCAGAAAAGGAGAGTGCAGCGCCTAAGAAACAGAGAGTTAGCGCAAGTGGGTGCCAAGACGAAACAAGTTTGGCGTCCTAAAGAGAAGCCGAATGTTCTTGATGTTAGGATTTGGTTTGCAGTTTCCCCTTTCTGTGTTCTTGATGTTAGGGTTAGGGATTCGACATTCTTTGTCTTGCCCGCATTGTCCAAGGACAGACGCGATAAACTTTGGGGTTATGGTTTTGTTAGAAAACAAATCCCCTCCTTCTATGCTTCTGCCCCAAACTAGATCGACTCACTAGAGAAGGCGACTGATACCATTGATAGAACCCTAGGATCAACTAGGAGTAGATCTAGTGGGTGTAGACTTGGTAAAACAAAAACATTGTACTGATCTACTAGATAAACCGAGAGAGAGAGAGGGGAGTAGTGGTGCAGACCATCAGTCTTGGAGGAGGAGTCCATCAGTGAAGATCTGCGCTAGGCAGCGGCGGTCGGTGAAGGCGTTGCCGGAGTTGGTGAAGAGGAAGTAGTGGAGACCGGTGGCATTGGCTTCCCGGCGGCGCAGTGGAGCTTCTCGCCGCCTCAGTGCTTACCTAGATCGGAGTTAGTGTTTGTCGGTGCGGTGGCGGCTGCAGAGGTGAACCTCGTACCTAGAAGCCCGGCCCCCACCTACTCTTTATAGCGCTACGCGATGAGGGCCCACCAGCCACTGAACGGTTGGGCGCCCCCGATCAGGGCGCGAGAACAAGCCCACACGACCGTTGGGTCACGTGGTGGAGATCATAAGTCTAAGATGAATTAGTTGCTACTTCTAAGCCAACTTCTTTAATAGTGCTAGCTTTTAGCAATGACTCGTAGTGTCATTTGGTCCACATGACACTCTTACGTGATCTTCGAATATGTGTATAAGCTTAGCTCTTGAGCTAGCTTTTCTCTCTCTTCTATTAAAATATAAAAACAATGCTTGGAGCTAGCTTATGAGCTAACCATTACGACTGTCTTACGGTCCACAACATTGCTGGTATAGTGGTACCACCAGACGGTTAGCTATCCTATCCAGGAATTTATAATTATATTATGGCTCCATTTAGTACAACTTAGCTTCACTAGCGAAGCTATTTGATGAGCTACTTTTTAGGTGAAAATGAGTTGTTTTAAAAAAAAGTGTTTAGCAAAATAACTACACTAATAACTTTATGCATAATAACTTTATGCATGGTTGAAAGAGAGAAATAAGAGTGAGGTGTGAAAAGCTACTTTTCAATTTCATCTCAACTTATCCTTTTGTGACAGAAAAAATAAAACAAATTCATGAGTAAAGGCATTTTGAAAAAAAAGTGTTTACAAAAAAAACAGCTCACAACAATTTATAAAGCTATTATAAACTATACCAAACAAACCCTTTGTATATATACACACACCCGGTTCTAAACACGTGCATGGTTGCACCGCACCGGCACATGAGCAGTAGCTAGCACGAACGCTCCTTCTAATTAGAGGATGTTCAGCTTCTATTTTTTTTTTAATTCTGACCCTGTAGCACTTTCGTTATATTTGGTAAATTTTATCTAAACATAAACTAAGTAGGCTTAAAGAATTTATCTTGATATTTACAGATAAAAGTACAATTACTTATTTTTTAGCTATATTTAATGTTCTATGCATACGTCTAAAGATTTGATGTGATGAAAAATCTTAAAAAATTTTGGTACTAAAACACTCAGTTGATACTATGAGTGAGTCTTGTGTAGTGTGAGCTCATGCATCAATAAGGGCATGCTGATCGTTAATGGTGTGTTTGGTTTGGGGAATGAGGTGGTCCATTATCTTCTCACTCCTCACCTTTTCTATTTGGTTGATGAAATAGAATGAGTTGATACATCACCACCTCATTTCTCATAAGCCAATAATTAGCATATGCATGAGGAATGAGTTGGTTCCACCAAAATTGATGACAAACCAAACACTTTATAAATCACCAATTCTGAATCGCAGGTGTGAGTGCGATTTCAAATTCCACTTCGAACGTGGGACGCGTGCGCATGTGTTGTTAGCCTGCTACGGGCCTTACAGTTTAATTAATAGTGGGCTTGCTGGGCACGCATGCGCATGTGCTGTTAGCCTGCTACGGGCCTTACAGTCTAATTAATAATGGGCTTGCTGGGCTCTGCATGTGGGCTCGAACCTGATCGTCCTATTATTGAACCTGAGCAAAGAAACAAAATATATATAGGTCCAATATGAAAGAATCCCTTATGAACGTGGTGAACAAATTTAGCACTCCACATATATGGTATCAATTAAGTATCATTTCAACTTTCTTAAGTAGTCAAAGCGTGTCAAGTTTAACAAAATTTATATAATATAACATAATAACATTTGTGGTATCAAATAAGTATCATTAGAATTTTTATTAATTATTTTTTCATAGTATATATGTATTTAATGTTATAGATCTTTGTAATTCTCTCTATAATTTTGGTTTCAATAAAGTTTGTAATTTAGGACTGGGGAGGACTACTGTCACTACAGGAGACGTTGGCTTTGCCGAGTGCTGGCTGCACTCGGCGAAGGCCCTTTCGCACTCGGCGAAGCCTTCGCCGAGTGCCGCACTCGGCGAAAGGCACTCGGCAAAGAAGTTGTCGGCAACGATTTCTTCGCCGAGTGCCAAATATCGGGCACTCGGCGAAGCCTTCGCCGAGTGCCAGGTCAGCACTCGGCGAAGCAAACGGGAGCCGTCACCTGACGGTCTCTTCGCCGAGTGGCCACGTGGACGGCACTCGGCGAAGAGGGTCCCTTCGCCGAGTGCCACGCAATCCGGCACTCGGCGAAGAGGGTCCCTTCGCCGAGTGCCACGCAATCCGGCACTCGGCGAAGAGGGCCCCTTCGCCAAGCGCCACGCAGGCCGGCACTCGGCGAAGAGGGCCCCTTCGCCGAGTGCCAAGCAGTCCGGCACTCGGCGAAGAGCTCCTCTTTGCCGAGTGTCACGCAGGCCGGCACTCGGCGAAGAGGGCCCCTTTGCCGAGTGTCAGGGTCAAGGCACTCGGCGAAGAGGCCGAGCTGAGCAAAAATTTGCCCAGCTTTGCCGAGTGTGGCACTCGGCAAAGCTGGGAAAAAAGGAAATTTCTTTCCTTGTTTTCATTTCCCTACACAGAGAACATATCACACATTCATATTCTATTTCAGACAAATATCACATGCATATATATCACACATCCATAACATACATATCCATTTCAAACAAATATCACATGTTCAGTCTCCATGCATCACAAGCTAACAAGTTTATCACAAGTCCACAAGTCCGGCACTCGGCACTCCTCAACAAATCCACAAGTTCACAAGTCTATCACAAATATAAGTCGGTCATCACTGCTCATCTTGGTGCTCAGATTGTGAAGAACCCCCACCTTGCCACGCGTCCCACGACCCGCCCGAAGGACCACCTTGCCAACCTTGCCACCCAGGCGGCGGAGGTCCAGATGGCCACCCGGAATATACAGGCTCAGATTAAATAAAGCAGTTCCAGAATATACAGTCTTTGTCAACTTCAATCAGCAAATTAAAGCATGGGGATGGAATGGGGATACTATACCGAGAGTAAGCGCGCTGATAAAGATCATGGATGCCAAGATGAAGATGATGAGGGACGCCCGGCCCAAATAAGCGATCACTCTCCTGACGCAGTGCTGCCCCGTGATGGCGGCCACGAATGCCACGCCCGTGAAGTAAGCAGCTGAACACACGATCGATGAACCAAAAAGGCAAGAACTATGTTGTATATGAGATGAGATGAGGCGAGGCGAGGTCGAGAGTAAAGTGCATATGAGACTGAAGCGTACCATAAGGCACCGGGAACCGGTGCAGCAGGTAGTACTCTACGACCGACATGGACGACGAGAACATCATTGTGAATGTGGCTGTCGCACTTGACACCTGCATACATACATATATATATATAGCTCACTTGTTGGATAATGATCGTGAATTTTCTCTAAAATTACTGATCCTGCATCATCAATCAATCAATCCATCCCAAATTGATAAAGAGGTGGGCATTGTACTGTTCGTACGTACCTGGGGAGGAATTCCGAGCTCCAGGAAGAGTGGCCCCATGATGAAGCCACCACCCATGCCGAGCAGTCCGCCGATGATCGAGTCCTGCCAGGATGCCGAACAGGCAGTATACCAGCAGCTGCCGAGTTCTTAGGGGGGTACTTTGCTGCTGGCTTCCCTTAGATGACAGCACCCTTCTCCCTGTTCTTAGGCCGTAGGCTTCGTATGCTGTCACCCCAACTGCAACCGGGATCTGCATGTGCATGAAAGCAAGAGACCACCAATAGAAAGAGTCATTGGTACGGTATTACCATGGCTGCTCTTGCTACTCCCCAATCTGCATGTCTGGGTAATAATATAATTAAGGACATTATTCAGAATCAAATCCTAGAATATTCATACAGTTAGTTAGTTAGTTAGTTACCTGGAGGGAATTCAACACCCAGTACCAAACGGAGCAGGAAGCAACGTAGTTCTGAAAACATCAAAGCAGAAATTAACTCTGCTGTTGCACAGTTGTATATGAACGGAGCATACAGACTTGACCAAATTTGGCCCAGTCCGGGTCTGCTGGGCCATGACTGCATCAGGGCCGGACATGGCACCTGTTTTCTGGGCCTAAAGAAATCTCTTATGCTTGAACTGTATGCTCCCACCCAATTTGTGACGGTACAGTTTATTCTTCTATATTTTGAGCTACTACAGAGTGCAGAGTTTTTTTTTTCACATGTTTGTGTTTGGGATCCTCACCTTTGTGACCTGAAGGCCAAGGAATGCCACCCAAACGAATGCAAGAAGACCTAACTCCTTCCAATAAATGTTCTCCAGAATTGATGTCTGAAATATAAGATAGTCCCCACATTTCATGACGATCCTTATGATTATGGCTTCACAAATTAAAGTGATGTCTATGTACATGATGCTTACCGCTTTGTCTGATGCGGTTTTTGCCTTATTATTAGCTGGTGGAGCATCTGCTTCTATAGGGATTGTTGTTGCATGCTCTGGTTCCTGACCTGACATTTTGGGAAACAAATTGTTGTAAGGATCGAAGAGCATTATTTCATTTAGTGAGAGATCGACTTGCTGTTGTGTTTTTAGGTGCTTCTAGCTCTTACATATCTTCTCCTGTCTTTTTGCATCCTCCTGGAAGAAGCGAAGAGATAATAAAAGTAGTTCCATTAGTGCAACAGGCGGCATAAAGAAACAAAGGAAATAAAGATACTGCATCAGTGCTCTTAGTTAAATGTCACACTGAAAGTTTGTTGGCAAAATAAACATTACCCTTTTCTTTATGGTCTCTTTCTTCCAAGTTGCAAAGCCCTTGAGATATGCCTTAGTTGATGTGACTGTTATTCAGATTCCGATCGAGACAATTATTACAGTATATATATTTGCGATTCATTAGAAGACAGGATCTGACGGTATATACTCGTACGAGGGAGGGATATATAAAAAACAAACAAGCACCTAGGAAAATGGTTATGAGGAGAGCCGTTATGAGCCAGTTGGGGAATATGACATTGAAAATGACGCCAATGCTGACCCCAAGCATGAGCAGGGCAAGGTCGTAGTCGATGAGCGGCATGTCTAGACTCGGGTTCGGGTGCTTCAGCTTCAGGTTGTAGTAGACGGTTGAAACGGATCCTCCCATGATCATGCCTGACCACCCAAAGCCAGCAATTAATAGGAGAATTATGTTTTCATGCAACACTCACTACTAGAGAACAGGCCTTTGGACGATTTGCAAAATCAGCATTAGCCACGGAAAAATTTGCGCCCGGGACTAGAAAGTCCTTTAGCCCCGGTTGGTAACACCAACCGGGGCTAAAGCTCCCCAGCCCAACGGCTCAATTGTCAGAGGGGCCTTTAGTCCCGGTTGGTGTTACCAACCGGGGCTAAAGACTGGCCTTTAGCCCCGGGCCGTAACACCAACCGGGACTAAAGGTTTTGCCCCGGTTGGTGTATGCAGCCGGGGCTAAATGTTGGCATCTTTAGCCCCGGGCCGTAACACCAACCGGGACTAAAGGTTTTGCCCCGGTTGGTGTATGCAGCCGGGGCTAAATGTTGGCATCTTTAGCCCAACCGGGACTAAAAGGTTTTGTTCCGGTTGGTGTACCCAGCCGGGGCTAAATGCCAACATTTAGCCCCGGCTGGGAATAAGGACCGGGGCTAAATGTCCCTCCCTATATTTGAAATGTTCTTCTACCTCCAGCCGTGCCCGTGCTCCTGTCTTCATTTTTCTTCATTCAGTCACTGCTTGCTCTTGCTTGCTTGTTTGCTCTCTTCTCCTCCGGTGATTTTTGTTTGTTAACACATCTCCGGCGATTGATTTATTTCATCACATCTACACCGCCATCGACTCGTTGAAAGGTTACTAGCTTAAGTTATTCATTTTTGTAGCTATTTTGAGTTCATTGACTTGATAGTTCAAATTATTAATCTAAAAACAAAATATGACCGTTTAATTAGTTTATTTTAGTCTTTTAGAGAAATGTGACCGGTTTAGAAAAACAAAATATATAATACTTTAGTTTAGAAAATGTGACCGGTTTAATTAGTTTTTTTTTTGAAATAGAGATCATTTAAATCATTTGTTTACACAAAAATTAGAAATATATAATACTTTAGTTTAGAAAATGTGACAGTTTAATTAGTTTTTTTTTTGAGGAATAGAGATCATTTAAATCATTTGTTTACAGAAATTAGAAATATATAATAATTTAGTTTACAAAATGTGACCGTTTTAATTAGTATATTTTATTATTTTGGAGAAATAGAGATTAGTTAAATTAGTTGTTTACAGAAATTAGAAATATATAATACTTTAGTTTACAAAATGTGACCGGTTTAATTAGTATATTTTATTATTTTGGAGAAATAGAGATCAGTTAAATTAGTTGTTTACAGAAATTAGAAATATATAATACTTTAGTTTACAAAACGCAGAAGGATGCCTGCTTGGTATGTTGTTTTCGAGGGCACCAAACCAGGTATTTACACCAGCTGGGCCGAGTGCAGTCAGTATGTCCTCAAAGTTAAGGGAGCTGTGCATAAAAAGTACAAGTCTTTTGAGGAAGCTTCTGCAGCTCTAGATGCTTTTAACTCAAGAATCAACTCAATTCCTACTGCACCTACCCCTACCTTACCTTCCTATCCGGTTGGAGTGGCAGACAGTACATCTTGTTGGACTGTGATGTGGGAAAAATGTGCAGGTGTTGTTAGTTGCTTTGGTTGTGGCCAAGTGGATTAGGCTGCACTGTTATCTTGATGTAATAATTAATTAATTAGACAAGTTCAACTGCTACTACTTTTATGCCACCAGTGATTCTTACTAAATTTCATGTCAGACATTTTATAATTTTATTTGTTTATAAGAATGAGAGATCGATATAATTATGTGATATGTCATATAATGCAGACGATGACACGTCACTGGATGTACAATGTCGATCGTCGCTCAAAAGAGTTCATTGATGGCGTGCATTATTTTTTAAGAGTGGCCGAGGCAAACAAGCGGAATGGTTTTATGTGCTGCCCATGTGCCCTTTGTAATAATTCGAAGGAATATTCTAGCTCAAGGAGTCTTCACTCACACTTGTTCAAGTCGGGTTTCATGCCAAACTATAGTTGTTGGACGAAGCATGGAGAAACTGGGGTTATGATGGAAGAAGGTGAAGAAGAACAATTGGACCCTGACGATGACATTATTGCTCAATACGGTGACTTTGGTGATACTGCAATGGGGGAAGGTGAAGAAGAGGCAAGTGCAGAAGACACACTCGCTGAAGATGATGCTCTTGGTGATGTCATTCGTGATGCACAAGGAGATTGCGAAAGTGAAAAGGAGAAGGCTAAGTTTGACTGTATGCTAGAGGATCACAGGAAATTACTATATCCGTCTGCTGCAGATGGACAAAAAAAGTTGGGCACAACACTTGAGTTGCTACAATGGAAGGCACAGAATGGTGTATCTGACAAGGCATTTGGACAATTATTGAAGATTATAAAACAAAAGATGCTTCCGAAGCCTAACGAATTACCCGGCACTACGTACGAAGCAAAACAAGTGGTCTGTCCTTTGGGTTTAGAAATCCAGAAGATACATGCATGTCCTAATGACTGCATCCTGTACCGTGGCAAGGAATACGAGAATTTGGATGAATGCCCTGTATGTAACGCGTCACGATATAAGATCAGGCGAGATGACCCTGGCGATGTTGAGGGTGAAGAACGTCCCCGGAAGAAAATCCCTGCCAAGGTTATGTGGTACGCTCCTATAATACCACGCCTGAAACGTCTGTTCAGAAACAAGGACCATGCAAAGTTGGTGCGATGGCACAAAGAAGACCGTAAGGTAGACAACATGTTGAGACACCCTGCAGATGGGTCCCAGTGGAGAGCAATAGACAGAGAATTCCCAGAATTTGCAAAAGATGCTAGAAACTTAAGGTTTGGTTTAAGTACGGACGGGATGAATCCTTTTGGGGAACAGAGCAGTAGTCATAGCACGTGGCCTGTTACTCTATGTATGTACAACCTTCCTCCGTGGTTATGCTTGAAGCGGAAGTTCATTATGATGCCAGTGCTCATCCAAGGCCCGAGGCAGCCTGGCAACGATATCGATGTCTACCTGAGGCCATTAGTTGAGGAACTCCTACTTTTATGGAGTAAATCAGGTGTACGTGTGTGGGATGATTACAAACAGGAACACTTTGACCTGCGAGCATTGTTGTTCGTAACAATCAATGATTGACCTGCTCTAAGTAATCTTTCAGGACAGTCAAACAAGGGATATAATGCATGCACACATTGTTTTGATGACATGGATAGTGTATATTTGAAAAAATGTAGAAAGGTAGTGTATCTTGGGCATCGTCGATTTCTTTCGATGAATCACCAGGTTAGAAAGAAAGGCAAGCATTTTAAAGGTGAGACAGACCACCGGAGCAAGCCTCGCAACAGAACTGGGGAAGATGTACTTGAGATGATCAAGGATGTGAAAGTAGTCTTTGGAAAGGGGACGGGCAGTGAACCTGTTCCGAAAGACGCTACGGGACACGCACCCATGTGGAAGAAGAAGTCAATATTTTGGGAGCTACCCTATTGGCATGTACTAGAGGTCCGCCACGCGATCGACGTGATGCACCTGACAAAGAATCTTTGTGTCAACCTTCTAGGATTCATGGGTGTGTATGGGAAGTCTAAGGATACACTTGAAGCACGACAAGAGTTGCAGCGCATGAAAGAACGAGACAACCTACATCCAGAGAAGACAAATGATGGACGCCATTACTTAAGACCTGCTAGCTACACTCTTAGCAATGAAGAGAAGGAAATCATGTTTGAATGCCTAAACAGCATCAAGGTCCCATCTGGATTCTCCTCCAATATAAAGGGAATAATAAATATGCAAGAGAAGAAATTCCTAAACTTAAAGTCGCATGACTGCCACGTGCTTATGACGCAATTGCTTCCGGTTGCTTTAAGAGGAATTCTACCTCCACATGTACGTCTTGCCACTGTGAAGCTCTGTGCATTCCTCAATGCAATTTCTCAGAAGGCAATTAATCCACTAGAACTGGCTACTCTACAGAATGATGTGGTTCAATGTCTTGTGAGCTTTGAGTTGGTGTTTCCTCCATCCTTCTTTAATATCATGACACACCTCCTAGTTCACCTGGTCAAGGAGATTCATATTCTCGGTCCTGTGTTCCTACACAACATGTTCCCCTTTGAGAGGTTCATGGGAGTACTGAAAAAATATGTTCACCAACGTGCTCGGCCAGAAGGAAGCATCGCCAAGGGCTACGGGACAGAGGAGGTCATTGAGTTCTGTGTTGACTTCATTCCTGACCTTGACCCGATTGGTGTTCCTGAATCGCGGCACGAGGGGAGGCTATGTGGAAAGGGGACACTAGGGAAGAAAACATATATCGGTACGGGGAATGATTATTTCAATAAAGCGCACTACACAGTTCTTCAAAACTCAACCGTGGTGGATCCATATATCGATGTACACAAGGAGTTCCTACGATCCCAATTTCCAGAGAAGAATGAAGTTTGGATAACACGTGAGCACATGAATACTTTTAGCACTTGGTTGCGAAAGGAATGTCTGGGTAATAACAATATTGATGAGCAACTATATTTGTTGGCTAGGCAACCGTCATGGCACATCCTCACGTACAAAGGGTATGAGATCAATGGAAACACATTTTACACCATGGCCCAAGATCAAAGGAGCACGAACCAAAACAGTGGTGTTCGCGTAGATGCCACAGACCCATCTGGGAAGAGGCAAACATATTATGGCCGCATAGAGGAGATTTGGGAACTAGACTACGCACCTAATTTTAAAGTCCCTTTGTTTCGATGCCAATGGGTCAAGGCGACCGGAGCCGGAGTAACAGTTGACAAGGAGTATGGAATGACAACAGTGGATCTCAACAATATTGGATACAAAGGTGAACCATTCGTCCTTGCTGCTGATGTGACTCAAGTGTTCTACGTGAAAGACATGTCTACAAAACCCAAGAGAGGGAAAAATGATGATAAATCAACCAAAGAGCCCAAACGCCACATAGTTCTTTCAGGAAAAAGAAACATCGTGGGAATTGAGGACAAGACAGACATGTCAGAAGATTATGAAAAAGATGACCGAATACCGCCCTTCAGTGTGACCAAAGACCCAAGCATCCTGCTAAATGCTGAGGAGACTCCATGGTTACGACATGATCATGACCAAGGAACATACGTGAAGAAAAAGATCACCAGTGTACCCGCTTGATATATATTACAGTTTTCGTGTAACTAATAATGATTATGCATAGTCATGGTTCGTTGATGTCAGTGTCGATGCCCCACAAGTTTGGCTCCATTCTGGATTATTTTGTTGGTAGGCCTAATTGACCCTATAATTATTGGGTGAGAGTGTGCGGTAATTCAATTAAACCGGAAAAGGAAGCAAACCATCTCCGAAAAAACACAAACTTGTTGGTTGCCTCACCCGTGCCACGTGACAACCTAAGAAAAATTTTGAGACCAATATGACACAGAAACGTATATGAACTACACAAATTTATCTTTTAAAATTAAATTGTAATTTAAGAGTGAATTTCTCTATCGTGCATTTGGACAATAAAAGATAAACAACCCAAAATTTAACGTTCATATAATGCAAAAAATATTTTCCTATCGAGCACCAGTTGTTTCAGATATTTAAATTTAACATTATATTTTTGCATTAACAAAATATAAATTGTTATTTACATTTGTATTTGTTATTATAAGAAAAGAAAAAAGAATTTATGTTACAAAATTTTCTACAATACAATAATGTAAAAGGAAACACAACTGCTATTTTTAAGTAATTTTATGCCTAATATTGAATTTACTATGCAAGTAACAAGTATTACAACATATTAATATAGCCAAAACTTAATTCAAAACCCAAAACACAGAAAACCCAAAATAAAGGCGGCAGAAGACCCTTTAGTCCCGGGCCGTAGCACCACCCGGGACTAAAGGTACCTTAACCCAAAATAAAGGCGGGAGAAGAACCTTTAGTCCCGGGCCGTAACACCACCCGGGACTAAAGGTACCTTAACCCAAAATAAAGGCGGGAGAAGAACCTTTAGTCCCGGGCCGTAACACCACCCGGGACTAAAGGTACCTTTAGTCCCGGGCCGTAGCACCACCCGGGACTAAAGGTCCCCCTCTTTAGTCCCGGGTGGGCTTATGAACCGGGGCTAAAGGTGTTTTAGTCCCGGGTGGTGCCACGGCCCGGGACTAAAGGTGCCCCGCGTATATAGGGCACAGGGCCCTCCTC
Source organism: Coix lacryma-jobi var. lacryma-jobi (assembly GCA_009763385.1). NCBI lineage: Eukaryota > Viridiplantae > Streptophyta > Magnoliopsida > Poales > Poaceae > Coix > Coix lacryma-jobi. The sequence goes on from CM019825.1 coordinate 64,100,395, forward strand.
CTTCCTCAGATCGACGTCAGAGTTTGCGCCGCCGCCTCCGCCTTCGCCGCCATCTCGTTCTCCCGCTCGGCGTCGTCCTCGGTGCCCTCGGCCTCCCTCGCCGTCGTTCGCGGCGCCCTCTGCCGTCGAGCTCGCTTTTGCCGCGCGCCGCCGTCGTGACATCCTCGCCATTCGCCGCCGGCCGTTGCTCCCCTTGTGCCGTCGTGTCTCGTCCTCGCCGTCGTCTCGCGGCCGCTCCGGCCGAGTGCCTCCGTCCTCGCGCTGCCGGTGAGGAGTGCCACCGCGCGTGCGTGTGCGTGTGCGTGTGCGTGTGTGTGCATGTGTGTGTGTGCAGTGTGAAGTGTTTGTGCGTGTGCGTGTGTGTGCAGTGTATGCATGTGTGTGTGCAGTGTACGTGTAATTAAAGTGTGTGCACTGTGTGTAATAGGAAAAGGAAAATAGAAATCCATATGAATTGAAAATAGAAAATAGTTTTTACCCTAACAAGATATTATGTTTACACACATGTAGATAAAAGAGATTGGTCGCGTTGACCGCGCCGTCCGCCGTCATCCTCACCGCAACGTGATCTTCGGCGTCGTCTGTTGTCGTCCTCACCGCGACATCATCCTCGCCGTCGTCCGTCGTCGTCCTCTCATCAACGGTGTGTCCTTTGCATGTGTTAGATGGAGGAGGAATAATCACTTAGATAATTTGGTCTTTAGATATGTAAACATTTATTTATATCGGTCATGTATATGTTTATGAAATAATCACTTGGATATGTTTATGGAATAATCACTTGGATATGTTTATAGAATAATCACTTGGATATGACTTTTCGATCATGTCGGTAGTGTTATTTTTACGAATATAGTCTTCATGGATATATGTTATTTTTAATGTTGTCAAAACCTAGACCCCAAACCCTAAACCCTAAACCCCAAACCCCTAACCCTAAACCCCAAACCCGAAACCCCAAACACTAAACCCCAAACCCCAAACCCTCAACCCCAAACCCCTAACCCTAAACCCCAAACCCGAAACCCCAAACACGAAACCCTAAACACTAAACCCCAAACCCTAAACCCCAAACCCTAAACCCCAAACCCAAAACACTAAACCCTAAACCCCAAACCGTAAACCCTAAACCCGAAACCCAAAACCCGAAACCCTATGCACGTTAGTTGCAAAAATATGGTGTTTATTATCACTTGGATATGTTTATAGAATAATCACTTGGATATGACTTTTCGATCATGTCGGTAGTGTTATTTTTACGAATATAGTCTTCATGGATATATGTTATTTTTAATGTTGTCAAAACCTAGACCCCAAACCCTAAACCCTAAACCCCAAACCCCTAACCCTAGACCCCAAACCCGAAACCCCAAACACTAAACCCCAAACCCCAAACCCTCAACCCCAAACCCCTAACCCTAAACCCCAAACCCGAAACCCCAAACACGAAACCCTAAACACTAAACCCCAAACCCTAAACCCCAAACCCAAAACACTAAACCCTAAACCCTAAACCGTAAACCCTAAACCCGAAACCCAAAACCCGAAACCCTATGCACGTTAGTTGCAAAAATATGGTGTTTATTATCCTCCATGTCATTCGCAGGAATGGCCGACCCAGTTGACAACATGGAGGAGGAAATGTACGAATTAATCAACAGCGGCGCTAATCAAAATTTAGCAGGTGATGATAACAATAATCAAGAAGTAGATGACGGCAGTCAATACTTTGCCGATTATGAAGAAATAATGCAAGAAAATACTGGCGAGGTATATACCTACAATAATCTCTATGTGCACATGAAATTCTAAATTATTTATAAATGTATTTATAATCTAATGTTCCTACATATGTAGCCCTCCGGATCGACAACGACTACCGGGAAGAGTAGGACCGTACGAGGTCCGAAGAAGCCGTTGGAGGGCCGGTACATTATCTCAGAATTCAACGAGAAAACAGGCCAAGTACTTGGAGAACATGCACAGAGATTTGTTGCCCACTGTGGGTGCCTTGTAAGGGATAAGATCCCGATCAGTGCTCGTGAATGGAAGAAAAAGGCAAGTGCTCCTGATATAAGTTTTGTCTCTGATCTTGATAAGGAACTGGTTTGGCAAGAGGTCCTTGCACATTTCACACTTGAAACAGAAGATATAAATTTGAAGGCCAGAGTTCGGGACTGGGCTATGAAGAAAATGGCAACACTATTCCAGGGCTGGAAGAAGAACTTATACAACAAATTTATCAAGAAGGACCAAACTCCGGATTTCAACACTAAGGCCTACGTCAAGTTGAGGCCATTTTGGGATGAGTTTGTAGAATTCAAGAAATCAGAAGAGAGTGAGGCACGGATCAGAAGGAACCAGCAGAATGCCCGACAAAAACAATACCACCATCACTTGGGATCAGGTGGCTATAAGAGTGCCATTCCTAAATGGGAAAGAATGGAACGAGAGTTGCAAGCCAAGGGCATTGAACCAGAATCGATAAACTGGCCTGAGCGCGCCAAGTATTGGTTTTTTGGTCATGGAGGAAGCCTGGACCAACAAACAGGAAGGGTACACTATGGCGAAAAACTCCAAAGAGCAGCAGAAAGATTTGTTTATGCTAGAGATATGGCTGCCAGTGGCAGGTGGCAGCCGAACAGAGACAAGGACGAGCTGACATACGCCCTGGAGAATCTTGAACATGGTGGGAGAACCAGAGGCTATGGGGAGCTGTCATGGGTACATGCCTTCCCTCAGGACAAAGAGACCTATAGAAGCCGCGCGAGAAAGAAGGAGGAGGAGGCACAGCGGATGCGCCGGTTAGAAGAAATGGTTATTCAGTCACAGGCCGCGGCTCTTGAAGCAGTTGAGCGAGAAAAAGCACTTGAAGGCAGAATGAACGAGGAAATAAAAAGGCAAGTGCAGTTAGCAATGCAAAGTCAATCTGCATCAGAGCCGGGAGTCAACATCAGCCCCCCTGAGCAAATGAAAAGCAGTTGCGCTTCCACAGAGGTCCCAGACGCAGCACTGCGCTTTCCTGTGGACGACATCACCGAGCCTCTCACGACATGTGAACTGCACATTCCACAGGGGAATACCACAGTCATGGTGGCTATAGGTGTTGTATCTCCTATCGATCCTACGAAGACACCAAGAAGTCATGGAGCAATAATACCTCCTGGATATGCTAGCGTCTCGGTGGACAGGGTGGTAAAAGGTTACGAGAATGTCGAACTTGACATTAAAGGAGGTGATGGCGAGAATACATTAGGAGAAGCGGAGAAGACATTCATATGTTGGCGCAAGCGCTATATCATAATTCCTGGCACATCACCTCCTCCTCCTCAACAACCTATCCCTAGGTGTGTATGAAATTAGTGAATGAAACTTAATAGTATTGGTGAGCTAATAGTATAAATGGATACTCATACCATGTTGTTTTCGCAGCAGGACATCCCCCAACCTAAGTCCAATTCTACATTCACCACATGATCACAGTGTTGCGGACGATGATGATCAAGATCAAATACGACGGGATCCATCATCGCCACCGGCCCCATCTCCTCCACGACGGGATCCAACACCGCCACCGGCCCCATCTCCCCCACGGCGTGATCCAACGCCGCCACCGGCCCCATCTCCTCCACGACGAGATCCAACACCGCCACCGACCCAACCATCTCCTCCAAAGCGGGCTCCGACACCGCCACCTGCCCCATCTCCACGGCGGGTTCCAACACCTCCACCGCCAACAAAGAAGAGGCCTGTCACACAAACAAAGGCGTCAGCCCCACCACCTTCGAAGAAGAAAGCACCTGTGAGAAAACCAGCTCCCAAGATGACAAAACTTGCATATGACATGACCGAGGAGGAGACTGACGCTGCAGTGCAAAAAGACTGTAACAAGTTCTTCGAAGCTGCCATTGCTAGTGGTCGAGCAAAGCGAAACCCGGAGAAGCCGTACCTTTTTGTTCGTCCTGAAAAACTAAGGCAAACTGTGGACGCTCACCAAAAAAAGGTACGTGCTGCCCGTAAGGCTTCGCCAAAATCAGACTATGATCGCACACTTAGCAAATCACTTGAGGAGGACAAGAAGGCAAAGAAGAGAGCAGGAAAGGGTGTCCCACAGCTCGGGGAACAAGAGAAGCAATCAGTGCCAGATCTAGTTGTTGATAATGAATACGGTACAAACATGGAAATCATACAACGAGCATATGGAGACGTTGATCCTGCGCAACTGCTCACATTTTTCGAGGAAACTGGTTTGAATGTGGAAAACATACTCGGAGAAGCAGGCATCAAAAGTGCTCCAGAAGTTGATAAATGGCAGAGGGCATATGTATATGGCCAAAGTCTATACAACCCAGCGGCCCTGAGGGATCTTGGTACACAGATGCACTTGCTAAATCAGTGGTACCTTACAGCGTGTGGCAGAAAAGCTGATGACTACATTTGCGTCAGAATTAGAGACCATGATTACTTCCGTGGTGATGACATCATATATGTTCAGTTTAATGAGTTACATCAGCTCTGCCACATGGACGCTCTCGACAAATCTCTCGTCAGCTGCTTCTGCCTGTAAGTGATTGTTTCCTTTAATAATCTCACTTTAGCTTATGTATATGTATAAGTAATTATCCTCACACTGCTAGCAAGCGTTTCTAAACATGTGCAGAAACATGATGAGACAACTAAGGCGTAAAAATGACAAGGAGATTGGTTTCATCGATCCATATATCGTCTTCAAGCACCCAAGCAATACTCACTCGGATGCATGGAAAACTCAAACAGAGAGTAATTTGCGGAGGTTCTTGGTAAACCAAAGGGACAAAAGATATATACTATTCCCCTACAACTTTAGGTGAGTTTTGTTATCATATGCACATTTTATTATAGGTTGACATAAAGATATATATATGTGTTGACTATATAAACATAAATGCAGTTTTCACTGGATTCTAATGGTGATCGATCTCCACGAGAGTCGTTTGCTAATCTATGACTCTCTGAGAAAACCACAAGAAGATTACCAAGATATGATTAATATTATCCGAGGGTAATGTGATCTTTAAATATTGATTCCTGCTATAGCTCTTTAACTCTGCAATAGTTAATTAACGTTCCAATTATTGTGAAGGGTTTGGACTTGGTTTGTTCAGAAACACCGTCCGGATCTGAAAGCGCAACTTCCTGATCCTCTACTCCTAAATGTAAGTTGTAGAGTACCTCCCCGCCTCTTTACCTTAATTAGCATCACTCAGCAGACGCACGCTCAACCGAGAGTACTCTTTTTACATATTGTACAGTGGGTTCTACGGCAGTCACCGGGAAACAATTTATGTGGGTACTATGTTTGCGAGTTTCTGACGGTGTATGAAAAAAGAACTCCTTTACAGAGTCAGCAAGTACGTAACATGTAAATAAATTTATTTTATTTTTTGTTGCTATTACATAAATATTATGTATGTTAATACTTTCTTTTTATTTTAATCCAAATTGAAGGAGACATGGTTGAAGAACCAGGTGATGGATAAGGTCCGCCTCAAAGCAATTCAAGAGACCATCGCGGGCTTCCTTAATGACCATGTCCTTAAGTCTGGCACCGAGTATTGGTTTAATAAAGACGAACCAATGAAGCCAAACCAAGATGAACACTTGTATGACCTCTAAGTTAGGAACGGTATTATATTTGTGTGTAAATATCAAGTTAAGCATGCATGATGGATAATGTTGTATATTTTATGTACATATGTGTGTATAGCTAGCTCTATAATATATATATATATATATATATATATATATATATGTATAGTTTCATATTTCATTTGTGTGTAATTGTAAATTTTATGTGTTTATATATATTTATTAGCAGCGAAGAATAATACGTGTATTTGAAACTGGGCTAATATAATAGAATATATTAGCAGCGAAGAATACGTATTAGAAAACCTAATGTAATTGTAAAACCAAAAACAATAACCAATTGAAAAGAACAGAAAAAGAAAAAAGAAAAAAGCAGATGGATCTTTAGCCCCGGTTGGTAACACCAACCGGGACTAAAGAGGCCAGCCACGGTGGCCCGGCTGGAGGCCCCTTTAGTCCCGGTTGGTAACACCAACCGGGACTAAAGGGGCCTCCAGCCGGGCCACCGTGGCTGGCCTCTTTAGTCCCGGTTGGTGTTACCAACCGGGGCTAAAGGTCCCTCCATTAGCCCCGGGCCATGGAACCGGGGCTAAAGGTCGGGGCTTTAGTCCCGATTCCTTAGCCCCGGCTCCATGTCCGGGGCTAAAGGCCAAAATGGCCCGGGGCAATAGGCCTGTTCTGTACTAGTGACTACTAGCTAGGAAATACTGTAAAATAAATGATGTTGGGACTTGGGAGTGCATGCTACTGAAGAACCAGCAAGACTGCTTGTGCTTTCTCACACTTGGATATTGCCGTGGATGACTTGGGGTCAAAGCCGATGATGAGAGCCAGCATGGGCACGAAGATGCCGCCACCGCCGACGCTCCCGCACGCCGCGCCGAAGAACCCGATCAGTGATCCCACCACAACTCGCCATCCAAGTTCCATTGGCTGTGTATACAGGAAACATCCATTATTATTCAGAAAACCAAATGATAACTGAAGCACTAAAGATCTATTTGGGATCCGCTCCACAAACTCTATCATGAAACAGGTTAAAAAAACTGAAGGATTTAGAGCAACCGTCCAAACACATCGTAAACTATAATAGTATAAACCGGGCGATATGGTAGGGTAACCATGCATGCATATATATATATATATGGACCGGAGTTGTGTCTGCATTAATTACCGGCCAAACGTGGTGGTACGCCTTGCCATTGTTCCCCGAGGTCGCTAGGACCATCTCCGGCGCCGGCGCCCCTGGTGTGGCGGCTGTCGAATTCCTCATCGGGTCCTCGGCCGCTGCCACGGCAACGATGGCCGCCAACGCGCACGCGACGCCGAGCGTGGCAACGGCTTGCAGGCGCCACTGCTTCCTCGCCATTCCGGCCTGTCTCTCTCGGGCCACCACCACGAAACTAAAGATGCAATGCAATGCAGTGCAAGCAAAGCCAGCCGGCGGCCTTCTCGATCTTTTATTTCCGCTCTACAGGCCAGGAAAGTAGAAGTACACTGGTGTAGTGTTGATGATGCTGGAGTGGAGCTCAGCTCGGTGCCGGCCAAACATGTATAGCTTAGCTAGTGGGAACGCAGGATGCATGCTGCATCTGCATCCGATCCGGGTCACATCTCCCCGGCGTTTCAATTCACACACTCTGCGTACCGCCTGCACTCAGCTTTTCATTATATATATGAATATATATTATTCTAATTCGAGTTGTCGCAGCACTGCACGACACGCGTTGATCTCGACGAAGGCCTAATTTATCTATCGATGATATGGCTCTGGGCACTCTCGGCAACTAGCGCGTACACGCGGTTCAGGAGCAGGTAGAGTAAGAGCACATCCAACACATGCTGTTACTCGCAGAATGAAATCTTGGGTTTCGCTCAGTGGCGGAGCTCATCAATTTTGAAGACTAGGGCCACTATCAAAGCATATGTATCAAGTGAAAATACCGTCTACACAAGGTCTAATACCGATAGATGATAAAACTACTGATAAATATATAAATTTAGATGTTATCTCAATCTACACTTTTATCCACCACATAATTGATGGAAACATAAAAGTGATTGAAAATAATACCTAAATAATGATGGTTTGGTTTACCCTCCCCTCTTATATCTCTATGAACAACATCATATAAATCTACAGATAAATTTGGTTAGGTCTGTTGGATAACCTGTTTCTTCTACTACTTTTGATTGTGTTCTTTAGATTTGAGATTTAAGAATGGGAATAGCAAATTACCCATTTGTATCAGGATCTCTTGTATTGCAAATTGGTAGGGCAGGCGTGCGTGTAGTCTGCGGGCTGCTGCATTGCCTGCTCATGTGGCCACGCGGAGCCAGGAGCCAGCATGCTGGCCTGCATGGCGGCGCCTATGGGCTATGGCTGCTGCTGCCAGCACCGGGTCGCCACGCCCGCTTGGCCAAATGGCCAGTGCAGCTACGGTGGATGCCTATGCCTTGTCCTGCTGGGTGGTCCGACGCCCGACGAGACCGCGGGAGGGCGGAGGCACAGCGCCAGGCAGGGTATATCCGTGGAACAGAGGCCGTGCTGTTGAATCGCAAAATCACCCTCACCCGTGTCTCTCTCTGCTGGGCCGGAAGTCTGCAACATTTGACCCATCGCCTAGTTGGGCCAGAAAACTACATGTACTATAAAGAATTTTCGGGCCACGCCTAGGGCCTTGGGCCACTGGCCCTAGTGGCCCAAGGCCCAAATCCACCCCTGGTTTCGCTCGAGGTAGACGTTGGTTCGGCTGATTTATACGGTTAATTTTTTATAAAAGGAAAACCTATATACTATTCTATGAAGATTAAAACCAGTACGTAGAGTAGCTCAAACGAACAGACTTTTGGTTTCCTCATAGTATAGGATCTTAGGTTTCACTCTATCAATGCATGTGGTCTGTGGCACGGGCGGAGCCCAGTGGAGGCGAAACTGGGCTCCCGCCTCCCTTGGCCCATGTAATTTTGTTAAAGCCCACCCCCACTCAGGTACGCAGGAAGAGGAGAGGCCGGATTGAGCGAGGAGCGACTCCATCACAACACACTCACATTTCCGTTTCCGTGACTCCACGTCGGCGTCAAGGGACAGCGTGCCACTAGTAGAATACTGCTCATAGCTGGCGCCCCCTATTCATAGCACATGCGGTTGTAGTTATCACGCGCCTGTGATATAAAAGGGGGCAGTGAACAGTTGACAACCGCCAGTGCAAATACATTTGCACTGGCGGTTGGACTAAGCCAACCGCCAGTGGAAATGTATTTACACTGGCGGTTGGCTTAGCAAAACCGCCTGTGTAAACACCACCATTTCCACTGGCGGTTGAGTTAAGACAACCGCTTGTGCTATCTCTGATATAAATACCCTCTTTTCCTCCCCGAGCAGCACTGTTTCTCGCCGCCACCTTCCATAACAGGCAATTTTGGAGGTCCAGATTTTACAAAATACAAGGGGGAGGTTTTCATCTTCATTTCTTCGAAGGAGATTAAAAAGAAAGGTTAGTTTGTGTCTCACTTGTCTCAATTTGCTCATTCTTGCTCAATTTGATGATTCACTTTTGAGATGTAGGGTTTCACACACCCTGCGTACCGCCTGCACTCAGCCGTCGTCGTGAGAACTGACCCAACTCGATCGCCCAGCTTTTTATTATATATATATGAATATATTATTCTAATTCGAGTTGTCGCAGCACTGCACGACACGTTGATCTCGACGAAGGTCTAATTTATCTATTGATAGTGGCTCTGGGCACTCTCGGCAACTAGCGCGTACGCGGTTCAGGAGCAGGTAGAGTAAGAGCATCTCCAACACATGTTACTCGCAGAATGAAATCTTGGGTTTCGCTCGAGATAGACGTTGCGTCGGCTGATTTCACTACACCACAACACCATCTATAGCGATGGACTATCTGACGCTAAAAGCGGCTACAGCGACAGGCTGTCTGATGCTAAAAACATATAGCGTCAGACTTCTGCAGACGCTGTAAGTCCTGACGCTAAAAATCTTTAGCGTCAGACGGGACTTTTAGCGTCAGACAGCCTGTTACCTTGAATATTTTTAGCGTCAGACAGTCCGCAGCTAGTTTTTAGCGTCAGATAGCCAGCTGCTACTCTTTAGCGATAGACTGCACGCTGCTATAGATAGTTTTACCGTCAGATGGTCCATCAAGATAGTTTTAAATGGTTAAAAAAATAAAAGTTGATCTGCCAACAATTATTACAAATGTCACACTGAGCTTCAAAAGTTCATTTAAATACACAGCTAGAATTCAACTTCAATAAAGATACATCTTCACAAATTTGATCAAAAGTTTACATATATATCACATTCAACTTCAATAAAGATACATCTTCACAACTTCAATAAAGATACTACTGTTTCCTAAACAGTGTTTCACACTAGCACGCATAGGCACTGACTTGGCAAAATGGAGTGTGTTTGTTGCACAACTAACATAATCTATATTCTAGATGGTAGTAACTAGATAATTTCTATAATAATCTAAGCTGCTGCAAAATCAAGATAGCCATACAAAGGCTCATTCCTTGTGGCAGGGGTGATGAAACATGAGAGGATCCATCTCCACTTGCCTATACATCAAAGAGAAATGACGTGTACAGTTGCCTATACATAAATCTCAGAAAAAAGATCTCATACTAAAATTACTAATTGAAACCATATTGAAAGTATTTTCAGTGAACAAGTTGAATGATAGTATAACTATCTAAGCGACTGCCTTTCTGGTCAGTGCTATGTTTTATACCTACTCTGAAATTCTTATTAAACATCACAACTCCAAGAACTGCCCCAATTCTTATTAAACATCACAACTCCAAGAACAGCCGCAGGGACCAAACCAGCCAAACTAAGAAAAAAATAACAGCTAGTAGTTCTCTTAACCTGAAAGTTGAACGAGCTGCTACAGTTTAACACTGAATACACATCCTCATGGAGCTCCAAAAATAAACCTGCAGGTTGAAAGATAATTGCAATATTGAAAGAGAAGCCCACAAAAAATGGCGACTAGAGAAAGTAATGGACAGATCGAATTTTTTTGCATAATATAACTGTAACTAGAGGGTTAAGCTACAACAGTAGCCCTGGTTTCAGCAATAAATTTTTTTGCATGATGAATTTCAGATATATATGAAACACAAATAAGTTCTCCCCTTTACAGTCTCATTCAGGAAGCTATTTGACTGAATAGAAAAATATATCTATAATTGGAGAATTTGCAATAACTAGCAACAACAGGATCATACTTCTGGAGGTATTGACAAGATCAAGGCATCTAATATATTTCAGTAGTAAAGTATGTAACATTGCCTAAATTTCTTTGTCCTACAAACATTGCCTAAATTTCTTTGTCCTACAAGGCTTTCATGAGTTAGCACCATTGCTTACTGTCATTACAGAATACAGAGCAAGGAATTTTAACTCTAGCAGAAACATGTGATTTTCCTGTCTTAGAAAGACAGCTTGTCAGAACATGCAAGCACACTGTCCACCAGGGTCTCGTGCTTTGGATAACAAGTATCTTCGTAATTCATCCAACCCACTCATTACCACACTTTTTTAGAAATCCTATATTGCAGGATCATATCACAAAGGATACATAATGATTAATACTTGCACAGCAGTATACTAATGTTTTATAACACAACAATATATTTTAGAGAACATTACCACATAAGTAGCTAGTTCAGGGAACTATTATATACTCCTATATACAGTAGACTACCTAATTCAGTACACTAATCACTAATGCTTTATATATTATGTATATGGTCCAAAATTCAGTAATCACTAGGAACCAGTAGGGACGTTGATGTCTTTTTTTGTTTTTTCTAAATTGCAATATAGTTGAAGCTTCAAAGCCTTGTGATCACCCATATGTGATCAACATGGCATAATATACAGTTTTTTAGGTTTGGCATATTGAAACAAATAAAAATATATGAATACATCAGCTAAGTTGCAAACCATTGCTTGCTCATTGTTATGGACTGCAAGGAAAATATAGGCTTAGGATAACACATGGCTGCTAGTTACCAGGACAACAGTCATTATTCTATAAATGCATACATTAAGGCAAAAAAATTGACAATACATATCTAAAAGCCTATAAAACTTATAAGACAACTTACCCAAAATTACACATGCTTCTTACCTATAGCTAACTAGCATATAAACTTATTATTTTCCTTCAGAACATGAAGGGGCAACTTATATTGATGTGGTGTAAATGAGGAACATCATGCAATGGCAGTATGCACCTTACTCATTTAATAAACTCATATATCTCACACAAGAGCAGTTTCATCACTAGAAACAAAAAAACAGCAGGGAGACATGTAATGTTAAAGGAGCATAGCATCACCTTATAGCCTGCAACAGAACGTACCTATGCACAATCTTTAGTAGGAAATACAACTAACTGAAAATTGGACAAGTGAACAAATACTAAATCTAAAGGAGGATAGCATCACCTTATAGAAAGGAGGATAGCTGTAGTTGTGGACGTACCTGTGCACGCATATGGGTAGTTGTCATTGCTAACCATGGGGATGAGGACGACAGCCACCGCTACAATTTCACGGCCATAGCTAGATCTGAATGAAGGAATAATGTTTACCTTGCCACCGTACAGTGTGGATGAGGTGGTGCCCGTCGGCCGTCGTAGCCTCCCTAGCTGCTCGGCTGCTCGCGGCCGCCACCGCAGTGCTCTTCTCGCTCGCTCTGCCGCACAGGGTCGCCGCCGCCTCGCCTTAGGGTTACGGAGTTGGTGTACTACCGAGTGCTAACTGCTAGATATGAGGCAAATACTGTGTTGTGGTGTAGTGGTAAGGGATGAATTTGAGCAGATACAACAAGAAGGAAGTTATTCTGAAATCTAAAAATAAATGAATATAACAAACTTCTAGATTTAAATTGTTTAAGAATTCTTAGTTCCATCTCACAAATATATTTTGTAGGAAGCTGATATAGAGTATTTCAGCAAGACAAAGCAACAATGTACTTCAGTTTGGGGATTAGCTACCCTACCAACACAATCCAGTCACGCTACATGCATCTCCTAGTCGCAGCAGATATCAACTGAATGGCTACCTGCAATACCAGATTGCACAAAGAACTGCATCAATTAAAGATCATGTCAACTTATCATTTTTTTTTACTTTTGTCAAACACTCAAACATAAGATACTAGAGAAGAAAATAAACTCTACGAATATGTGGATCACTGTCATTGACAACCGGAATGGCGATGTGCATTGTTGTCATAGATAACATCAATGTGATAAAGCTAACTGAAAAAATGGCATATATATGTTACAAAGGTCATGAAGCAGTTGTCTAAAATATTTCTATATGAAACCGAGAAAGAAGAGAGTATATGCTGATTTTAGAGGATAGTTGATTCTCACTAACACTGTAACACAAAACAGATCTGCCGGCTAATAAATTTTGCCATCAAATATTAAACTAACTAAAATATCGAATGTGATTAAAGAGTTAATTCAGGTAATATCTTTTTTTTGCTTCTAGTATCTAGCAAAAAAAATAAATTCACATTAGAAGCAATATTAGTTAAAAAAAATTCGAGTTAGTGTGGCAGCGCTAGCTCTATAACAAGTCCACAAAAAATATGAAATGATTTTTTTACCTTGAATGAACATGTGGCAAGAATGATCTCAAAATTTTATTAATGTGTCACCAGCTATTGTTTTTTCAGTGGAACGTATCGATCAATTTTAAGCTCAAGCACCACACAATAATAGTGGTGGGCCAGGACCTGAATATAAGTCAAAATATCATCAACGAACCGAATCAATCTCCAGCTATTTGTGAGTTTCTGATTAACTTATCTCGAACATGCAGGTTCAGGTATTGTCAATTTTTTCTGTTACACGACATAAGCAGTAGCCTCCTTGGCAAGCAGTAGTAGTTCTATTTTAGATGCGCAGACCTCAACCAACATGTCCACATCAAAATAAAAAATACCGATTAGTCTACCCAACACACAGATGAAACACTAAACTATGTTGCTATTTTGTTAGGCCACAAGTTCAGATGAAATCAGCCTCACAACATTGGGCATATTAATTTCAGATCCAATTGATCTAGGAGTGTTTCAGAGAGGTCAAATGCACAACCACACAAGATATCACACAAAACCATATCAATTTGCCCTTACCTTGGAGCGGGGCATTGGATTCACGACGAATGGAGAGGCGGCGACTCCTACTTCACCATGCACATCTGAAGGGGAACCTATGGAGTGTAGAAAACAACCGAATGGCATGAGCCTCACCGTGGTTCAATATCGGAGCATGTACGGGAAGGAGAAATAGAGTCCAGATCTCGCGAGCAGAGCTGGAGCAGGTCCTAGGCGGCCGACGTGAAACTCCCTGCACGGCTATCCTAGGGCGGGCAGCCAGCCAGGGTTGATGGTCGGGGCGGGCATCCGGCCGGGGGTCCGTAGTTGGAGGCAGGCTGGACGGTCGTGGCCGACCTTTGGGGCGGGCAATGTCCGGGGTCGGGGACCTGGCGTGGGCAGGGGTGTGGATGTGAGCGGCCGACCAATGTCGACGGTCGATGGCGGGCTGGCTGTCCGGGGGCGGTCGAGAAGAGGTGGGCGAGCATCAGGGGCGGCGGGATGGAGGTGGGCGGGCGGGCGTCGGCAGGAGCGGCGGTGTGGATGTAGGGTTGGAAAAGTGAGGTAGGGTTCGGGGATTGGGGGCGGGTGGGGATTTTCTCTTTTTTTTTCTTTTTTTTTCTTTCTTGCCTGGGTGGAGCACACCAGCTCAGCATGGGTCCCATTTTCTTTAGCGTCAGACAGACTGACGGTGTACTTGGCTTTAGCGTCAGAGCGTCAGACAACACATCGCTAAATGAGGAATTAGCGTCAGATGATCTCTAAGCTAACTTTAGCGTCAGATTATCCATCCTTAAATATAACTTTTAGCGTCAGATGTCTGACGCTGATACGGTGTTGTGGTGTAGTGTTTGTACCGTTAATCTTTTATAAAAGAAAAACATATATACTGTTCTACGATTGATTTATACAAATTAAAACGAATAAAAGAAAAACATATATACTGTTCTACGATTGATTTATACAGATTAAAACGAGTAGAATAGCTCAAACGAACAGAGTTTTGGTTTTGTCGTAGTATAGAATCTTATGTTTCACTCTGTCAATACATGTGGTCTGTGGCACGGGCGGAGCCCAGTGGAGGCGAAACCGGGCTCCCGCCCCCCCTTGGCCCATGTAATTTTCTTAAAGCCCACCTCCACTCACGTACGCAGGAAGAGGAGAGGCCGGATCGAGCCAGGAGCGACTCCATCACAACGCACTCGCATTTCCATCTTCGTGACTCCACGTCGGCGTCAAGGGACGGCGAGCTCGACTCCTTGCAGGCCCCAGTCCCGTCCTGCTGTGGTGCTCGAGATCCCGACGACCACCGCGTCCCTCGTCCATGATGTAGGAGCCAGGAGCGCCTGCTTAACACTACCCCTTGCCCCCTTGCTGGTTGCTACACGGGACTGGGTTGCCGCTACTGTGCTACAGGTCAGTCTTGAATCCTAAACTGGATCCCAAATCTATGTTTTCCCCTAATTCTTACGATGTAATTTGGCATGATTTTATTAGATTGGATCAAATTAACTAGACATGATTTATTAATTAGGTAGTGATGATGCGTCTGAAAAATCTCCATTTTTTTACAAAAGAAAAAGAGTTGAATCTTCTGTTGAGGAAGGGGAAGAAGGGGAAGATCCATTTGATGCTCCTCCAATACTTCAATTGGGTGATTTGGGACAGCAGAGGCAAGACCAAGAAGTAGCAGCACCTCAGTTAGATGAACTGGAACCCCAAAGGCTAGAAGATGAAGATGCAGAACAAGAAGCTGCTGCAGGTCAGTTAGATGGAGATCAAGTATTAGAAGAAACACAAACAGAATCACCAGCGGTAGAAGATGCTCAAGAAGAAAATCAAACAAATGAACCTACTATATTTCGAGGCATTGAATTTTTGGAGCGAGATCCTGCTTTGCGTCCGCAAATTTGGCAATACCCTGTTAATCAGAGAGATCAAGTGCGGCGAGCGTACTTGCAGTTAGGTCCTATGCAACCATTATTGAAGAAATACAAGCCTTCTGCCCTCCCGGAATCGTCGTCATTTCAATTACATTTGGTTCAGCCAATTTCCATCTTGGTTATATTATTCAGAGAACAGTGGTCGTGCATATTATTTTTTCTCCTTTATCTGCAGCAAAAAATATAAAGAGGCTAGGTGGTTTTGATGTCTTCACAGCTCAAGGATTTGATAGCTGGAAGAAAGTTAATGATGGGAAAAAATGTGCATTAGTTCATGTAGGATCTACACCTTGCTCACAACACAACAATGCACTGAGAGAATGTCAAGCTATACTGAATCAGCCAAACCATATAGCAAATATTATTGAAGTGACAAGTGACAGGGAGAAGGAAAGAAACCATCTATGTCTGAGAACTTCAATTGCAGTTGTTAAATGATTAACATTTCAGTCTTGTGCTTTTAGAGGGCATGATGAGACACCTCAGCCAAGAAACAGAGGTAACTTTGTTGAGATGGTACAACTTCTTGCTGAATTTAATCCTGAAATTGCAAGTGTAGTTTTAGAGAATGCTCCAAAGTGTTGAAGTACACTTCACCTGAGATTCAAAAGGAGATTCTGAGTATTTTTGCAATGAAAGTCCGGAAGCATATCCGTGATGAAATTGGCAATGCTAAGTTCTCTATTCTAGTGGATGAAACATGTGATGTGGCAAAAAAGAGCAAATGACACTTGTTTTCAGATTTGTTGATAAAGATAGTGTTTTGCAAGAACGGTTCTTTGACTTGGTACATTTAAACAACACTAAAGCAGTGACGCTAAAGGATGAATTGTGTTCTGTACTATCCAAGTATGAATTTGATATCCAGAAGCTTTGTGGCTAAGGGTACGATGGTGCCAGCAATATAAGAGGGGAGTTAAATGGACTGCAGACACTTTTTCATAGAGAACTAAGAGAATACCCCGCGTTGCTGTGGAAATTATCGGTAAAATTATACTATCTATATTACTAATATATATGAATAAATAAATATCACAATATATGCTAGTGGATGATTTTTAGTATTCTGATGTAGACAACTAAATATATGTTAGTAATTGATCTGGTTTGCTGATGTGAATAGCTTGAATAAAGTCATAAGGACATGTGTTAGTGGATGCTGATGTGGACAATTTATATTGGAGGGATAGTTAGATGTGCTAGATAGTAGAGTATTCCAGTAGATGCTTGTGTGGATGTTTTGCATGATAAGATAAATAGTTAGTGGGACTTTCCTTTATAAGAGTTATAGATGTCCATATGCATATTATGTTCACTGCTATGCACATCGCTTGCAACTTGCTCTTGTCGCTGCGGCAAAGGAGGTGGTTCATGTTACCCAGTTTTTTTAGCATCTTCTCTTTATTATAAACATTGTTGACTTATCATCAAAGCGCCATGATGAGCTCCATGATGTCCAAATGGTTGAATTAGCATGTTTGTTAGCAATTGATGAGCTTGAGACTGGTCAAGGAGCAAATCAAATCCACTCATTGAAATGTTCTGGAGATACTAGGTGGGGTTCTCACTTAGGTTCTGTTTCTAGCCTTATGGACATGTTCAATCCAGTAAGTTTAGTTCTACAAAATTTAGCTGCTGATTCAACAGCTGGTTCAAATCGTGCTGATATAATCACAGATTTCAAAAAATAGAAGAAAATAAGAGCAGACTTCTAGGTTGTAGTCCTATGTCTGATTTTTATTTATTTGGTGTCTTGTCTTTTGTCTAACAGCCCCATGGCTTTATGATCAATTGTATTTTGGTGATGATCAGGCTAACAATCTGCACAGCCATATGATATGAGCATGCATGGGCTGGGTATGAGTATATGACTAGTTATAAATATAAATATAAATGTATATATTAATGATATTATAAACATTGTCATTTCATTTCTGGTGTCAAATTTACACTTGTTCTTGTTTTTTTTTTGAAATTTGCGCCTCCTATAATTTGGCTCACCCTCTGCCACTGGTTTATGGGAAATATAGACTTTTTTTCTTTCTTTCTAATGAAATATCGGCAACATCCAGGCCTAGCCCAGTCCACGAGAGAAAAACAAGCAACTTAGTTGCCTAGTGGGACATGCCGCACAGTAACCCCACACAAGTACCCAACAACTACATATACAAATTTAGGCCTTATTTAGTTGATGCGTAAAAAGTGTTTGAGTGTGTCATCGGATGTTTCAGCACTAATTTAGTCTATTAAAAATAGACTAATATGAAAACAAATTACATATTCCTTCAGGAAACCGTAAGAAAAATTTATTAAGACTAATTAATCTATTATTAGCACATGTTTATTGTAGCACAACATTATCAAATCATGAACTAATTAGGTTTAAAAAACGTCTTGCAAAGTTATCGCAATCTGTGTAATTACTTATTTTTCAGTCTATATTTAATATTTCATGCATGTATACAAACATTCAATGTGATGAGTGAAAAGTTTTTGAAGTGGGAAGTAAATAATACCTTAAGGGGAAACCATATATAGACTAAAGAACGTCCAAATGAACAATAAATCGCTCAGGATGGATAAACTAGGCACACAAACACCACACATAGGAAGGAGGGGCATGGATGATGTTCAATCTCGTAGGTCATCGACAAACACCCTAAACCAAAAACCTTGCAGGGTCCATCCAACCACGTGGAATGGTGGGAGGAAGAATAATTGTCATATGTTATTGTTACCAAGCTTAATCATGTTGACAGATATAACAACCCTAAATCCTTCAAGCTTGATCTATTCATCCCAATGGTCCTTACACAAAAACCAAGGCTTCACAAACCCAACGACACATACACCCAATGTGAACTCACCATTGGATCCTCTTATAGTGGCCAACATACCATCGAACGCATCTCGACTCAGGTTGAACTGGGACTTGAACCCCATCACACGGCCAATGACATCCAGTTGAGAAACCGTTGTCCGATCGTGAAGGGATTTCTGTGCCAAAGATATCATGTCGTAAAACGCCTTTGCGGTCTTCTCCATCTCCTCCTTCGTACGTCCTTCAACGTACTGTGCTTCTTGGAAGTCATCTAACATGTCTGCTACCCCCACATCAGCATCAAAGTCCTCCAGACGTGGTCGCACTGCCTCCGCTCTCAAACGATGTGCTTCACCATGGTAGATCCACCGGGTGTAGTACGGTGTGAATCCATTGTTCAGAAGATGTTTACCCATGTTCTCATTGTCTTGCCTTCTCCGGTTCCCACATCTGCTGCACAGGCACAATACTTTCATCTCTCCTAGCCGAGCTAGGCCAAATGCATTGTTCAAGAAAGCATCTGTCTTGCGCAACCATTCATCAGTGAAGTCACTTCTGTTTGTGCGGCCCGAGTACATCCACTGACGGTCATCCATCCGAGTACTTACATATCTACCTCCGAGTACTTCCATCCTACTTTCATCTAATAGGTGAGGATATGTCCTAATCCCACCCGCAGATGCGTAGATGAGGCTACTTCCCATTGTCTGCCCCGAGCCGAGACAAAATTTTGGCAGCACCTCCCCGATGGTCTCCCGATACACGTCCCTGTAGGGAGAGTGTGTATCCGGAGAACAACAGGGAGGTGATGCCGAAACTCCGTCTAGAATCGGGGCAGACCATGGGAACTAGCCTCATCGACGCATCTGCGGGCTGTCCAAGTAACGTGGACAATCTGAAACAGATACAGTTATCGATATATATAGAGATCTGCATACCTCCAACCGTATCTCTTTCGGACAGGAGACACCTAACTGGGTTCATGACCTACGACCCTTATCCGGGAGGAGAGGGAGGTTATACCTAGGGTGGCGGTGGAGTCAGGCTAGTGGCGAGGCGAAGCGGTGCAGGCAGACCCGCAATGACGACAAAGACGGTCGGGGTCGCCGAGGATCTCCGGCTTGGCCCGAAAGGTCCTTCTCCTACAGAAAAGACAAAAAAGATAGTATGAATTAGAAATTTCGGCAGAACCTCCCCTGCGCGGTGAGGATTCAAAAACCTGCAAGAAACAACAACACGATGGCCGACATCCACATATATACGACATGATTGGCCGACATCCACATATATACGACACGATGACTGACATCCACATACATTCACATGCATACCACGACTACTAACAACTACTACTTACTACGCGGGGCGATCGACGACGAAGGAGCGGATGAACTCGGGGGCGAGGATGTGACAACGATGGTCTCCTCTCCTTCTCGTCCACCTTCTTCTCCTTCTTCTCCTCCTCCTCTGCTTCTCTTCTTCTCCTCCTCCCCACCTAGGCCGAGGGGCGCGGGAGGCGGAGCGGGCGCCGGTGGGGAGGGGTGCCGGCGGGGAGGGCTCGAGCGGGGTGGTGCGCCGGTGGGGAGGGCGCGGGTGGGGAGGGGCGCCGGGGAGAGGCGCGGTCAGGAGGGGCGCCGACGGGGAGGGGTGCCGACAGGGAGGGCTCGAGCGGGGCGGGGCGCTGGCGGGGAGGGCGCGGCCGGGAAGGAGTGCCGGTGGGGAGGGCGCGGGTAGGGAGGGGCGCCGGGGAGAGGCGCGGTCCGAAAGGGGCGCTGGCGGGGAGGCGGCCGACGGCGCGGCAGCACGACGAGCTCGGCGATGGAGGCGCCGACGGTGGCGAGGCGGGTGCAGGTGCTTGTGCGTGTGCGTGCATGTGTTGGCAGGTGCGGGTGGCCGGCGCTTTTTTGTGTGTTTGCAGTCTTTGCCGAGAGCCGGATCGTGGGGCTCTCGGCAAAGACCGACCCTTTGCCGAGAGCCGTCGGACCTAACTGTTGGCAAAGGTTTTGTTTTTTATTTTTATTTGTAAATTCTTTGCCGAGAGCCCTGGCGGCCAGGCTCTCGGCAAATAATTTACAAATCTATACCTAATAATAAAGAGGCAAAATTTCCGCCTCTTTTTTGGTACCATTTTTTGGTATGGCCTCCTATAACTAACTCTGTGAATGTAAAGATAACTAGAAGTCCTAATCTGTTTACAACATTGAGCCAAAATTTCTATCAACTTTAGATTTTCGTCCAACCTCGTTATCAATTTGGTTTCGGTCTAAATTTATTTAGTCACGTGTTGGTACCTGCAAGCCTGCGTGCGTTCTGGGTGCGTGTGTTTGGGCTATACCCGAGTAGGGTGCGTGTGTTTGCGTTCTGGGTGCGTGTGTTTGGACTGTGCGTGCCTGTGTTGGGCTGTTGTTGGTTGTTTTTATTATTTGCTTATTTTTTTATTTCTCACTTAAGTATATATATTAGGATTTTAATCCTATTATGACATGGGTCAATAAGAAAAAAAAGATATTTTTATTGAGAAGCTACACTACCGGCTACTAAAGAAAAATAAACACTGGTTGGAGCAAAAACCAATCCAATCTGACTGTTTCGTCTCGGTTCAAACCTCTTTGCAACGAAATCGGCCCGAACTTGAAGGCCCAGTCTAGGTAGCTCACGAGACCTCAGCGGCAGTAGAGACGAGCGCTCGTTCAGTTTCGGTCTGGGCATTTAGCACCACCTCACCAGCTGAAGGCGGACGAGCCACGAGCTCAAGCTATAAGAAGAGCGCCTCGTGCCCCGTTGCTCCATATTTACCTGGACGGGGTTGACATGAGATCATTAAGGCTCGTGGACCACTACCAAAATTAACAATTTATAAACTTTGGTCTTTCTGCATTTATTTCTTTTCGAGATTGGGTCAGTTTTGACAAATATTTCTCCCATGAAATAATTTTGACTAAATTTATTATTCTAAAATTTGTAAAATTTATTTTTCAGAAACACATGCAATTTTGTTTTGTTGTCGTGTCCATGTGTCCAGATTCGACTTGATATAGCGCTGTGCTCCGTGGAAAAATCAGGTGACCATGATGCGCGATGGTGACCAATGGATCAATCAATGTATTTTTTTCCCGTTACGGCGTACGGCCATATGTACTATGAAATTAAATTTTGAAATAGATCTACTTACATCACTTTTATTTTTTTAAACTAAACCCAAAAGAGTTTATTTATAGTTAGAGTTTAAAAATTTAAACTTCAGATTAAACTTAGCCTAAAAGATTTTTAGAGTCTCTTTCTTCTCCCGTTGCAACGCACGGGCATTTGTCCTAGTAAATAATAAAAAACAAAACCTTTGCCGAGAGCTAGGTCCGGCGGCTCTCGGCAAAGAGCCTCTTTGTCGAAGGCTTTAGGTAGCTCTTAGCGAAGAATATAATTTTTTTGTTTTTTTCCTCCCAATTTTTAAATCTAAATAAATATATACCTAAGTTATACCTGATCCAATGAGTACGAAAGTTTTGCTACAGTTCCAGCATAAAATAATTTGCCCACAATAAAAATTTCACCATAATTGGATGAAAAAACTGCATCTATGAATTATTCTAATTAATTACAGAAAAACATAGATCTAAATCTACAACAAATACTTTGTTCTAAAGTATACTATATTATATGTTCACTGTGTAGATCTACTTATATGGAGTCCAATAAAATTGGATTTTCTATTTTATGATTTTTCTATGATTTACTATGATTTTTTAAAGATTCAGCCAAAATAAATAAAAACAAAAAAGACAAAATCACGCTACTATAGCAAAATCACCTTCTAAAACCGTCTGGGGGGTTATTTGACCGGTTTTAGAAGTTTAAGGTGTAAAACATCTGGTTTTATATAGTTGAGGGTGTGAAGTAGTCAACGCTCAATAGTTGAGACGGTTATGTAGACTTTTTCCCACTATATAATGATGAGCAGGGAACAACGACAAATGAAGAAAAAAACAATCGGGTAGGTGTCCGCCGGGATTATTGTTGTATCGCACTCCATCATCTTTTGATTTGCAGAGTTGATTCATGTGCAGCTAATCTCCTTCACGCTTACGGAGTACTATTGATTCAGTTGGATTCATTTATGCATCCAATGATTTAATTTCTTCAATAAAAATGGTAGAGAACTCGATCATGCAGATCAGCGGATCTTGACAAATCATGCTGACTATAGTATACATATACTCCCTCTATATAAGAAATATACGACGTTTTGGACAAGATTTCGGACAAACATTGGAATTATAAATCATGAATAACTTTTAAATTATTGAGTTTAAAAATATAAAAACCATATGAATAGATTTGTCTTGAAAAATACTTTCATAAAAATATACATATATCACTTTTTGATAAATATTTTTTATATAAAGGAAGTCAAAGTCATACTTTGGAGACCGTGTCGATGTCCAAAACGTCATCTATTTCATATACAGAGGAAGTATGTGCGTAATATTATATATAGGAAGTATAAGTATTGCTTAATTTGCTGGGTGAACTTGATCGTGTCGGCGTATAGGTAGAACTATATATGTGGCTGTACTATACATACAAGTTTTGTATGTTACAGATGTTGGTAATGTCCGGAATAAGTTTAGGATGCTGATATGTGTGTATATATTAAATCATCATCAATTCTGAATCTCAGGTGCGAGTGTGATTTCATATTCCGCCTGGAACATGGGGTGTAGGCATGTGTGACGCTACGGGCCTCAAAGTCTAATTAATTAGTAGTGGGCTTGCTGGGCTCTGCCTGTAGGCTAGAACCTTATTCATACACTAGTTTTTTAGGTCCCCTATGGATTGTCCCATTATTGAGATTGAACAAATTAAAGTTAAATCAGTTAAGCACCTCTTTCCAGCATATTGCTTGGGGTTGTCCAGCAAAAGAAACATAATAGTAGGTCTAACATGAATACCCTATGAGTGTGGTAAATAAATTCAGCACTTTCATGTACTACTACATCCCATCAATTTTGACAAAATACTCTCTCCGGTCCATTTTGTAAGGTATTTTTGCCTACATCAAAACTCAAACTACTTTATAGTTTTTCACTAATAATTTGGCTAACAACTTTTAAGCATGCAATATAAACTTGATACCATTAGATTTGTAATTTAGGAGACCATGCCAAAAGACACATTATAAACTGGATCAGAGGGAGTACACTCTCCAAGCTATGACAATGCAAATTATGAATACACATATATGATCTGATGAGACTATGTCAATCTATATGGTTTACATGCATGATCTTCTGCTATGGTGCGCTGAATTCGTTGGGATCTTTTGTCCCATATTCTTCAATCATATATATTCATCAATCACTACTTGTCCTATATATCATCCCCTGCTTTGCTTAGCTTATTGCACTTTGTTCCCTACACCTTACAAAGGCTTTCGAAGCCCATGTACTGATGTCGCTCCATCCTGTGAACTATGTTTGAAATGCCTACCCCACCTGCAAGCCAGAAGATCGACCATGGTTTTCTCATCATTAATAAATTAAATACAAATACAAATAAAGTTGTTCTACCAGAAAAATCTTGCATCGGTCAACTTTCAACAGAGCATGGATGGATACTGTACCGAGAGTAAGCGCGCTGACGAAGATCATGGATGCTAAGATGAAGATGATGAGGGACGCCCGGCCCAACCAAGCGATCAGCTTCCTCACGCAGTGCTGCCCCGTGATGGCGGCCACGAATGCCACGCCCGTGAAGTAAGTAGCTGAACACACGATGAACCAACAAGGCAACAAATGTATATGAGATGAGATGAGGTGAGAGGATAAACTGCATATGGGACGAAGAAATTAATAATGGATGATAATGGTATACCATACCATAAAGCACCGGGAATCGGTGCAGTAGGTAGTACTCCACGACCGACATGGACGACGAGAACATCATTGTGAATGTGGCTGTCGCACTTGACACCTGCATATATAGCTCACTTGTTGAATAATCCTCGTGAATTTTCTCAGAAATTGATCCTGCATCAATCAATCCCTAGGTATTGTATGTACCTGGGGAGGAACTCCGAGCTCCAGGAAGAGTGGCCCCATGATGGAGCCACCACCCAAGCCTAGCAGTCCGCCGATGAGTCCTGCTAGGATGCCAAACAAGCAGTATACCAGCAACTGGTGAATTCTTAGTGTACTTTGCTGCTGGCTTCCCTTAGATGATGATAGCACTCTTTTCCCTGTTCTTAGCTCATAGGCTTCATACACTGTCACCCCAACTGCCACTGGGAGCTGCATGCATGCATGCGACCAACAGGAAAAATCATTAGTATTAACCATGTTATCCCCATTGCAAGGGCATGTCTGGGTAACAACGAGATTACATTGCTATTCAAATCAAATTCTAGAATTATTTTGTTACCTGGAGAGAATTCAACACACAGTACCAAACGGAGCAAGAAGCAACATAGTTCTGCAAATAACAAGACACAAACAGTGATAAGTGCAATGCATGCATATTTCATTATGGAAAGGGGAACAAACAAGGCCTACAAACAACCACGGGAAATAATACAACATATAAACAAATCCTAGAACAAAATCAAAAGTTGTGCACAGTATATGAACAGAACATATAAGGCGTGTTTGGTTCGTTGTATATGGGCTGGCTAGGACTCCGAGATGCAGGCTCCAGCTGTTTGGTTGCCTGGATGCCCCACAGGGTCTTGCCGTGCAGATGCAAATGCCCCAGCCGAGCCTGGCTCATAGGAAACGAAACTGAAATCCATTTCCAGGCAGCCAGACTCACGCGATGTGGGAGCTAGAGAAGGGGAGGCGCAATGCAGGTTGGAAGGCATGGGAAGCGCTAGGGGTACTGTGTCCTTTAGCGACATCCCTCACGTATGATACACACCGTTGTCGTCACTTCTATCTCTCACTCATTTTGTCCGTTCTGTCCCGACCACCAAGGACGCCGCCACCGACAACCTCCTAGTTTGCTTTCTCCCTGATGATTGCTCTCCTCAGCCACTAAGAAGGTCCCGACTGATGACTCTATCGTTCATTTTTCTCTCCTATCTCCTGCCCCTTTCTTCTCCCTCCCCTGGTCTAGTGCTCCTCGAATATATCCCTACAGCACCAACCTCTCCTCTCTCTCGATTCATTTTGCAGCAGCGATTTCTTGGCGAATCTATGCACGCAAGCAATTGATTTCTATCTTACCCTTTAATTTCCCTCGATTCCCAATGACATCGAATCCCTCACTTTAGCATCTCATTTGTGTAGCCCCCATCTAGATCTTTCTCGATTCTTTGCTTGAAGATAAGAAAACATGTTTATTTTGGCATGGGATGTTGAATGATGCTTGCTTGTTCACTTATCCCCTAGTTCCCCAAGTTTAAAACTCTATTATTTGTTGTGCAGGACCACAAATCTGCTTCCCCTCATTCTTTTCCCCGTGTATTTGTGCTCTCTAGGGTTACATAGTTGGTTTGGATCTTGAGAGCAGACGAGTATTTCATTGTAGAGATTTTGATCTGTTCATGTGGGACCTAAATACGAGTTACTATTGTCATAGATTTGATTGAATGGCCGTAACATGCATTCAGTCATTTGTGACCGAATATCTGAGCACATGACTATATATGTTGATGATATTTATTTGCTTACTCTGTTGTCTAATATCATAAGGACTTGTCCATGCCAATGATATTAGTTTCATACATTCCTAAACATGATATTTGAACACATATCCATGATATTATAACATTTGTTATTTTTTTTATTCATGAACCTTTTTAATGTTCTGTTATACCATTGTCTAACTTATTTGATCTTTTACTTATCATATTGGACATGTACCGTGATGATTTCACTCCTTAATGAGGTGGTGGACAAGTGCCATGATGATTTAACTCCTTAACAATTTATCTAATTAATGAGGCAATGGTCATGTGCAATGATGAATGGAAATTTGCTTTATATATTCTGTTTCAATTAAGTTGAGGGAATAGGCTCCTACAATGATGACCATGTATGTTTACATGTCTTCCTATTGTTGATTAACGAGGTGATGACCATGAGCTATGATGATTTTGTTAACCGAGGCAATGATTTGGTGAATAATTGACCATTTCCTATGTTATGCAAAGTTACCATTGTCATTCTTATGTGGGATTTGTGCCTCCTTCTTATGTGTCATTGCCTGTGATGCCTTCTTATGTTCAATTTCGCTATGATTATTTCTTGTGACGCCTTCTTATGTTTAGTTTGCTTATGATCATTGCCATTGATGTTAAAATATAGTTTGTTAATGTTTTGAGCACATGCCCATTCTCGATGATTATTGTGTGCCATATTTTGGTTTTCACAGTTTATTGCAACTCTGTTGTCGCTCCTTTTTTTTTTTGCAATGCAACATGTAAAGGTGTCACACTTTTTTGCAAGCCATGCTCATTGTTTTCTTGCTTTGGAAGTGATGTAATCTTAAGTTCATTTTCAATGTGTTGTAATAAAGAGTGGACTGAGTTGGAATGGTGTAATAAAGAGTGAATTGAGTTGGAATGGGGAAGGTAACCTCACCATCCCCATGCATGTGGTAACTGAACTCCTATGTATGCAATCAACCGAACAAGTGACCATGTATTTAACATTTGAATCTTGCATGTGATGCTGACAACCAAACAAGTGCTCATTCTATCTAGGCTCTATAAATGAAGGCAACTAGAAAAGCGTGGATTGCATGGCTATAGCCTGGCTAGCGCTGGCCTGGCCCTCCTGATGCAATGCAGATCCATAAGAAAGTAAGAAGGGAACCAAACAGGGTAATAGACTCGCGCAAATTTGACCTAGTCTAGGTCTTCTAGGCCGGACATGACACCTGTTTTCTATTCTAGGTCCAAAGAAAACTGGGCTGAATATTTTTTTGAGATATTTACTTGTATGGCCTCTAAAAAATACATCTTTCTTCTATATTGTTCTTTTTTTAATGGTCCAAAAGCGATTTTTTTTTTGTATGTCCTTGCGTCAAGTCTGTTAAGTTGTGACGCCAGTTTACTAGTTTAGCCACTGTTAAATATGCGAAATAACTAAAATGCCCCTCCAGCTTGCTTCCCTCTATTTCTCCCGTGTTGGCCACGAACACAGTTGGGGGAAAAAAAGCGAGCCACTCAGGTCCACAATAGAGAACGACGTCGGCGCCGATGGGATCTCTGGCGGGAACCACGGCCGACCAGCCCCCTCCCACCCTTTTGGCCGACGAGCTACATACTCGTGGGTCCGGCCGTACGGCGGCGAGAAGGACGCAGTCGTTGGGCAGGATCGTAGCTACTGTTCCATCGTTCATGGTCATGGCGGTGAGCTTGGCAAATGGCAAGGTACGTGCTGGGGTTACGTCTTCTCGTTCATCGTGGACTCGATCGTGGTTGCACGAACATGGGAAACTGGCTCGTGCGGTTGAGTTTTGTGCCTTCTGTACTTCATTTGCGTGCGAAACCAAAACTAGCCCAAGCTAAATAAGGCCCCGTTTGGCAGGGCTCCTCTACCGGCTTCAGGAGCCGTTTGGAGCCGTTTTATGCCAAACAGAGTAAAATAAAATGGCTCCACTTATAAAACCCCTTTAAATCATGCTCTCAGAGAGGTTTGAGATGGAATAAAGGCAAAAATAGTGGCTTCACCTCATTCTACATGGCGTTCTGTGGGAGCATATTTTAAAGAACTTTATACGTGGAGCTGTTTTGTCAAACGATTTAACAAAATGAATCTAGCTTCACAGGTAGAGCTGTTTATGGAGCAGAAACCCCAAAAAAATGACTTCACTAGTGAAGTAAAGCCGTGTCAAACGGGGCTTAAATTCATGGTACTCCCTCCTTCCAAATCTAAAACAAACTAAACTCTTGCACTTTTTTCGCTAGAGGTAAAATGATCACTTTATCCTGCACTTAACATCGTTAGTGGTCTGAATCGGACGGAAGGCCATAAACAGAAGAGATTTTCGTTTTCGGGCCACACAACTAAGTTAAAAAAGATGTTACGAAAGGAAGATGAATTTTTTTGAAGGCCATACAGATAAATATTTCTTTTTTTATTGTAGTATTAGGATAATTAAAAACCAGTTGAAACATAAAGTTTTTTTTTCTATTTTACTATTTACTTGAGTTATGAGGCTCCAGGAGCCATACTTGTAGTAATGCAGCGTGCCTAGTTTTTTTTTGTTTTGAGATCCTCACCTTTGTGACCTGAAGGCCAAGGAATGATATCCACACGAAAGCAAGGAGACCGAACTCCTTCCAATAAATGTTCTCCAGAATTGATGTCTGAAATTATGTAAGATAGTCTCCATCTCACGACGATCCTTATGATTATGGCTTGAAAATAAAAGCGATGTCTACGTACATGATGCTTACCGCTTCATCTGATGGGGTTTTTGCCTTATTATTAGCTGGTGGAGCATCTGGTTCTATAGGGATTGTTGTTGCATGCTCTGGTTCCTGACCTGGCATTTTGGCAGTCAAATTATTGCAAGGAAGAGCATTTCATTTTGTGAGAGATTGGCTTGTTGTGTTTTAGGTGCTCTAGCTCTTACATATCTGCTCCGGTTTTTTTGCATCCTCCTGAGAAGAGGCGAAGAGATATATGATAATATAAAGTAGTTCCATTAGCACAACAGGCGATATATATAAAGAAAGAAAGAAAGAAGGAAAGATAAATTAAGCATCAGTGCAAGGTCTCTTTCTTTATGGTTTCTTTCTTAAAGATGACACTGAAAATTAGTGGCAAAATAAACATTACCCTTTTCTTTATGGTCTCTTTCTTCCATGTTTCGAAGCCCTTGAGATATGACTTAGTTGATGTGACTGTCATTCATCAAATTCCGATGGAGGAGATGCGATGACGCGGAATCAAGTCAATTATATTATTCGCGATTAATCAGCAGAAGAAAAAAACGATTCATGGATATGCAGAAAACAAGCGGGGGCGGGCACCTAAGAAAATTGTTATGAGGAAAGCCGTGATGAGCCAGTTGGGGAATATGACATTGAAAATGACGCCAATGCTGACCCCAAGCATGAGCATAGGCTGCATGAGCAGCGCAAGGTCGTAGTCGATGAGCGGCATGTCCAGACTCGGGTTCGGGTGCTTCAGCTTCAGATTGTAGTAGACGGTTGAAACGGATCCTCCCATGATCATGCCTGAACCAGCAAGACTTGTGTTCTCTCATTCGGATAGATCGATATACATGATGTTTATATACGCAAGGGCGAGTATGTAGAGTACAAATATATATTGGTATTTTTACATTTTAGCCCTTTTTTAAAAAAAACATTTTTTTTTGTAAATAGATCTGTTTTGAAACTTTGTTTAAAAATGGGACAAATATGTCGACGTCATGGGACATGACGCCGAGCTATCATGTCTAAGGACGCCGAGCAGGGGTCGGCGTCATGTCCCAAGCTCGGCGTCATGTCCTATGCCGCCGGCCCATTTGTCTCATTTTTGAACAAAGTTTCTAAACTGATCTGTTTGTAAAAAATGTTTTAAGATAAGCTAAAATATAAAAATATCACTATATATGCTTCACTAGTAGTACTCACACTTGGATATTGCCGTGGATGACTTGGGGTCAAAGCCGATGATGAGTGCCAACATGGGCACGAAGATGCCGCCACCGCCGACGCCGCCGACGCTCCCGCACGCCGCGCCGAAGAACCCGACCAGTGAACCCACCACAACTCGCCACCCAAATTCCATTGGCTGTGTGTAGGCGTAGCAAACATCCATTATTCGTTGAGCAAACCAAACTATATATATATATATATATAGCTTAACGAAAATTGCAAAACTAAGCTTGTCTGCGTTACCGTACCGGCCAAACGTGGTGGTACGCCTTGCCATCGTTCCCTGGTGTGGCGGCGGCTGTCGAGTTCCTCATCGAGCCGTCGTCAGCCGCTGCCACGGCAACCACGGCCGCCGCGCACGCGACGCTGAGCGTGGCAACGGCGTGCCGCCGGCGCCACTGCTGCCTCGCCATCATCCCGGCCTCGGCCTGTACGTCTCTCTCGGGTCGGCCCCAGGCCCCAGCAAGCAGCAGGATGATGCCACGAAACTAGAGATGCAATGCCCAATGCAAGCAGAGGTAGCCGGCGGCCTTCTCGCTGTTTTTTATTTCCGTAGCTAGTGCGGTCGGGCGAGGGCTCTCCTCCGCTCTCCCACGAAAGTAGAAAGTAGTAGTAGTGTCCACGATGTTGGAGTGGAGCTCAGCTTGGTGCGGGCAAAACTTATAGAGCTTTTTAGTTGTATGGCCTTGAAAAAGATCGCTCTTTTTTATGTGGCCTTTTTTCTTTCGAACTTATCTCTATGACCCTGAAATAAACTTTCATTCCTTCTATGGCTTTCCGTCCATTTTCACCACTTGACGGTGTTAATTCGAGGGTAAAAAGACTGTTTTATCCCTGGCATAAAAAAATTACAATTTTGTTTGTTTGTTGTATATTTAGAGTAATATTAAACAAATAAATTTATATGTAACGATATTTCTTTTATGTGAAATATTGTCATGTGTGAATTTATTTGTTTAATATTAATCCAAATATATAAAAAAAACTCTGCAATTTTTATGCTAGGGGTAAAATGGTCTTTTTTCGCTTGACTTGACACCGTTAAGAAGCAAAAACGGACGGAAGGTCATATACAAGCAATAAAAGTTTGTTTCAGGGCCATAGAGGTAAGTTCAAATAAAAAAGGGTTATACAAGGAAGAGTCATTATTTCTAAGGCCATATAGGTAAAAAGCTCAAAAGAGTGGGACACGCATGCACGACACGCTAATCTCGACGACGATCAGGCGTTCGCCCCATCAAGGTCTAATAATTAATTTATATCTATCTAAAATATATAAGGCAAGTACATTGCTACACGTCAGCTGTCTCGTACATCGTCTCATACAGTGTCATGCAGGACTTTTGCTGATGTGGAGGAAAGAGAGAAGCGAAAGAGGAAGAAGTCCTCATGAGCTAAAATTTAGGACTATGAGACAACTATTCTACCATTGTATGAGTTGGTGTTGTCATGCAACTCACAATTTATTTTTATTCTATCCATAAATTAAAGAATCATGAGTTGCTACGAGACAACTTAAAAAACAAACTATTGTACATGTCGTCTATTAAATTGTCTTAAAATTATATGGCACTATATGAGACCATCTACGAGACAAGACCAATGTAGTTGCCCTCCCGTAAACTACTTGGTAATAAGGGCGTAGTGGTACGTGGTTCACGAGCAGGTGGCTAGGTACTACTATACTATGTACTATATATATATATATATATATATATATATATATATATATATATATATATATATATATGCACATGTATCCTCGTGGCATGGAATCTTGAGATTCACCCTGTCGATGCATGTGGTTTGTTGGGAACTATGGACTTTTTCTTTTTGATGAAATATCAGGGGCATCCATATTTGCTTGAAGTATATCTATACCTAAAAGGTAAAATGAGTACCATAGCATTGACCCATATATTAACAAGCACTACGGGGATCTTTGCCGAGTGTTTTTTTCTTTGCCAAGTGTTTTTTTCGGCACTTCTTTGCCAAGTGTTTTTTTTTGCACTCGGCAAAGAGCTCTTCGCCGAGTGTTTTTTTACACTCGGCAAAGCCAATTTTCAAATCATATTTTGAAGCAGTAAATTAATTTAAATAAAAAGGTTTTCAACTACAAAGTTGTTTAACTTATCAAGATGAACAATTTTTATTTTGGTGATTTCTTCATTTGACAAAATTAAAATAAATTTGTTCATAAATCTTACGTATCTGTCCGATAGTCCGATAGTTTATGAAACTACAAAAGTGACATATAATGTTTGTGAATAATATTAGAACCACAATGTCGGATGCACAAATGGTCAAACAACCAAAATAAAATTTGTAGATCTTGACAAGTTATGAAAGTTTGTAGTTGATAACTTTTTAATTTCAAGTCATCTAGTTATGCAAAACTGCGTTTGAATTTAAAAAATTTAAAATTCGAATTTTTCAAAATATCTTGGATGGAAAAATGACCAAAACAAAAGTTGTAGATCTCAAAAAGTTATGAAACTTTGTAGTTGACAACTTTTTTATTTGAAATCATCTTCTCTTGCAAAATTGTATTTGAATTTAAAATTTTTGAAATTTGATTTTTTTAAAAAATACCTCAGATGGAGAAATGGCTAAAATGAAAGTTGTAGATGTCAAAAAGTTATGAAATTTTGGTGTTGACAACTTTTTGATTTGAAATCATCTTGTCAACGAAAACTACGTTACAAATTGTCAAATTTGAAATTCAAATTTTTATAAACGACCTCGGATGGAAAAACTACCAAAATAAAAGTTGCAGATCTCAAAAAGTTAGAAAACTTTGTAGTCGACAACTTTTTGATTTGAATTCGTTTAGGACCTCAAATAAGCAAGTTATACTCGGTTTAGTATAATATATGGGGAACCGAAACGGAGATGGAACGTATATGAGTGTGTAGTGCAGTGGTAGAAGAGGCTCCACGTGAGCGAGAGGTCGTGAGTTTGAATACAGTCCGATTTCATGGGAGACGGGTGGGCGCTGCCCAGTAGACCCCTCCCCTGATTAGCGAGTGCATTTAAAGCTCAAGCACTCGACAAAGAATTGATTTCTCATAGTGAAGAGTTCTAAAAACTAGCCCAGTTAGTTCATGGGAGAAAAAACATGAAACTAGTTGCCTAGTCACCCGTTTGGATGACATGCCGCGCAAATATTATGAACATATATATGCTACCCATGCAGGTTTAGGGAGAAATCGGGAACACGACCATCTCTGGATAACACAAATGAGAACGTGCCTGATCGGCGAGTTGGGAACGGGCTTTAGCCCCGGTTTTCCCAACTGGGACTAGCAATCCGGGACTAAAGGTCCCCTATCTTTAGTCCCTGTTGCTCCTAACCGGGGCTAAAGGCTCTCACGAGAAAAAATAAATGTGCACCTGTGCATTCGAACTCGGCGCCTCTCGCCTCAGGCACGCTTGGTTGGTAACACCAACCGGGGCTAAAAGGACCTTTAGTCCCGGTTGGTAACACCAACCGAGGCTAAAGGGTCACCCTTTAGTCTCGGTTGGTAGCTGGGGATCTTTAGTCCGAGTTAGTAATACCAACCAGGACTAAAGGTTCAACTTTAGTCTCGGTTGGTTTTACCAACCGGGACTAAAAGTCTTTAGTCCTGGACACAATTTTGTGCCGAGACTATAGCTCAGTTGATAGATCGGCCAAAGACCATTTCTGTTGTAGTGACATAGAGAAAAAAAACAAATGGGAGGACACGGCAATTATGGTATGACCATGGATGCATATGATAATATCTAGAGTTATATGAAGATTAAAAAACATATTAAAGCACTCCCTCTGTTTTTTTATAAGTGACGTATTTGGTTTTAGAAAAAAGTCGTAAATAAGTGTCGTTTACTTCATTCATAGAGCCAACAGTTAAAATACGCATCGTTTCTTCTAGGTAGCAATTAAATCTGCATGGAGCCATGCGGGAGTACTAGTACAAAGAAGCTTCACCACCATGGAACCTACAATTAAATCCTGCATGGTTTGCATGTAGGCATGCAGACTGTGTGCGTGCTAAGCCCAAGAAACGGAGTGTTATTAAAAACGGCTTTAGCCTAGAAACAAGGAGGTGATTGTCTCGAGTAAATCTCCTCCTTAATATGTGGAGCCAAACCAAATACGCCACTTATAAAAAAAACAGAGGGAGTATGACTTAGCTTTGCTATTGCTACGTGGAGTAGTTGATGAGGGCAGACAAGAACGGTAGCGAGTCATCAGCGAGGACCAATGAGAATGGTGGAGTCGGTGGTGAGTCAGTGGCGAGATCGAGCCAACAAGCTAGAATGACGACGAGTTGGTGACGAGCGGTCGGCGTGGACAGATGAGAGCGGCGACAAGTTAGCAGCGAGCGGTTCGTGAGGGTCGACGATACATGTGTTGAGTTAGGCGACGAGTGGTCAGTGAGGGACAACGAGAATGCCGACGAGGCGGCGAGGGCCAACAAGAATCATCGCGAGGGCTAGCGAGAACTGCGGCGAGTCGATGGCGAGGGCTGCCAGAACGCTGGCGAGTGGTCGGCGAGGGCTGATGAGAATGGCGGCGAGTCGTTGGTGAGGATCGACGACAACGGTGGTGAGGACTGATGAAAACGGTGCACTTCTGGCTTGATGACAACGTGATGGCTCCCCTGCAGCTCGAATAGCTCGCTTTTGGCTCGATGACAACATGATGGCTTGGTTGCAGCTTGAACCACCTATTTTTGGCTCGAAGTCAACATGATGGCTCGCTTGTGGCCTGAACGACTTGCTTCTGCCTCGACAACACGATGATGGCTCACTTGCGGCTCGAATAGCTAGCTTATGGCTTGCTAGCGACTCATAGGCTCACTTATGGATCGACTTTCTTCTCGTAGTTTCACTTAGCACCTAGTTAATTGATCGAGACGATGATGTTTTCTGGTCGGCGGTGACAGAGTTGCCAAGCCCTTAGACTTTCGTGTCGATTGTCATAGAAGCGGTCACGGTTGTCATAGTCGTTCTTCGTGGCGATCATCATTGCGACATGTATGGCGATTAGACCGAGTAGTTCATGTGGCGTCCTTGTAGTCCTGGTTGTCTTCATCGTTGGGCTTCTTCGCTCGATGAGGCACTAACCCTCCGCGTAGAAGATAATTCTAGAGTCTCATGAGGAGGCTCCGATCCAGGACTAGATCTGTCGCCGCAGATGTTAGCATGACCGGGACAGGATCTTCTCGCGCCATCTTGAAGGACCGAGAATGCAATAGCAAGGCGACCAGAGGGGGGGGGGGTGAATGGGAGCACAAAAATTTCTCTCGAAACTTTAGCTTTTGTCCCCAAAATCAACCCCAAGAGATTCGATCGAAACCGTGATGCCCACGACCCTTGGAAGAGGGTGGATGATCCCTAGGATCACAGCGAGGCACCACAAAGCGATAGCAAGCCAAACGCCAAAAGCACCGGCGTAAGTTCGACCCCTAAAAACCGAGTCCCAAACGTAGATTGAAGGCTACGTCGGGAAATCCCCAAATATCGATGCTAACAAGTAGGAAAGATACTTAGAGAGGTTCCTAGGTGAACTAAAGGGCCAACCGAAAAGTCCGGAAACCAAGCGAAGAAGCCGGGAGAGCAAACGCACTAAAACGCAACACTCAGCAAGTTCCCGGACTGTCCGCCAGTATGGTACCGGACTGTCCGGCTCAACCGCGGACTGTCCGCGGGGGGATGGCGGACTGTTCGCCGGCAAGATCCCCAAAATAGCACTGCTGCTGAAGTCCCCTGGACTCTTCCCGGACTGTCCGCGACTGTGTACTGCGGACTGTCCGCCAGTCACTCAAAAGCAAAACGCCCGAGGAAGACGGCCACTGGTCAGGCTCGTCTCCGATGCGCGGACTGTCCGCCGGTCAAACCGCGGACTGTCCGCGACCACCTAGTGAGGGCGATTTCGGTCGCCCTTCACACACAACCTCCCAAATCCGAATCAAATCACAATCCCTCATTCCCAAACTTGGAGAAGATGATCACGAGGTAGTTAGGAGACTATCCCCAAGAAATCATCCGCTCAAAACGACTCAATCACCGGGAATCGAAGAAGAGGGGATATGAACCGAAAAAGCGCCACGAAAATGAAATCAACCCGATCTACTTGTTCGTGAGGAGTTAGATGAATTCCTTCGGTGGAAATGAACTCCTCACTGTAAAGAACAAGTTGATTCAAACGGATTTCGAAAAGACGCAGTAGAGAGGGAGATCGAGTGACGGGAAAATCGCGGAGAAATGAAGAACGCGAAGAACACGAACAAAATGTGAATCAACACATCGATCTGCAACCGTGTGGCTACCACACGCTTCAACAGTGAGATTACGGTCTCACTTCCTTAAAATCTCCAGTACACAGAGGTATGGTTCTCTGCGGATCTCAGTTGCTACAGCAGGGGATTGGGAGAGCAGGAAAACCTAGAAGGCAAAGAGCAAATGACTGAGATAGGATGGGAGGTGGGTGTCTCCCTCTACTTATCCTAATTCTTATTCCCACTCTACCTCTAACTACTTATAGAGCGAACCAGCTAAACCCTAGGGTTATTCTGGACCAACTCATGGTAGGTGGTGATCCGACGGCCACGCCCGCACAACTGGTAGCGTTGCCTCGACGCAACCTCAACGATTGTCGCCACGTGCCGCCACCGCTCTGCTTGTCCTTTTCTCGGACTTCGCCCCCGGTTTTGTGGCCTAATCCGGGAAACCAGCCTTCACAGCCAACCCCCGGTTTTGAGGCCCAAACTGGGAAACTAGCCGACCATCGCCTGAGTTTTGTGGCCCAAACTCAGAAACCCGCAGCACCCAGGTTTTGAGGCCCAAACCTGGAAACCGTCCTCAGCCCGAGTATTGTGGCCCAAACTTGGAAACCATCAGTGCCCAGATTTTGAGGCCCAAACCTGGAAACGGTCCACCTGGTGGTTTTTCTGTGGCTCAACCACCAAACCAAGCCGTAGAGGGGATGCACC
This sequence comes from Coix lacryma-jobi var. lacryma-jobi, assembly GCA_009763385.1. NCBI lineage: Eukaryota > Viridiplantae > Streptophyta > Magnoliopsida > Poales > Poaceae > Coix > Coix lacryma-jobi. The sequence goes on from CM019825.1 coordinate 64,137,530, forward strand.
GCCCGTGCACCCCGTCCACCGACACGTGTCCCCAGGTCCACGACCCAAGCAACACCGTGCCCACAAGTCTTCGCTCGTCGCTGTCCCAGGCTGTCAGCCACCACAGCTGATCCTCAGGCCACCGGTCCCTCAGTCCAAGCCTCACGTCTGCCCTTCGTCACTCTCGGTCCATCGGCATGGCACGTCTCTTCTTGACCTTCACCTTGCCTTCGATCATTGTATCCGTGCTCGACACCTGCACAACACAAGCCAAAGAACATGCGCATTATCCCAGTTGACAATCACTCATCACTTAGAGACTCGGCATACACCCATGTATCCGCAATCTCCCCCTTGATGAGTGCATTGTCAACTACCAACACAAATCATAATGGAATAGAGGAAGGAAGGAAGAGGAAGAGAGAACTCAACCAAATGACCCAAAAGCATAACAAAGCCGAAGAAGGTCAAGTGAAAGAGCAAAACAACTTGGTTCCCAAAGACATGGGCAACGGCTCGACGCAACCAAGCAAAGCAAAGCTAGCCCTCAAGGAGAGGTAGAACAGGCTCAACACCGCTAGCGAGAAAGCTCGATACCAATTGAAAGATCAACTGAAATTCAAGCAAAACAGAGCTAGCCCTCAAGAAGAGGCAGAACGGGCTCAACACCGCTAGCGAGGAAGCTCGATACCAACTGAGGAAAACTCGATATCAACTGAAGAGCATAAAGACAAAGTTGCTAGTCCCTCAAGAAAGAGGCAAAGGCTCAACACAACCAGCTGCCAAAAATACTCCAAGCCATGTAGAGGCTTTAGAAAAGCTCCGAATAAATTGGAAAATCCAAAATCCGAGCCAGCTCAAACTCCCCCTCCAATAGTGCACACAACCAAGATAAGACTTCTCCCTTATGATTTGGCAAATTTCTCCCCCTTAGTTGAAAATGCACCATCAAGAATCTCCCTTCCAAATGCATATGAGTTAAAATGCAAGTTAGCAGCTTCAAGAATATAGTCGATAGAATGAGAAAATGCTCAACAAAATGCTGATCCGATGACTCATAAAATGCACAGAATGCTAGCAAAGGCTCAAGCTGATCACCAAATACGAAATCTGAGCATTTGAGCAAAATGAGCAGTTTTTAGCCAAAAAGGTATTCACCATCAAAATAGCACTAAGCATGTATAGACAGGAAGTCAAACAAGTGCTAAACATGTATACAAGGTGAACTACCCCTAGCAAAGTTCAATCATCATGCTAAAGAATGAAACATAGACTTATGTATTCAAATTTTATTGTAGTTGCAACGGTTAAATTACACAAGTTCAAAATTCAGCATGTGATTGCGAGAGGTTGAAAGCTTGTCATTGCCTAACTTTTCAACTGTGCGAAGCCTATGCAGAAGCAATCAGAAGCTTAAAGCAACAGTTTCAGTCATACACTACACGGCTCAAGTTTAACTCAATGTGCAATGAGAAACAGTCTTGATACCGTGATGTGTTGACAAGCAATCCCATCTCGATCTTTCCAATTCACTTAACCTGGTTCAAATTTAAAATAGAATATGAACATACCAAGCAAGTGAATGACTCAGAACTAGAGACATAGCAACCTAGCATATATGAAAAGCACGAGTGAATTCAATGCATCCTACACATGCTAGTTGCATATCTAAATGGTGAACAGTTTCAATTTTTAAGGTCATTAAGCAAATTCACCATTCATAAAATAGCTTAGCTCACAACATGTAATGTACCAAGTGATTAGAAAGAGCATAAGCCACAAGCATCATCATAAAACATCGGAGCATACACTAAACAGAGCATAGTCACATTCTAAAGATTATATACATGAAGCTCTAAATGTAAATATGCAAGATGAGATGCAAAAATACATGATGAAACCAAATGAAAGAAATAGAGTCAGTCTATAATACAAGAACCAAAATGTTTCCCCCATCTAAAAGGGGAAACACACACCAAGCTCGCCTCCCAACCTAGCAAAAGTTGATTGGTCCAAAGGCTTGGTGAAAATATCAGCCAACTGATGATGAGTATCGACATGGCGAAGGTCGATATCACCCTTCTCATAGTGGTCTCGCAGAAAATGAAAGCGCACATCGATGTGTTTGGTCTTAGAATGCAACACGGGGTTCTTAGCAACACTAATAGCACTCGTGCTATCACAAAGCAAAGGAACACGAGAAAAGATCAGACCAAAATCACGCAAAGTGGCCATCATCCAAAGCAACTGGGAACAGCAGCTAGCCGCAGCAACATACTCAGCCTCTGTGGTAGACTGGGTGACACTAGACTGCTTGCGAGAAGACCACGATACAAGAGAAGAACCAATAAATTGACAAGTCCCTGAAGTGGACTTGCGCTCAATTCAACAACCAGGAAAATCGGTATCAGAATAACCGCAAAGGGAGAGGGTGGAGGAAGCAGAATACCAAATCCCAAACTCTAGAGTGAAGCATAAGTACCTCATAATGCGCTTGACCGCCTGACGGTGAGAGGTGCACGGCGACGACTGAAATCGCGCGCAAGGACACACCGCGAACTGAATGTCCGGGCGTGTCGCCGTCAGGTACAGCAGCGACCCGATCATACTCCGGTACTCCTTCTAGTCCACAGCTTCTCCATCCTTGTCCGCATCCAGGGCCGTCGTGGTCGACATGGGTGTTGGAAGAGGCTTGGCCTCACCGATATCGAACTTCTTCAATACATCCTTGGTGTACTTGCCCTGGTGCACGAACGTCCCCTCTCGAGATTGCTTGATTTGCAACCCGAGGAAAAACGTCAACTCGCCCATCATGCTCATCTCAAACTCCCTGCTCATAGTATCTGCAAACTTGGCAACCAAAACATGAGAAGAACCACCGACAAATGATATCATCCACGTAAATCTGGACCAAGAGAGTATCATTGCCTTGCTTGAGGAGAAAGAGCGTTTTATCCACACATGCCATTTTAAAACCCTTAGCAAGCAAAAAGGTTTTCAACCTATCATACTAGGCTCTAGGGGCTTGCTTCAAACCATACAAAGCTTTGTGAAGTTTAAAAACATGGTTTGGGAACTTGGGATTTTCGAAACAGGGGGGTTGTTTCACATACACTTCCTCTTCTATGTAACCGTTTAGGAAGGCACTCTTGACATCCATTTGAAAAAGTTTAAACCTTTTGGATGCAGCAAAAGCCAAGAGGGTCCTAATTGCCTCCAAACGAGCTACAGGAGCAAAAGTCTCCTCATAGTCTATCCCCTCCTTCTGACTATACCCCTGGGCTACAAGTCTGGCCTTGTTTCTCACAACATGGCCATCCTCTCCTTGTTTGTTTTTGAAAACCCATTTTGTCCCAATAGGGTGACACTCAGGAGGAAGAGGAACAAGAACTCAAACCCGATTTCTCTCAATGTTCTCAAGCTCCTCATGCATGGCATTGACCCAATCCGGATCCGTCAAAGCGTGTCCAACATCTCGGGGTTCAAAATCAGCAACAAATGCAGAATGAGCAAAGTGAGAGATTTGTTGTGACCTTGACCGAGTGACACGTTCGCCGATGCTACCGATCATCTGTTGAGGCAGGTGTTGGCGCTGAATGTGCCAAGGCGCCTCCCGAGCTGATGTAGCCTCCCCCTCAACAGCAGCCGGTGCCTCCCCAGGTACGAATGGTACAACCCGAGGTGGCGGATCCCACGGCCCCCAAGTAGTCGAAGAAGGATTAGGGCCGTGAGTGGTAGTAGAGGCCGCTCTTGGCGGCACAGCAGGTTGAGGTGGTGCTGGGTCATCCATCCCTTCAGCACCCTCGTCCTCATCATCAAAAAGAGGCTCGCCAACCTCATGATCACCTGCACGCTCAAAACGAGAAGAAGGACAAACCATGGTCTCGTCGAAGGTGACATCGGATGTCTCCATGACTCGGTTAGTATCAAGGTTAAGTACACGATATGCACGAGTGTGAGTGCCATAACCCAAAAATACACCGTCTGAAGAACGAGACTCAAATTTGTCCAGGTTGCCTTTCTTGAGTATAAAACAGTGACAACCAAAAACTCTAAAATAACTCACCTTGGGCTGTTTTCCAAAACGCAACTCATAAGAAGTCTTTTTCAAGAAAGCTCGGAGAAAAATGCGATTGGAAATATAGCATGCAGTGCTCATAGCTTCGGCCCAAAATCGCCTAGGAGTCCTATGCTCATCGAGCATCGTCCTGGCCATCTCTACAAGGGTTCGATTCTTCCTTTCTACAACACCATTCTGTGGCGGTGTGTAGGGGGAAGAAAACTGATGCTCTAAACCCAAAGAGTTACAAAACTTCTCAAAATCCGAGTTTTTGAACTCGGAACCATTATCACTTCTAATAGCTCGCATTGAGTTCATAGGGAACTCATTCTGAAGACGCAAAATCAGATTGCAAGCAAAAGAGAAAGTCTCAATTTTCTCAGCTAAAAAGAAAACCCACGAGTATCTTGAAAAATCGTCAACAACAACAAGCACATACCACTTCCCCCCAACCGAGCTCACCCGAGCTGGACCAACAAGGTCCATATGCAAAAGCTCTCCAGGGCGCTTAGTCATGACCTGAGTCACTGGATGGTGGGGAGCGGCAACCATCTTCCCATGTCTACAAGAATGGCAAGCAAGATCTTTCTCCATGCACAACTTGGGCAATCCTCGGATTAGGCCAAGTGAACTAAGCCTTGCAAGCAAGTCGAAGCTCAAATGTCCTAGTCTCCTATGCCACTTCCAAAGATTAGAGGAGGAAGGTCCAGCCAAAAGACAACGAGAAACTCCAAATCGTTTTACCTACATCAATAAAAAGACATAGGGTGAGCATACGGTCCAACACTGGGGTTAGTGAAGTAGGAAGAGTACCAGTGTTGGGCCGGCTGCTCAAAAGAACGGTTAGAAGAAAAACCATTCCTAGCACGCCTACGGAAAGAGCGATCACCACGTAGAGGAAAACGTGGTCCGCTAAGGGAGGAGCGTCCATCACGATACTCAAAACGCGATGGGGGAAAACGCTCTACTACAAAGCCACCGCCACGGGGTCCATAGCCCACAACTGCAGGCTCTTCGCGGCCTAGGCCTAGGAACTTGAGGTTTTGGACCTCTATGCCTAGCAGCACGTTCTCTTCGTGGCCTAGGCCTAGGAACTTGAGGTTTTGGACCTCTATGCCTAGCAGCACGCCTTTGAACATTTGGCACATGTACATCATGGAAAGGATGATACATGTCCGTGTTGTTCATCTCCTTTGCACGGCGTGCCTCTCTCTTGCGCCGAAAGCAAAACTCACTCAAGTGTCCATCTCTCCCACAGTGCTCACAATGGTACCTCACCGCTCTCAAAGGGGGTTGTTGGTACTCACGGTAGTGGGTATGGATCACTTTGCCTTCTGTGGCATAAGCTCCTCTTGGATGGGTGGCATGGTGTCTAGCTTGTTCTTGAGGTGGTTTGGTATTGGAGCCCATGACTTTGCCCTTCTGTGGCATAAGCTCCTCTTGGATGGGTGGCATGGTGTCTAGCTTGTTCTTGAGGTGGTTTGGTATTGGAGCCCATGATTGTTTCTTGGGTGGAGCTCTCGGAGGTTCAACAAATACCCCATCCTTGGTGTTAGGCTTGAGAGGCTCTTTGGGTGGAATCTTGGTAAGCTTGGGAGTAGTGGTGGAGTTGGGCTTCTCACACGGGTTCAGACCACTCGACTCTCCAATCTTGCCAAAAGATGAAGCGCACTCAACACCCTGAGCAAAGCCTACACCTGGACCTCCAGCAGCACGCTTGAATTGGGAGATCATCATCCCAAGCTGCGGCTCACCACTCGACACCCATGACAAGATGGTCCGAAGGTATGTGTTTTCCTCCTCAGTTTGCATCTTGTCATGCTTCACGTTTGTAATCTCCATCTCCAAACCCTCACACAAAACGCATCTAGACACACAAGTGCTACCCGAGCTGGCCTTCTCAAGAGACATAATCTTGGCATTCTTCTCTGCCAACTCGGATTGCAAGCCTGCACAGGACTTGCACGCACCCAACAGCGAGGATCTAGCCTTAAGCTCATCCACCACTCCTACCAACACAACATACTTACTTCTCAAAGTGAGAAGATCTGTCATGTGTGTGGAGCACATCTCACACTCCTCCTCGGCGACAACAATGGTGGACTTGACAGATTCAAGTTCCTTCACCGTATCCTCCCACTTCTGCCTAAACTCCTTCCTCTCTCTAGCAGCGCGCCTAAGCAGCTTGTCTTGACTAAGGAGAGCGACAGTAAGTTTCTCGACCTCAGCAGAAAGCTCATCGGGGGTCTGAGATACCTGGGAGGTGTCGTCGTCGTCGTTCTGAGGGATGTCCTCCAGCTCGCCGTCGACCTCCTTGCCGAGGGCCATGGTGCAGAAGCCCTCGTTGTCGGCGAAGAAGCAGAGGCCGTTCAGCTTGTCCTCGATCCTCTTCTTCTGAAGGACCGGATTAGCGACCAGAGGGGGGGGGGGGGGTGAATGGGAGCCTCAAATTCAACTCATGAATAGAGTGGCCCTTGTCCCAGAAAATCACCCCAAAAGCTAAGACTCGAGACAACCGAAGAGTTCATGACCTACGTGTAGGTGGATACCCTAGGAGATGTCCTAGTGGTACAACGGAACCCCCGGAGAAACACCAAAACCAACTGCCAGAGCCACGGAGCAAAACTACACAAGCAGCAGATTCCCGGACTGTCCGGACTTAGAGTCCCGGACTGTCTGGTGACTGCCGAACTGTCCGCGACTAGGGGTCCGGACTGTCCGCTGGCCACAGACCAGAAACCGAACTGTTCTGAAACAGTTCTGGTCAAGTCCCGGACTGTCCACGGGTTTGTATCGCGGACTGCCCGCCATTCACTCGACAGTGAACAGTCAGGGGGCTGGGCCTGACTTACTCAGCCAAAACCCGATGCGCGGACTGTCCGCCGTTCAGGTCGGGGACTGTCCGCGACTGCACAGAGAACACAAAACTGCACGGGTTCAAAACCAAATTCGGTTTGATCTCAACCAAAACGAAAGGGACTTCGATCAAACTCCTCCCAGATGTTCCTCTACGTATTGGGGTGCTAATCCTAAGAAATCATCGCACCAAACCAAGTATATCAAGAGAAATTCGAGGATCACCGAAAAGGGGAAAGAACGAAGAACGAACGCGAAATCAACCCGATCTATGGATTCGTGAGGTTAGGAGAGAAATACTTCGGTGGAAAGAAGGAGCTCACGACCAAGAACAAATTGATTCAAGTGGAATCGAAAATCATCTTGCGGAGAGGGAGAACGAGGCAAATCTCTGGAAGATGAAAAACCAAAACGTGAAGAATACAAAACACAAGACACGATTCGATTCAATTTCAACCGAAATTCCTCCACACGAGGAGACAACGAGAATACGGTCTCGTTTCCTCAAAAGATCCAAATACACAGATGTATGATTCCCGTCTCTGCGGATCGCTTGCAGTGAGGTATGATTAGAACCTAAGCGGAGGCTAGAGAGAGAGAGCTCGGGAACAAATGACTGCAAGGATAGAGAGAGAGGAGGGGTGCCTCCCTTATTTATAGCCTAATACAATAATCCCCTTCTACTCCTAGATACAAGAGCGAAGCGGCCAACCCTAGGGGTATCCCGGTCCAACTCTGCTTGATGACGATCCGACAGCCACGCGCCCATCTCATCCTTAGCTTTGCCTCGACGCAAGCCTCAGGATGCCGCCACGTGCCGCCCCGTCGACCGCCGCGCCTACCTCGCGGATAGCTGCGCCGCCGCTCCAGCCTCTCCACGCCGCCACGCGTCGACCGTCCTTTTTGCGGACCTCCCCCCGGTTTTGAGGCTGAAACCAGGAAACCTGGGCCTTCCCCCGGTTTTGAGGCTGAAACCGGGAAACCTATCCTCAGGCTGAGTTTTGTGGCCCAAACTTAGAAACCCGCGTGCCCAGGTTTCGAGGCCCAAACCTAGAAACCGTCCACGCCGAGTTTTGAGGCCTAAACTCGGAAACCGGCCACCCTGAGTTTTGAGGCCCAAACTCGGAAACCGTCGAGGGTAGTTTTTCGAGGCTCAACTACCAAACCCGTGCCGTAGACGGGATGTGGTTCACACACCCCAAGTTCCAGCACCGATGCCGGAGCATGTCCAGCCTCCGCGCCGGGTACAGTGCATTCGCCATCCTTCTCGGCCTCTCGCCAAGTGTCACGACGCCATCACCTTCCTCCCGACTCGGCCGATGCACCGCACATCCCCATGTACTCTTGCTTGTCAACGCCACTTGCCAGCTACCACAGCTGGTCCTCAGGTCTCCCAGTCCGTCGGTCCAAGCTCCACGTCCGCCCTTCATCGCTCCCGGTCCGTCGGCATGACACGTCCATACTTGACCTTCACCTCACCTTCGACCACTGCCCGAGCTCCGCACCTGCACATCAACACAGCCAAGAGACATGTTTCCCGTTGATCGATCACTCATCACTCAGCAAGGGAACCACCAGGGCACATGTCAACCTTGTGTTCGCAATCTCCCCCTTGATGAGTGCATCATCAACTCATAGTAACCGTAACCAAAATAAAAAGAAAAGCAGAATTAGATAGAAGGAGAAAACTCACTCGAGATGTCCAAGAGCCAGAGAAAAGGCCGAAGAAGAACAAATCAAGATAAGCGAAGCTTGGTCCCCAAAGACATGGGCAACGGTTCGACACAACCAAGCATAAGATCAGAGCAACAACTCATCAGAAAGCAAAACTCGATCAAAAATAGAGCACAAGACTTGGTTCCCAAAGACATGGGCAACGGCTCGACGCAGCCAAGTCTAAACAAGCTAGTCCTCAAGAAGAGGCAGAAAGGGGCTCAACACCACTAGCCGAAAGCTCAATACGAAATGAAGACTGCATACAAAGCAGCTGCTGCTAGTCCCTCAAGATAGAGGCACAGAGGCTCAACACAACCAACAGTAAGCCCGATACCAATCAAGAACCATCAAAACATGGTGAAGACAGCTAGTCCCTCAAGACAAAGGCACAGAGGCTCGACACAACTAGCTGAAAAGATCAATATCAAATAAAACCGACTCGGAACAGGCAGAAAAACTCCCCCTCACTCAAAGAAGTCCCCCTCAGCAAGTGAAGCATAAATTGCAAATTGTCACCACACAAAGTCTAGAAATCTCATCCTTGGAAACATTCTCCCCCTTGGGGGCAATTTGCAATCAAAAGAGAGAAGAAAAAGGGCTCAAGTAAGTCAGACGGAGCTAGGTCATGCCTATCAGAGTCAAGGAAATGCACATGAGTCAAAAATGCATGTTAGCAGCTTCAAGTGTATACTCGAAAGATCTAAAGAATGCTCTAAAAAGTGCTGATCCGACTACAAAGCAACAGACAAAAGTGCTAACAAAGGCTCAAACTGATCACTGAATACAATATATGAAAGCATAAGCCAAGTGAGCAGTTTTAAGCCGTTCAGAAAGGAGTTTCACCATCAAAATAGCACTGAACATGTAGAGACAGGAAGTCAAGCAAGTGCTAAACATGTATACCAGGTGAACTACCCCTAGCAAAGTTCAACCATCATGCTATAGAATGAAACAAAGACTTGTGTTTTGAGATTTTATCGGAGAATTTGCAGCGGTTATTAACACAAGTTTATATTCAGCATGTGATTGCGAGAGGTTGAAAGCTTGTCATTGCCTAACTGTTCAGCCGTGCTAAGCCTATGCATATGCAATCAGAAGCTTAAAGCATCGGTTTCGGTCTTGCACTACACGGCTCAAGTTTAACTCAAAGTGCTATGAGAAACAGTCTCGATACCGTGATGTGCTAACAAAGCAATCCCATCTCGATCTTTTCAATTCACTAACACTTGGTTTATTTTAAGCAGAATATGAACAATCCAAACAAGTGAAAGACTCAGAACTAGAGACATAGCAACCTAGCATATATGAAATAGCTCCAGTGACCTCAACACATTCTACACATGCTAGTTGCCAATCTCAATGGTGAACATGTATCAATTTTTAAGTTCATTAAGCATGTTCATCATTCTGAAAAATATAGCTTAGCTCACAATATGTATCAGTGATCAAAAGGAGCCTAAGCTATAAGCATCATCATATATCATCGTAACATACACTATTTAGAGCATAAGTTCATTCTCAAGAATATAGACATGAAGCTTGAAAAAGCCAGATGCATATATGATGAAGTCAGAATCAGAGCCAAGACAAAAACAAAATGACTCAAGACCCAAAAACAAAAAGATCAGAAAGTCAGTCTATGGTACATCAAGCAAAATGCTTCCCCCATCTAAAAGGGGAAGCACACACCAAGCTCACCTGTCAACCTAGCAAAAGTTGAGAGATCCAAAGGCTTGGTAAAAATATCCGCAACCTGGTTATGGGTGTCTACATGCCTAAGATCAATGTCGCCTTTCTCATAGTGATCACGAAGAAAGTGAAAGCGAACATCGATGTGTTTGGTCTTGGAGTGAAGAACAGGGTTCTTTGCTACACTAATGGCAGAAGTGCTGTCGCAAAGCAAAGGAACTCGACTGAAATCTAGACCAAAATCACGCAATGTAGCAACCATCCATAAAAGCTGCGAAGCACAAGAAGCAGCGACAACATACTCGGCTTCTGTAGTAGACTGGGCTATGTTCGACTATTTGCGAGAAGACCACGAAACCAAAGAAGAGCCAAGAAACTGACAAGTCCCAAAAGTAGACTTGCGCTCAAGCCGACAGCCGACAAAATCCGCATCGGAATAACCACAAAGCGAAAGAGTCAAAGAAGAAGAGTACCAAAGTCCGAACTCAGGAGTGTATCGGAGGTACCTCATGATGCGCTTGACCGCTTGCTTGTGGGAAGTCCGAGGGGATGCCTGAAAACGAGCGCACAGACACACAAAGAACTGTATATCTGGCCTCGTCGCTGTCAGGTACAGAATCGAGCCAATCATGCTTCTGTACTCCTTCTGGTCAACCGGCTCTCCGTCCCGGTCCACGTCCATCGCCGCAGTCGTCGGCATGGGCGTCGTAAGAGGCTTGGCCTCGCCCATGTCGAATTTCTTCAGGATGTCCTTCGTGTATTTTCCTTGATGCACGAACGTCCCGTCTCGGGTTTGCTTAATTTGCAACCCGAGGAAGAAAGTCAACTTGCCCATCATACTCATCTCAAACTCCCTGCTCATAGTATCTGCAAACTTGACAACAAGCGCGTGAGAGGAGCCACCAAAGATCATATCATCCACGTATATCTGGACTAACAGGGTATCATTGCCTTGCTTGAGGAGAAACAAAGTTCTATCGACCCGTCCCATTTTAAAACCCTTAGAGACTAAAAAGGATTTCAAACGATCATACCACGCTCTCGGGGCTTGTTTCAAACCATACAAAGCTTTTGAAAGTTTATAAACATGGTTTGGAAACTTGGGATCCTCAAAATCCGGGGATTGTCTAACATAAATCTCTTCCTCTATATACCATTCAAGAAGGCACTCTTGACATCCATCTGGTAAAGCTTAAAACCCTTCGAAGCAGCAAAGGCTAGAAGGATTCTAATGGCTTCTAAACGGACTATAGGGGCAAAGGTTTCCTCATAGTCTATCCCCTCTTTCTGGCAGAAACCCTGGGCTACTAGCCTAGCCTTGTTCCTTACTACCATCCCATCCTCACCCTCTTTGTTTTTGAAAACCCATTTGGTACTTATAGGGTGGCATTCTGGTGGAGGTGGAACTAGGGTCCAAACTTGGTTTCGCTCAATGTTTTCTAGCTCCTCATGCATGGCATTGACCCAGTTAGGATCAGAAAGTGTGTGTCCAACATCTTTGGGCTCAAAAGAAGCAACGAATGCAGAATGAGCAACGTGAGAGATTTCATACGCTCGCGACCGCGTGACTCGCTGGTCGATGCCGCCGATCATCTGCTACGGGGGGTGAACTTGCTGAACGCTCCGGGGCGCTTGCCTCGCCGAAGTCGCCTCCCCCTCGCTAGATGCTGTCGCTCCCTCAGGTGCAGCGGGTGCTCGCTGGAGAGGTGGCTCTAGAGGACCCCAAGAAAAAGATGTCGTGGGATCGGGTCCTCGAGTTGAAGTAGTCATCGCAGGGTCGACGGGGGCAGCCAGTGGAGTTGGCTCGGGATCACCCCAATCGGCATTCTCCTGCTCCTCCTCCACAAAGATGGTCTCTCCCAGCTCCTGTTCTCCTGCAACATCAAAAGCAGAAGAAACACAAGGCATAGTCTCATCGAATGTGACCTCGCAGGTCTCCACTATCCGGTTAGTTTCAAGGTTAAGAACTCGATAAGCGCGCGAATGCGAAGCATAACCAAGAAACACGCCATTAGCAGAGCGAGATTCAAATTTGTCCAAATTGCCTTGCTTCAGGATAAAACACTTACACCCAAACACCCGAAAATGAGACACCTTGGGTACCCGTCCAAAACGCAACTCATAAGATGTTTTCTTCATGAAAGCTCGAAGAAAAATGCGATTTGAAACATGGCAAGCGGTGTTGATCGCCTCGTCCCAAAAACGCCTAGGAGTCCTATGCTCATCGAGCATCGTCCTGGCCATCTCAACTAGGGTCCAGTTCTTGCGTTCAACAACACCATTCTGCTGGGGGACATAAGGAGAAGAAAACTGATGCTCGATTTCATTAGAAGAATAGAAAGAGGCAAACTGTGAGTTATCAAACTCAGTACCATTATCGCTACGAATAGCTCTAATGGTATCAGGGGAAACTCAGTTTTCAACCTCAAAATCAAATCACGAGCAAAAGGAAAGGCTTCATCCTTACCCTCCATAAAGAACACCCAAGAGTACCTCGAAAAATCATCCACGATCACTAGAACGTACCACTTCCCACCCACTATGCACACCCGAGCTAGACCAACTGTGTCCATGTATAAAAGCTCGCCGGGTCACTTTGTCATCACCTGATTAACAGGTGGGTGAGAAGCAGCAACCATCTTCCTGTGATGACAAGGATGGAAAACAAGGTCCTTCTGAAACTTAAGCTTGGGCAATCCTTGGATTAGACCAAGTGAGATAAGTCTTGCAAGCAAGTCAAAACTCAAGTGACCGAGCCTCCTATGCCACTTCCACAAATCAGAAGAAGGACCAGCCATCAAACATCTAGCAGAGCCGAAAGAACGAGAAAAGTCAGCTCTGAAAACACGACCAAAAGGGACGATCCAGCAAATAAGATCTCCCCGAGGGTCTAAAACATGACTCAAACCCTTCTTAAAGCGCACTTCACAATCATCCTCAAGAAGTTGCGAAACAGTAAACAAATTGTAATGCAAGTTAGAAACCAAAGCAACATCCTTAAGAACAAAGTTCTCAATGAGCCAAATAGCTCCATGAGAAACAACCTTACCTCTACTATTATCCCCGAAAGTGATGTACTCCTTGTGCATCATGAGGTTAAGGCTGGAGAACCATTCCTTCTTTCCGGTCATGTGGCGCGAACACCCGGAATCCATGAGCCACATGTTCTCCAACCGAAGTTCCTGCATCAATAGAAAGGCAGAAAGTGAGCATATGGCACAACACTGGGGTTAGTATACTGAGAAGGATACCAGTGCTGTGTCATAGGCCCAGAAAAAGTGTTAGTAGCAACACCAAACTGTCCTCGTCCCATGGGTGAATAGCGATCACCACCAACCTGAAAGGGTGGTCCGCTATGGAACGGAAAACCTCCAAACTGACTTACTTGTCCCATTTGAGCAAAGCGATCACCACCATACTGAAAAGGTGGTCCGCTATGGGACTGAGCAACAAAGCCTCTTACACTCGGCTCACGATCGTATTGAGGACGACCGGAACCGCGACGGGCACGACCACCACCCTGTGGTCTAACTGCCTGGGGCCTAGCAAACTGAGGGGCTGCACCTCTAGGTCTAGCGCCCTGCCTCTAAACTCCCCGACCTTGCACACAATGGAGAGGGTGGTGCCTGGCCTGGTTGTTCAGCTCCAACTCCTTCCTAGCGTCTCTCTTCCTCCGAAAGCAAAACTCAGCTAGGTGACCCTCACGGTGACAGCACTCGCACTCGAACCTCACCACTCTCTTGGGTTGTTGGTTCCTAGGGTTGCGAGGATTGTTCACTCTGGCTGGTTGCTTGCCTCTCGGAAGGGGATCACTAGAGACGTCCGGAAGGGTGTCAAGTTTGTTCCTGAGATGGTTAGGTTTGGGAACCCACACTTACTTGTGAGGTGGAGCCTTGGGAGGTTCATCAAGGATGCCATCCTTGGTGATAGGCTTGGGAGGCTCAGGTGGGGTGATCTTGGTAAGTTTAGGGATAGCAGATGGCTTCTCACTAGGGCTCACTCCACTAAACTCACCGATCTTGCCAAAGCTACTAGCGCCCTTCCCACCTGAAGCAAAGCCTACTCCTGAGCAATTAGTTCCCCTCTTGAACTGACTGATCATCATGCCCAACTGCGGCTCACTGCATGACACCCAACTCAGGATGGACCGGAGGTATGTGTTTTCGTCCCCGGTTTGCATCCTGTCATGCCGACAGTTGGCAATCTCAAGCTCCAACCCCATGCATCGCTCACATGGAGCGGACAAGGTGCTGACCGAGCTGGCCTTCATGGCTTCAACAAGCTTGGCATTAACTTCTGCCAGCTCAGTTCGCAAGCTAGGACAGAGCTTGCACGCACCCAGCAGAGAAGGCCTCGCCTTTACTTCCTCCAGCTCCTTCTTCAGGGAGGGACACTCTTTGCAATCACCCACCAAGTCTAGCCTACTGTTCAGCTCATCATACACCTCAATCAAAGAGGCATACTTGGTTTGCAGGGTGGCAAAGTTTGTCATATGCATCATGCACTCCTCACACTCCTCCACATCGGTCACCTTCACCTCGGACCTAGCGAACTCAAGCTCCTTAAGCGCCTCATTCATCTTAGCCTTAAACTCGTTGCGCTCTCGGATAGCTTGCTTGAGTTGCTTATCTTGACCGAGAACTATGTCGACAAGAGAATCGCGCTCACCGGTAAGACGATCGACAAGAGAAGAGTTTGATACCTCGGAAGCATCGTCGTCGTTGTCGGTGTCATCGGCGTCCTTTGCCTGACACTTGGAGTCCTCTTCATCCAGGGCCATGGTGCACAAGCCCTTGGAGGAGTTGCCGAAGAAGCAGAGTCCGTTGAAGCATTCTTCTGTCTTGTGCTCGGACCCATCGTCGCTGGAGTCGCCATCGGAGGTCTTCTCACCGTCGCTGATGGTGGCGAGGAAGGCACGCCAACCGGCATCAAAAGCCTTCTCCACGTCCTCTCGGCGATAGCTGCCCTTCTTCTTCTTCTTCCCGCCCTTGTTCTCCGGCTTGCCCTTGCGCCTGGAGTTGCGGTTCTTGCCGGGGAAGCTCTTGTCGTTCTTGGGACAGTTCGCCATGAAGTGGTCTAGATCACCACACTTGTAGCAGCCCTCGCGTGCGCCACCACGCCGGCGATTCAAGCGGTTGTTGTGAAACCACGAGAACCGGGTGATGACGAGGGCGAGCTCATCGTCTCCAAACACCTCCAACTGCTCCTCCGTTACTGTAAGCAAAGAAGACAAAGAAAACAGAGGAGGTGAAGCGTCAGCAGAAAGAGTCGATCCACCTGTGCCTGAGACCAAAGCCATGGAATGTGAAGATGGATTCTTCAGCTTGGCCTGAGTCAGGTGATCGATCTCGGTGGACATGAGCTTGCTGAACAGCTCATCCATGGTGAGGGTGTCATAGGATGGAGACTCTATGATGGTCGACACCTTCACCTCCCATACCCTCCGATCCAGGGCGTATAGCAACTTGAGAGCCCTCTCATGATCGTCATAGGGTAGGTTGGCTCGATTGGCACGCATCTTGTTCACAATCGTTTGGAAACGAGCGAACATGGCGTCAATCGTCTCTCCCTCCAACTGAACAAAGTTCTCGTACTCTCGCTTGTAGGTCTCGAAGAGTCTGGTCTTGACCTGAGCGGTCCTCTCGTGATAGCTCTGAAGCTTCACCCAAATCTCTCGTGCTGTCTCAAGCTCAGAGACACGCTCGAACTCAAGAAGGGAGATGCTGGCCAAAAGAGCGTTATGAGCCTTGGAGTTGGCCTCGTGCTGGTCAATCTGGATCTGACCCACACGAGCCGCAAGGACTACGTACTCAGCATTCTCACATATTTCCCAGAAAGAAGATCCGATGCCGTTGAGATAAGCATGCATCCGAATCTTCCAATAGGGATAGTTTGTGCCATCGAAATAGGGATCCTTGCCGTTCCCTCGATCCATGTCGCCCTTAGGATCCGAAACCGATTAAGGTAGTGAAGATCCCTTAACCGGCTCTGATACCAATTGAAGGATCGGATTAGCGACCAGAGGGGGGGGGGTGAATGGGAGCCTCAAATTCAACTCGTGAAAAGAGTGGCTCTTGTCCCAGAAAATCACCCCAAAAGCTAAGACTCGAGACAACCGAAGAGTTCACGACCTACGAGTAGGTGGATACCCTAGGAGATGTCCTAGTGGTACAGCGGAACCCCCAGAGAAACACCAAAACCAACTGCCAGAGCCACGGAGCAAAACTGCACAAGCAGCAGATTCCCGGACTGTCCGGGGTCAGAGTCCCGGACTGTCTGGTGACTGCCGGACTGTCCGCGAGTAGGGGACCGGACTGTCCGCCGGCCATAGACCAGAAACCGAACTGTTCTGAAACAGTTCTGGTCAAGTCTCGGACTGTCCATGGGTTTGTACTGCGGACTGTCCGCCGTTCACTTGACAGTGAACAGTCAGGGGTCTGCGCCTGACTGAACCTGAAGAAACCCGATCCGCGGACTGTCCGCCGTCAGAGGCGCGGACTGTCCGCCACCACCCAGAAAGCACAAACTTGCTCGGGTACAAACCCAAATCCAAATCGATCTCAACCAAATCGAGAAGAACTTCGATCAAACTCCTCCCAGGTGATCCTCAATGTGTTGGGGTGCTAATCCTAAGAAATCATCGCACCAAACCAAGTCAAACAAGAGATATTCGTGAATCACCGAAAAAGGGGGAAGAACGAAGAACGAACGCAAAATCAACCCGATCTATGGATTCGTGAGGTTAGGAGAGAATTCCTTCGATAGAAAGAAGGGGCTCACGACCAAGAACAGATTGATTCAAGTGGAATCGAAAATCATCTCGCGGAGAGGGAGAACGAAGCAAATCTCCGGGAGATGAAAAACCAAAACGTGAAGAACACAACACACAAAACACGATTCGATTTCAGCTGAAATTCCTCCACACGAGGAGACAACGAGAATACGGTCTCGTTTCCTCAAAAGATCCAAATACACAGAGGTATGATTCCCGTCTCTGCAGATCGCTTGCAGCGAGGTATGATTAGAACCTAAGCGAGGGCTAGAGAGAGACAGTGCTCAGGAACAAATGACTGCAAGGATAGAGGGAGAGGAGGGGTGCCTCTCTTATTTATAGCCTAAAACAATAATCCCCTTCTACTCCTAGATACAAGAGCGAAGCGGCCAACCCTAGGGGTATCCCGGTCCAACTCTGCTGATTGCCGATCCAACGGCCACGCGCCCATCTCATCCTTAGCTTCGCCTCGACGCAAGCCTCAGGATGCCGCCACGTGCCGCCCCGTCGACCGCCGTGCCTACCTCGCGAATAGCTGCATCGCCGCGCCAGCCTCTTCATGCCGCCACGCGTCGACCGTCCTTTTTGCGGACCTCCCCCCGGTTTTGAGGCCGAAACCAGGAAACCTGGGCCTTCCCCGGTTTTGACGCTGAAACCGGGAAACCTGTCCTCTGGCTGAGTTTTGTGGCCCAAACTCAGAAACCCGCGCGCCCTGGTTTTGAGGCCCAAACTTGGAAACCATCCACGTCGAGTTTTGAGGCCCAAACTCGGAAACCGGCCACCCCGAGTTTTGAGGCCCAAACTCAGAAACCGTTGAGGATAGCTTTTTGAGGCTCAGCTACCGAACCCGCGCCGTAGACGGGATGTGGTTTGCACACCCCGAGTTCCAGCACCGATGCCGGAGCATGTCCAGCCTCCACGCCGGGCACAGTGCATTCGCCATCCTTCTCAGCCTCCCGCCAAGTGTCATGATGCCATCACCTTCCTCCCGACTCGGCCGATGCACCGCACATCCCCATGTGCTCTTGCTTGTCAACGCCACGTGCCAGCTACCACAGCTGGTCCTCAGGTCTCCCGATCCGTCGGTCCAAGCTCCACATCCGCCCTTCACCGCTCCCGGTCCGTCGGCACGGCACGTCCCTACTTGACCTTCACCTCACCTTCGACCACTGCCCGAGCTCTGCACCTGCACATCAACACAGCCAAGAGACATGTTGCCCGTTGATCGATCACTCATCACTCAGGAAGGGAACCACAAGGGCACATATCAACCTTGTGTTCTCAGCATCGCACAATTACGAACCTCCGTGTCATCAACCTTCATTTGACGCACTTCGTCAACTATTGGGAAAACATGGTTAGGTTTTCTGATCTTGCGAAGGTGCTCGCAGTCTGCTTGGCGAAGTGTACCGGCCATCGCTAAAGCTCCGGCATAACCCCCAAAGTCGGCCGCATTACCAACCAGTGAGCTAAAGACATCAAGCTCATTACACAACCAACTTTCGAAGGCCTCCGCATTGGCAGCGGGCAGCGGCTCCCCGGCAGAGCCGCCGGCTTCAGTCAAGCAGCTATCAAGTTTACCTTTAATTTTTCCCATGCTCTCCCGCCACGTCTCTGACCGCAAAGCCAATTCCGAAGTCAGTTCTTCTATGCGGCTCTTCGCAGTAGTCAAGTCTTTGTCCTTATCACGGCATGCAGATAAAAGCTCAGCGTTACGGTTCGCAACTACCTGCGTTTCTTCTTGGGTTTTCTTAACTTTCTCCAAGGCTCCTCTAAGCTCAATTTCTTTATTTTCCAAACTTCACCGGAGGTCTTTATTCTCTTTCTCAACTTTTGCCAACCGCGTGCTCATGTAGTCACGATTATAACCTGCCCTTCGGCGCGCAGAACAATTGAGAAGCATCAACTTAGCCAACTTAACATCGATGTCATCCTGAAGCTCGCCCAGCAGCTGGTTGGTCAAGCAAAGCTCTGCCTTCGGCACACAAACTCGACCAAAGACCCGGCCAAGAAAACGCCTTTCCTCCGGAGCGCATTGCAAATGGCACTCTCGAAGGTCCGGACTCGTGAAAAGCTCCATGGCCGGATCAGTGACACCAATCTTATTGGCAAAATAAGGAAGAGTAGACCGGCTAGCTTCGCCATATGGCCGTTTGCCTGGAATTCTTTCCGATTCAAGGTCACCAGCCACCTCAACACCATCAACCCAGATGTGCGACCCCGCGTACTCGGGCACCGTCCCCCGCACCGGACTCTCGGGCTCGAGGTCCCGAAGAATTTCATCAATACTTCGAGCAGCTGCGGCATCAGCGCTCGATGAAACAACCGCCTTTCCACGCTCATCTCCAATGGACAACTCATCATCTGAGTCACCTTCGCCACTTGAAGTATCACTAACATCATCAGATGAATCATCTTCAGTGTCAGCCTCTTTTTCAACCTCCCTCTCCTCCTCCTTCTCATCATCATCGGAGACACCTTCGTCGTCTGAAATTTGGATCAGAGCACCAATGCCACCGATGCGGGGCACCCGCCCTCCAACCCTCCCAAGACCTCGGCCACTTGAAACAATGGCGGAGGAAGAGGAAGCACCGGCAGCAACCGAACCAACAGCGACCTTCATCGCAAGCGTCTTCACTCGGCCACCGGCGCCGGCGCCGCCGCGGCCACGACCATGACCCCTCTTCGGCCGCGAAACAACCTCTTTCTCCTTCGCGGCAGCACGCTTCCTTTTCTTCGGCGCATCCTCGCTCGAAGGTGCGGGCCAGTCAGTGTACTGGATCCCAAGCATGTCGAAGAGCCTGTTAACACGACCTCCGCTACCCACCGAGCTATGGATGGCCTTAACCTCCAGTGTGGACAGCTTTCCAACAAGGTCCTCCGCTCTCTGCTGAACCGCTTGTAGATAGCTTCGATTCCATCTTCACGCCTGGGAAACTTCCTAAGGACATTCTCCCAAACCCTGTTCAACTCCAACTTAGGTTTCTTTAAACCTTTACCCTCGTACTTGGGGTCATCCTCAACTGCAAACCATACTTGTCTCCGGCTAAGGGGCCACACCTTAGCGCAACAGTACTCCTTGACCAAGTCGCGAGCACACTGAGATCGCGCTACCACCCTCAGACAATCAACTGCGGCATGCGCCTCAGCACTCATCTTAGCTTCGGCACTCACGTCACCAAGGGGCGGAAGCTCGCCGCAAAGCTCGGTGTCACCACTAAGCTTGTAGTAGAACCAGAACTCTTGCCACCCACTGTTCCACTTGTTTTTCTGTGCTTGCACCGGCAACTCCGACCCGGCGCGATGGCAAAATGTGTACACCGCAAACTGGCCAAGGCTGGTGTTACCTTCACCAACAATAATCTTGCGAGGCTGCATATCCCCTCCATGAGTATGAATAAAACTCTCGACGTGAGGGACAACACCCTGGGAGCAGCATGCCCATACATATACTGAAAGCTTCATGAAGCACGATGGTGTCAGCTGATGAAACCTCAGATTAAACCTCTGCAGAACCGAAGTCACAAAAGAAGCAACAGGAAAACCTAGACCAGCAACAAAGAACTCCTCAAACAAAACAACCTCATCAGCATCCGGCTTCGGGATAGTCTCTCCGGCACTGGTCCTCGCCTTTCCGTCTTCAATCCAGCCTCGTTTGACATAAGCTGCCAATTCTGAACTGCAGACCCGGCTGAGTCTGAACTCAAAAGTCACTCCCTCATCCGCAGCTGACGGAGAAGCAACACGAGCGGTTTGCTTGGATCTAGCCATCTCTCAAACTACAACCTTCGCAAAACAAACCACAAACTCAACCCTCGCAACCAGACAAAACAAACCTTCGCAACAAGCAACGCGCAGCAACAGGATGGCTAGAGCAAAACAATGGCACAATTTCAAACCCCCCACCAACCCCATCTATTTATAGGCCGGGAGACGAGCCACCCAACCCGACAAAACCGGCACGACAACCGAAATCCACGGCGTAAAAAACGAGATGGACCTCAACAGTGCAAACAAAAATACAACGACCCGACCCAAAAGCAGTCGTGGGAGTCGCTGCCAAGGGTCTCGTTACGTTTCCCATCAAAGAGCGCTGCTTGGGCCTAAGCATTGTTCTTTAGATACAAGGCATCGAGGGGCTACTGTTGGGGGAAGGGACCCTCGACAGTGGCGCCACGCAGGCTGGCTCAAAAACGACCTTCGCGCGACCCGCGTGCCCTTGCAAACTTTCTTCTCTTCGTTTGTTGGACCCTTCGGATCGTTTTTCTAACCATCGGATACTGGCTCGACCCTCGCAAACTTTGTGGTTCTTGCAGGCAAAGGGGTGCGGAGAACACAGAAAGTGACCCTCGCATGTTCTGTAGCTCCTTCGTTTGAGACGTCAAGCTCAGCGGGTGGCGAGCGAACGCGGACCTCGCGATTGGCGGAGCCGAGGAGTTGGCCCTCACGTTCTTGCGAAGGTGTGCAGGGGCCGAGTGGCGGCGGACAGGTGGAATGCGAACTAGGGTTTCCACTCTGCCCGTGTTTGTACGATTCTGCCCTTTCGCTGTACGGTGCTGGGGAATTTTTCCCTGTACCCTATTGTAATTTGGTCGGTGACCCTTGGTATTCCCTATAAATACCATGGGATGAACAGTGTAAAGGAGGGGATTTTTGGGAATAGAGAAATTTATTCCACCGTCTTACTTTCCGGTACCTTCGCTTCTTGCACCTTCGCTTGTATTTACGACAGTTGGATACCCTCGCCCTCCCCTTGCACTGAAGCGGAGGTAGGGTAAGTGTGACTCCAACAGACAATATTTGAAGCAAAACGACTATTGTATGTGTAAAGAAAGAGCTTGGAATAAAGAACAGCCGATAAGCTTAGATATGTATATAAAACAAAGATCTATGTATACATTTAAACGGCACAAAATCAATAGATCGACTAATTTCATAGGCAGTTCTATCTGTTGATAGTGAAGTGTTTTCATGCAGCCATAATAGCAAATAGATCGATAAAGTAGCTTAAACATCAACAGTGGGGTGGCTCCATGCAGCCATAATGATGACCAAGCTAAATCACGTCTGATACAACGAGCAAATCCATTGATTTCAGACCACTTAAAAGTATACATTATGAGGGAAGCGTAACTGGATCGGCTATTTTAGCCGATACAGGGTCCATGAAGCACGAACAAGATCTATCCGTTAAAACCACGATTTGATTCAAGATCAAACCGATCTAACCTATCATGAGTATCAGTGGGGTTCGAAAATACAGCCGTAATAAACATGCCAGATCAAATCTACCTATTTCTTAGATCAAACCACGATTTCAACAGATATCTCGAATGCACAGCATGTAACAATCAAGATTGACAAAATAGTCGATGAGAAGCTTAGATCGGCTATTTTCCTTGGTGTAAGCGTATAAAGCCTTTGGATAGCCGAAACTAAATAACATTTAAGATTAAGCTAATTTGTCAATCTTGATTGGGCAAGATATTATTTAAATCTAAATAAAACATTAAAAAGCATAAACAACATCGATAACTTAATGAATCTATTAGCTTGGCAAAACTAATAGAGCTGATAACTAGTCAAGATCGATTAAAGTAAGAGATTGATCATAGTCAAGACAGTCTTACAAAAGACGAACTTAAACTGATAACTAACCCATGTCATAGCTAAACAAGAGTTTGGTCGGTGCCAAATACAGCCTTATTGAACAACAACACGAGCCATTGGAGAAACTTACAAGCAAACCGGAGGTCGGTCTAGCCGATGCAGCTCTGCCTGGTTGAAGGTTCCGCCGAGTTCTACCTTACTCCTACTCCTAGGGTTTTGGCCGGTAGCCTATGTGTTTGATGGATTGTGATCTCCTTACAAAACCCGGTTTCTAGCTATTTATAACCCGACAGACTCCTGTTTTAGCACGACTAGGATACATAATAATAAAACAAAAGTCGACCCGGACTTGAACTCCTTGGCCGAACCTGATATGTCTTCAAATAAAGCCTGTCACGTCTGGCCCATATGAATTTTGGTCGTGTCTGTATCCAAGCAGGCTTCTTTATTTTTCTGACCGACTCTTTCATTAACACATGCCCCCCAATTTTGGGATGAAATTTATTTTATTCTAAAATTGGCATTTCTCCTTTCTTAGTTATTTAGCCGTGTCTTCTCCATTTTAGTCGATCAGTTGAGTCTTCCTCCAACCATTGCTCCTTTCTAAAATCAGCCTTCAAACCCTAGCTTTTGAGCAAATCCGCCGCCACACAATTCGAGCAAAAACCTTCGAGAATTCAAGCTCAGTGCCTCCGCAAATCAAATGGTGACTCAAGATTCTATCCCCGAGGTAAGAAATTTGGCTTCGGTATTTATTTCTTCCGATTATCCCCTGCTCTGTATATCCTTCATATTCGTTTTAATTTCCAGGTACTCCATGACCAAATCCTCATCCCTATTCATGATAGTCCAAATGATTTCTTCCTCGGTCCAGTAGGTAACCTTGACCCCACCGAGGTTATTATTGCTGAGACTCAAAGAGTTCCTTTCAAGAATTCAGATTTTGCCTCAAAACATTGGGGAAAAACTCTCTTCAGAAACTGTCCATCAATCATCTCGGGTTGAAGGGATTGACTAATCAAGGTGGAAGTCAAGAAGAAATCAGATAGGATCCTTCGTAATTTGGATCAGTGCATTACTCTGTCTTTAGCTGACATGAAAAGAAATGAGTCAATGCTGAAAGCTGCTTGCTATTTCTGGTCGGGTACCTTCAACGGCTTCATGTTCAAGCAAGAGCCCATGACCCCAACTTTAGCCGATGTGCACATGCTGATCGGCTTAAATGTCACTGGATCAATCAACCCTCACAGCCTTCAAGTCAAACCTTCCATAAAGCTTGGAAATCTCAAATCTGGTGGTTGGTCTAGCTATATTGCCTCATTCAACACCCCTCAGTCTAGCGTTTCAGAACGAGAGCATATAATTTTTCTGAATATGTGGCTGGAGAAATACTTATTCTGCGGGCAAAGCTGTGGTCCAGCCTCAAATTTCCTGGCTTTGGCAGAAATGCTACCTGTGAATTCAAACATTCCTCTGGGAAAATATCTTCTGGGTGCCCTGTACAGCAGGCTGAACAAGGTGTCTCAAAGTCTAATGGAAAATAAGGTATCCCATCGATAACTGGGCCTTGGTGCTTACTTTAGCTCTGGCTCAACCTTCACTTTCACAGACTGACAATTCCAGATTTGAGAACTCTATCCTTCCCTTCATCTTACTCAGAGGACCAAGAAAAACACCTAGCTGATGAAGTGAGAAGGTGTACATCTTTTGGGGAAGCTGCTGCTATGGTAACTATCGATGAATCAATCAGCTTCTTCTTCAAAACTTTCTATCGAGGTTTTCCAGCAGCTATCTACAGTTGGTTCCAATACCTAGACATTGCAGAGCTTGAAAATCCATATTCTTTCAGAATCCAGAAAAAATGTGATGATGAGGGCCTGAAGATTTTGTGTCATTTAATGAAACCATGCCTTCTGCCCACTGAAATTAGGCATGGCAGAGAAAACCCCCCAAGTCTTATGAATTTTACCATCCTATTATGGCAGCTAGGCAAATGGGTTTTGGCTAAGTGCCCCCAGCCCTCTTCTTTGCCGATAAGCTCAGACCAAGGGAAGCAGTAGAGACAGCTCTAGAATACACCAGAATTCTTCAACTGGAACAGTCTATCTCCTTGGAGATGGTCAAAGAATGGAACTGCCGGCCCTTCTCTTCATCTTCTTTCGACAATTGGTGGCAACAATGGAGCATTCATCTCTTTAATGAGGCTGTATCCATCTACTATCTCAAATTGGATCTAGACTTTCAAGCAACCGATGAGGTATGGTTTCATTCCTTTCAAGCTCTATATCCTCACCATTTGACTTTTATTGATATTACTTTGCACATACTTGTAGGATTTGGCTACTTTGAACCCTCCTAAAATGAATTACAATGTATGGTGCCCAAATCCAAGAATTGGCTGTGATGCTCCCACCATAAAAACTTTGATGAAGAGGAAAGCTTCTGACATCCCAGATGACCAAACCCTCAGCACTTTCATAAAAAGAGGTTGGTTCTTCTAAAGCCAAGAAGCCAAAAACCGATAAGTCAATCACCAAAATCATATCAAAGAAAAAGAAGAAAGACACTTCTGATGGCAGCCAATCATTGATCAAAGATGTCACCATATAAGTAAGAAAAACTATCTTCTCTTCTCTCTTTTCCATCATCCAATTTGTAACCCCTTAACTCATTTCTGACTTTTAATTTCTAGGAGCAAGTTGATACTCAAAATGTTGAATCTGAAATGCTTCCTCTTCCTGGTATTGACCAAGAGCTTCCTCAACTAGGTATAATTTTAGCTGATGATCTTATTTTAATAAGTTGTCCTGAAACCTGATGAAAACTTTCTCAGATGCTCCTCCTAAGTCTTCATTGGCTGCTCCCGAACTTCAAATCATCCCATCCAATCAGGTATCTCAAGTAACATCTTCTTCCTTCAATAACTTTTATTTGTGATTATTCATACATTCATCTGTTCAGGAACAAGGACAACCATCTTCCCTCATTATCCCTTTTAACTTGAAAGACTATATGGATGAAGAGGAAACTTCTGCACCAAGATCCCTAGGAGAACTTTCTGAAGAAGTCAGGGTTTGGCTTCAACTATTACTCCCCCTCCTGGAGGTCAACATAGCCGACTTGGTGCAAGATGCCAAAGGGATCAGGGATATTCTTGACCTGGTTAAAGATGATATACCAGATGACTTGAAGGAAGCTTTGACTTCTGTTGCTCACATAGAATTCCTCAGATCAAAATTTTCCAAAGCCAAAACCAAGCTCATGGCTCGCGAAGCTCAAGCACATCTACCAGAACAGGAGCAACGATGCATCTCTGGCATGATCACTGCAAAGGATACCATAGATCAACTGAACTCTGACTCTACTGTCCTTATCGGGAATCTATCATCCTTAGAGGCTGAAAGGGACCAATTGCTGAGCAAACTTCAAACTGTCAATGAGCAGATCAGATTGGAAAAAGAAAATCTGGACAAAATTCCAATTGCACTTCGTGAGCAGAAGAAAAAGATAGCGCTCTTTCATGGTGAGCTCCAAAACATTAAGGCCAAGAAGAAGCCAATCTCAGGTTCAAGCGAAGAAGACCAGCAGGAAATAGCCGACATAGATATCATTCGCTTGAATGCTCTGAATGCGTTAAGATCTGTACTAAACATGTAACTTTATTTGTCCGTAGTCTTTAACTTTTGATCCATTTTCGTAAACATCACATTCTCTATTACTCAGTTAGTATTTGATGCTTTATCAGCTATTCTTAGCCGATATCATTCATATGATTTACCTTCCATTGTTTAGCCGATCAGTACCAAACGACTTTCATGTCAATTACCTAGTCGATTCACCTTAGGATCCAAATCTGAAGGCTCTCAAGACCGATGCCTTTTCACTTCCTCTACTCTGCTTATAAATACAAAATGCCGGCTTCCCAAACACACCACGCATTCATCACCTTGCTCCCCGGCCTTTGCACTTCTCAACTGCCAACTTTTCCCCTTTTCCAATCAGCAAATAAAATCAATGGTGGACGATCGCGGCAAGCGCCCTGTCGAGGAGGAATCCATTGATGGCCCTCCGGCGACTCGCCGTCGCGTTCTCAAATAAGAATCCCTTCATGATCGTCCTTTTATGCCCAAAACTTCTTCTTTACTTCGAGAAACCCTAACCTCTTTGCAGCTCTTCTCCTCCGGCGGACGACCAAGGTCCTAGCCGACTCCCGTCGGGCTATGGGCTGGCATTGGATGAGGACGCCTGGGCCTTCATTCGGGGCTACTCCAACACTCAGCGTCTGTTGGAAGAGGAACGCCGCCGAGCCGCTCGCGTCGAGGAGGAACTAGAAATCCTCCGCGCCGGCCTCAACAGTGCTTTGGAGCGCCTAGAGGCCTCAGATGCCAGGGTTGCCGGTATCACACTTTCAGATCCTTATGCATTATCATCTTGTTTGATCTTTGGTAACTGCTTGCTTGAAAATTTAGCCGATTCATGTTCATATTTTGACTAAATCGGCTATCTTTAATCTCAATCCCTTCTCGTCTGAATGCTGAACTTCAGCACCAACTCGACTGGCTCCCGGGGCTGGCCACGGCCATCGCTGATTTTGTGAATGCCCGAGGGCCGACACTGAAGGCGCGACTTGAAGACGTCGGGACGCACACTAGGGAGTTAGTCCTCCACGCCATCAATCATGGTGCCACCTTCGCTCTAGCCGGAGTAGAGCTCAGCGGAGCCAACATCCCCGGGGAAGTCGCTCCCTCCTTCGTCGGCACCAGAACGAGGGAAGACTTCAGGGAGGTGGTGGAGGAGTTCGCGCCTCTGGGACTCACCGTGGTAGAGGTGACGCACCAGAGGACCTCCTGAACAAGCTCCACTTAGATTAGTTATGTTTTTGATGTTTTGCTGTAAGTTCGGTCTTATCTGTCCGAACAAAACTGATTATTAGCAAAACTGTCCCTGCATCGTCAGGCTTTTAAACAAATCTATTACATATCTATGTTTATCGTCCTCTATGCTGTTGTTGAATTTTCAAAACTTTCCCTGATTTCATCTCTTTGTTGAATGTTCTAAAGGCAATACCTCCTTAGTATCGGCTATCACTTTGGTACTGAAGGCGATGCGGATACATGGGTGTATGCCGAGTCTCTGAAGTGATGAGTGATTGTCAACTGGGATAATGCGCATGTTTTTTGGCTTGTGTTGTGCAGGTGTCGAGCACGGATACAGTGATCAGAGGCAAGGTGAAGGTCAAGTAGAGATGTGCCGTGCCGATGGACCGAGAGTGGCGAAGGGCGGACGTGAGACTTGGACTGAGGGACCGGTGGCCCGAGGATCAGCTATGGTGGCTGACAGCCTGGGACAGCGACGAGCGAAGACTTGCGGGCACGGTGTTGCTTGGGTCGAGGACCTGGGGACATGTGTCAGTGGACGGGGTGCACGGGCGGTGCATCCCCTCTACGGCTCGGTTTGGTGGTTGAGCCATAGAAAAACCACCGAGTGGATGGTTTCCAGGTTTGGGCCTCAAAACCTAGGCGCTGATGGTTTCCAAGTTTGGGCCACAAAACTCGGGCTAAGGACGGTTTCCAGGTTTGGGCCTCAAAACCTAGGCGCTGCAGGTTTCTGAGTTTGGGCCACAAAACTCAGGCGATGGACGGCTGGTTTCCCGGTTTGGGCCTCAAAACCGGGGGTTGGTCGTGAAGGCTGGTTTCCCGGTTTGGGCCTCAAAACCGGGGGCGAAGTCCGAGAAAAGGACAAGTGGAGCGGTGGTGGCACGTGGTGGCAATCGGTGAGGTTGCGTCGAGGCAACGCTACCAGTTGTGCGGGCGTGGCCGTCGGATCACCAGCTATCTTGAGTTGGTCCAGAATAATCCTAGGGTTTAGCTGGCTCACTCTGTAATTAGAGAGGGGTAGAGTAAGAATTAGATTTAGGATAAGTAGAGGGAGACACCCTCCTCCCATTGCATCTCAGCCATTTGCTCTTTGCCTTCTAGGTTTTCCAGCTCTCCCAATCCCCTACTGTAGCAACTGAGATCCGCAGAGAACCATACCTCTGTGTACTGGAGATTTTGAGGAAGTGAGACCGTAATCTCACTATTGTAGCGTGTGGTAGCCACACGGTTGCAAATTCGTGGTTGTGATTCGCGTTTTGTTCGTGTTCTTCGCGGATTCTTTTTCTCCACGATTTTCCCGTCACTCGATCTCTCTACTTGGTGTGTCTTTCTCAAATCCGTTTGAACCAAGTTGCTCTAGATCGTGAGGCACTTCTTTCCACCGAAGGAATCCTCCTCTAACCTCACGAGCTAGTAGATCGGTCGATTTTTGTTTTGGTTCAAGTTTTCCTCCTTTCCCCTGAATTTCTTCGATTCATCGATTTGGAGATAGGTTCGAGCCATGATCTCTTAGAGATAGCTCACTATCCTCCTTGTGACTCCTCTCACCAAGTTTGATCCCTAGAGGATTCGTTTTGGGTGAGTTCAAGTCGAATCGGTGGACGAACAGCAGGTTTCAGGGTGACTGGACGCTTGGCTCGGGGCGACCGGACGCACGTCTGAGAGTCCGGTCGTTGAATGCGTTTGCTATGTTCTACGAGACCTTGACCGGACGCTCGACTGATCTGTGACCGGACTCGCCCTTACTACTGTTCATCAGTTTTGACGTGTGTGACCGGACGCTAAACTCCTGATCGGACGCTCAGACTCAGTGAGTCCGGTCAGAAACAGAGAGGTCCAAAATTGTCTTTGAACTGACCGGACGCGACCGATCATCTCTGATCGGACTCAGGCATAGTCCGATCAGTACTGATCTGCACGTTTTCATCTGCAGTTCGTTCGTCTGGTTTCCAATTTACGATCTGCTTTTTTCGTTGCATTCTAGACTCCGGGCTCTACTAAAATTGGGTTGAGGTTACCCAAAGTCCATCCTGTCACTTTGTTGACTTGCGTGAACTTAGGTTGGGAAGTTTTTATGGTGTCCCGCTGTGTTCCTAGGGAACATCCACCCATTCTCTTGGGTCATGGACATCACGCTTATCGGCTTTGCTTTTGGGGTTGATTCTCGGGACAGTGGTGACAAGTTTCTGAAAGAAAAATTTGAAGCTCCCATTCACCCCCCCTCTGGTCGCTTTCTGGTTGCACTTTCGGTCCTTCAGTTGGTATCGGAGCGGGTTAAGGATCTTACACCTTAGCCGGTTCCAGATCCACAGAAGGCGACATGGATCGCGGCATGGGCAAACCGCCGTTCTTCGATGGGACGAACTATGCGTATTGGAAGATACGCATGTCGGCCTATCTGCAGAGTACTGGTGCTTCCATTTGGGATATTTGCAACTCTGCTGATTACGTGGTCTTGGCTGCTCGTGTGACTCAGCATCAGATCGATGAGCACGATGCCAATAGCCGAGCCCGTAATGCTCTTTTCTCTTGTTTGAGCATGTCCGAGTTTGACCGCGTTTCTCACCTCGCTACGGCTTGGGAGATTTGGGCTACCCTCATGCGTTTCCATGAGGGAACCTCTCAAGTCAAAACCCGTCTCTATGAGTTGTTCAAGCGAGAGTATGAGAACTTTCGACATATGCCTGGCGAGAGCATAGAAAGTTTATTCGCTCGCTTTCAGGTGATTGCCAACAAGATGAGGGCTAACAAGGAGTTGTTGCCTTTCGATGATCATGAGAGAGCTTTGAAGCTTTTGCATACTCTTGATCGATCGGTGTGGGATTCCAAGGTTCAGGTGATCATCGAATCGCCTAACTATGAGACCCTCACATGCGACGAGCTCTTTAGCAAGCTCAAGTCCAGCGAGATTGATGCCATGGCGAGGGCTTCTTATGAAAATCCTTCTGGCCTATCGATGGCTTTGGTTTCTAGGTCTTCTGCTAACCCCTCTGGAGGCTTTGCACTCTCTTCTCTTCTTTCTGTCACAGAGGAGCAGCTGGAGTTCATGGGGGATGATGAGTTGGCTTTACTCGCCAACCGGTTCTCGCGGTTCCACAACAACCGCATGAACCGTCGCCGCGGAGGAGGACGGTCAGGATGCTTTGAGTGCGGTGACCCCAACCACTTCATCGCCAATTGCCCGAAGAAGAACAAGCAGACCTTCGGCAAGGCGGATCATGGGCACAAGTACGACTCCGACAAGCGCAAGGAGAAGTACGTCCCCGCGAAGCACAAGCGGAAGGGCGGCTTCAACAAGGAGTACATCAAGACGAAGTACTTGGAGAAGGCCCAGGCTGAGCCGCGTGCATTCTTCGCCACGCTCAGCGACGTCGACGACTCAGATGACGACTCCGCTTCCTCAAGCGACAACGAGTCCGAGAAGAAGAAGAGGATCGAGGACAAGCTCAATGGCCTCTGCTTCTTCACCGACGACGAGGGCTTCTGCACCATGGCCCTCGGTAAGGAGGTCGACGGTGAGCTGGAGGAGATCCCTCGGAACGACGACGACGACGACGACACCTCCCAGGTATCTTAGACCCCCGACGAGCTTTCTGCTGAGGTCGAGAAGCTTACTGTCGCGCTCCTTAGTCAGGATAAGTTGCTTAGGCGTGCTGCTAGAGAGCGCAAGGAGTTTAGGCAGAAGTGGGAGGATACGGTGAAGGAACTTGAATCTGTAAAGTCCACCGTAGTTGTTACCGATGAGGAGGAGTGTGAGATGTGCACCACACACATGACTGACCTTCTCACTTTGAGAAGCAAGTATGCTGTGTTGGTAGGAGAGGTGGATGAGCTGAAGGCTAGATCCTCGCTATTGGGTGCATGCAAGTCCTGTGCGGGCTTGCAATCTGAGTTGGCAGAGAAGAATGCCAAAATTGTGTCTCTTGAAGAGGCCAACTCGGGTAGCACATGTGTGGCTAGGTGTGTTCTTTGTGAGGGTTTGGAGATGGAGATCGCTAATGTGAAGCATGACAAGATGCAAACCGAGGAGGAAAACACATACCTTTGGACCATCTTGTCATGGGTGTCTAGTGGTGAGCCACAGCTCGGGATGATGATCTCCCAATTCAAGCGAGCTGCTGGAGGTCCAGGTGTAGGTTTTGCTCCGGGTGTTGATGTTTCATCTTTCGGCAAGATTGGAGAGTCGAGTGGTCTTAACCCATGTGAGAAGCCCAACTCCACCACTACTCCCAAGCTTACCAAGATACCACCCAAAGAGCCTCTCAAGCCTAACACCAAAGATGGGGTCTTTGTTGAACCTCCGAGTGCTCCACCCAAGAAACAATCATGGGCTCCCAAACCAAACCACCTCAAGAACAAGCTGGACACCATGCCACCCATTCAGGAGGAACTTATGCCACAGAAGGGCAAGGTGATCCACACCCACTACCGTGAGTACCAACAACCCCCTATGAGAGCGGTGAGGTATCATTGTGAGCACTGTGGGAGAGATGGACACTTGAGTGAGTTTTGCTTTCGGCGCAAGAGAGAGGCGCGCCGCGCAAAGGAGATGAACAACACGGACATGTACCATCCTTTCCATGATGTACATGTGCCGAATGTTCAGAGGTGTGCTGTTAGGCCTAGAGGTCCAGAACCTCAAGTTCCTAGGCCTAGGCAGTGGAGAGGTCGTGCCCGGCGGGAGCCTGCAGTTGTAGGCTATGGACCCCGTGGCGGTGGCTTTGTAGTTTAGCGTTTCTCCCCACCGCATTTTGAGTATCGCGATGGGCGCTCCTTCCTTAGCGGACCACGTTTTCCTCTACGTGGTGATCGCTCTTCCCATAGGCGTGCTAGGAATGGTTTTTCTACTAACCGTTCTTTTGAGCAGCCGACCCAACACTGGTATTCTCCCTACTTCACTAACCCCAGTGTTGGACCGTATGCTCACCCTATGTCTTTTTATTGATGTTGGTAAAACGATTGGAGAACGTTTGGCTGGTGGATTCTGGGTGTTCGAGGCACATGACCGAAAACGCCAAGTGGTTCTCCAGTCTTAGTCCGGTCGCCGGAAAGGAGTTTATCACCTTCGGCGACAATAGCAAAGGTAAAGTGTTGTCTCGTGGGTCGGTGCGAGTTAATGAGCACTTTGTGTTGCGCGATGTTGCTCTTGTTTCTAACTTGCATTTTAACCTTCTTTCTGTTTCGCAACTTTTCGATGATGACTATGAGATTCGTTTTAAACCGAATCTCAGTCGTATTTTGGATCCTCAGGGCAATCTTGTGTGTTTGATTTCGTCCTTTGGAAAAGTCTTTGGTGCAAATTTCTCGGAGTCTTTTGGCATTTCTCGTTGTCTTGTGGCTGGACCTTCCTCCTCTGATCTTTGGAAGTGGCATAGGAGACTTGGACATTTGAGCTTTGACTTGCTCGCAAGGCTTAGTTCACTTGGTCTAATCCGAGGATTGCCCAAGTTATCCATGGAGAAGGATCTTGTTTGCCATTCTTGTAGACATGGGAAGATGGTTGCCGCTCCCCACCATCCAGTGACTCAGTTCATGACCAAGCGCCCTGGACAGCTTTTGCACATGGACCTTGTTGGTCTGGCTCGGGTGAGCTCGGTTGGGAGGAAGTGGTATGTGCTTGTTGTTGCTGACGATTTTTTGAGATATTCGTGGGTCTTCTTTTTAGCTGAGAAGACCGAGACTTTCTCCTTTGCTCGCAATCTGATTTTGCGTCTTCAAAACGAGTTCCCTTTGAACTCGATGCGAGCTATTAGGAGTGATAATGGTTCTGAATTCAAAAATTCAGATTTTGAGAAGTTTTGTAACTCCTTGGGTTTAGAGCATCAGTTTTCTTCCCCCTAGACACCGCCACAAAATGGTGTTGTAGAGAGGAAGAATCAGACCCTTGTAGAGATGGCCAGGATGATGCTCGATGAGCATAGGACTCCTAGGCGATATTGGGCCGAAGCTATGAGCACTGCATGCTACATTTCAAATCGCATTTTTCTCCGAGCTTTCTTGAAAAAGACGTCTTATGAGTTGAGTTTTGGAAAACTGCCCAAGGTGAGTTATTTTAGAGTTTTTGGTTGCCACTGTTTTATACTTAAGAAAGGCAACCTGGACAAATTTGAGTCTCGTTCTTCTGACGGTGTGTTTTTGGGTTATGGCACTCATACTCGCACATATCGTGTACTTAACCTTGACACTAACCGAGTCATGGAGACATCAGATGTCACCTTCGACGAGACCATGGTTTGTCCTTCTTCTCGTTTTGAGCGTGCAGGTGATCATGAGGTTGGCGAGCCTCTTTTTGATGATGAGGAAGAAGGTGCTCAAGGGATGGATGACCCAGCACCCCCTCCACCTGCTGTGCCGCAAGGAGCGGCTTCTACTACGACTCACGGCCCTGACACTTCTTCATCCTAGGGGCTGTGGGATCCGCCACCTCGAGCGGTACCCTTTGTACCCGAGGAGGCGCCAGCTGCTGTTCAGGGGGAGGCTACATCAGTTCGGGAGGTGCCACGACACATCCAGCGCCAACACCCGCCTCAACAGATGATCGGCAGCATCGGCGAACGTGTCACTCGGTCAAGGTCACAACAAATCTCTCACTTTGCTCATTCTGCATTTGTTGCTGATTTTGAACCCCAAGATGTTGGACACGCTTTATTTGATCCAGATTAGGTCAATGCCATGCATGAGGAGCTTGAAAACTTTGAAAGAAATCGGGTTTGGGTTTTGGTTTCTTTTCCTCCTGAGTGTCACCCTATTGGGACAAAATGGGTTTTCAAAAACAAACAAGGAGAGGATGGCCATGTTGTGAGAAACAAGGCCAGACTAGTAGCCCAGGGGTATAGTCAGAAGGAGGGGATAGACTATGAGGAGACTTTTGCTCATGTAGCTCGTTTGGAGGCAATTAGGATACTCTTGGCTTTTGCTGCATCCAAGGGGTTTAAACTTTTTCAGATGGATGTCAAGAGTGCCTTCTTAAATGGCTACATAGAAGAGGAAGTGTATGTGAGACAACCCCCCGGCTTCAAAAATCCCAAGTTTCCAAACCATGTTTTTAAACTTAACAAAGCTTTATATGGTTTGAAACAAGCCCCTAGAGCCTGGTATGATAGGTTGAAAACCTTTTTGCTTGCTAAGGGTTTTAAAATGGGATGTGTGGATAAAACGCTTTTTCTCCTCAAGCAAGGCAATGACACTCTCTTGGTCCAGATTTACGTGGATGATATCATTTTCTGTGGTTCTTCTCATGCTTTGGTTGCCAAGTTTGCAGACACTATGAGCAGGGAGTTTGAGATGAGCATGATGGGCGAGTTGACATTTTTCCTCGGGTTGCAAATCAAGCAATCCCGAGAGGGGACGTTCGTGCACCAGGGCAAGTACACCAAGGACATCCTGAAGAAGTTTGACATGGGTGAGGCCAAGCCTCTTCCAACACCCATGCCGACCACGACGGCCCTGGATGCGGATGTGGATGGAGAAGCTGTGGACCAGAAGGAGTACCGAAGTATGATCGGGTCGCTGCTGTATCAGACGGTGACACACCCGGACATTCAGTTCGCGGTGTGTCTGTGCGCGCGATTTCAGTCGTCGCCGCGCACTTCTCACTGTCAGGCAGTCAAGCGCATTATGAGGTACTTATGTGTAACAGACTCGCCCAATAATGTGGCCCACCTACACCTGTCATCTATCCAACGACCTCTGACTGATATGTAGGTTCACCACAAGACTGGATTAATCTGTTGGATACGATCGACGCATCCATAGGTCACAGGAATCATCCGAGTACAATCATTACAACACATTACATTTCATACAAAATACCAGATTGGAGAATTTCAGCGGAAGTCTTACATAAACATAATATTACAGACCAGTGTTCATTATTACAACATAGGTGATAAAGAGTTCAAGTTGCGATTGTACTAAGTGCTGGATAAAAGTATGATAACATAACCATATTAATAAACCCTGCCCAAGGGCACATCACTTATCATCATCAGCCAGAAAGATAGTCATACAGCACGGCTCGAAGCACATCTGTTCGGTAGTCTCACCTGCAACATGGGGTCATCGAACCCTGAGTATAGGAGTACTCAACAAGACTTACCTGACTAATAAAATGGGGAGAAGACTCAGGAATGCAGGCTGAGGGGAAGTCAAGGTAAGGCTTTAGCAAGAATCCAAAAGTTTTCCTTTGCATAAAAGCTCCTACTACTAAGTAGTTGTGTCATTCCATATTTCTAATATTAACTAAGTAAATAAATATACATCTCGTAATCAACCCATTATTCCTCCATTGTTTCATCATTAAACTACGCTGAGGGTGCGAGGACGAGTCTCCTTTTCTCGTGGAGCAAACGACGATTCGAACCGCTTGATCTACCCAGCTGGGGCTTCCTTATCACACGACATATGCGAGACCGAACTCGCATATATCAACCGTCTCGTGGATCCGCTCAAACCGAACCGGAGCCGCGCCACCCGGGGTACAGTACACCACCGCCCTACACCGGCCTTGTTGAGTAACGTCCAATAGGGGACCGAGCAGGGTGGGTACACGCTACTCCCGCCATCTCTCCACTCCCAGTGCGCGGGTGCGCCGTTCCAGTAAGGGCATAGCCACAGTAGGCTTACCGAAGCTTGTGATCAGTACTAACAAATAGTTCTCGATCCAACGGGCCAACAGCGGACGGGCCCTAGGCGACACAGACGGAAACACTACACCAGGACTCCATTTCCTGTGCAAGTTACCCGCCCGGTCTCATTTTAATTACACCATCCCAAACCGAGGGAAGGGTTTCCAACAATAGCATCTCTCTTTTCAAAAACCTACTCTATTGAGCAAAGCTAAGCAATCTAAGCATTTGTAAATGACCCAGGGACAAGGATAATATGAGAAGTAATCAAGGTAGTTAATGCATCAAATAGGTAACATTCAACTCCTAACTTAATGCACCAGATTTTATCAACAAGTATATTATTAAAAATTGCAAGGTAGGGGCAAATGCACCGGGGCTTGCCTTGGGGTTCTTCTTCAGGCTCGTCCCCACAGATATCAAATCCAACCTCGTAGAAGACCGGTGCCTCCCGTGCTGCAATCTCCGGCTGATCCGTGCTAACCTCGGTTTCTAAACGCAATATAACGAACGAGTACATATAAGATGCATGTGATGCGAATATGAATGAATGCTTATGATGCTGGAAAATTATAAGTAGAAGAGTACAGCAGTAAACAACAATCCAAAACTGAATTCAGAAACAGACATCACAATTGGAATAAGATTCGCATAAGTGATAACCCGAACAGATTTCATGTACCAACTTGTTTTAACCATAACTAGAGCTACTGAATAGAAAATCAAGTGATTTAGGACAATCTGGAAAGCTTAACAATTTCTCTACGACTTCTCTGTAATACCCAAAAGCTGATTCCAGAATCATATGGACCAAACAATTCATTTGGTTAAATCTGTCCAGATTCTGGACAGATTCAAACACTACTGTTCCACAGACCATATCTGGAGCTCAGAAATATCAACATTCGTGATCTAAACCATTCTAGAAAGCACATGAAACCCTCTACAACTTTCTTATAATCCACCAAAACTGATTCACAAGTTAAATACCCCAAACAGTTCAGTTTTCACAAACTGTCCAGATTTCTGGACAGCACTGCATACCCAGATTGAACAGAACATAACTCCCAGTATATACATCCAACAATTACGAAATTTTAGGAGCGGCTAGATATACAAAATTACTACAACTTTGCTATACAACATTTTGCCAGAAAACCAAAGGATCATGGCGTTATCATTTTTCCAACAGAACTGACCCAGAAAAATAATAGGAACAATGCAAGGCAAGTTTCTTGTTACAACATGATTAGCATTGGT
Source organism: Coix lacryma-jobi var. lacryma-jobi (assembly GCA_009763385.1). Taxonomy (NCBI): domain Eukaryota; kingdom Viridiplantae; phylum Streptophyta; class Magnoliopsida; order Poales; family Poaceae; genus Coix; species Coix lacryma-jobi. The sequence continues at coordinate 64,174,976 of CM019825.1, forward strand.
TAAGTGCATAACCCATAGTATAGGCATTCAGTAGAGAACTAACAAGGATACAAATGTCACTCTGAATATCTTGATTCATTTCCACAGTAACTATCTCATTCATTAAATATAAATTGTTAATCAATCATTGAGCTTGTTAGACAACACAATCATGGTACCATTCAACAGGGATTTCTCCTAACCCAAACTTTCTATGTTAAATGACTCATAATCATAGCAGTGACCACTTAACTCTTGACAATATGATAGAAGAAATAAAATTGCAGGATTAACTAAATCAATCAACACCTATTATTTAATTAAAGGTTTAATTATAAAGGCTTAAAAATTTATTTTCACGAAAGGGGCTCAAAATTTTAGCAGAGATGTGTTATGTGTTGCAAAGTACTACAAAATTGGTTTCACAATTTTTGGACTTCAGGAACAGCCTACAAAATTATTTAAAGTGCTTAAACCATTTATTTAACTATTTTAATACCCCAATAAAACTTGTTCAAATTCAAAGTTTCATATTTTTAAAATTTTCTTCACATGTCAGAGAGGCTACACAAAAATTTTCAGAATTTTTAGCACAGTAACAAAAATACAGCAAAAATAACAAAATGTGCTACTGTTCATATGCGCGAAAATTGGAAAACCCTAATCCTATCTCACTGACAGGCGGGACCGGGTCGTCAGGCCGGGCCAGCGCACAGGCCCGAGCGCTCGCGGCGGCGCTGACCGCGCGCGGCGGCGTTGACCGCCGGCCCAACTCGCCGACGGCGAGGCCAGAGACCAAACTGACCCCATCTACGTGCTCCCCTATGGATTGCGAACACATGCATGGGCTTGGTCGGGGCTAGGAATGACCGGAGACATGGTGGTCGCGGCAATGGCGGCTCGGCCGCGTCGAGCCCGGCGGCGCGCCGGCGTTCCGGCCACACGAGCTCGGTTGAGTCGAAACGGAGGCGAGCATCAGCACCAGGGACCTCACCTAGGGTTGGTGCTCGCGCTAGCTCGGTCGGAGGGACTCGGGGAGGTAGAGATAGACGACGGCGGCGGACCGAAGCTTCGCGGCGGCGTTCTGGCTCCTCTGGCGTGGAAGCGACTTGGACGTCGAGCCGACCAGAGGGAGTGGGTCAGGGCGGATCAAATGGTGCAACGAATTTGAACCGAGGAGCTCCAGACTTACCGCGCGACGGCGAACCCGACCGTGGCGGCGGTCTGCCGGAGTTGGGGAAGAAGGGCTTGTTCTGGGCAATGCAGGCAGCTTGGGCTCGATTCAAAGGTCAGGGAGGTGGCTGGGGTTATGGCGGCGCGGTGGATGGGCTAGCACCGGCAGAGGAGGCTCGTCGCCGATGAATTTAGCGGGCGGAGCTCCTGTGTCCGAGACCGGCGCGAGCAGAGGGAAAGAAAGGAGTGGGGCGGCGATGGGGAGATGGTTTTGTGGACAGGGAGGTGAGCAGCGCGTGTGCCTGCTAGTTGTGCATGCAAACCGAGCGAAAGGCGCGTGGACAGGGGCGTGGCGACGCCGGAACGCGCCGTGGCCGCGACGGCCGTCGTGGAAGCCATGCAAGCCCCCATGAACTGTAGCTACATGAGTTTTTGTCCCCTTTTGAATTGCGCCAAAATTTTGAACTAAAATGCAAAATATGTAAGAATGAAAGTTGTTTAGCATTTTTTGATCTACAAACTTGCTTAAAGAACCATGTTCCAATTTGGCCTAGTTTTTGAATTAAGGTTTGAATTCAAATTTGACCTAAACTGATTTCTCAAATTACTTTAAAATTTTCTGAAGAAGTTCAAATTCTGTGAACATGAAAGTTGTCACATTTGTCATTCCCTACAACTTTTATTAAAGGGCCAAGGTCATATTCTCAATAATTTGAGAGTTGTAGTTCAAGGGTAGATTCTAGGGTTTAAACAAATTTGTTTCAATTCAAATTCTGTGCAGAATCTTTGTTAACTTTATATACCAAAGTTGTTCCTTTCATTAGTATCTACAACTTTGTTTTAAGGGCCATGCCCTGATTCAGCTAAGATTTTAGTGTTTATCATAGGGCCACTATAAGGACTTGTGATTTCATGAACCATATAACCCTATAAGCCTATCTTCACTAGAAATCAGCCACTAGCAAATCCTTAATCACCACATATCCATTGAACAAAAAAGAATTAAATAAGGATATGATGCATTTGAGATCATGTTTTATGCAAATTGTAAATGCATCATTAGTGTTGCTACATGAATGCTTTCCATGCTCATGATGACATGTCAGGTTTTAGTTGGCTTAAACACCAGAGGTGTTACAGCTCCTCCCCCCTTAAAGAAATCTCGTCACGAGATTGGTTTGACTGACTAAGTAATGAAAAAAAGGAAATGTGTCAGGATCTAAATCTATGACCTCCCTCTAAAGTACCAATGTAAGCTTCCCTTGACCAGTGAAACACATACCTAAATGGAAGCAAGGAAATCCGGAAAGTGCTCCAACAGAAAATCCTCAGATTCCCAGGTGGCTTCTTCTTCTGAGTGTTGATCCCATTGCACTTTATAGAATTTAACAGTTCTACTACGGGTGACTCGGTCCTTTTGATCAAGCACTTTGACTGGATACTCTGAATAAGTCATATCTGGCTGAATGTCTACGCCTTCATAACTCATCACTTGATTAGGCACTCGCAAACATTGCTTTAACTGAGACACATGGAATACATTATGTACAATAGCAAGTTGTTCAGGCAACTCCAACCGATAAGCTTGCTTTCCACACCGCTTTATAATTTTGAACGGTCCGATGTATCGGGGTGTTAGTTTTCCCTTTACTCCAAACCGAACCACTCCCTTCATTGGTGATACCTTTAAGTATACATAGCTTCCCTCAGAGAATACTAACGGTCTTCGTCTTCTGTCTGCGTAACTCTTTTGTCGGGTCTGAGCTACCTTCAGGTTGTTTTGTATTTGCTTTACATTTTCTTCAGCTTCATTTACTAAATCAACTCCGAAAATTTTTCTCTCGCCAGGCTCTGACCAGTTCAGCGGGGTTTGACATCTTTGTCCATAAAGTGCCTCAAATGGTGCCATCTTGATACTCTCTTGGTAGTTATTATTATAAGACAACTCTACTAATGGAAGACATTCATCCCATTGATCAGGATAGGTGAGCACACAGGATCTCAACATATCCTCTAAAATCTGATTTACCCTCTCAGTTTGACCTCCAGTCTGAGGATGGTATGCTGTGCTAAAAAGAAGTTTGGTTCCTAACGATTCATGTAAATGCTTCCAAAACTGAGAGACAAACCGCGTTCCCCGATTAGAGACTATGGTCTTGGGTACACCATGAAGACTTAGAATTCTGGCAATATAGATTCGAGCATAAACAGGAGTTCTATAAGTAGTCTTAGCTGGGATTAAATGAGCTGATTTGGTTAGACGATCTACGATTACCCATATCGAGTCAAATCCCTTGTAAGTTTTGGGAAGACCCACAATGAAATCCATGCTAATATCCTCCCATTTCCAAGCTGGAACAGGCAAAGGCTGTAACTCACCGGCTGGCTTCAAACGTACTGCCTTTACTTTCTGACAAGTGTCACACTGAGCCACATAGCGAGCTATTTCAATCTTCATCTTTGTCCACCAGAATCTTTGCTTCAGATCTTGATACATTTTATTACTACCTGGATGGATAGCTAATCTGGTAAGGTGAGCTTCATCAAGAACCTTCTGTCTGAGCTCGGGTACCTTGGGAATAACCAATCGGTCCTTAAACCATAATACACCTGCTTCGTCAACTCTGAAACAAGTTGTTTCCCCTGCTTTGATTTTTGCTATAATATGACCTATCCCCTTGTTCTCCTTCTGAGCTGCCATAACTTCTTCTCGTATGGTAGGCTCGACTCTAATATTATTCAAGCTCCCCTGTAAAACTATCTCTATATCCAATCTTTCCGGCTCTTGACAAAGACTAAGATGCATGGGTGCTACTGACAAGCAGCTGCAGTGAGGATTCCGACTAAGAGCGTCAGCAACTACATTTGCCTTACCTGGATGGTAATGTATTTCTAAATCATAGTCCTTTTTAATTCCAGCCATCTCCTTTGCCGCATGTTCAAGTCTTCTTGAGTAAAGATGTACTTCAAACTCTTGTGGTCAGTGTACATATGACATGTATTCCCCAACAAATAATGTCGCCATATCGTCAGCGCATGTACAACTGCAGCTAACTACAGGTCATGAGTTGGATAATGTTCCTCATGTCGCTTTAGCTGTCTAGATGCATAGGCAATGACTCTTCCTTCTTGCATCAACACACAGCCAAGACCGATTCCGGAGGCATCACAGTATACATCGAAAGGCTTCTCAATATCTGGTTGAGCTAATATTGGTGCTGTGGTAAGCAGCTTCTTTAAGGTTTGAAAAGCCTGCTCACACTCAGGAGTCCATTTAAACTTGACTTGGTTCTTGAGCAACTCTATAATAGGTTTGGCTATTTTGGAAAATCCAAGAATGAAACGGCGATAATAACCAGCCATTCCGAGGAAACTACGGACTTGATGGACTGTGGTTGGCGACTTCCACTTTAGAATATCCTGCACCTTTCCGGGATCAACTGCAATACCCTCAGCAGATAACACATGACCCAGGAATTGGACTTCTTCTAACCAAAAAGCACACTTGCTGAATTTAGCATACAGCTGATGCTCACGCAGACGAGCCAGTACAATGCGAAGATGTTCAGCATGTTCTTCTTTGGTTTTGGAATATATCAGGATATCATCGATGAATACTACCACAAACTTATCGAGTTCAGGCATGAACACAGAGTTCATGAGATACATGAAATGGGCTGGAGCATTGGTTAGGCCAAAAGACATGACAAGGTATTCATACAAGCCACATCGAGTTGTGAAGGCGGTTTTAGGAATGTCTTCGGGTCTAATCTTTGTCTGGTGATACCCTGATCTAAGATCTATTTTGGAGAAAACTTTGGCTCCGACAAGCTGGTCAAAGAGGAGATCAATACGTGGAAGGGGATATTTGTTTTTGATGGTTACCTCATTGAGGGGACGATAGTCTACGCACATTCACAAAGATAGCGGGACATCCCCAGGGAGAAGAACTAGGCTGGATAAAACCCTTCTTTAAGAGTTCTTTTAACTGAGTCTTCAACTCGGCTAACTCCTTTGGAGCCATTCTATAAGCTCTTCGTGACACAGGTGTTGTTCCTGGTTGCAGCTCAATCACGAACTCCACATCTCTGTCGGGTGGCAGACCAGGTAATTCTTCAGGGAACACATCAGGGAATTCTCGTACCACAGGGACATTCTCGACTCCTTCACTAACCATGGCACATAACTTCGGGCTGATTAGTTTGGGTTTTGGAAGCTGGATGAGAAGTTGGGATTTTCGGTCTGGCGAATTTAGATGAACAGTCCTATTCAATGTATCTAACACAGCCCCATATCGCTGCATCCAGTTCAGCCCCAAAATCACATCTAAGGTTTGGTGGTTCAGCACAATCATGGAAGTGGGATAAACATGTCGTCCCATCTCTATTGGAAATTGATGCACTATCTCATTGGCATACAGCCGACCCCCAGGTGATAGTATAGATATTTTCCCCTTGGACTCACATATTGGAATTGCATGCTTCCAGACAAACTCTCTATTGATGAATGAATGCGATGCACCAGAGTCAAAGAGTGTAACTGCTAAATGTTTGGCAACAGGAAACGTACCCAGCATAACCGGTTCGCCTTCTGGAATAGTCTTGACTTGAGTATGATGAAACTGTCCAGTCTTGGGTACCACATAAATCTTCTGTGTGCCTGATCGAGAACCAGAACGGTTGCCTTGTTGCTGCTTATTTTGTGGATTAGCTTGATTGCCTTGCTGACGAGGAACATTTGAATTATAATTCTTTGGTGAAGGACAATTCTTAGCAAAATGCCCTGACCCGCCACAGTTTTAGCAAGGGTTACTGGTCTTTGGGGCACTTGTGGATTGGGAGCCAGGTGCGTTGGTCTGTCGTGGGTACTGGAACTGAGAAGAGGCTTTGGCATTAGCTTGAGGTTGGTAGTAGTGCTGGGGTGGGCGAGCAGGTACATGTGCATGAGGAACATGATGGTATAGGAACTTGGGACGTTTTGGCACACTCCCAGATGCACCAGCTTGAGCAGTCTTCCTCCTTTTTGCTTCCTTGTGGACACGATTCTTCTCTTCTAGAGTGATGGCAATGCTCACAATGTCATTGAAGGTGGAGTTGGCACAGGTGGCATCATGGTTTGCAGCTTGGTGCTTAGCCCTCGCATGAAGCACTGCTTCTTCTTAGCATCATTGTTGACATGATCAGGAGCATATTGAGAGAGATGGTTGAACTTGCTCACATAATGCATCACTGATTGAGTACCCTGCTGCAGCTTGAGAAACTCTTCTAGCTTCATTTGCATGATACCCGCTGGAATGTGATGTGCTCTAAAAACTTCACAAAATTCAGCCCAAGTGACCTGATGTCCAGCAGCTTGTGCGGCCAAATAATTTGCCCACCAGGTGCCTGCTGGTCCTCTAAACTGTTGTGCTGCAAACAGAGGCTTCTGGATGTCTGTGCACTGGATTAACTCAAATTTTTGCTCAATAGTATGCAGCCACTCTTTTGCTTCCAGAGGTTCTTCTGCTTTGGTAAAAAGCGGAGGGCGAGTATCCATAAAATCTGTGTATGTGCTGTTGGCCTCTTGATGCCCCTGTCCGCGGTGTCCTTGCCCGCGCCCTTGAGCCATAGCTTGTAACAGCCTAGTGTTATCAGCTGTCACAGTGGCTAATGCAGCAATAGCCTCGGCCAAAGTTGGGGGTGGTCGTGGTGGTGGTGGTGGTTGGTTTTCCCCATCCTGGGATGTACCAGCCCCGAAAGCACGCGTATGCACCGGCATCTATAATATACAGCAAGTATTGCACAAACATCCATAAGCAACTCATAATTAACTAGTCATAAACTTCCATTACACATCAGCAAAAGCAGTTGCATGAACATCACATGGTCTGATTTATTTATTACACAAGTCCGCTCCTGGCAGGACTATCTAGTGGAACTACCCTCCCATACTACTAGTTAGAACTACCCACACTACGATCACTCCTCGTGGTCAGTGTCGAGGCCGGAGACATGGCCACCCTCATCGTCACTATCGTCGATCTCAATCACCAACTCAGGCTTGTCCTCCTCATCGGGCTCTCCTCCGTCAGCCAGGACCACACCATCCTCCATCTCGGCTGCCCCCGGGCCGTGATAGGGGTTGAGACGATTGTTGAGAATGTGGATCTCCTCATGGAGGTTGTTGGCATACACCTCCATGTCCTCTATCTGAAACTCGAGGTGAAAGACCCGAGCACGTGCCCGGTCCTCACGACGCCATGCCTCATCTCTCATCTTGCGCAGCTGCTCATTCTCCTTCTCCAGGTCAGCCTCGAGCACGAGAGCCTCCTTTCGCTGCTCTTTCAGCAAGCCGATCATCATGGCATCCCGCGCCGGATCCCTGGTGGCCTCCGCAAGCACGGCGGTGAGCCTCGCGACCTCCGCGCGAACCTCCGCCTAGCGGGTACGACCGCTGCGGCTGCTGCTGCCCTCCCCGGTACGTGGTGCGAGCTGGTGTCGCGGGACTCCCCTCGGTCCCGTGCACTTGCGCGCAGTCTGCTTGGTGCGAGCCATCCCTGGAATAAATTTAAACTAAAGTCAATTTCGTACACCTACAAGTTAGTAAGTTATACCCTTAACCCGACATTATTAAGGGAAGAGAATTTTAGAATTTAATTGATACAAGATGAAATGATGCAAACTTACGATTCTACGCATACGACATTTTCTACTTACTTGTATACCCATCAAAATAATTTTTGTAACCTTTTTAAACATAGGGCAAATACTTTCCAGCACAAACTTCCTACTAAGCAAGAAGTAAGTTAAGGGAAGCAAAAGATAAGATTAGAAAGAGCTTTTTAGATTTTTCCTTAGAAAATAAGTTTTGAAGGTTTTTCAAATTACTATAATGATTGCCACGGGGTTCCTGCCCCGATACCAAGCCTGTAACAGACTCGCCCAATAATGTGGCCCACCTACACCTGTCATCTGTCCAACGACCTCTGACTGATATGTAGGTGCACCACAAGACTGGATTAATCTGTTGGATACGATCGACGCATCCATAGGTCACAGGAATCATCCGAGTACAATCATTACAACACATTACATTTCATACAAAATACCAGATTGGAGAATTTCAGCGGAAGTCTTACATAAACATAATATTATAGACCAGTGTTCATTATTACAACATAGGTGATAAAGAGTTCAAGTTGCGATAGTACTAAGTGCTGGATAAAAGTCTGATAACATAACCATATTAATAAACCCTGGCCAAGGGCACATCACTTATCATCATCAGCCAGAAAGATAGTCATACAGCACGGCTCGAAGCACATCTGTTCGGCAGTCTCACCTGCAACATGGGGTCATAGAACCCTGAGTATAGGAGTACTCAACAAGACTTACCTGACTAATAAAATGGGGAGAAGACTCAGGAATGCAGGCTGAGGGGAAGTCAAGGTAAGGCTTTAGCAAGAATCCAAAAGTTTTCCTTTTCATAAAAGCTCCTACTACTAAGTAGTTGTGTCATTCCATATTTCTAATATTAACTAAGTAAATAAATATACATCTCGTAATCAACCCATTATTCCTCCATTGTTTCATCATTAAACTAGGCTGAGGGTGCGAGGACGAGTCTCCTTTTCTCGTGGAGCAAACGACGATTCGAACCGCTTGATCTACCCAACTGGGGCTTCCTTATCACACGACATATGCGAGACCGAACTCGCATATATCAACCGTCCCGTGGATCCGCTCAAACCGGACCGGAGCCGCGCCACCTGGGGGTACAGTAAACCACCGCCCTACACCGGCCTTGTTGAGTAACGTCCAACAGGGGACGGAGCAGGGTGGGTACACGCTACTCCTGCCATCTCTCCACTCCCAGTGCGCGGGTGCGCCGTTCCAGTAAGGGCATAGCCACAGTAGGGCTTACCGAAGCATGTGACCAGTACTAACAAATAGTTCTCGATCCAACGGGCCAATAGCGGACGGGCCCTAGGCGACACAGACGGAAACACTACACCAGGACTCCATTTCCTGTGCAAGTTACCCGTCCGGTCTCATTTTAATTACACCATCCCAAACCGAGGGAAGGGTTTCCAACAATAGCATCTCTCTTTTCAAAAACCTACTCTATTGAGCAAAGCTAAGCAATCTAAGCATTTGTAAATGACCCAGGGACAAGGATAATATGAGAAGTAATCAAGGTAGTTAATGCATCAAATAGGTAACATTCAACTCCTAACTTAATGCACCAGATTTTATCAACAAGTATATTATTAAAAATTGCAAGGTAGGGGCAAATGCACCGGGGCTTGCCTTGGGGTTCTTCTTCAGGCTCGTCCCCACAGATATCAAATCCAACCTCGTAGAAGACCGGTGCCTCCCGTGCTGCAATCTCCGGCTGATCCGTGCTAACCTCGGTTTCTAAACGCAATATAACGAACGAGTACATATAAGATGCATGTGATGCGAATATGAATGAATGCTTATGATGCTGGAAAATTATAAGTAGAAGAGTACAGCAGTAAACAACAATCCAAAACTGAATTCAGAAACAGACATCACAATTGGAATAAGATTCGCATAAGTGATAACCCGAACAGATTTCATGTACCAACTTGTTTTAACCATAACTAGAGCTACTGAAAAGAAAATCAAGTGATTTAGGACAATCTGGAAAGCTTAACAATTTCTCTACGACTTCTCTGTAATACCCAAAAGCTGATTCCAGAATCATATGGACCAAACAATTCATTTGGTTAAATCTGTCCAGATTCTGGACAGATTCAAACACTACTGTTCCACAGACCATATCTGGAGCTCAGAAATATCAACATTCGTGATCTAAACCATTCTAGAAAGCACATGAAACCCTCTACAACTTTCTTATAATCCACCAAAACTGATTCACAAGTTAAATACCCCAAACAGTTCAGGTTTCACAAACTGTCCAGATTTCTGGACAACACTGCATACCCAGATTGAACAGAACATAACTCCCAGTATATACATCCAACAATTACAAAATTTTAGGAGCAGCTAGATATACAAAATTACTACAACTTTTCTGTACAACATTTTGCCAGAAAACCAAAGGATCATGGCGTTATCATTTTTCCAACAGAACTGACCCAGAAAAATAATAGGAACAATGCAAGGCAAGTTTCTTGTTATAACATGATTAGCATTGGTTAAGTGCATAACCCACAGTATAGGCATTCAGTAGAGAACTAACAAGGATACAAATGTCACTCTGAATATCTTGATTCATTTCCACAGTAACTAACTCATTCATTAAATATAAATTGTTAATCAATCATTGAGCTTGTTAGACAACACAATCATGGTACCATTCAACAGGGATTTCTCCTAACCCAAACTTTCTATGTTAAATGACTCATAATCATGGCAGTGACCACTTAACTCTTGACAATATGATAGAAAAAACAAAATTGCAGGATTAACTAAATCAATCAACACCTATTATTTAATTAAAGGTTTAATTATAAAGGCTTAAAATTTTATTTTCACGAAAGGGGCTCAAAATTTTAGCAGAGATGTGTTATGTGTTGCAAAGTACTACAAAATTGGTTTCACAATTTTTGGACTTCAGGAACAGCCTACAAAATTATTTAAAGTGCTTAAACTATTTATTTAACTATTTTAATACCCCAATAAAACTTGTCCAAATTCAAAGTTTCATATTTTTACAATTTTCTTCACATGCAAGAGAGGCTACACAAAAATTTTCAGAATTTTTAGCGCAGTAACAAAAATACAGCAAAAATAACAAAATGCGCTACTGTTCATATGCGCGAAAATTAGAAAACCCTAATCCTATCTCACTGACAGGCGGGACCGGGTCGTCAGGCCGGCCCAGCGCACAGGCCCGAGCGCTCGCGGTGGCGCTGACCGCGCGCGGCGGCGTTGACCGCTGGCCCAACTCGCCGACGGCGAGGCCAGAGACCAAACTGACCCCATCTACGTGCTCCCCTACGGATTGCGAACACAGGCATGGCTTGGTCGGGGCTAGGAATGACCGGAGACATGGTGGTCGCGACAATGGCGGCTCGGCCGCGCCAAGCCCGGCGGCGCGCCGGCGTTCCGGCCACACGAGCTCGGTTGAGTCAAAACGGAGGCGAGCATCAGCACCAGGGACCTGACCTAGGGTTGGTGCTCGCGCTAGCTCAGTCGGAGGGACTCGGGGAGGTAGAGGTCGACGACGGCGGCGAAGACGGCGGTGGACCGAAGCTTCGCAGCGGCGTTCCGGCTCCTCCGGCGTGGTAGCGACCTGGACGTCGAGCCGACCAGAGGGAGTGGGTCAGGGCGGATCAAATGGTGCAACGAATTTGAACCGAGGAGCTCCGGACTTACCGCGCGACGGCGAACCCGACCGTGGCGGCGGTCTGCCGGAGTTGGGGAAGAAGGGCTTGTTCCGGGCAATGCAGGCAGCTTGGGCTCGATTCAAAGGTCAGGGAGGTGGCTGGGGTTATGGCGGCGCGGTGGATGGGCTAGCACCGGCGGAGGAGGCTCGTCGGCGATGAATTTCGCCGGCGGAGCTCCTATGTCCGAGACCGGCGCGAGCAGAGGGAAAGAAAGGAGTGGGGCGGCAATGGGGAGATTGTTTTGTGGACGGGGAGGTGAGCAGCGCGTTGCCTGCTAGTTGCGCATGCAAACGGAGCGAAAGGCGCGTGGACGGGGACGTGGCGACGCCGGAACGCGCCGTGACCGCGACGGCCGTCGTGGAAGCCATGCAAGCCCCCATGAACTGTAGCTACAAGAGTTTTTGTCCCCTTTTAAATTGCGCCAAAATTTTGAACTAAAGTGCAAAATATGTAAGAATGAAAGTTGTTCAGAATTTTGTTATCTACAAACTTGCTTAAAGAACCATGTTCCAATTCGGCATAGTTTTTGAATTAAGGTTTGAATTCAAATTTGACCTAAACTGATTTCTCAAATTACTTTAAAATTTTCTGAAGAAGTTCAAATTCTGTGAACATGAAAGTTGTCACATTTGTCATTCCCTACAACTTTGATTAAAGGGCCAAGGTCAGATTCTCAATAATTTGAGAGTTGTAGTTCAAGGGTAGATTCTAGGGTTTAAACAAATTTGTTTCAATTCAAATTCTGTGCAGAATCTTTGTTAACTTTATATACCAAAGATGTTCCTTTCATTAGTATCTACAACTTTGTTTTAAGGGCCATGCCCTGATTCAGCTTAGATTTTAGTCTTTATCATAGGGCCACTATAAGGACTTGTGATTTCATGAACCATATAACCCTATAAGCCTATCTTCACTAGAAATCAGCCACTAGCAAATCCTTAATCACCACACATCCATTGAACAAAATAGAATTAAATAAGCATATGATGCATTTGAGATCATGTTTTATGCAAATTGTAAACGCGTCATTAGTGTTGCTACATGAATGCTTTCCATGCTCATGATGACATGTCAGGTTTTAGTTGGCTTAAACACCAGAGGTGTTACATTATGCTTCACTCCTGAGTTTGGGATTTGGTATTCTGCTTCCTCCACCCTCTCGCTTTGTGGATACTCTGATGCTGATTTTGCTGGTTGCCGTATTAATCGCAAGTCCACTTCTGGGACTTGCCAGTTTATTGGTTCTTCTCTTGTATCGTGGTCTTCTCGCAAGCAGTCTAGTGTCGCCCAGTCTACCATGGAGGCTGAGTATGTTGCTGCGGCTAGCTGCTGTTCTCAGTTGCTTTGGATGATGGCCACTTTGCGTGATTTTGGTCTGAGCTTCTCTCGCGTTCCTTTGCTTTGTGACAGCATGAGTGCTATTAGCGTTGCTAAGAACCCCGTGCTGCACTCTAAGACCAAACACATTGATGTGCGCTTCCACTTTCTGCGAGACCACTATGAGAAGGGTGATATCGACCTTCGCCATGTCGATACTCATCACCAGTTGGCTGATATTTTCACCAAGCCTTTGGACCAATCAACTTTTGCTAGGTTGAGAGGTGTGCTTGGTGTGTGTTTCCCCTTTTAGATAAGGGAAATATTTTCACTCTTTTATTATAAACTGACTTTGTGTTTTTCAATTGGTTTCTTCATGCATCTTTGCATTTCATCTTGCATATTTACATTCAGAGCTTCATGTATATAATCCTTAGAATGTGACTATGCTCTATATAGTGTATGCTTCGATGCTTTATGATGATGCTTGTAGCTTATGCTCTTTCTGATCACTAATGCATGTTGTGAGCTGAGCTATTTTTGAATGGTGAACTGCTTAAAGAACATAAAATTTGAAACTGTTCACCATTGAGATATGCAACTAGCATGTGTAGGATGTGTAGAATTCAGTCGTGCTTTTCATATATGCTAGGTTATTATGTCTCTAGTTCTGAGTCATTCACTTGCTTGGTATGTTCATATTCTGAGATAAAATTTGAACCAAATTAAGTGAATTGGAAAGATCGAGATGAGTTTGCTTGTCAGCACATCACAGTTTCAAGACTGTTTCTCATTGCACTTTGAGTTAAACTTGAGCTATGTAGTGTATGACCGAAATTGTTGCTTTAAGCTTCTGATTGCTTCTGCATAGGCTTCGCACAGTTGAAAAGTTAGGCAATGACAAGCTCTCAACCTCTCGCAATCATATGCTGAAATTTGAACTTGTGTAATTTAACCGCTGCAACTCCGATAAATTTTTGGATACACAAGTCTATGTTTCATTCTATAGTATGATGATTGAACTGTGCTAGGGGTAGTTCACCTTGTATACATGTTTAGCACTTGTTTGACTTCCTGTCTATACATGTTTGATGCTATTTTGATGGTGAATACTTTTTGGCTGAAAACTGCTCACTTGCTCTCATTTCACATTTGGTGATTAGTTTGAGCCTTTGCTAGCATTCTGTGCAATTTATGAGTCATCAGATCAGCACTCTGTCGAGCATCTTCATATTTTATTGACTATATTCCTGAAGCTGCTAACTTGCATTTTTTGACTCATATGCATTTTGGAAGGAGGAGTTATTCTGTCAAGGGGGAGAAATTTGCTTGCTGGTGCATTTTCAACTAAGGGGGAGAAATTGCAAATCATATGTTCTCCGAGTGTTCAACTAAGGGGGAGAAAAACATTTTTCAAAATCTTGTGCTTTCCGAGTTGAACTTAAGGGGAGATTTCCCGGTTGTGTGCACTATTTGAGGGGGAGTTTGCTCGCTGCTGTGTTTTCGAGCTGGTAACAGTTGATTCAGAGCATTTGTGGTAGCTAGTTGTGTTGAGCCTTTGCCTCTTTCTTGAGGGACTAGCACCTTTGCTTTTTATGCTCTTCAGCTGATATCTAGCTCCCTTCAGTTGGTATCGAGCTTCCTCGCTAGCGGTGTTGAGCCTGCTCTGCCTCTTCTTGAGGGCTAGCTCTATTTTGCTTGAGTCTCAGTTGATTTTCCAATTGGCATCAAGTTTTCTCGCTAGCGGTGTTGAGCCTGTTCTACCTCTTCTTGAGGGCTAGCTTTGCTTTGCTTGGTTGCGTCGAGCCGTTGCCCATGTCTTTGGGAACCAAGTTGTCTTGCTCTTTCCACTTGACCTTCTTCGGCTTTGCTATGCTTTTGGGTCATTTGGTCGAGTTCTCTCTCCTTCCTCCTTCCTTCCTCTATTCTATTATGATTTGTGTTGTTAGTTGACAATGCACTCATCAACGGGGAGATTGCGGATACATGGGTGTATGCCGAGTCTCTGAAGTGATGAGTGATTGTCAACTGGGATAATGCGCATGTTCTTTGGCTTGTGTTGTGCAGGTGTCGAGCACGGATACAGTGATCAGAGGCAAGGTGAAGGTCAAGTAGAGATGTGCCGTGCCGATGGACCGAGAGTGGCGAAGGGCGGATGTGAGACTTGGACTGAGGGACCGGTGGCCCGAGGATCGGATGTGGTGGCTGACAGCCTGGGACAGCGACGAGCGAAGACTTGCGGTCACGGGGTTGATTGGGTCGAGGACCTGGGGACACGTGTCGGTGGACGGGGTGCATGGGCGGTGCATCCTCTCTACGGCTCGGTTTGGTGGTTGAGCCACAGAAAAACCACCGAGTGGATGGTTTCCAGGTTTGGGCCTCAAAACCTGGGCGCTGATGGTTTCCGAGTTTGGGCCACAAAACTCGGGCTGAGGACGGTTTCCAGGTTTGGGCGTTTGCTATGTTCTGCGAGACCTTGACCGGACGCTCGACTGATCTGTGACCGGACTCGCCCTTACTACTGTTCATCAGTTTTGACGTGTGTGACCGGACGCTAAACTCTTGACCGGACGCTCAGACTCAGTTAGTCTGGTGAGAAACAGAGAGGTCCAAAATCGTCTTTGAACTGACCGGACGCGTCCGATCATCTCTGATCTGACTCAGGCATAGTCCGGTCAGTACTAATCTGCACGTTTTCATCCGCAGTTCGTTCGTCTGGTTTCTGATTTGCGATCCACTTTTTTCGTTGGATTCTAGACTCCGGGCTCTACTGAAATCGGGCTTCCCAGTTTACAAAATAGCCTGAATCCACCTCGCGTTGCTCGGGGGAGGTTGAGGTTACCCAAAGTCCATCCTGTCACTTTGTTGACCTGCGTGAACTTAGGTTGGGAAGTTTTTGTGGTGTCCCGCTGTGTTCCTAGGGAACATCCACCCATTCTCTTGGGTCGTGGACATCACGCTTATCGGCTTTGCTTTTGGGGTTGATTCTCGAGACAGTGGTGACAAGTTTCTGAAAGGAAAATTTGAAGCTCCCATTCACCCCCCCCCCTCTGGTCGCTTTCTGGTTGCACTTTCGGTCCTTTAGGCGACACACTTGTGTATCAGCTATTTTTATTCTATAGGTGATACCTTAGTATTGGCTATACACAGAGTCAGAAATTTGTGTAAAACAAAACATGACTACTAAAAATACATCGGCCTTGACTTGTGATTATCAACACCAACAACTCTTAATCCCTTGGCCGATGTAAAGTCTTTACCCATCTCGCTTTCTTCTCCATTAACTGGATAATTCACTAGATAAAATTTCTTTTGAAAGCCGACTGCTTGGATCGGCTGTTGGCCAAAACGTCTTGATGAAACCTTCTTCGTGAACTTTTCTAGAGAAGCACTCTACATTGTCGAAGTTCCATTTGTTAGGATCAGAGTAAGCAATGCTCATAGTTGAATCGGCTGACACCACTTCCACAGTGTCTCCGATCCACTGAATCACATTTTGGTGCATGGTAGATGGAACACAACAGTTAGCATGGATCCAATCTCTTCCAAGAAGCACACTGTATGAACCTTTTGCATCGACTATAAAGAATGTAGTCGGCAAACTCTTGCTGCCAACTGTTAATTCGACACACACAGCACCTTTAGTAGCCGATACGTTCCTAGCAAAATCTGTCAACCTCATATCGGTTTGAGTCAAGTCTTCTATAGTCTTTCCAAGTTTTCTGAAGGTGGCATACGACATCAAGTTAACAGCTGCACCTCCATCAACTAACATTCTGCTCAAAGGTCTTCCATCAACAAATCCCTTTAAATACAAAGCTTTTAGATGAGAATGCTTTTCAGGCTTTTGAAACATAGCTCCTTCTGCTTGATAGATCCACTGAGCAACTGTCTCTTCATCATCAGATTCCTCTTCATGGTGAGTAGATCTGAACTCAATAGGCAACACGAATAAAGCAGATATATTAGTCGATGGCTCCTTCTTATCGGTTATCTGCTTCATCTGCCGGACTTTGGGTTTCTTTTTCTGAATTTCATCTTTCCTTAATCTCTGAACCCGTCGTTTCTGGCTCTTAGTCAAACCACCTGGACACCACTATCCTTCTTGCCAAGGATGATCCTGATCGGCTAACTTTATTCCAAGCCGATCATGTACACTCTTATTTTTTATGCGCTCATCTGTTCTCTCGAATCTTAATCTTTCATGCACAGATCGGTGGTTGTCTCTCGACTGCCTGTACTCCCAATATTGTTCACTGCATTCCGGGCACTTACGAAGAGTAGGAAGCTTTAAACCTTTATTCCAACAATGTCTGAAGAAAGGGCAATCCCAATGATTCTTTTCTTCATCTCTGATACGCCTCTCTTCTTCTCGAGATCTCCTATATTCCTCCTCTTCGAGCCACTCTTGATAATCTTGCTCGTCTCTTTGCCTATGAATATGATCTCTTTCTTTCTGATGTCGCCATTTATTTAACATAATTCTGACAATGGGACGTCTCCTTGCTTCACCATCTCTTGAAGTCTCAGGTAGATCACATTGACCAGTATTTTTCTTCCCTTTCATCTCCTGATACTCTCTAGCTGTTAGTTGCTTTTTTGGATCGACTGTCCCAGCTACTTTGGCTTTGTCAGAAGTTAATACTTTGATCTCACTTTGAACTGCAGGAGCTACCATGTTTGTTGGAAAGGGATGGCCATTGATACCCATACCCTTGGCTTTCTCTAGGCCAGTCCTTCCTTTAGTAATGGCTCTCTGGATCATATCTCTGAAAACTCTACAATCATTAGTAGTATGAGTACCAGAATTGTGGAATTTACAATACCTTCTATTTTTGAGCTCCTCAGCCGATGGGATGTTGTGGTTTCCAGTCAATTTGATTTGACCTTTTTCCAACAAGTAGTTGCGGATACATGGGTGTATGCCGAGTCTCGAGTGATGAGTGATTGTCAACTGGGATAATGCGCATGTTCTTTGGCTTGTGTTGTGCAGGTGTCGAGCACGGATACAGTGATCGAAGGCAAGGTGAAGGTCAAGTAGAGACGTGCCGTGCTGACGGACCGAGAGCGGTGAAGGGCGGACGTGAGGCTTGGACTGAGGGACCGGTGGCCTGAGGATCAGCTGTGGTGGCTGACAGCCTAGGACAGCGATGAGCGAAGACTTGCGGGGCACGGTGTTGATTGGGTCGTGGACCTGGGGACATGTCTCGTTGGACGGGGTGCATGGGCGGTGCATCCCTTTTACAGCATCGGTTTGGTGGTTCAACCACAGAAAAACCACCGGTGGATGGTTTCCAGGTTTGGGCCTCAAAACCTGGGCGCTGGTGGGTTTCTGAGTTTGGGCAACAAAACTCAGGCTATGGACGACTGGTTTCCCGGTTTGGGCCTCAAAACCGGGGGTTGGTCGTGAAGGCTGGTTTCCCGGTTTGGGCTTCAAAACCGGGGACGAGGTCCATGAAAAGGACGAGCAGAGCGGTGGCGGCGTGTGGCGGCAATCAGTGAGGTTGCGTCGAGGCAACGCTACCAGTTGTGCGGGCGTGACCGTTGGATCAGCATCTTCTTTGAGTTGGTCCAGAATAACCTTAGGGTTTAGCTGGTTCGCTGTGTAAATAACTAGGGGTAGAGTGGGAATTAGAATTAGTATAAGTAGGGGGAGACACCCACCTCCCAATCTATCTCAGTCATTTGCTATTTTCCTATAGGGTTTCCTGCTCTCCCACAACCCTGCTGCAGCGAACTAAGATCCGCAGAGAAGAGAATCATACCTCTGTGTTCGTGAGATTTTGAGGAAGTGAGACCGTAATCTCACTGTTGTAGCGTGTGGTAGCCACACAGTTGCAAATTCGTGGTTGTGATTCGCGTTTTGGTGTTGTTTTTTGTGGGTTGCTTTTCTACATGATTTTCCCGGAGATCGATCTCTCTACTCGTTGCGTCTTTTGCAAATCTGTTTGAACTGAGTTGTTCTAGATCGTGAGGCACTTCTTTCCACTGAAGGAATTCACCTCTAACCTCACGAGCTAGTAGATCGATCAATTTTTGTTTTGAATCGAGTTTTGCTCTTTTTGCCCCGAATTCTTCCGATTCACCGATTTGGAGTTAGGTTCGAGCCATGACCTTTTTGGGATGGCTCACTAACCGCCTTGGAACTCCTCATATCAAGTCTAAGTCTTGGAGCTTTTGATTCAGAGGAGATCGAGTGAATCCACGGAAGAACTGTGCTGTTTCAGGGCCATCGGACGCTCAGGTCGGGACCATCGAACGCTGTGTTCATCAAACGGACGTGTCCGATGCCACGTGTCATCTGACAGCGTTTTCAAAGGAGCATCGGACGCTGACCATCGGAGCGTCCGTTGCCATCGGACGCGCCGGGGGTCTAGCATCGGACGCTAGGGCTTCACTGTAGCCAGCATCCGAGGCCTGTCCAGTAAGGTTCCAGACAGGGTCTTTTTGCATCGGACGCTTCCGGTGCCTGAGCATCAGACACAGGGCAGCGTCCAATGCTGTGTCTTCAGCACGCTTTCATCCGTGGTTTGTTCGCCCATTGTCGGATTTGGTTTCCGTCTTTTGCGCTGGGTTTCTGGGGTTGTGTTGTGTTCCGCTGTGCTTCTTGGAAGCATCCAACCTAAATCTAGGGTCATGGACACTTATAAGCCCTAGGTTTGCTCTTGGGGTTGATTCTCGGGACAGTGGAGACAAGTTTCTGAAAAGAAATTTGAAGCTCCCATTCACCCCCCCTCTGGTCGCTTTCTGGTAGCACTTTCGGTCCTTCAATTGGTATCGGAGCAGGTTAAGGATCTTCCACCTTAGCCGGTTCTAGATCCACAGAAGGTGACATGGATCGCGGCGTGGGCAAACCGCCGTTTTTCGATGGGACGAACTATGCGTATTGGAAGATACGCATGTCAGCCTATCTTCAGAGTTTGGGTGCTTCCATTTGGGATATTTGCAACTCTGCCGATTACGTGGTCTTGGTTGCACGTGTGACTCAGCATCAGATCAATGAGCTCGATGCCAATAGCTGAGCTCGTAATGCTCTTTTCTCATGTTTGAGTATGACGGAGTTTGATCGCGTTTCTCACCTCGCTACGGCTCGGGAGATTTGGGCTACCCTCATGCGTTTCCATGAGGGAACCACTCAAGTCGAAACCCGTCTATACGAGTCGCACAAGTGAGATTATGAGAACTTTTGACACATGCCTGGCGAGAGCATAGAAAGTTTATTCGCTTGCTTTCAGGTGATTGTCAACAGGATGAGGGCTAACAAGGAGCTGTTGCCTTTCGACGATCATGAGAGGGCTTTGAAGCTTTTACACACTCTTGATCGGTCGGTGTGGTACTCGAAGGTTCAGGCGATCATCGAATCACCTAACTATGAGACCCTCACATGCGACGAGCTCTTCAGTAAGCTCAAGTCCAGTGAGATTGATGCCATGGCGAGGGCTTCTTATGAAAATCCTTCTGGCCCGTCGATGGCTTTGCTTTTTGGCTCTTCTGCTAACCCCTCTGGAGGCTTTGCACTTTCTTCTCTTCTTTCTGTCACAGAGGAGCAGCTGGAGTTCATGGGGGATGACGAGTTGGCTTTGCTTGCCCTCGGTTCTCGTGGTTCCACAACAACCGCATGAACCGTCGCCGTGAAGGAGGACGCTCTGGATGTTTCGAGTGCGGCGACCTTGAACACTTCATCACCAACTATCCCAAGAAGAACAAGCAAGCTTTTGGGAAGGGCAATCATGGGCACAAGTATGACTCCGAGAAGCGCAAGGAGAAGTACGTCCCCGCGAAGCATAAGCGGAAGGGCGGCTTCAACAAGGAGTACATCAAGAAGAAGTACTTCTCAAAAGCTTTCTTCGCCAGGCTGAGCAGCATGCTTTCTTCGCCACGCTCAGCGACGTCGACGACTCGGATGACGACTCCGCTTCCTCAAGCGACGACGAGTCCGAAAAGAAGAAGACGATCGAGGACAAGCTGAACGGCCTCTGCTTCTTCGTCGACAACAAGGGTTTTTGCACCATGGCCCTCGGCAAGAAGGTCGACAGCCAGCTGGAGGAGATCCCTCAGAACAACGGCGATGACAACGACACCTCCCAGGTATCTCAGACCCCTGATGAGCTTTCTGCTGAGGTCAAACAACTTACTGCCACCCTTCTTAGTCAAGACAAGCTGCTTTGGCGTGCTGCTAGAGAGACGAAGGAGTTTAGGCAGAAGTGGGAGGATGCGATGAAGGAACTTGAGTCTGTCAAGTCCACCGTTGTTGTCACTGAGGAGGATGAGTGTGAGATGTGCTCCAAGCACATGACTGACCTTCTCACCTTGAGGGGGAAGTATGTTGCTTTGATTGGAGAGGTGGATGAGCTCAGAGCTAGATCCTCAGTGCTTGGTGCATGCATGTCTTGTGCAGGCTTGCAATCCGAGTTGGCAGAGAAGAATGCCAAGATTGTGTCTCTTGAGAAGACCAGCTCGGATAACACTTGTGTGGCTAGGTGTGCTTTGTGTGAGGGCTTGGAGATGGAGATAGCCAATGTGAAGCATGACAAGATGCAAACCGAGGAAGAAAACACATACCTTTGGACCATCTTGTCATGGGTGTCTAGTGGTGAGCCGCAGCTTGGGATGATGATTGCCTAATTCAAGCGTGCTGCTGGAGGTCCAGGTGTAGGTTTTGCTCAGGGTGTTGAGTGTGCTTCATCTTTTGGTAAGATTTGCGGATACATGGGTGTATGCCGAGTCTCTGAGTGATGAGTGATTGTCAACAGGGATAATGCACATGTTCTTTAGCTTGTGTTGTGTAGGTGTCGAGCACAGATACAGTGATCAGAGGCAAGGTGAAGGTCAAGTAGAGACGTGCCGTGCCGATGGACCGAGAGTGGCGAAGGGCGGACGTGAGGCTTGGACTGAGGGACCGGTGGCCGTGGATCAGCTGTGGTGGCTGGCAGCCTGGGACAGCGATGAGCGAAGACTTGCGGGCACGGTGTTGCTTGGGTCGAGGACCTGGGGACACGTGTCGGTGGATGGGGTGCACGGGCGGTGCATCCCCTCTATGGCTCGGTTTGGTGGTTGAGCCATAGAAAAACCACCGAGTGGACGGTTTCCAGGATTGGGCCTCAAAACCTGGGCGTTGATGGTTTCCGAGTTTGGGCCACAAAACTCGGGCTGAGGATGGTTTCCAGGTTTGGGCCTTAAAACCTGGGTGATGTGGGTTTCTGAGTTTGGGCCACAAAACTCAGGCGATGGATGGCTAGTTTCCCGGTTTGGGCCTCAAAACCGGGGGTTGGTCGTGAAGGCTGGTTTCCCGGTTTGGGCCACAAACCCGGGGGCGGAGTCCGTGAAAAGGACAAACAGAGCGGAGGTGGCACGTGGCGGCAATCGGTGAGGTTGCGTCGAGGCAACGCTACCAGTTATGCGGGCGTGGCAGTCGGATCACAACTATCTTCGAGTTGGTCCAGAATAACCCTAGGGTTTAGCTGGTTCGCTCTGTAATTAGTTAGGGGTAGAGTGAGAATTAGAATTAGGATAAGTAGAGGGAGACACCCACCTCCCATCCTATCTCAGTCATTTGCTCTTTGCCTTCTAGGTTTTCCTGCTCTCCCAATCCCCTGCTATAGCAACTGAGATCCGCAAAGAACCATACCTCTGTGTACTGGAGATTTTGAGAAAGTGAGACCGTAATCTCACTGTTGTAGCGTGTGGTAGCCACACGGTTGTAGATCGATGTGTTGATTCGTGTTTTGTTCGTGTTCTTCGCGTTCTTCGTTTCTCCGCGATTTTCCCGTCACTCGATCTCCCTCTCTACTGCGTCTTTTCGAAATCCATTTGAATCAACTTGTTCATTATAGTGAGGAGATCATTTCCACCGAAGGAATTCATCTAACTCTTCACGAACATGTAGATCGGGTTGATTTCGTTTTCGTGGCACTTTTTTGGTTCATATTCCCTCTTCTTCGATTCCCGGTGATTGAGTTGTTTTGAGTGGATGATTTCTTGGGGATAGTCTCCTAACTACCTTGTGATCATCTTCTCCAAGTTTGGGAACGAGGGATTGTGATTTGATTCGGATTTGGGAGGATTTGAGTCAAAGGTGATCGAAATCGCCCTCTCTGGACAGCCGCGGACAGTCCGCCGTTCCAAGCGCGGACAGTCCGAGCGTCGGGACTCAGCCGGGCAGTGGCTGTTTGTCGCCGAGTACAGTGTCCAATTTTGACCGGCGGACAGTCCGCCGTTGGAGTTCGCGGACAGTCAGGGTACGTCCAGGGGACTTGCAGCATCTGTGCTGTTTCTGGTTTTCTGCCAGCGGATAGTCCGCCAGTGGACCGCAGACATTCCGCCCCTGGCACTGACAGTCCGGGACTGGGAGTCCGGACAGTCCGCGAATCGGCTGTAAGTTGAGTTTTAGTTCGTTTGCTCTCCCGGCTTCTTCGCTTGGTTTCCGGACTTCTCAGTTGGCCCTATAATTCACCTAGGAACCTCTCTAGGTATCTTTGCTACTTGTTAGCATTGGTATTTAGGGATTTCTGAACGTAGGCTTCAATCTACGTTTGGGACTAGGTTTTAGGGGTCCAACTTGTGCCGGCGCTTTTGGCGTTTGACTTGCTATCGCTTTGTGGTGCCTCGCTGTGATCCTAGGGATCATCCACCCTCTTCCAAGGGTCGTGGGCATCGCGGTTTTGGTCGAAGCTTTTGGGGGTGGATTTGTGGGACAAAGGCCGAAGTTTCGAGAGAAATTTTTGAGCTCCCATTCACCCCCCTCTGGTCGCCTTGGTATTGCATTCTCGGTCCTTCAATTGGTATCAGAGCGGGTTAAGGATCTTCCACCTTAGCCGGTTCCAGATCCACAGAAGGCGACATGGATCGCGGCGTGGGCAAACCGCCATTTTTCGATGGAAAGAACTATGCGTATTGGAAGATACGCATGTCGGCCTATCTACAGAGTATTGGTGCTTCCATTTGGGATATTTGTAACTCTGCTGATTACGTGGTCTTGGCTGTTCGTGTGACTCAGCATCAGATCGATGAGCATGACGCCAATAGCCGAGCCTGTAATGCTCTTTTCTCATGCTTGAGCATGACGGAGTTTGATCGTGTTTCTCACCTCGCTACGGCTCGGGAGATTTGGGCTACCCTCTTGCATTTCCATGAGGGAACCACTCAAGTCAAAACTCGTCTCTACGAGTCGCACAAGCGAGAGTATGAGAACTTTCGACACATGCCTAGTGAGAGCATAGAGAGTTTATTCGCTCGCTTTCAGGTGATTGTCAACAGGATGAGGGCTAACAAGGAGGTGTTGCCTTTCGAAGATCATGAGAGAGCTTTGAAGCTTTTGCACACTCTTGATCGATCGGTGTGGGACTCAAAGGTTCAGGCGATCATCGAATCACTTAACTATGAGACCCTCACATGCGACGAGCTCTTCAGTAAGCTCAAGTCCAGTGAGATTGACGCCATGGCGAGGGCTTCTTATGAAAATCCTTCTGGCCCGTCGATGGCTTTGCTTTTTGGCTCTTCTGCTAACCCCTCTGGAGGCTTTGCACTTTCTTCTCTTCTTTCTATCACAGAGGAGCAGCTGGAGTTCATGGGGGATGACGAGTTGGCTTTGATCGCCAACCGGTTCTCGTGGTTCCACAACAACCGCATGAACCGTCGCCGCAAAGGAGGAAGCTCGGGTTGTTTCGAGTGTGGCGACCCCAACCACTTCATTGCCAATTGCCCGAAGAAGAACAAGCAAGTCTTCGGCAAGGCGGATCATGGGCACAAGTACGACTCTGGCAAGCGCAAGGAGAAGTACGTCCCCGCGAAGCACAAGCGGAAGGGCGGCTTCAACAAGGAGTACATCAAGACGAAGTACTTGGAGAAGGCCCAGGCTGAGCAGCGTGCGTTCTTTGCCACGCTCAATGACGTCGATGACTCAGATGACGACTCCGCTTCCTCAAGCGACGACAAGTCCGGAAGAAGAAGAGGATCGAGGACAAGCTGAACGGCCTCTGCTTCTTCGCCGACAACGAGGGCTTCTGCACCATGGCCCTTGGCAAGGAGGTCGACGGCGAGCTGGAGGACATCCCTCGGAACGACGACGACGACACCTCCTAGGTATCTTAGACCCCCGATGAGCTTTCTGCTAAGGTCGAGAAACTTACTGCCGCCCTTCTTAGTCAAGACAAGTTGCTTAGGCGCGCTGCTAGAGAGCGGAAGGAGTTTAGGGAGAAGTGGGAGGATACGGTGAAGGAACTTGAATCTGTCAAGTCCACCGTTGTTGTCACCGAGGAGGAGGAGTGTGATATGTGCTCCACACACATGACTGACCTTCTCACTTTGAGAAGTAAGTATGTTGTGTTGGTAGGAGAGGTGGATGAGCTTAAGGATAGATCCTCGTTGTTGGGTGCGTGCAAGTCCTGTGCGGGCTTGCAATCGGAGTTGGCAGAGAAGAATGCCAAGATTGTGTCTCTTGAGAAGGCCAGCTCAGATAGCACTTGTGTGGCTAGGTGTGTTTTGTGTGAGGGCTTAGATATGGATATAGCCAACGTGAAGCATGACAAGATGCAAACCGAGGAGGAAAACACATACCTTCGGACCATCTTGTCATGGGTGTCTAGTGGTGAGCCGCAGCTTGGGATGATGATCTCCCAATTCAAGCGTGCTGCTGGAGCTCCAGGTGTTGGTTTTGCTCACGGTGTTGAGTGTGCTTCATCGTTTGCTAAGATTGGAGAGTCGAGTGGTCTTAATCCTAGTGAGAAGCCCAACTCCACCACTACTCCCAAGCTGACCAAGATTCCACCCAAAGAGCCTCTCAAACCAAACACCAAGGATGGAGTGTTTGTGGAACCTCCAAGAGCTCCACCAAAGAAACAGACATGGTCTCTTAAGCCCAACCACCTGAAAAACAAGCTTGACACCATGCCACCTATCCAAGAGGAGCTTATGCCACAGAAGGGCAAAGTGATCCACACCCACTACCGTGAGTACCAACAACCCCCTATGAGAGCGGTGAGGTACCACTGTGAGCACTGTGGGAGAGATGGACACTTGAGTGTGTTTTGCTTTCGGCGCAAGAGAGAGGCGCCCGTGCAAAGGAGATGAATAACACGGACATGTACCATCCTTTCCATGATGTACATGTGTCGAATGTTCAGAGGCGTGCTGCTAGGCCTAGAGGTCCAAAACCTCAAGTTCCTAGGCCTAGGCCGCGAGGAGGTCGTGCCCGGTGGGAGCCTGCAGTTGTGGGCTATGGACCCCGTGGTGGTGGCTTTGTAGTTGAGCGTTTTCCCCCACCGCATTTTGAGTATCGCGATGGACGCTCTTCCCTTAGCGGATCACGTTTTCCCCTACGTAGTGATCGCTCTTCCCATAGACGTGCTAGGAATGGTTTTTCTGCTAACCGTTCTTTTGAGCAGCCGGCCCAACACTGGTACTCTTCCTACTTCACTAACCCCAGTGTTGGACCGTATGCTCACCCTTTGTCTTTTTATTGATGTAGGTAAAACAATTGGAGAACGTTTGGTTGGTGGATTCCGGTTGCCCAAGGCACATGACCAGAAACGCCAAGTGGTTCTCCAGTCTTAGTCCTGTTGCTGGAAAGGAGTTTATCACCTTCGGCGACAATAGCAAAGGTAAAGTGTTGTCTCGTGGGTCGGTGCGAGTTAATGAGCACTTTGTGTTGCGCGATGTTGCTCTTGTTTCTAACTTGCATTTTAACCTTCTTTCTATTTCGCAACTCTTTGATGATGACTATGAGATTCGTTTTAAGACGAATCTCAGTCGTATTTTGGATCCTCAGGGCAATCTTGTTTGTTTGATTTCGCCCTTTGGGAAAGTCTTTCGTGCGAACTTCTCAGAGTCATTTGGAATTTCACGTTGTCTTGTGGCTGGACCTTCCTCCTCCGATCTTTGGAAGTGGCATAGGAGACTAGGACATTTGAGCTTCAACTTGCTTGCAAGGCTTAGTTCACTTGGCTTAATCTGAGGATTGCCCAAGTTGTGCATGGAGAAGGATCTTGTTTGCCATTCTTGTAGACATGGGAAGATGGCTGCCGCTCCCCACCATCTAGTGACTCAGGTCATGACTAAGCGCCCTGGAGAGCTTTTGCACATGGACCTTGTTGGCCCGGCTCGGGTGAGCTCGGTTGGGGGGAAGTGGTATGTGCTTGTTGTTGTTGATGACTTTTCGAGATATTCGTGGGTTTTCTTTTTAGTTGAGAAAACTGAGACTTTCTCTTTTGCTCGCAATCTGATTTTGCGTCTTTAGAATGAGTTCCCTTTGAACTCAATGTGAGCTATTAGAAGTGATAATGGTTCTGAGTTCAAAAACTCAGATTTTGAGAAGTTTTGTAACTCTTTGGGTTTAGAGCATCAGTTTTCTTTCCCCTACACACCGCCACAAAATGGTGTTGTAGAGAGGAAGAATCGGACCCTTGTAGAGATGGCCAAGACGATGCTCGATGAGCATAGGACTCCTAGGCGATATTGGGCCGAGGCTATGAGCACTGCATGCTACATTTCCAATCGCATTTTTCTCCGAGCTTTCTTGAAAAAGGCTTCTCATGAGTTGCATTTTGGAAAACAGCCCAAAGTGAGTTATTTTAGAGTTTTCGGTTGCCACTGTTTTATACTCAAGAAAGGCAACCTGGACAAGTTTGAGTCTCGTTCTTCTGACGGTGTATTTTTAGGTTATGGCACTCATACTCGTGCATATCGTGTACTTAACCTTGATACTAACCGAGTCATGGAGACATCCGATGTCACCTTCGATGAGACCATGGTTTGTCCTTCTTCTCGTTTTGAGCGTGCAGGTGATCATGAGGTTGGCGAGCCTCTTTTTGATGATGAGGACGAGGGTGCTGAAGGGATGGATGACCCAACACCACCTCCACCTGCTGTGCCGCCAAGAGCGGCCTCTACTACCACTCACGGCCCCGACCCTTCTTCTTCGACCACTTGGGGGCCGTGGGATCCGCCACCTCGGGCTGTACCGTTCGTACCCGGGGAGGCACCTGCTGCTGTTGAGGGGGAGGCTACATCAGCTCGGGAGGCGCCATGACACAGCCAGCGCCAACACCCGCCTCCACAGATGATCGGCAGCATCAACGAACGTGTCACTTGGTCTAGGTAACAACAAATCTCTCACTTTGCTCATTCTGCATTTGTTGCTGATTTTGAACCCCGAGATGTTGGACACGCTTTATCTGGTCCGGATTGGGTCAATGCCATGCATGAGGAGCTTGAGAACTTTGAGAGAAATCGGGTTTGGGTTCTTGTTCCTCTTCCTCCTGAGTGTCACCCTATTGGGAAAAAATGGGTTTTCAAAAACAAACAAGGAGAAGATGGGCATGTTGTGAGAAACAAAGCTAGACTTGTAGCCCAGGGGTATAGTCAGAAGGAGGGGATAGACTACGAGGAGACTTTTGCTCCTGTAGCTCGTTTGGAGGCGATTAGGATACTCTTGGCTTTTGCTGCATCCAAAGGGTTTAAACTTTTTCAAATGGATGTCAAGAGTGCCTTCTTAAATGGCTACATAGAAGAGGAGGTGTATGTGAAACAACCCCCCGGTTTTGAAAATCCCAAGTTTCCAAACCATGTTTTTAAACTTCACAAAGCTTTGTATGGTTTGAAACAAGCCCCTAGAGCCTGGTATGATAGGTTGAAAACCTTTTTGCTTGCTAAGGGTTTTAAAATGGGATGTGTGGATAAAACGCTCTTTCTCCTCAAGCAAGGAAATGATACTCTCTTGGTCTAGATTTACGTGGATGATATCATTTTCGGTGGTTCTTCTAACGCTTTGGTTGCCAAGTTTGCAGATACTATGAGCAGGGAGTTTGAGATGAGCATGATGGGCGAGTTGACGTTTTTCCTCGGGTTGCAAATCAAGCAATCCCAAGAGGGGACGTTCGTGCACCAGGGCAAGTACACCAAGAACGTATTGTAGAAGTTCGATATGGGTG
Source organism: Coix lacryma-jobi var. lacryma-jobi (assembly GCA_009763385.1). Taxonomy (NCBI): domain Eukaryota; kingdom Viridiplantae; phylum Streptophyta; class Magnoliopsida; order Poales; family Poaceae; genus Coix; species Coix lacryma-jobi. Next base: position 64,203,728 of record CM019825.1, read on the forward strand.
AGGCCAAGCCTCTTCCAACACCCATGTCGACCACGACGGCCCTGGATGCGGACAAGGATGGAGAAGTTGTGGACCAGAAGGAGTACCGGAGTATGATCGGGTCGCTGCTGTACCTGACGGCGACACGCCCAGACATTCAGTCATCGCCGCGCACCTCTCACCGTTAGGCGGTCAAGCGCATAATGAGGTACTTATGCTTCACTCCAGAGTTTGGGATTTGGTATTCTGCTTCCACCACCCTCTCCCTTTGCGGTTATTCCGATGCCGATTTTGCTGGTTGCCGTATTGAGCGCAAGTCCACTTCTGGGACTTGTCAGTTTATTGGTTCTTCTCTTGTATCGTGGTCTTCTCGCAAGCAGTCTTGTGTCGCCCAGTCTACCACGGAGGCTGAGTATGTTGCTGCGGCTAGCTGCTGTTCCCAATTGCTTTGGATGATGGCCACTTTGCGTGATTTTGGTCTGAGTTTTTCTCACGTTCCTTTGCTTTGTGACAGCACGAGTGCTATTAGCGTTGCTAAGAACCCCGTGTTGCATTCTAAGACCAAACACATCGATCTGTGCTTTCATTTTCTGCGAGACCACTATGAGAAGGGTGATATCGACCTTTGCCATGTCTATACCCATCATCAGTTGGCAGATATTTTCACCAAGCCTTTGGACCAATCAACTTTTGTTAGGTTGAGAGGTGAGCTTGGTGTGTGTTTCCCTTTTTAGATGAGGGAAACATTTTGGTTCTTGTATTATAGACTGACTCTTTTTCTTTCAATTGGTTTCATCATGCATCTTTGCATTTCATCATGCATATTAACATTCAGAGCTTCATGTATATAATCCTTAGAATGTGACTATGCTTTGCTTAGTGTATGCTCCGATGCTTTATGATGATGCTTGTAGCTTATGCTCTTTCTGATCACTGATACATGTTGTGAGCTGAGCTACTTTCTGAACGGTGAACATGCTTAATGAACATAAAAACTTGAAACTGTTCACCATTGAGATATGCCACTAGCATGTGTAGGATGTGTTGAATTCACTCGTGGTTTTTCATATATGCTAGGTTGCTATGTTTCTAGTTCTGAGTCATTCACTTGCTTGGTATGTTCATATTTTGCTCTAAATTTGAACCATGTTAAGTGATTTGGAAAGATCGAGATGGGATTGCTTGTCAACACATCACAGTATCGAGACTATTTCTCATTGCACATTGAGTTAAACTTGAGCCGTGTAGTGTATGACCGAAACTGTTGCTTTCAGCTTCTGATTGCTTCTGCATAGGCTTCGCACAGTTGAAAAGTTAGGCAATGACAAGCTTTCAACCTCTCGCAATCGCATGCTGAAATTTGAACTTGTGTAAGTTAATCGCTGCAACTCCTATAAAATCTGAATACACAAGTCTATGTTTCATTCTATAGCATGATGATTGAACTTTGCTAGGGGTAGTTCACCTTGTATACATGTTTAGCACTTGTTTGACTTCCTGTCTATACATGTTTAGTGCTATTTTGATGGTGAATACCTTTTTGGCTGAAAACTGCTCATTTTGCTCCAATGTTCAGATTTAGTATTTGGTGATCAGTTTGAGCCTTTGCTAGCATTCTGTGCATATTTTGAGTCATCAGATCAGCATTTTGTGGAGCATCTTTTCATTCTATCGACTATATTCCTGAAGCTGCTAACTTGCATTTTAACTCATATGCATTTGGAGGGGAGATACTTGATAGTGCATTTTCAACTAAGGGGGAGAAATTTGCCAAATCATAAGGGGGAGAAATTCTCTCAAATCATAAGATCAACTAAGGGGGAGTTTTCCTCGTTGTGTGCACTATTTGAGGGGGAGTTTGAGTTGGCTCGGATTTTGAGGATTTTGAATTTTCCAATTGATTCGGAGCTTTTCTGAAGTCTCTATTTGGTTCGGAACATTTTTGGTAGCTAGTTGTGTTGAGATTTGCCTCTTTCTTGAGGGACTAGCAACGTTGTCTTTATGCTCTTTGAAGGACCGAGAATGCAATAGCAAGGCGACCAGAGGGGGGGGGGGTGAATGGGAGCTCAAAAATTTTTCTCGAAACTTTGGCCTTTGTCCCACAAATCAACCCCAAAAGCTTCGATTGAAACCGTGATGCTCACGACCCTTGGAAGAGGTTGGATGATCCCTAGGATCACAGCGGAGCACCACAAAGCGATAGCAAACCAATCGGCAAAAGCACCGGAACAAGTTTGACCCTCAAAAGCCAAGTCCCGAACGTAGATGGAAGGCTACGTCGAGAAATCCCCAAATACCGATGCTAACAAGTAGAAAAGATACCTAGAGAGGTTCCTTGGACAACTCTAGGGCCAAACGAGAACTCCGAAAACCAACCGAGGAAGCCGGGAGAGCAAACGCACTAAACCGAAGGCTTGAGCCGATTCCCGGACTGTCCGGACTTGAAGTCCCGGACTGTCCGCCCCTACTGCGGACTGTCCACGAGGGGTTGGCGGACTGTCCGCCGGCCAAACACCAGAAACAGCAAGGCTGCTGAACAGTCCCTGGGCAACTCCCGGACTGTCCGCGAGTCCCAACGGCAGACGGTCCGCGGTTCAAAAAAACAATTGCCCAACAGCGCGGAGTCAGGCCACTGGTCTGACCGACCCTGACGCGCGGACTGTCCGCGGTAGCAGTGGCGGACTGTCCACGGATGAACAGAGAGGGCGATTTCGGTCACCCCTCACATGAATCCTCCCAAATCTGAATCAACACTCAATCCCACGTTCCCAAACTTGGAGAAGATGATCACGAGGTAGTTAGGAGACTATCCCCAAGAAATCATCCGCTGAAATCAACTCAAACACCGGGAAATCGAAAGGGGAGGAGTATGAACGAAAAAGCGCCACGAAAACGAAATCAACCCGATCTACTTGTTCGTGAGGAGTTAGATGAATTCCTTCGGTGGAAATGATCTCCTCACTATAAAGAACAAGTTGATTCAAACAAATTTCGCAAAGACGCAGTAGAGAGGGAGATCGAGTGACGGGAAAATCGCGGAGAAATGAAGAACGCGAAGAACACGAACAAAACGCGAATGAAGTCATCGATCTGCAACCATGTGGCTACCACACGCTACAACAGTGAGATTACGGTCTCACTTCCTCAAAATCTCCAGTACACAGAGGTATGGTTCTCTGCGGATCTCAGTTGCTAGAGCAGGGGATTGGGAGAGCAGGAAAACCTAGAAGGCAAAGTGCAAATGACTGAGATAGGATGGCAGGTGGGTGTCTCCCTCTACTTATCCTAATTCTAGTTCCCACTCTACCCCTAACTAATTACAGAGCGATCCAGCTAAACCCTAGGGTTATTCTGGACCAACTCAAGGTAGGTGGTGATCCGACGGCCACGCCCGCACAACTGGTAGTGTTGCCTCGACGCAACCTCACCGATTGCCGCCATGTGCCTCCACCGCTCTGCACGTCCTTTTCCCGGACTTCGCCCCCGGTTTTGTGGCCTAAACCGGGAAACCAGCCTTCACGACCAACCCCCGGTTTTGAGGCCCAAACCGGGAAACCAGCCGACCATCGCCTGAGTTTTGTGGCCCAAACTCAGCAAACCCGCAGCGCCCAGGTTTTGAGGCCCAAACCTGGAAACCGTCCTCAGCCTGAGTTTTGTGGCCCAAACTCGGAAATCATCAGCGCCCAGGTTTTGAGGCCCAAACCTGGAAACCGTCCACTCGGTGGTTTTTCTGTGGCTCAACCACCAAACCGAGCCGTAGATGGGATGCATCGCACGTGCACCCCGTCCACCGACACGTGTCCCTAGGTCCTCGACCCGAGCAACACCGTGACCGCAAGTCTTCGCTCGTCGCTGTCCCAGGCTGTCAGCCACCACAGCTGATCCTCGGGCCACCGGTCCCTTAGTCCAAGCCTCACGTCTGCCCTTCGCCACTCTCGGTCCATCGGCACGGCACGTCTCTACTTGACCTTCACCTTGCCTTTGATCACTGTATCCGTGCTTGACACCTGCACAACACAAGCCAAAAAACATGCGTATCATCCCAGTTGACAATCACTCATCACTCAGAGACTCGGCATATACCCATGTATCCGCAATCTCCCCCTTGATGAGTGCATTGTCAACTACCAACACAAATCATAATGAAAAAGAGAAAGGAAGGAAGAAAGAGAGAGAAGTCGACCAAATGACCCAAAAACATAACAAAGCCGAAGAAGGTCAACTGGAAAGAGCAGAACAACTTGGTTCCCAAAGACATGGGCAACGGCTCGACGCAACCAAGCAAAGTAAAGCTAGCCCTCAAGAAGAGGTAGAACAGGCTCAATACCGCTAGCGAGAAAACTTGATACCAATTGAAGGATCAACTGAAATTCAAGCAAAACAGAGCTAGCCCTCAAGAAGAGGCAAAACGGGCTCAACACAACTAGCTACCAGCTTAGAAAACTCCCCTCAAATAGTGCACACAACCAGGAAATCTCTCGAACACAGAGAGCACACATGATTTGTCAATATTTTCTCCCCCTTAGTTGAAAATGCACCATCAATCAAATTTCTCCCCCTTGACAGAAGAACTCTTCCTCCAAATGCATATGTGTCAAAAAATGCAAGTTAGCAGCTTCAGGAATATAGTCGATACAATATGTAGATGCTCAACAGAGCGCCGATCTGATGACTCATAAAATGCACAGAATGGTAGCAAATGCTCAAACTGATCACTAAATATGAAATCTGAACATTTGAGCAACAAGAGCAGTTTTCAGCCAAAAACGTATTCACCATCAAAATAGCACGAAGCATGTATAGACAGGAAGTCAAACAAGTGCTAAACATGTATACAAGGTGAAATACCCCTAGCACAGTTCAACCATCATGCTATAGAATGAAACATAGACTTGTGTATTCAAATTTTATCGGAGTTGCAGCGGTTAAATTACACAAGACCAAATTTCAGCATGTGATTGCGAGAGGTTGAGAGCTTGTCATCGCCTAACTTTTCAACTGTGCGAAGCCTATGCAGAAGCAATCAGAAGCTTAAAGCAATAGTTTCGGTCATACACTACACAGCTCAAGTTCAACTCAAAGTGCAATGAGAAATAGTCTTGAAACTGTGATGTGCTGACAAGCAATCCCATCTCGATCTTTCCAATTCACTTAACTTGGTTCAGATTTTAAAGCAGCATATGAACATAGCAAGCAAGTGAATGAATCAATACTAGAGACATAGCAACCTAGCATATATGAGAAGCACAAGTGATTTCAACACATTCTGCTCATGCTAGTTGCAAATCTCAATGGTGAATATTTTCAAGTTTTATGTTCATTAAGCAAATTCACCATTCATAAAATAGCTCAGCTCACAACATGTATCAGTGATCAGAAAGAGCATAAACTACAACATCATTATAAAGTATCAGAGTTGGTACTATACAGAGCATAGGCACATTCTAAAGATTATATACATGAAGCTCTGAATGTAAATATGCAAGATGAAATGCAAAGATGTATGATGAAATCAAATGAAAGAAAAGATACCAACTGAAAAACACAAAGTCAGTTTATAATACAGGAGTGAAAATGTTCCCCCCATCTAAAAGGGGAAACACACACCAAGCTCACCTCTCAACCTAGCAAAAGTTGATTGGTCCAAAGGCTTGGTGAAAATATCAGCCAACTGATGATGAGTATCGACATGGCGAAGGTCGATATCACCCTTCTCTAGTGGTCTCGCAGAAAATGAAAGCGCACATCAATGTGTTTGGTCTTAGAGTGCAGCACGGGGTTCTTAGCAATGCTAATAGCACTCGTGCTGTCACAAAGCAAAGGAACGCGAGTAAAGCTCAGACCAAAATCACGCAAAGTGGCCATCATACAGAGCAACTTGGAACAACAGCTAGCCGCAGCAACATACTCAGCCTCCGTGGTAGACTGGGCGACACTAGACTGCTTGCAAGAAGACCACGATACAAGAGAAGAACCAATAAACTGACAAGTCCCAGAAGTGGACTTGCGCTCAATGCGACAACCAGCAAAATCAGCATCGGAATAACCACAAAGGGACAGGGTGGAGGAAGCAGAATACCAAATCCCAAACTCATGAGTGAAGCATAAGTACCTCATAATACGCTTGACCGCCTGACGGTGAGAGGTGCGTGGCGACGACTAAAATCGCGCGCAAAGACACAACGCGAACTGAATGTCCGGGCGTGTCGCCGTCAGGTACAGCAGCGACCCGATCATACTTCGGTACTCCTTCTGGTCCACTACTTCTCCATCCTTGTCCGCATCCAGGGCCGTCGTGGTCAACATGGGTGTTGGAAGAGGCTTGGCCTCACCCATATCGAATTTCTTCAAGATATCCTTGGTATTCTTACCCTAGTGCACAAACGTTACCTCTCGAGATTGCTTGATTTGCAACCCGAGGAAAAACGTCAACTCGCCGATCATGCTCATCTCGAACTCCCTGCTCATAGTATCTACAAACTTGGCAACCAAAGCATGAGAAGAACCACCGAAAAGGATATCATCCACCTAAATCTGGACCAAGAGAGTGTCATTGCCTTGCTTGAGGAGAAAAAGCGTTTTATCCACACATCCCATTTTAAAACCATTAGCAAGCAAAAAGGTTTTCAACCTATCATACCAGGCTCTAGGGGCTTGTTTCAAACCATACAAAGTTTTGTGAAGTTTAAAAACATGGTTTGGAAACTTGGGATTTTCAAAACCGGGGGGTTGTTTCACATACACCTCCTCTTCTATGTAGCCGTTTAAGAAGGCACTCTTGACATCCATTTGAAAAAGTTTAAACCCTTTGGATGCAGCAAAAGCCAAGAGTATCCTAATCGCCTCCAAACGAGCTACATGAGTGAAAGACTCCTCATAGTCTATCCCCTCCTTCTGACTGTACCCCTGGGCTACAAGTCTGGCCTTGTTTCTTACAACATCGCCATCTTCTCCTCGTTTGTTTTTGAAAACCCATTTTGTCCCAATAGGATGACACTCAGAAGGAAGAGGGACAAGAACCCAAACCCGATTTCTCTCAAAGTTTTCAAGTTCCTCATGCATGGCATTGACCCAATCCGGATCCGTCAAAGCGTGTCCAACATCTCAGGGTTCAAAATCAGCAACAAATGCAGAATGAGCAAAGTGAGAGATTTGTTGTGACCTGGACCGAGTGACACGTTCGCCGGTGTTGCCGATCATCTGTTGAGGCGGGTGTTGGCGCTGAATGTGTCGAGGCGCCTCCCGAGCTGATGTAGCCTCCCCCTCAACAGCAGCTGGTGCCTCCTCGGGTACAAAAGGTATCGCTCGAGGTGGCGGATCCCACGGCCCCCAAGTAGTAGAGGAAGAAGGGTCTGGGCCGTGAGTCGTAGTAGAAGCCGCTCCTTGCGGCACAGCAGGTGGAGGAGGTGCTGGATCATCCATCCCTTCATCACCTTCGTCCTCGTCATCAAAAAGAGGCTCGCCAACCTCATGATCACCTGCACGCTCAAAACGAGAAGAAGGACAAACCATGGTCTCGTCGAAGGTGACATCTAGTGTCTCCATGACTCGGTTAGTATCAAGGTTAAGTACACGATATGCATGAGTGTGAGTGCCATTACCCAAAAATACACCGTCTGAAGAACGAGACTCAAATTTGTCCAGGTTGCCTTTCTTGAGTATAAAACAGTGGCAACCAAAAATTCTAAAATAACTCACCTTGGGGAGTTTTCCAAAACGCAACTCATAAGAAGTCTTTTTCAAGAAATCTCGGAGAAAAATGCGATTGGAAATATAGCATGCAGTGCTCATAGCTTCGGCCCAATATTGCCTAGGAGTCCTATGCTCATCGAGCATCGTCCTGGCCATCTCTACAAGGGTCCGATTTTTCCTCTCTACAACACCATTTTGTGGCGGTGTGTAGGGGGAAGAAAACTGATGCTCCAAACCCAAAGAGTTACAAAACTTCTCAAAATCCGAATTCTTGAACTCGGAACCATTATCACTTCTAATAGATCGCATTGAGTTCAAAGGGAACTCATTCTGAAGACGCAAAATCAGATTGCGAGCAAAAGAGAAAGTCTTAGTTTTCTCAGCTAAAAAGAAAACCCACGAATATCTCGAAAAGTCATCAACAACAACAAGCACATACCACTTCCCCCCAACCGAGCTCACCCGAGCCGGGCCAACAAGGTCCATGTGCAAAAGCTCTCCAGGGCGCTTAGTCATGACCTGAGTCACTAGATGGTGGGGAGCGGCAGCCATCTTCCCATGTCTACAAGAATGGCAAACAAGATCCTTCTCCATGGACAACTTGGGCAATCCTCGGATTAAGCCAAGTGAGCTAAGTCTTGCAAGCAAGTCGAAGCTCAGGTGACCTAGTCTCCTATGCCACTTCCAAAGATCAGAGGAGGAAGGTCCAGCCAAAAGACCACGAGAAACTCCAAACGATTTCGAGAAATTCGGACGAAAGACTTTTCCAAAGGGCGAAATCAAACATACAAGATTGCCCTGAGGATCCAAAATGCGACTGAGATTCGGTTTAAAACGAACCTCATAGTCATCATCGAAAAGTTGCAAAACAGAAAGAAGGTTAAAATGCAAGTTAGAAACAAGAGCAACATCGCGCAACACAAAGTGCTCATTAACTCACACCGACCCACGAGACAACACTTTACCTTTGCTATTGTCGCCGAAGGTGATAAACTCCTTTCCGGCGACCGGACTAATACTAGAGAACCACTTGGCATTTCCGGTCATGTGCCTCGAACACCCGGAATCCACCAACCAAACGTTCTCCAATCGTTTTACCTACATCAATAAAAAGACATAGGGTGAGCATACGGTCCAACACTGGGGTTAGTGAAGTAGGAAGAATACTAGTGTTGGGCTGGCTGCTCAAAAGAACGGTTAGCAGAAAAACCATTCCTAGCACGTCTACGGGAAGAGCGATCACCACGTTGAGGAAAACGTGGTCCGCTAAGGGAGGAGCGTCCATCGCGATACTCAAAAGGCGGTGGGGGAAAACGCTCAACTACAAAGCCACCGCCACGGGGTCCATAGCCCACAACTGCAGGCTCCCGCCGGGCACGACCTCCTCGTGGCCTAGGCCTAGGAACTTGAGGTTTAGGCCCACTAGGCCTAGCAGCACGCCTCTGAACGTTCGACACATGTACACCATGGAAAGGATGGTACATGTCCGGGTTGTTCATCTCCTTTGTGCGGCGCGCCTCTCTTTTGCGCCGAAAGCAAAACTCACTCAAGTGTCCATCTTTCCCACAGTGCTCACAATGGTACCTCACCGCTCTCATAGGGGGTTGTTGGTACTCACGGTAGTGGGTGTGGATCACTTTGCCCTTCTGTGGCATAAGGTCCTCCTGGATGGGTGGCATGGTGTCCAGCTTGTTCTTGAGGTGGTTTGGTTTTGGAGCCCATGATTGTTTCTTGGGGGGAGCTCTCGGAGGTTCAACAAATACCCCATCCTTGATGTTAGGCTTGAGAGGCTCTTTGGGTGGAATCTTGATAAGCTTGGAAGTAGTGGTGGAGTTGGGCTTCTCACATGGGTTTAGACCACTCGACTCTCCAATCTTCCCAAAAGATGACACATCAACACCCTGAGCAAAGCCTATACCAGGACCTCCAGCAGCACGCTTGAACTGGGAGATCATCATCCCAAGCTGCGGCTCACCACTAGACACCCATGACAAGATGGTCCGAAGGTATGTGTTTTCCTCCTCGGTTTGCATCTTGTCATGCTTCACATTTGCGATCTCCATCTCCAAACCCTCACACAGAACGCACCTAGTCACACAAGTGCTACCCGAGCTGGCCTTCTCAAGAGACACAATCTTGGTATTCTTCTCTGCCAACTCAGTTTGCAAGCCAGCACATGACTTGCACGCACCCAACAGCGAGGATCTACCCTTCAGCTCATCCACCTCTCCTACCAACACAACATACTGAAGAACCGAGAATGCAATAGCAAGGCGACCAGAGGGTGTGAATGGGAGCTCAAAAATTTCTCTCAAAACTTTGGCCTTTTGTTCCCAAAATCAACCCCCGAAAGCTTCAATCGAAACCGTGATGCCCACGACCGTTGGAAGAGGGTGGATGATCCCTAGGATCACAGCGAGGCACCACAAAGCGACAGCAAGCCAAACGCCAAAGACACCGGCACAAGTTCGACCCTCAAAAACCAAGTCCCGAATGTAGATGGAAGACTACGTCGAGAAATCCCCAAATACCAATGCTAACAAGTAGCAAAGATACCTAGAGAGGTTCCTTGATCAACTCTAGGGTCAAACGAGAGGTCCAGAAACCAAGCGGAGAAGTCGGGAGAGCAAACGCACTAAACCAGAGGCTTCAGCCAAATCCCGGACTGTCCGGCCCTGGGGTCCCGGACTGTCCGCACCAGGCCGTACTGTCCGCGGTTCACTGGCGGACTGTCCGCCGGCAGAAAACGCAAAACAACAGTGTTGCTGAAGTCCCCTGGACTGATCCCAGACTGTCCGCGACCCACAACTGTGGACTGTCCGCCGGTCGCGAAAAGTCAAATCGGCCGAAGAACACAGCCACTGACTCGGCTGATGCCCGACGCGCGGACTGTCCGCGCCCCCAGTGGCGGACTGTCCGCGGATGAACAGAGAGGGCAATTTCAGTCGCCCCTCTCACGAATCCTCTCGAATCTGAAACAAAACTCAATCCCACGTTCCCAAACTTGGAGAAGATGATCACGACGTAGTTAGGAGACTATCCCCAAGAAATCATTCGCTCAAATCAACTCAAACACCGGGAAATCGAAAGGGGAGGAGTATGAACGAAAAAGCGCCACAAAAATGAAATCAACCCGATCTACTTGTTCGTGAGGAGTTAGATGAATTCCTTCGGTGGAAATGATCTCCCCACTATAAAGAACAAGTTGATTCAAACGGATTTCGCAAAGACGCAATAGAGAGGGAGATCGAGTGACGGGAAAATCACGGAGAAACGAAGAACGCGAAGAACACGAACAAAACGCAAATCAAGTCATCGATCTGCAACCGTGTGGCTACCACACGTTACAACAATGAGGTTACGGCCTCACTTCCTCAAAATCTCCAGTACACAGAGGTATGGTTCTCTGCGGATCTCAGTAGCTACAGCAGGGGATTAGGAGAGCAGGAAACCCTAGAAGCAAAGAGCAAATGACTGAGATCGATGGGGAGGAGGGTGTCTCCCTCTACTTATCCTAATTCTAATTCCTACTCTACCCCTCTCTAATTACAGAGCGAACCAGCTAAACCCTAGGGTTATTCTGGACCAACTCGAAGATAGCTATGATCCGGCGGCCACGCCCACACAACTGGTAGCGTGGCCTCGGCGCAACCTCACCGATTGCCACCACATGCCGCCACCGCTCTGCTCGTCCTTTTCACGGACTTCGCCCCCGGTTTTGAGGCCCAAACCGGGAAACCAGCCTTCACGACCAACCCCCGGTTTTGAGGCCCAAACCGGGAATCCAGCCGACCATAGCCTGAGTTTTGTGGCCCAAACTCAGCAAACCCGCAACACCCAGGTTTTGAGGCCCAAACCTGGAAACCGTCCTCAGCCCGAGTTTTGTGGCCCAAACTCAGAAACCATCAGCGCCCAGGTTTTGAGGCCCAAACCTGGAAACCATCCACTCGGTGGTTTTTCTGTGGCTCAACCACCAAACCGAGCCGTAGAGGGGATGCACCGCCTGTGCACCCCGTCCACCGACACGTGTCCCTAGGTCCTCGACTCGAGCAACACCATGCCCTCAAGTCTTCGCTCGTCGCTGTCCCAGGCTGCCAGCCACCACAGCTGATCCTCGGGCCACCGGTCCCTCAGTCAAAGCCTCACGTCCGCCCTTCACCGCTCCCGGTCCGTCGGCACGGCACGTCTCTACTTGACCTTCACCTTGCCTTCGATCACTGTATCCGTGCTCGACACCTGCAGAACACAAGCTAAAGAACATGCGCATCATCCCAGTTGACAATCACTCATCACTCAGAGACTCGGCATACACCCATGTATCCGCAATCTCCCCCTTGATGAGTGCATTGTCAACTACCAACACAAATCATAATGGAAGCAGAAGAAGGAAGAAAGGAAGAGAGAGAACTCAACCAAATGACCCAAAAGCATGTCAAAGCCGAAGAAGGTCAAGTGGAAAAGAGCAACACAACTTGGTTCCCAAAGACATGGGCAACGGCTCGACGCAACCAAGCAAAGCAAAGCTAGCCCTCAAGAAGAGGTAGAACAAGCTCAACACCGCTAGCGAGAAAGCTCGATACCAATTGGAAAATCAACTGAAAATCAAGCAAAAAAGAGCTAGCCCTCAAGAAGAGGCAGAACGGGCTCAACACCGCTAGCTAAACAGCTCAATACCAACTGTTACCAATCTCAAAACCAAAAGAGTTTTGATACCAATCGAAGAGCTGAAAATGACCTAAAAATGTTTGCTAGTTCCTCAAGAAAGAGGCAAAGGCTCAACACAACTAGCAAACTCCCCCTCAACTAGTGCACACAACCCAGGGAACTCATGATTTGTCAATATTTGCTCCCCCTTAGTTGAAAATGCACCATCAAGCAAATGTGCACACGCACGCAACAGTCTCCCCCTTGACAGAACATCTCCCTCCAGAAATGCATATGAGTGAAAAATGCAAGTTAGTAGCTTCAGAAATATAATCAAAAGAGTGCAAGGATGCTCTTCACAGTTTTGATCCGATGACTCAACAACATCCATAAGAAGCTAGCAAAGGCTCAAACTGATCACCAGATATGAAATATGAATATGAGCGCAAAAGAGCAGTTTTCAGCCAAAAAGGGTTCACCATCAAAATAGCACAAAACATGTATAGACAGGATATCCAACATGTGCTAAACATGTATACAAGGTGAACTACCCCTAGCACAGTTCAATCATCATGCTATAGAATGAAACATAGACTTGTGTATGCAAAATTTTATCGGAGTTGCAGCGGTTAATTTACACAAGGTCAAATTTTAGCATATGATTGCGAGAGGTTGAAAGCTTGTCATTGCCTAACTTTTCAACTGTGCGAAGCCTATGCAGAAGCAATCAGAAGCTTAAAGCAACAGTTTCGGTCATACACTACACAGCTCAAGTTTAACTCAAAGTGCAATGAGAAACAGTCTCAAAACTGTGATGTGTTGACAAGCAATCTCATCTCGATCTTTTCCAATTCACTTAACTTGGTTCAGATTTTTAGAACAGAAAATGAACATACCAAGCAAGTGATAGACTCAACACTAGAGACATAGCAACCTAGCATATATGAAAAGTACGAGTGAATTCTACACATCCTACACATGCTAGTTGCATATCTCAATGGTGAACATTTTCAGATTATAGGTTTATTGCACAAGTTCACCATTCATAAAATAGCTCAGCTCAAAACATGTATCAGTGATCAGAGAGAGCATAAGCTACAAGTAAAGCATCAGAGCATATACTACACAGAGCATAGTCACATTCTAAAGATTATATACATGAAGCTGTGAATGTAAATATGCAAAATGAAATGCAGAAAGGATGCAAGAAGAAACCAATTGAAAAACAAAAGGTCAGTTTATGATACAAGAACCAAAATGTTTCCCCCATCTAAAAGGGGAAACACACACCAAGCTCACCTCTCAACCTAGCAAAAGTTGATTGGTCCAAAGTCTTGGTGAAAATATCAGCCAACTGATGATGAGTATCGACATGGCGAAGGTCGATATCACCCTTCTCATAGTGGTCTCGCAGAAAATGAAAGCGCACATCAATGTGTTTGGTCTTAGAGTGCAGCACGGGGTTTTTAGCAACGCTAATAGCACTCGTGCTGTCACAAAGCAAAGGAACACGAGAAAAGCTCAAACCAAAATCACGCAAAGTGGCCATCATCCAGAGTAACTGGGAACAGCAGCTAGCCGCAGCAACATACTCAGCCTCCGTGGTAGACTGAGCGACACGAGACTGCTTGCGGGAAGACCACGATACAAGAGAAGATCCAATAAACTGACAAGTCCCAGAAGTGGACTTGCGATCAATACGGTAACCAGCAAAATCGGCATCAGAATAACTGCAAAGAGAGAGGGTGGAGGAAGCAGAATACCAAATCCCAAACTCAGGGGTGAAGCATAAGTACCTCATAATGCGCTTGACCGCCTGACGGTGAGAAGTGCGCGGCGACAACTGAAATCGAGCGCACAAACACACCGCGAACTGGATGTCCGGGCGTGTCGCCGTCAGGTACAGCAGCGACCCGATCATACTCCAGTACTCCTTCTGGTCCACCGCTTCTCCATCCACATCCGCATCCAGGGCCGCCGTGGTCGGCATGGGTGTTGGAAGAGGCTTGGCCTCACCCATATCGAACTTCTTCAGGATGTCCTTGGTGTACTTGCCCTGGTGCACGAACGTCCCCTCTCGGGATTGCTTGATTTGCAACACGAGGAAAAACGTCAACTCGCCCATCATGCTCATCTCAAACTCCCTTCTCATAGTGTCTGCAAACATGGCAACCAAAGCATGAGAAGAACCACCGAAAATGATATCATCCACGTAAATCTGGACCAAGAGAGTATCAGTGCCTTGCTTGAGGAGAAAAAGCGTTTTATCCACACATCCCATTTTAAAACCCTTAGCAAGCAAAAAGGTTTTCAACCTATCATACCAGGCTCTAGGGGCTTGTTTCAAACCATACAAAGCTTTGTGAAGTTTAAAGACATGGTTTGGAAACTTGGGATTTTAGAAACCGGGGGGTTGTCTCACATACACCTCCTCTTCTATGTAGCCGTTTAAGAAGTCACTCTTGACATCCATTTGAAAAAGTTTAAACCCTTTGGATGCAGCAAAAGCCAAGAGTATCCTAATTGCCTCCAAACGAGCTACAGGAGCAAAAGTCTCCTCATAGTCTATCCTCTCCTTCTGACTATACCCCTGGGCTACTAGTCTGGCCTTGTTTCTCACAACATGGCCATCCTCTCCTTGTTTGTTTTTGAAAACCCATTTTGTCCCAATTGGGTGACAGTCAGGAGGAGGAGGAACAAGAACCCAAACCCGATTTCTTTTAAAATTTTCTAACTCCTCATGCATGGCATTGACCCAATCTGGATCAGATAAAGCGTGTCCAACATCTCAGGGTTCAAAATCAGCAACAAATGCAGAATGAGCAAAGTGAGAGATTTGTTGTGACCTTGACCGAGTGACACGTTCGCCGATGCTGCCGATCATCTGTTGAGGTGGGTGTTGGCGCTGGATATGTCGTGGCGCCTCCCGAGCAGAAGTGATCTCCCCCTCAACAGCAGCTGGTGCCTCCTCGGGTACAAAGGGTACCGCTCGAGGTGGCGCATCCCACGGCCCCCAAGATGAAGAAGTGTCGGGGTCGTGAGTCGTAGTAGAAGCCTCTCCTTGCAGCACAGCAAGTGGAGGGGGTATTGGATTATCCATACCTTTAGCACCCTCATCCTCGTCATCAAAAGAGGCTCACCAACCTCATGATCACCTGCACGCTCGAAACGAGAAGAAGGACAAAACATGGTCTCGTCGAAGGTGACATCTGATGTCTCCATGACTCGGTTAGTATCAAGGTTAAGTACACGATAAGCGCGAGTGTGAGTGCCATAACCTAAAAATACCCCGTCAGAAGAACGAGACTCAAATTTGTCCAAGTTGCCCTTTTTGAGTATAAAACAATGGCAACCAAAAACTCGAAAATAACTCACCTTGGGGAGTTTTCCAAAACGCCACTCATAAGAAGTCTTTTTCAAGAAGGCTTGGAGAAAAATGCAATTGGAGATGTAGCATGCAGTGCTCATAGTTTCGGCCCAATATCGCATAGGAGTCATATGCTCATCGAGCATCGTCCTGGCCATCTTTACAAGGGTCTAATTCTTCCTTTCTACAACACCATTCTGAGGCGGTGTGTAGGGGGAAGAAAACTGATGCTCTAAACCCAAAGAGTTACAAAACTTCTCAAAATCCGAATTCTTGAATTCGAAACCATTATCACTCTTAATAGCTCGCATCGAGTTCAAAGGGAACTCGTTCTGAAGACGCAAAATCAGATTGCGAGCAAAGGAGAAAGTCTCGGTCTTCTCAGCTAAAAAGAAGACCCACGAATATCTCGAAAAATCGTCAACAACAACAAGCACATACCACTTCCCCCCAACCGAGCTCACCCAAGCCGGACCAACAAGGTCCATGTGCAAAAGCTCTCCAAGGCGCTTGGTCATGACCTAAGTCACTGGATGGTGGGGAGCGGGAACCATCTTCCCATGTCTACAAGAATGGCAAACAAGATCCTTCTCCATAGACAACTTGGGCAATCCTCGGATTAGGCCAAGTGAGCTAAGCCTTGCAAGCAAGTCGAAGCTCAAATGTCCAAGTCTCCTATGCCACTTCCAAAGATCAGAGGAGGAAGGTCCAGCCAAAAGACAACGAGAAATTCCGAATGACTCCGAGAAATCCGCACGAAAGGCTTTCCCAAAGGGCGAAATCACACAAACAAGATTGCCCTGAGGATCCAAAATACGACTGAGATTTGGTTTAAAACGAATCTCATAGTCATCATCGAAAAGTTGCGAAACAGAAAGAAGGTTAAAATGCAAGTTAGAAACAAGAGCAACATCACGCAACACAAAGTTCTCATTAACTCGCACCGACCCACGAGACAACACCTTACCTTTGCTATTGTCGCCGAAGGTGATAAACTCCTTTCCGACGACTGGACTAAGACTGGAGAACCACTTGGCGTTTCTGGTCATGTGCCTGGAGCAACCAGAATCCACCAACCAAACGTTCTCCAATCGTTTTACCTACATCAATAAAAAGACATAGGGTGAGCATACGGTCCAACACTGGGGTTAGTGAAGTAGGGAGAATACCAGTGTTGGGTCAGCTGCTCAAAAGAACGGTTAGCAGAAAAACCATTCCTAGCACGCCTACGGGAAGAGCGATCACCACGTAGAGGAAAACGTGGTCCGCTAAGGGAGGAGCGTCCATCGCGATACTCAAAACGCGGTGGTGGAAAATGCTCAACTACAAAGCCACCGCCACGGGGTCCATAGCCTACAACTGCAAGCTCCCGCCGGGCACGACCTCTCCGCTGCCTAGGCCTAGGAACTTGAGGTTCTGGACCTCTAGACCTAATAGCACGCTTCTGAATATTTGGCACATGTACATCATGGAAAGGATGGTACATGTCCGTGTTGTTCATCTCCTTTGCGCGGCGCGCCTCTCTCTTGCGCCGAAAGCAAAACTCACTCAAGTGTCCATCTCTCCCACAATGCTCACAATGGTACCTCACCGCTCTCATAGGGGGTTGTTGGTACTTACGGTAGCGGGTGTGGATCACTTTGCCCTTCTGTGGCATAAACTCCTCTTGGATGGGTGGCATGGTGTCCAGCTTGTTCTTGAGGTGGATTGGTTTGGGAGTCCATGATTGTTTCTTGGGTGGAGCTCTTGGAGGTTCAACAAAGACCTCATCCTTGGTGTTAGGCTTGAGAGGCTCTTTGGGTGGAATCTTGGTAAGCTTGGGAGTAGTGGTAGAGTTGGGCTTCTCACATGGGTTAAGACCACTCGACTCTCCAATCTTCCCAAAAGATGAAACATCAACACCCGGAGCAAAACCTACACCTGGACCTCCAGCAGCCCGCTTGAATTGGGAGATCATCATCCCGAGCTGTGGCTCACCACTCGACACCCATGACAAGATGGTCCGAAGGTATGTGTTTTCTTCCTGGATTTGCAACTTGTCATGCTTCACATTGGCTATCTCCATCTCCAAACCCTCACAAAGAACACACCTGGACACACAAGTGCTACCCGAGCTAGCCTTCTCAAGAGACACAATCTTGGCATTCTTCTCTGCCAACTCGGTTTGCAAGCCAGCACAGGACTTGCATGCACCCAACAGCGAGGATCTAACCTTCAGCTCATCCACCTCTCCTACCAACACAGCATACTTGCTTCTCAAAGTGAGAAGGTCAGTCATGTGTGTGGTGCACATCTCACACTCCTCCTCATCGGTAACAACTATGGTGGACTTGACAGATTCAAGTTCCTTCACCGTATCCTCCCACTTCTGCCTAAACTCCTTGCGCTCTCTAGCAGCACGCCTAAGCAACTTATCCTGACTAAGGAGCGTGGCAGTAAGCTTCTCGACCTCAGCAGAAAGCTCGTCGGGGGTCTGAGATACCTTGGAGGTGTCGTCGTCGTCGTCGTCGTTCTGAGGAGTGTCCTCCAGCTCGCCGTCGACCTCTTTGCCGAGGGCCATGGTGCAGAAGCCCTCGTTGTCGGCGAAGAAGCAGAGGCCGTTGAGCTTGTCCTCGATCCTCTTCTTCTTCTCGGACTCGTCGTCGCTTGAGGAAGCGGAGTCGTCATCCGAGTCATCGACGTCGCTGAGCGTGGCGAAGAACGAACGCTGCTCCGCCTGGGCCTTCTCCAAGTACTTCATCTTGATGTACTCCTTGTTGAAGCCGCCCTTCCGCTTGTGCTTCGCGGGGACGTACTTCTCCTTGCGCTTGCTGGAGTCGTACTTGTGCCCATGATCCGCCTTGCCGAAGACTTGCTTGTTCTTCTTTGGGCAATTGGCGATGAAGTGGTTGGGGTCGCCGCACTCAAAGCATCCTGAGCGTCCTCCTCCGCGGCGACGGTTCATGCGGTTGTTGTGAAACCGCGAGAACCGGTTGGCGAGCAAAGCCAGCTCGTCATCCCCCAAAGACTCCAGCTGCTCCTCTGTGACAGAAAGAAGAGAGGAAAGTGCAAAGCCTCCAGAGGGGTTAGCAGAAGAGCCAGAAACCAAAGCCATCGACGGGCCAGAAGGATTTTCATAAGAAGCCCTCACCATGGCATCGATCTCACTGGACTTGAGCTTACTGAAGACCTCGTCGCACGTGAGGGTCTCATAGTTAGGTGATTCGATGATCGCCTGAACTTTGGAATCCCACACCGATCGATCAAGAGTATGCAAAAGCTTCAAAGCTCTCTCATGATCATCGAAAGGCAACAGCTCCTTGTTAGCCCTCATCCTGTTGACAATCACCTGAAAGCGAGCGAATAAACTTTCTATGCTCTCGCCAGGCAAATGTCGAAAGTTCTCATACTCTCGCTTGAACGACTCGTAGAGACGGGTTTTGACTTGAGAGGTTCCCTCACGAAAATGCATGAGGGTAGCCCAAATCTCCCGAGCCGTAGCGAGGTGAGAAACGCGATCAAACTCACTCATGCTCAAGCATGAGAAAAGAGCATTACGGGCTCGGCAATTGGCATCGTGCTCTTCGATCTGAAGCTGAGAGACACGAGCAGCCAAGACAACGTAATCAGCAGAGTTGCAAATATCCCAGATGGAAGCACCCAAACTCTGCAGATAGGCCGACATGCGTATCTTCCAATACGCATAGTTCGTCCCATCGAAAAATGGCGGTTTGCCCACGCCGCAATCCTTGTCGCCTTCTGTGGATCTAGAACCGGCTAAGGTCGAAGATCCTTAACCCGCTCCGATACCAATTGAAGGACCGAGAATGCAATAGCAAAGCGACCAGAGGGGGGTGAATGAGATCTCAAAAATTTCTCTCGAAACTTTGGCCTTTTGTTCCCAAAATCAACCCCCGAAAGCTTCAATCGAAACCGTGATGCCCACGACCTTTGGAAGAGGGTGGATGATCCCTAGGATCACAGCGAGGCACCACAAAGCGATAGCAAGCCAAACGCCAAAGACACCGGCACAAGTTCGACCCTCAAAAACCAAGTCCCGAATGTAGATGGAAGACTACGTCGAGAAATCCCCAAATACCAATGCTAACAAGTAGCAAAGATACCTAGAGAGGTTCCTTGATCAACTCTAGGGTCAAACGAGAGGTCCGGAAACCAAGCGGAGAAGTCGGGAGAGCAAACGCACTAAACCAGAGGCTTCAGCCAAATCCCGGACTGTCCGGCCCTGGGGTCCCGGACTGTCCGCACCAGGCCGGACTGTCCGCGGTTCACTGGCGGACTGTCCGCCGGCAGAAAACGCAAAACAACAGTGTTGCTGAAGTCCCCTGGACTGATCCCAGACTGTCCGCGACCCACAACTGCGGACTGTCCGCCGGTCACGAAAAGTCAAATCGGCCGAAGAACACAGCCACTGACTCGGCTGATGCCCGATGCGCGGACTGTCCGCGCCCCCAGTGGCGGACTGTCCGCGGATGAACAGAGAGGGCGATTTCAGTCGCCCCTCTCATGAATCCTCTCGAATCTGAAACAAAACTCAATCCCACGTTCCCAAACTTGGAGAAGATGATCACGAGGTAGTTAGGAGACTATCCCCAAGAAATCATCCGCTCAAATCAACTCAAACACCGGGAAATCGAAAGGGGAGGAGTATGAACGAAAAAGCGCCACCAAAAGGAAATCAACCCGATCTACTTGTTCGTGAGGAGTTAGATGAATTCCTTCGCTGGAAATGATCTCCCCACTATAAAGAACAAGTTGATTCAAACGGATTTCGCAAAGACGCAATAGAGAGGGAGATCGAGTGACAGGAAAATCGTGGAGAAATGAAGAACGCGAAGAACACGAACAAAATGCGAATCAAGTCATCGATCTGCAACCGTGTGGCTACCACACGCTACAACAGTGAGGTTACGGCCTCACTTCCTTAAAATCTCCAGTACACAGAGGTATGGTTCTCTGCGGATCTCAGTAGCTACAGCAGGGGACTGGGAGAGCAGGAAACCCTAGAAGCAAAGAGCAAATGACTGAGATCGATGGGGAGGAGGGTGTCTCCCTCTACTTATCCTAATTCTAATTCCTACTCTACCCCTCTCTAATTACAGAGCGAACCAGCTAAACCCTAGGGTTATTCTGGACCAACTCAAAGATAGCTGTGATCCGACGGCCACTCCCGCACAACTGGTAGCGTTGCCTCGACGCAACCTCACCGATTGCCGCCACGTGCCGCCACCGCTCCGCTCGTCCTTTTCACGGACTTCGCCCCCGGTTTTGAGGCCCAAACCGGGAAACCAGCCTTCACGACCAACCCCCGGTTTTGAGGCCCAAACCGGGAATCCAGCCGACCATAGCCTGAGTTTTGTGGCCCAAACTCAGCAAACCCGCAACACCCAGGTTTTGAGGCCCAAACCTAGAAACCGTCCTCAGCCCGAGTTTTGTGGCCCAAACTCAGAAACCATCAGCGCCCAGGTTTTGAGGCCCAAACCTGGAAACCATCCACTCGGTGGTTTTTCTGTGGCTCAACCACCAAACTGAGCCGTAGAGGGGATGCACCGCCCGTGCACCCCGTCCACCGACATGTGTCCCCAGGTCCTCGACCCGAGCAACACCGTGCCCGCAAGTCTTCGCTCGTCGCTGTCCCAGGCTGCCAGCTACCACAGCTGATCCTCGGGAAACCGGTCCCTCAGTCCAAGCCTCACGTCCGCCCTTCACCGCTCCCGGTCCGACGGCACGACACGTCTCTACTTGACCTTCACCTTGCCTTCGATCACTGTATCCGTGCTCGACACCTGCACAACACAAGCCAAAGAACATGTGCATCATCCCAGTTGACAATCACTCATCACTCAGAGACTCGGCATACACCCATGTATCCGCACATACTTACTTCTCAAATTCAGAAGATCAGTCATGTGTGTGGAGCACATCTCACACTCTTCCTCATCTGTGACAACAACTGTGGACTTGACAGATTCAAGTTCCTTCACCGTATCCTCCCACTTCTGCCTAAACTCCTTCCTCTCTCTAGCAGCGCGCCTAAGCAGCTTGTCTTGACTAAGGAGAGCGGCAGTAAGTTACTCGACCTCAGCAGAAAGCTCATCGGGGTCTGAGATACCTGAGAGGTGTCGTCGTCGTCGTCGTTCCGAGGAATGTCCTCCAGCTCGTCATCGACCTCCTTGCCGAGGGCCGTGGTGCAGAAGCCCTCGTCGTCGGCGAAGAAGCAGAGGCCGTTCAGCTTGTCCTCGATACTCTTCTTCTTCTCGGACTCGTCGTCGCTTGAGGAAGCGGAGTCGTCATCCGAGTCGTCGACGTCACTGAGCGTGGCGAACAACGCACGCTGCTCAGCTTGGGCCTTCTCCAAGTACTTTGTCTTGATGTACTCCTTGTTGAAGCCGACTTTCCGCTTGTGCTTCGCGGGGACGTACTTCTCCTTGCGCTTGCCGAAGTCGTACTTGTGCCCATGATCCGCCTTGCCAAAGGTCTGCTTGTTCTTCTTCGGGCAACTGGCGATGAAGTGGTTGGGGTCACCGTACTCGAAACATCCCGAGCGTCCTCCTCCGCGGCAACGGTTCATGCGGTTGTTGTGGAACCGCGAGAACCGGTTGGCGAGCATAGCCAACTCGTCATCCCCCATGAACTCAAGCTGCTCCTTTGTGACAGAAAGAAGTGAAGACAAAGCAAAGCCTCCAGAGGGGTTAGCAGAAGAGCCAGAAAGCAAAGCCATCGACAGGCCAGAAGGATTTTCATAAGAAGCCATCGCCATGGCATCGATCTCACTGGACTTGAGCTTACTAAAGAGCTCGTCGCATGTGAGAGTCTCATAGTTAGGCGATTCGATGATCGCCTGGACCTTTGAGTCCCACACCGACCGATCAAGAGTATGCAAAAACTTCAAAGCTCTCTCATGATCGTCAAAAGGCAACAACTCCTTGTTAGCCCTCATCCTGTTGACAATCACTTGAAAGCGAGCGAATAAACTCTCTATGCTCTCGCCAGGCATATGTCGAAAGTTCTCATACTCTCGCTTGTGCGACTCGTAGAGATGGGTTTTGACTTGAGAGGTTCCCTCGTGGAAACGCATGAGGGATGCCCAAATCTCCCGAGCCGTAGCGAGGTGAGAAACGTGATCAAACTCCGTCATGCTCAAGCATGATAAAAGAGCATTATGGGCTCGACTATTGGCATTGTGCTCATCGATCTGACGCTGAGTGACACGAGCAGCCAAGACCACGTAATCAGCAGAGTTGCAAATATCCCAGATGGAAGCACCCATACTCTGCAGATAGGCCGACATGCGTATCTTCCAATACGCATAGTTTGTCCCATCGAAAATGGCGGTTTGCCCATGCCGCGATCCATGTCGCCTTCTGTGGATCTGGAACCGGCTAAGGTGGAAGATCCTTAACCCGCTCCGAGACCAATTGAAGGACCGAGAATGTAATAGCAAGGCAACCAGAGGTGGAAGATCCTTAACCCACTCTGGGACTTGTCAGTTTATTGGTTCTTCTCTTGTATCGTGGTCTTCTCGCAAGCAGTCTAGTGTCGCCCAGTCTACCACGGAGGCTGAGTATGTTGCTGCGGCTAGCTGCTGTTCCCAATTGCTTTGGATGATGGCCACTTTGCGTGATTTTGGTCTGAGTTTTTCTCACGTTCCTTTGCTTTGTGACGGCACGAGTGCTATTAACGTTGCTAAGAACCCCGTGTTGCATTCTAAGACCAAACACATCGATCTGCGCTTTCATTTTCTGCGAGACCACTATGAGAAGGGTGATATCGACCTTCGCCATGTCGATACTCATCATCAGTTGGCTGATATTTTCACCAAGTCTTTGGACCAATCAACTTTTGCTAGGTTGAGAGGTGAGCTTGGTGTGTGTTTCCCTTTTTAGATGAGGGAAACATTTTGGTTCTTGTATTATAGACTGACTCTTTTTCTTTCAATTGGTTTCATCATGCATATTTACATTCAGAGCTTCATGTATATAATCCTTAGAATGTGACTATGCTCTGCTTAGTGTATGCTCTGATGCTTTATGATGATGCTTGTAGCTTATGCTCTTTCTGATCACTGATACATGTTGTGAGCTGAGCTACTTTCTGAACGGTGAACTTGCTTAATGAACATAAAAACTTGAAACTGTTCACCATTGAGATATGCAACTAGCATGTGTAGGATGTGTTGAATTCACTCGTGCTTTTTCATATATGCTAGGTTGCTATGTTTCTAGTTCTGAGTCATTCACTTGCTTGGTATGTTCATGTTCTGCTCTAAATTTGAACCAAGTTAAGTGATTTGGAAAGATCGAGATGGGATTGCTTGTCAACACATCACGTTATCGAGACTGTTTCTCATTGCATATTGAGTTAAACTTGAGCCGTGTAGTGTATGACCGAAACTGTTGCTTTCAGCTTCTGATTGCTTCTGCATAGGCTTCGCACAGTTGAAAAGTTAAGCAATGACAAGCTTTCAACCTCTCGCAATCGCATGCTGAAATTTGAACTTGTGTAATTTAATCGCTGCAACTCCGATAAAATCTGAATACACAAGTCTATGTTTCATTCTATAGCATGATGATTGAACTTTGCTAGGGGTAGTTCACCTTGTATACATGTTTAGCACTTGTTTGACTTCCTGTCTATACATGTTTAGTGCTATTTTGATGATGAATACCTTTTTGGCTGAAAACTGCTCATTTTGCTCCAATGTTCAGATTTAGTATTTGGTGATCAGTTTGAGCCTTTGCTAGCATTCTGTGCATATTTTGAGTCATTAGATCAGCATTTTGTTGAGCATCTTTTCATTCTATCGACTATATTCCTGAAGCTGCTAACTTGCATTTTAACTCATATGCATTTGGAGGGGAGATACTTGATAGTGCATTTTCAACTAAGGGGGAGAAATTTGCCAAATCATAAGGGGGAGAAATTCTCTCAAATCATAAGATCAACTAAGGGGGAGTTTTCCTCGTTGTGTGCACTATTTGAGGGGGAGTTTGAGTTGGCTCGGATTTTGAGGATTTTGAATTTTCCAATTGATTCGGAGCTTTTCTGAAGCCTCTATTTGGTTCGGAACATCTTTCTTGAGGGACTAGCAATGTTGTCTTTATGCTCTTTGAAGGACCAAGAATGCAATAGCAAGGCGACCAGAGGGGGGGTGAATGGGAACTCAAAATTTTCTCTCGAAACTTTGGCCTTTGTCCCACAAATCAACCCCAAAAGCTTCGATCGAAACTGTGATGCTCATGACCCTTGGAAGAGGGTGGATGATCCCTAGGATCACAGCGGAGCACCACAAAGCAATAGCAAACCAATCGGCAAAAGCACCGGAACAAGTTCGACCCTCAAAAGCCAAGTCCCGAACGTAGATGGAAGGCTACGTCGAGAAATCCCCAAATACCGATGCTAACAAGTAGCAAAGATACCTAGAGATGTTCCTTGGACAACTCTAGGGCCAAACGAGAACTCCAAAAACCAACCGAGGAAGCCGGGAGAGCAAACACACTAAACCGGAGGCTTCAGCCGATTCCTGGACTGTCCGGACTTGAAGTCCCGGACTGTCCGCCAGGGGTTGGCGGACTGTCCGCCGGCCAAACACCAGAAATAGCAAGGCTGCTGAACAGTCCCTAGGCAACTCCCGGACTGTCTGCGAGTCCCAACGGCGGACTGTCCGCGGTTCAAAAAAACACATGCCCAACAGCGCGGAGTCAGGCCACTGGTCTGACCGACCCCGACGCGCGGACTGTCCGCGGTAGCAGTGGCGGACTGTCCGCGGATGAACAGAGAGGGCGATTTCGGTCGCCCCTCACACGAATCCTCCCAAATCTGAATCAACACTCAATCCCACGTTCCCAAACTTGGAGAAGATGATCACGAGGTAGTTAGGAGACTATCCCCAAGAAATCATCCGCTCAAATCAACTCAAACACCGGGAAATCGAAAGGGGAGGAGTATGAACGAAAAAGCGCCATGAAAATGAAATCAACCCGATCTACTTGTAAGTGAGGAGTTAGATGAATTCCTTCGGTGCAAATGATCTCCTCACTATAAAGAACAAGTTGATTCAAACGGATTTCACAAAGACGTAGTAGAGAGGGAGATCGAGTGACGGGAAAATCGCGGAGAAACGAAGAACGCGAAGAATACGAACAAAACGCGAAACAAGTCATCGATCTGCAACCGTGTGGCTACCACACGCTACAACAGTGAGATTACGGTCTCACTTCCTCAAAATCTCTACTACACAGAGGTATGGTTCTCTGCGGATCTCAGTTGCTACAGCAGGGGATTGGGAGAGCAGGAAAACCTAGAAGGCAAAGAGCAAATGACTGAGATAGGATGGGAGGTGGGTGTCTCCCTCTACTTATCCTAATTCTAGTTCCCAATCTACCCCTAACTAATTACAGAGCGAACCAGCTAGACCCTAGGGTTATTCTAGACCAACTCAAGGTAGGTGGTGATCCGACGGCCACGCCCGCACAACTGGTAGCGTTCCCTCGATGCAACCTCACCGATTGCCGCCACGTGCCGCCACCGCTCTGCACGTCCTTTTCCCGGACTTCGCCCCCGGTTTTGTGGCCCAAACCGGGAAACCAGCCTTCACGACCAACCCCCGGTTTTGAGGCCCAAACCGGGAAACCAGCCGACCATCGCCTGAGTTTTGTGGCCCAAACTCAGCAAAACCGCAGCGCCCAGGTTTTGAGGCCCAAACCTGGAAACCGTCCTCAGCCTGAGTTTTGTGGCCCAAACTCAGAAACCATCAGCGCCCAGGTTTTGAGGCCCAAACCTGGAAACCGTCCACTCGGTGGTTTTTCTGTGGCTCAACCACCAAACCGAGCCGTAGATGGGATGCACCGCACGTGCACCCCGTCCACCGACACGTGTCCCCAGGTCCTCGACCCGAGCAACACCGTGACCGCAAGTCTTCGCTCGTCGCTGTCCAAGGCTGTCAGCCACCACAGCTGATCCTCGGGCCACCGGTCCCTCAGTCCAAGCCTCACGTCCGCCCTTCGCCACTCTCGGTCCATCGGCATGGCACGTCTCTACTTGACCTTCACCTTGCCTTTGATCACTGTATCCGTGCTCGACACCTGCACAACACAAGCCAAAGAACATGCGCATCATCCCAGTTGACAATCACTCATCACTCAGAGACTCGGCATACACCCATGTATCCGCACTCTTCAGTTGGTATCGAGCTTTCCTCAGTTGGTATCAAGCTTTCTCGCTAGCGGTGTTGAGCCCATTCTGCCTCTTCTTGAGGGCTAGCTTTGTTTTGCTTGAATTTCAGTTGATCCTTCAATTGGTATCGAGCTTTCTTGCTAGTGGTGTTGAGCCTGTTCTACCTCTTCTTGAGGGCTAGCTTTGCTTTGCTTGGTTGCGTCGAGCCATTGCCCATGTCTTTGGGAACCAAGTTATTTTGCTCTTTCACTTGACCTTCTTCGGCTTTGTTATGCTTTTGGGTCATTTGGTCGAGTTCTCTCTTTTTCTTCTTCCTTCCTCTATTCT
Organism: Coix lacryma-jobi var. lacryma-jobi; assembly: GCA_009763385.1. Lineage (NCBI taxonomy): Eukaryota > Viridiplantae > Streptophyta > Magnoliopsida > Poales > Poaceae > Coix > Coix lacryma-jobi. The sequence continues at coordinate 64,230,909 of CM019825.1, forward strand.
ATTATGATTTGTGTTGGTAGTTGATAATGCACTCATCAAGGGGGAGATTGCGGATACATGGGTGTATGCCGAGTCTCTGAGTGATGAGTGATTGTCAACTGGGATAATGCGCATGTTCTTTGGCTTGTGTTGTGCAGGTGTCGAGCACGGATACAGTGATCAAAGGCAAGGTAAAGGCCAAGTAGAGACGTACCGTGCCGATGGACCGAGAGTGGCGAAGGGCGGACGTGAGGCTTGGACTGAGGGACCGGTGGCCTGAGGATCGGTTGTGTTGGCTGACAGCCTGGGACAGCGACGAGCGAAGACTTGCGGGTGGACGGGGTGCACGGGCGGTGCATCCCCTCTACGGCTTGGTTTGGTGGTTGAGCCACAGAAAAACCACCGAGTGGACGGTTTCTAGGTTTGGGCCTCAAAACCTGGGCGTTGATGGTTTCCGAGTTTGGGCCACAAAACTCGGGCTGAGGACGGTTTCCAGGTTTGGGCCTCAAAACCTGGGTGCTACGGGTTACTGAGTTTGGGCCACAAAACTCAGGCGATGGACGACTGGTTTCCCGGTTTGGCCTCAAAACCGGGGGTTGGTCGTGAAGGTGGGTTTCCCGGTTTGGGCCACAAAACCAGGGGCGGAGTTCGTGAAAAGGACAAATAGAGCGGAGGCGGCACGTGGCGGCAATCGGTGAGGTTGCGTCGAGGCAACGCTACCAGTTGTGCGGGCGTGGCCGTCGGATCACAACTATCTTCGAGTTGGTCCAGAATAACCCTAGGGTTTAGCTGGTTCGCTCTGTAATTAGTTAGGGGTAGAGTGGGAATTAGAATTAGGATAAGTAGAGGGAGACACCCACCTCCCATCCTATCTCAGTCATTTGCTCTTTGCCTTCTAGGTTTTCCTACTCTCCCAATCCCCTGCTATAGAAACTGAGATCCGCAGAGAACCATACCTCTGTGTACTGGAGATTTTGAGGAAGTGAGACCATAATCTCACTGTTGTAGCGTGTGGTAGCCACACGGTTGCAGATCGATGTGTTGATTCGCGTTTTGTTCGTGTTCTTCGCGTTCTTCGTTTCTCCGCGATTTTCCCATCACTCGATCTCCCTCTCTACTGCATCTTTTTGAAATCCGTTTGAATCAACTTGTTGTTTATAGTGAGGAGATCTTTTCCACCGAAGGAATTCATCTAATGCGGATACATGGGTGTATGCCGAGTCTCTGAGTGATGAGTGATTGTCAACTGGGATAATGCGCATGCTCTTTGGCTTCTGTTGTGCAGGTGTCGAGCACGGATACAATGATCGAAGGCAAGGTGAAGGTTAAGTAGAGACGTGTCGTGGCGATGGACCGAGAGTGGCAAAGGGCGGACGTGAGGCTTGGACTGAGGGACCGGTGGCCTGAGGATCAGCTGTGGTGGCTGACAGCTTGGGACAGCGACGAGCGAAGACTTGTGGGCACGGTGTTGCTTGGGTCGAGGACCTTGGGACACGTGTCGGTGGACGGGGTGCACGGGCGGTGCATCCCCTGGACGGCTCGGTTTGGTGGTTGAGCCACAGAAAAACCACCGAGTGGATGGTTTCTAGGTTTGGGCCTCAAAATCTGGGCGCTGATGGTTTCCGAGTTTGGGCCACAAAACTCGGGCTGAGGACGATTTCCAGGTTTGGGCCTCAAAACTTGGGTGCTGCGGGTTTCTGAGTTTGGGCCACAAAACTCAGGCGATGGACGGCTGGTTTCCCGGTTTGGGCCTCAATACCAGGGGTTGGCTGTGAAGGCTGGTTTCCCGGCTTGGGCCTCAAAACCGGGGGTGAAGTCCGGGAAAAGGACAAGCAGAGCGGTGGCGGCACGTGGCGGCAATCAGTGAGGTTGCGTCGAGGCAACGCTACCAGTTGTGCGGGCGTGGCTGTCGGATCACAACTATCTTCGAGTTGGTCCAGAATAACCCTAGGGTTTAGCTGGTTCGCTCTGTAATTAGTTAGGGGTAGAGTGGGAATTAGAATTAGGATAAGTAGAGGGAGACACCCACCTCCCATTTTATCTCAGTCATTTGCTCTTTGCCTTCTAGGTTTTTCCTACTCTCCCAATCCCCTGCTGTAGCAAACTGAGATCCACAGAGAAGAGAACCATACCTCTGTGTTCGTGATATTTTGAGGAAGTGAGACCGTAATCTCACTGTTGTAGCGTGTGGTAGCCACACGGTTGCAATTTCGTGGTTGTGATTCGCGTTTTGTTCTTGTTCATTGCGGGTTGCTTTTCTCCATGATTTTCCCGTTGATCGATCTCTTCACTTAGTGCGTCTTTTGTGATTCCGGTTGAACTGAGTTGTTCTAGATCATGAGGTGCATCTTTCTACCGAAGGAATACTTCCTTAACCTCACGAGCTAGTAGATCGGTCGATTTTCGTTTTGGATCAAGTTTTGCTCCCTTTGCCCTGAATTCCTTGATTCATCGATGTGGAGATAGGTTCGAGCCATGATCTCTTAGAGATAGCTCACTATCATCCTTGTGACTCCTCTCACCAAGTTAGATCCCTAGCGGATTTGTTTTGGGTGAGATTGAGTTGAATCGGTGGACAAACAGCAGATTTTCGGGGTGACCGGACGCTCGGCTCGGGCTGACCGGACGCCAGGAAGAGAGTCCGGTCGTTGAACATTCCACTATTCTGTTTCGCACCTTGACCGGATGCTCCTCCTCACCTATGACCGGACGCTACGGTCCTACTGTTCATCGCTTGTGTTTTACGTGACCGGACGCACAGTTTGTGACCGGACGCACCTTTCACCAGAGTCCGGTCGGGAACAGTAAGGTTCCAGAAGCGTTTTTGGCTGACCGGACGCGTCTGGTGCTCACTGACCGGACGCTGGTCAGAGTTCGGTCAAGTGTAGTTTGCACGTTTTCGTTCGTGGTTCGTTCGTCTGTTGCCGGGTTTGATTTCCGGCTTTTGCGTTGGGTTTCTAGAGTTGTGTAGTGTCTCGCTGTGCTTCTCGAAAGCATCCACCCTACGTCTAGGGTCGTGGACACTCGCAAGCTCTAGGTTAGCTCTTGGGGTTGATTCTTGGGACAGAGGCAACAAGTTTTCTGAAAAGAAATTTGAAGCTCCCATTCACCCCCTCTGGTCGCTTTCTTGTAGTACTTTCGGTCATTCATCTAACTCCTCACGAACAAGTAGATCGGGTTGATTTCGTTTTCGTGGCGCTTTTTCGGTTCATATTCCCTCTTCTTCGATTCCCGGTGATTGAGTTGTTTTGAGCGGATGATTTCTTGGGGATAGTCTCCTAACTATCTCGTGATCATCTTCTCCAAGTTTGGGAACGAGGGATTGTGATTTGATTCGGATTTGGGAGGATTTGAGTCAAAGGCGATCGAAATCGCCCTCTCTGGACAGCCGCGGACAGTCCGCCGTTCCAAGCGCGGACAGTCCGGGCGTCGGGACTCAGCCGGGCAGTGGTTGTTTGTCGCCGAGTACAGTGTCCAATTTTGACCGGCGGACAGTCCGCCGTTGGAGTTCAAGGACAGTCTGGGAACATCCAGGGGACTTGCAGCATCTGTGCTGTTTCTGGTTTTCTGCCGGCGGACAGTCCGCTAGTGGACCGCGGATAGTCCACCCCTGGCGCGGACAGTCCAGGACTGGGAGTCAGGACAGTCCGCGAATCGGCTGTAAGTTGAGTTTTAGTTCGTTTGCTCTCCCGACTTCTTCGCTTGGTTTCCGGACTTCTCGGTTGGCCCTATAATTCACCTAGGAACCTCTCTAGGTATCTTTGCTACTTGTTAGCATTGGTATTTAGGGATTTCTCAATGTAGGCTTCAATCTACGTTCAGGACTAGGTTTTAGGGGTCCAACTTGTGCCGGCTCTTTTGGCGTTTGACTTGCTATCGCATTGTGGTGCCTCGCTGTGATCCTAGGGATAATCCACCCTCTTCCAAGGGTCATGGGCATCACGGTTTTGGTCGAAGCTTTTGGGGGTGGATTTTTGGGACAAAGGCCAAAGTTTCGTGAGAAATTTTTGAGCTCCCATTCACCCCCCTCTGGTCGCCTTGGTATTGCATTCTCGGTCCTTCAAGATTGGAGAGTCGAGTGGTCTTAACCCGAGTGAGAAGCCCAACTCCACCACTACTCCCAAACTTACTAAGATTCCACCCAAAGAGCCATTCAAGCTTAGCACCAAAGATGGAGTGTATGAGGAACCTCCGAGAGCTCCACCCAAGAAACAGACTTGGGCTTCAAAACCAAACCACCTCAAGAACAAGCTAGACACCATGCCATCTATCCAAGAGGAGCTCATACCACAGAAAGGCAAAGTGATCCACACCCACTACCGTGAGTACCAACAACCCTCTATGAGAGCGGTGAGGTACCATTGTGAGCACTGTGGGAGAGATGGACACTTGAGAGAGTTTTGTTTTCGACGCAAGAGAGAGGAGCGCCGTGCAAGGGAGATGAACAATGTGGACATGTACCATCCTTTCCATGATGTACATGTGTTGAATGTTCAGAGGAGAGCAGTTAGGCCTAGATGTCCAATGCCTCAAGGTCCTAGGCCTCAGGGAGATGTTGCCCGGCGGGATCCTGGTTTTGTAGGATATGGACCCCGTGGCGGTGGCTTTGTTGAGCGTTACCCTCCACCGCGTTTTGAGTATCGCGATGGACACTCTTTCCTTAGCGGACCACGTTTTCCTGTGCGTGGTAATCGCTTTCCCCGTAGACGTGCTAGGAATGGTTTTTCTACAAACCGTTCTTTTGAGCAGCCGGCCCAACACTGATATTCTTCCTATTTCACTCACCCCAGTGTTGGACCGTATGCTCACCCTATGTCTTTTTATTGATGTAGGTAAAATGATTGAAGGACATTTTGTTGTTGGATTCCGGTTGCTCGAGGCACATGACCGAAAACGCCAAGTGGTTCTCCAGTCTTAGTCCAGTCGCCGGAAAGGAGTTTATCACCTTCGGCGACAATAGCAAAGGTAAAGTGTTGTCTCGTGGGTCGGTGCGAGTTAATGAGCACTTTGTGTTGCGTGATGTTGCTCTTGTTTCTAACTTGCATTTTAACCTTCTTTCTGTTTCGCAACTCTTTGATGATGACTATGAGATTCGTTTTAAGCCGAATCTCAGTCGTATTTTGGATCCTCAGGGCAATCTTGTATGTTTGATTTTGCCCTTTGGGAAAGTCTTTCGTGCGAATTTCTCGGAGTCGTTTGGGATTTCTCGTTGTCTTTTGGCTGGACCTTCCTCCTCTGATCTTTGGAAGTGGCATAGGAGACTCGGTCACCTGAGCTTCGACATGCTTGCAAGGCTTAGTTCACTTGGCCTAATCCGAGGATTGCCCAAGTTGTCCATGGAGAAGGATCTTGTTTGCCATTCTTGTAGACATGGAAAGATGGTTGCCGCTCCCCACCATCTAGTGACTCAGGTCATGACTAAGCACCCTGGAGAGCTTTTACACATGGACCTTGTTGGTCCGGCTCGAGTGAGCTTGGTTGGGGGGAAGTGGTATGTGCTTGTTGTTGTCGATGACTTTTCGAGATATTCGTGGGTTTTCTTTTTAGCTGAGAAGACTGAGACTTTCTCTTTTGCTTGCAATCTGATTTTGCGTCTTCAGAACGAGTTCCCTATGAACTCTATGCGAGCTATCCGTAGTGATAATGGTTCCAATTCAGGAATTCGGATTTTGCAAAGTTTTGTAACTCTTTGGGTTTGCAGCATCAGTTTTCTTCCCCTTACACACCACCACAAAATGGTGTCGTAGAGAGGAAAAATCAGACCCTTGTAGAGATGGCCACGACGATGCTCGATGAGCATAGGACTCCTAGGCAGTATTGGGCCGAGGCTGTGAACACTGCATGCTATATTTCCAATCGCATTTTTCTCCGAGCTTTCTTGAAGAAGACTTCTTATGAGTTGCATTTTGGAAGACAACCCAAGGTGAGTTACTTTAGAGTTTTTGGTTGTCACTGTTTTATACTCAAGAAAGGCAACCTGGACAAATTTGAGTCTCGTTCTTCTAACGGTGTATTTTTGGGTTATGGCACTCACACTCGTGCATATCGTGTACTTAACCTTGATACTAACCGAGTCATGGAGACATCCGATGTTACCTTCGACGAGACCATGGTTTGTCCTTCTTCTAGATTTGAGCGTGCAGGTGATCATGAGATTGGCGATCCTCTTTTTGATGACGAGGACGAGGGTGCTGAAGGGATGGAAGATCCAGCACCACCTCCACCTGCTGTGCCGCAAGCATCGGCCTCTACTACGATGACTCACGGCCCCAACCCCTCTTCATCAACTACTTGGGGGCCGTGGGATCCGCCACCTAGAGCGGTACCTTTTGTACCTGAGGAGGCACCAACTGCTATTGAGGGGGAGGTTTCTTCAGCTCTGGAGGCGCCATGACACATTCAGCGCCAACACCCGCCTCAACAGATGATCGGCAGCATCGACGAACGTGTCACTCGGTCAAGGTCACAACAAATCTCTCAATTTGCTCATTTTGCATTTGTTGCTGATTTTGAACCCCGAGATGTTGGACACGCTTTATATGATCCAGATTGGGTTAATGCCATGCATGAGGAGTTAGAAAATTTTGAAAGAAATCGGGTTTGGGTTTTAGTTCCACCTCCTCCTGAGTGTCACCCTATTGTTACAAAATGGGTTTTAAAAAACAAACAAGGAGAGGATGGCCACATTGTGAGAAACAAGGCCAGACTTGTAGCCCAGGGGTATAGTCAGAAGGAGGGGATAGACTATGAGGAGATGTTTGCTCCTGTAGCTCGTTTGGAGGCAATTTGGATACTCTTGCCTTTTGTTGCATCCAAAGGGTTTAAACTTTTTCAAATGGATGTCAAGAGTGCCTTCCTAAACGGCTACATAGAAGAAGAGGTGTATGTGAAACAACCCTCTGGTTTTGAAAATCCCAAGTTTCCAAACCATGTTTTTAAACTTCACAAAACTGTGTATGGTTTGAAACAAGCCCCTAGAGCCTGGTATGATAGGTTGAAAACCTTTTTTCTTGCTAAGGGTTTTAAAATGGGATGTGTGGATAAAACACTTTTTCTCCTCAAGCAAGGCATTGACACTCTCTTGGTCCAGATTTACGTGGATGATATCATTTTTGGTGGTTCTTCTCACGCTTTGGTTGCCAAGTTTGCAGATCTTATGAGCAGGGAATTCGAGATGAGCATGATAGGCGAGTTGACATTCTTTCTCCGGTTGCAAATTAAGCAATCCCGAGAGGGGATGTTTGTGCACCAGGGCAAGTATACCAAGGACATTTTGAAGAAGTTCGATATGGGTGAGGCCAAGACTCTTCCAACACCCATGTCGACCACGACGGCCCTGGATGCGGACAAGAATGGAGAAGCTGTGGACCAGAAGGAGTACTGGAGTATGATCGGGTCACTGTTGTACCTGACGGCGACACGCCCGGACATCCAGTTCGCGGTGTGTCTTTGCGCATGATTTCAGTCGTCGCTGCGCACCTCTCACCGTCAGTCGGTTAAGCGCATTATGAGGTACTTATGCTTCACACTAGAGTTTGGGATTTGGTATTCAGCTTCCTCCACCCTCTCCCTTTGCGGTTATTCTGATGCCGATTTTGCTGGTTGCCGACTTGATTGCAAGTCCACTTCTGGGACTTGTCAGTTTATTGGTTCTTCTCTTGTGTCTTGGTCTTCTCACAAGTAGTCTAGTGTCACCCAGTCTACCACAGAGGCTGAGTATGTTGCTGTGGCTAGCAGCTGTTCTCAATTGCTTTGGATGATGGCCACTTTGCGTGATTTTGGTCTGAGCTTTTCTCGCATTCCCTTGCTTTGTGACAGCACGAGTGCTATAAGCGTTGCTAAGAACCCCGTGCTACATTCTAAGACCAAACACATTGATGTGCGCTTTCATTTTCTGCAAGACCACTATGAGAAGGGTGATATCGACCTTCGCCATGTCGATACCCATCATCAGTTGGCAGATATTTTTACCAAGCCTTTGGACCAATCAACCTTTGCTAGGATGAGAGGTGAGCTTGATGTGTGTTTCCTCTTTTAGATGGGGGAAACATTTTGGTTATTGTATCATAGACTGACTCTTTTTCTTTTGTTTGTTCTTGTTTCTGATGGGTCAGTCTTTGCATTTCATCATGCATCTTTGCTTTCTGAGCTTCATGTATATAATCTTTGGAATGTGATTATTCTCTATCTAGTATGCTCCGATGCTATATGATGATGCTTGTAGCTTATGCTCTTTTTGATCACTAATACATGTTGTGAGCTGAGCTATTTTTATGAATGGTGAACTTGCTTAACGAACTTAAAACTTGAGATTGTTCACCATTGAGATATGCAACTAGCATGTGTAGAATGTGTTGACTTCTCTTGTGCTTTTCATATATGCTAGGTTGCTATGTCTCTAGTTCTGAGTCATTCACTTGCTTGGTATGTTCATAAACTGTTATAAAATTGAACCAAGTTAAGTGAATTGAAAAGATCAAGATGGGATTGCTTGTCAGCACATCACAGTATCGAGACTGTTTCTCATTGCACATTGAGTTAAACTTGAGTCGTGTAGTGTATGACCAAAACCGACGCTTTAAGCTTCTGATTGCATATGCATAGGCTTAGCTCGGTTGAAAAGTTAGGCAATGACAAGCTTTCAACCTCTCGCAATCATATGCTGAATTCTGAACTTGTGTAAATTCACCGCTGCAACTCCGATTAATATCTAAAAACACAAGTCTGTGTTTCATTCTATTGCATGATGATTGAACTTTGCTAGGGGTAGTTCACCTTGTATACATGTTTAGCACTTGTTTGACTTCTTGTCTATACATGTTTAGTGCTATTTTGATGGTGAATATCTTCTTGGCTAAAACTTCTCACTTTGTCATATGTTCATATTTCATATTTGGTGATCAGTTTGAGCCTTTGCTAGCATGTTGTATATATTGTTGAGTCATCGGTTCAGCACGTTGTAGAGCATCTTTGCATTCTATCGACTATATTCCTGAAGCTGCTAACGTGCAATTTTTGACTCATATGCATTTTGGAAGGGAGAAATTTGCTTGATAGTGCATTATCAACTAAGGGGGAGAAATTCCTACCAAATCATAAGTGGGAGAAATCATATCATATCCTAGTTGTGTGCACTATTGGAGGGGGAGTTGCTCGTTGTGAGTTTTTCAATTGGTATGGAGCGATCTTATGCTAGTTGTGTTGAGCCTCTGTGCCTCTATCTTGAGGGACTAGCAGTTTTGCTTTGTGGATGTGTTTCTCAACTGGTATCGAGCTTTTCTGCTCTTCAGTTGGTATTCTTCAATTGGTGTCGAGCTTTCTTGCTAGCGGTGTTGAGCCCGTTCTGCCTCTTCTTGAGGGCTAGCTCTGTTTTGGCTTGAATTTCAATTGATTTTTTGTTTGGTATCGAGTTTTCCTGTGATGGACCGAAAGTGCTACTAGAAGGCGACCAGAGGGGGGGTGAATGGGAGCTTCAAATTTATTTTCAGAAACTTGTCACTACAGTCCCGAGAATCAACCCCAAAGGCAAAACCGATGCGCGTGATGTCCACGACCCAAGAGAATGGATGGATGTTCCCTAGGAACACAGCGGGACACCACAAAAATTCCCTCACTCAAGTTCACGTAGGTCAACTAGTGACAGGATGAACTTTGGGTAACCTCAACCTCCCCCGAGCAACGCGAGGGGGATTCAGGCTATTTTGTAAAGCGAGAAGCCCGATTTCTGTAGAGCACAAAGTCAGGAATCCAACGCAACAAGCGGATCTCAAATCGTAAGTCGAATGAACAAACTGTGGACGAAAACGCGCAAACCCTCACTGGCCGAACTCTGATGTACGTCCGGTCAGGTTGGATCGGACGCGTCCGGTCAGCTCAAGAGCGATCTGGGAGCTCTCTGAGTTGGACCGGACTCACAGTGAGGAGTGTCCGGTCACAACCCTGTAGCGTCCGGTCAGGCACAAACAAAGCAGTGAACAGTGACTTCAGTGCATCCGGTCATGCAAAGACTCGTGCATCCGGTCAAGATCACAGCGCCAAGACAGAGAAGTTGTTCACCGACCGAACTCAGGGTCAGCGTCCGGTCACCGCGATTTTGCTCTGCTCGTCCACCGATTCAACTCGATCTCACCCAAAACGAATCCACTAGGGATCAAACTTGGTGAGAAGAGTCACAAGGAGGATAGTGAGCTATCTCTACTAGATCATGGCTCGAACCTATCTCCAAATCGATGAATCGAGGAAATTCAGGGTAAGGAAGAAAAACTTAACCCGAAACAAAAATCGAACGATCTACTAGCTCGAGAGGTTAGAGGAGAATTCCTTCGGTGGAAAGAAGTGCCTCACGATCTAGAACATCTCTGTTCAAACAGAATTGCAAGAGACGCAACGAACAAAGAGATCGGACGACGGGAAGAACGTGGAGAAAAGCAATCCGCGAAGAACTCGAACAAAATGCGAATCACAACCACGAATTTGCAGCCGTGTGGCTACCACACGCTACAACAGTGAGATTACGGTCTCACTTCCTCAAAATCTCACGGGCACAGAGGTATTGTTCTCTTCTCTGTGGATCTCAGTTCGCTACAGCAGGGGAGAGGGAGAGCAGGAAAACCTAGAAGGCAAAATAGCAAATGGCTGAGATAGATGGGGAGGTGGGTGTCTCCCCCTACATGATTCATCTCCACATCAGAAAAATGGGCACGTGCCCGATAATAGAATTAGCCTAACAACCATATGTCTCTGATAAACAGAAAAGAGTGAATATATTCAAAAGAGCATCCGACTCCATTTTTCCATACACATGCACTTCTTGATTCAATGGTTGGTCGACTTTCTCTTTGGATCCATTGTTTAATTTGACAACATATGTATTAATGCTTTTGAAAATCAATTAAAACTCCGGGATAAAGGTGAAGTGAAAGACCTAGAGACATAGTGCTTGATTTGATCGTTCAATCTCTCAATTATTCAAGACCTAAGGTAAGAGTAATCTGCCCCATGAAGAATAACATGATATGTTTCGGAGAATTTTTGTTTAACAGCAGGTATACTTGTTGGAAGTGAAGATATAGTAGCAACTCCTGATCCATTGATAAGTTTTGGTTTTGCTAAGGGACTAGCAAAGGGTAAGCTTGGGGGAACTTGTTGACGCTGGTTATCTATCAAAATTAGAGGATAAATAAATATGAAAAGGGCATGAATTCAATCACCAACAAAGGTTTTGGGTTTTAATTGACAATATTCCACAAGTTTTGGTGAATTGTGATTCTGCAGGGACTAAACCAGAAAACCAGCGTTGATTGCTTCCCCTAGAAGGAAACCGACGCGAGATAACGCAACCGGCATGTCAGGAATATTCCAGAAGGTTCTAGAGGACACCAAAGGACACCACGAGGCGGGACACCTCGAGAGGCCGCCAGGTGGGACCGGTCGGTCTCCCCCCGGGCCCGCTGGCTTCCGTCTTCTGCAAGCTACCTCCACCGACCTCTAGGATGCATCTCAGCCCTACGTGAAGTCGGTTTGATCTAACGACCGCGGTTGATCCCTCAGGGCTATATAAGCAGCCCCAGACCCCCCTCTCCAGGCATCTCCCTCTTCATTATTCATCTCCACATCAGAAACTAGGGTTCCAATGTAGAAGTAGAGGTCCCTCTAGATGAATCTCTTCTAGTTCATCTAGAATTAGATCTAGTTCATCTAGTTGTAATCAAGAGTTTCCTTTCAAGTAGAAGACTAGATACCCCTCAAGTAGGATTAGAACCTAGTCTTATTCTAGAACTAGAAGCGACAGAGAGAGGAAGAGATCAAGAGGAAGCTCCGGCCTGTCGGATCAACTTCTTCATCTTGTACCTATGGATTCAAGTTCTTCATCGACTTGCTTCAACGATTGTTTCGGTAATCGACATCTATATTTAAGTTTGAGCTATTGTTCTTATTGTTCTTAAGGTTTATGACTCTCTTTTGAGTACTTTAATTCTAGTCGCTCTAGAGTTAGAGTAGTTGGATAGTATAAGCGTGGTGCTTAGACTTGATAGCTCATATTTACCTCCTATAACGCCGGTAGTAGTGGTTGTTCGCAAGGGTGACTCTTATAGCCTTGTTGATTCTTCTATAGTCCACTTACCCGTGTGTAGGCTCGGTAGGATTATACATTTGCATAAAAGAATCATACTCTGTTGTGACCTTTTATGGCAACTTCCCCATTAAGAATAATAAACATATCACTCTTAAGTTGGATTTAGATAACCTTAGTGATCCCCTCTACACTTTTAGCTTCTCCATCCTTGTTAGTTACTCAGGGGTTATACACTTGAGACTCCACGCTATCCGTTCCCTTGGGTTCGATATTAAAACTGGGTTACTCTGGTGAAGTGCTACATCGGTAGATCTTATCTGTGCGCTTGCGGATAAAGTAGAGTGTGCGCTAATTTATACCAACAAGCATTTTTGGCGCCGTTGCCGGGGAACGGTAGATCATCTTACGTCTTAAGTATAACCTTGTAATCATACTTTTATCTTTTTCCTTTTTTGTCCCAGTCTTTTCTTTATTTTTGTTTTCATTCTTATGAATGTTGTTTTTGAATTCCATTCTTATCTATCACTACCTCATGAGCAAGCTATAACCAGTAGAATCCTTATACCCCATCATAATACCTGGTTATGAGCTATCTCTAGCTTTCTGCTGCACTATCCTTGTAATGAGCATAGAAATATAATTATGAAAATATTTCTTCCGGTATTCTTGTCACTAACCTTTCCAGGTCTGGAGCAGAAAAGAACGAAGGAACAACAAATACAAGGTATGTCCCACCAATCATCATGCAACATTGAATTACAGGCTTTCTAAGAATATTTCTTGCCATGTTGCTATGTTGGTTGTCCCTACCTTTAGGATATGCTCGTATACTCTTTCATCACCATCTGAATAAATCTCTACAATGCTTTCATGTTATCTTTATTTGCTATAGTATATTCTTTGGTTTTGAAGTATTATCATACACCTTTTAAATTAGGCATGGAGCTTAGTTTAACTGTTTTCATGAATTAAAGTAAGACATGGTGTCTGGTTTGATTCTTGAGCTAAAAGGTGTGCTGATTTTACCTCTAAAGGCTTTTAAATTAAGTATGGTGCTTAGGTTAAAATGCCTTCCTAGATCGAATTAGACGTGGTGTCTAGGTTGATTTCTGAACTGATAGTATGCTATAGTAGATATTGGATATTTTGTTGGACTAACCCCTGTAGGAAACTTTTAATATCAATTTGGGAAAGTCCTGAGATGAACTCACACCGGATATGAAGCAAGGCATACAATGAACTTCAACAAATTTGCACAATGAAGACTCAGCTCATTCATCATGGATGAAAGAGCTGTGAGTATCAAAGTTTATTATTTTGTCTTCTACTGCAAGTTATCTTTTGTCTTGAATCATGTTAAAGTGCAGCCAACACATAAAATACCAGTCTGTGCTAAAATAATCCTAAAAACATCTTTTTAGTAGCATAGATGCAAAATACATAATTTATGGATAACAACCCATGCTTCAAATTCTTGCAATCCTTCGGGTATATATCCACTAACGTTATACAGAAGAGAGATTTTGTTCATCCATGGTTTGGTCTGAACATTGAAGATCCAAAACCCAAACCATAGACACACAAACCTACTCTCAGATCACAAATGGTGCTAGCCTAGCTTTGAGTCTTGCTTGGGCACTGATAACAAAACAGGATGCAACTTACCTCGTATAAGACAACCTATGCATGCAATCATCATTGTCCAAGACATCAAGACAAGAAGTGGGAAGTTATCCTCTTTTCTAATCAAGAGCTAGCTTGGAAGACAAGATGGTACCACTACAACAATAGCAAGATCTACAAGTCAAACACATGAACATGTTGTTGGGAGTCCATCTAAATCACAAGACAGCCTGGGAGAGACAATTCTGTTGTCTAGATGTGTTTCACAATCAAAGGGAGAAAGGAGAAAGCCACTTCCAGACATATTGATCTCCTACTCACCACTTTGATCAATACAAACCACTAGATGCTATCCCAGTCGAGAAGAAGAATATGATCCACCACTCATTCTTGGAAGATCGTTCTTGAACACCATCAATGTTATCATCTTTGCTGAACCTGGAGAAGTCAACTTTTGGATCTCTCGCTGCATCTTCAACATCTACAATTATTTATGAGCAGCCAAAGAGAACCAAGAGAAGACCTCAAAGGAAGAGCGAACTGCCAAGAATTGAGGAGGGCATCATGAAGGATGAAGCCACTGCACCACAAGAGTTAGAAGATGAAGAGATTACCTAAGTTAGCAAATCAAGAAGAACAGCCGATAAGATCTCCATCATCTAGATACTATTGAGAGGACAAGTCTCAATTGTGACATTACAAGACAACATACTATCATAGAGGCACTCGAGTAGCAGCTCTAAATTCAAGTCTCTCGCCAACCCAATGATTAAAGGGAAAACAAGAAAGGTTGACAAGAGAAGAATACAGAACTGTCCCTACATCCTCATAGTACAGAATTAATACAAGAAAGAGAGAGGATCCTAGTCAGCATAATCGAGGAACAATGCGCCTTCACTGATAAATCGACAAAAGAGAAGGAAGATCGATACCTCTAAAGATAATTCCACTATGATCTTCCTCCTCTCAATCATACTGTGAGACAAACAAGAGAAGACAAGCCAACTAGACAAGAGAAGCTTCCACAAGGTGGTTCGACACATCACTCTTCAATGACAAAGTAACATTTCAAGGTAAGTAACCATCACTTTAAAAGCTTCTTCTTGATTCTAGTATGAACATAAATAAAGAACTAAACATGTTTAAGTTGCACCTCACTTGATCCAACCTAATCAACTCAATATGTTTAGTCCTTTGATCTTTGTTCCTAGCTTTACTCTCTTGAATCTCACTGTCTTAACTAAATGAGCTAAAATGTTGTGCATCTAACCTTTAGAAGATGATATATCTCAATTATGAAAAGATCAACACTTCATGCATAGATTATCCTTCCTTGGGTTAAGTAATCTGATCTGTTAAATATTTTAAGATGCTACTTTCATGCTCATCCTCTGATCCTATCACTCATGTTAAGATTAAATAGAACACATAAACAAAAAGTTTATCTTGTGCAATGTGCCTAAGGTTAGAGAGGAATAAACAAAACTTTTGGTTCTGTTGGTGTTTTTCCACCAACAGAGCCCATGCACTTGATCTCTACCTTGTCTTTATGAGCAGGACACACTCTTGAGCAAACAGGGCGAAGTTTGTCACTCCTAAATTCTACAGAGTGAAGGTCCTAGACCTGCAAGAACATGCACACTGAGCAAGATGCTGCCAGCTTCCATAATTAACGCTTCACTTCAAACTGCTGGATGAACGAATGACATGAGTGACACCATATCAAGAGGCATAAACAAGAAGGAATGATGGAAGACGTCCTAGTCAGAATTGGAAGTCCCCACAGACTTCTTGATCCTTGACATGAGAAGACGATGATGTCCACCTCATCCTATGAAGACCATTCCTCTACGCTACAAGTACAATCATTTATAAGAGGAAATCCATTTTCACTTTCCTGGAGAAAAGGCACGATGCAACTTCATCAATTACATACCCAATGAAGCATCCAAGAAGAATAGAAGTGAAAGACGCCGCTCTCAACGCCAAAGAAGACAAACTATCAAGAATAGAGAGGCCAATCACGAAGAAGAAGCTATCGGCACTGTCCTAGAAAAGAAAGGAGAGAAACCTCAAGACAGTAAACCACAGGAAGTGAAGAGCCAGACCAAGAAAGTATGGAAGAAAATGTCTGCACCTAAGAGGTACAATCAATAACAACTTTCCAAACGTTTGACATACCTTGGAAGATCTGTACCAAGGGAAGGTCCGGTTTGTCGGACCTAAATATCCGAACCTTTGCCAAAAGGTAAAAACCGGTAGTTATCCTCATATTTACTTTTCTGCATATTTCTCATATTTAATTCTTAGTCATTTATTGCATCATCATATTTAACCATTGCATCATCATACTTAATTCACAAATATTTTAATTTCTGCATTGCATTAGAAAAGAAAATAAAAATATTGCATATTGTTACACTACAAACCATAAAACCCCATGTGAATAATCCTATGGTGTGCAAAAACCCACAAGGATATTCAGCGTGGTGGCATAAAAAATAATAAAAATAAATATGCATACATTCATCATGTTGCATTTTTCTCTTGCATCATAAAAATATTAAAATACAAAAATATTGAGAAAGAGATCTTACTGAAATTCTAGACAACTAAGGCTTAAGTGGCCAACCGCTAATGCTTAATCTGTTCCACAAGTTTTGTTGTCTATTTGAATTTCACAGGATTTAAAAGGTCAAGAAAAGCTGACGAACAAGTGATGCTCCATCCATTGTTGGAGCACTGTCTCAACAAACATCAACATCAATCAAAACTCTAATAAAGGAAGGACATATCCACTGCCAATCTGCTACATTACAAGATCGAACGACTACGTCAACATTCAGCTTGGGGGAAGGCACCCCCATGTATTTACGTAAGTATCTTTATCCTCTTAAGTTTTTAGTTCTATAAATAAATTCAAAACACCAAAAATATGTGAGCACATGAAGGCTCACCACTAAAAAGAAAAGAACAAAAATATGTGAGCACATGAAGGCTCACCATTAAAAAAAAGACAAAAAGAAAATATATGGGCACATGAAGGCTCAACGCTATTAAGGGAACCAGCTTGGGGGAGACGCACCCCCGTTATCTTCGCAATTCAGGTATGTCTTTACTACTATTATTAGCTTTATCTTAAAGTGTGTTAGATTAAATAAATAAAACAGTGTGTCTAGTTTGTTTTAAGAAGTTGATGACCAAAGAAGAACCTGCTCTCTCTAATATTTTGCATGGAAATGATGAATAGTTGCTCTATCTAATTTCTTTGAAGTACCTGGCCTTCAAAGCATGAGTTCTCCTCATTAATAATGATGCGTTAAAATAAAATTAAATATATGGTTGGCAAATACTTAATCTAAGGTTGTAACACCCTAAAAATAAAATCTTGCGAATTAGTAATTAATTCTGAGTTTTTACATATTTTATGTGCATGAAACATAGGTCAAATAAAGAATTTGGGGAATATAAAATAAACCTAAAATCTAGAAACATGTTTGTTGCATACATGCTGGTGCATAGTGTTTTGTTTGAGTGTAGGGATAGATTTGTTCAGCTTGAATTCAAATCCAATTCGAATTTGAGCAAGTTTTGTGAAAACAGAAAATAAAAAGATTTTTTTTCCTCCCTTTCTGTTTTTCCCATTCAGCCCAACCATCAAAAGCCAGCCCACTCTTTTCTCCTCACCTCTCCCCGCCGAACCGGCCTTGGGCCGCTCGCCCTCCCGCAGGCCCGCTGACCTCTCTCCCTCTCCAGCATGCGCGCCGGCCCGCTTGGCGGCCCGCTCCGCGGCCTGCCGACGCACTCGCCCGCGCCAGCCGCAGCCCGCACGCGCGCGCCCGCCGCTCTCCCTCTGCACCGCGGCCCCGTGCGTCAGACGCTGACGCCGCGCTGCGCGCTCGCACTGCACTCACTGCCTCGCGGGACCCACACGTTAGCCCGGGCTCGTCTCCCACCTCGCCCTCGCCGAGCCCGCGATTCCCTCCCCTCTCTTCACTGCTCTCTTCACCACCGGCCTTGATGGCCATCAAGCCAGGCCTTCAAGCCCCGGCTGCAACGGCCGCGGCAGCCAAGGCCCCTCGGCTACCCCTGGCGCCCTATAAAACCCTGACCCGAGTCCCTCACTCCCTCCCTTTCGCTCTCTGCCTCTCACACCACACACGGCCACTCCAATTCGTCGTTTCCGAGCACTTCCGGAGCCGTGCGTGCGGCCTTGGAGCTTTGCCGCTCTTCGCCGCGACCGTTGGTGCCTTCTCCACTCATTTGTGGCTCGGATTGAAGCCGAATTGGTGCTCACCGACCCTTTTTTCCCCTATGCACTTTTCCCCCGCCGTCTCGGGAGCTTGGGAAGCCACTGGAGCCGCCACGGTTGTCACCTTCGAGCTCGTGGTATGGCCCTACGTCCTCCCGCGCCCCCAATTTTGAGTTTCATGTACTATAGGGCGTCCTTTGTTGAATCCCGAGCATGCGGCTATGGCGCCGCCGTGGGGGCCGTCCCTCGGGCGTGATCCCCCGCCTCCGTTCTATGCCCAGTCGAGTTCGCAATCACGCGTAGAGCCTCCCGGTGTAGTTGGTTAGGCCAATCCCGGTCGGAAGCGCCGTACCGGCGAACTCCGGCGAGTTCGAGCCGTCGTCGGCCATGGCGCCGCCGTTATGGGCACTGTGCTGGCGGCGGGATTTTCCCCTTTCTCCAGGGCCATTGATCGCGTGATGAACGGCCAAGATTAGATACCCCTTCGGGGCTGTGTAACCGGTCCACCGTGGACCCGTGGACGCGGAGCACCGCGGCCCAGTCAGCTGGACCACCGCTGGCGTGGCACACCGCGCCAACCAGCGCACGACACGTGGTCGCCGCGTCAGCAACGACGCGGTCAGCGCCGACAGCTCTGAGCACTTTTGCACTTAAGCCCTTCTGTTTTAGCGAAATCAACCCGCAGTCCATATCAGTTCAGTTTCATTTCTTTTCAGTCCTGTTTTTACTCGTTTAGGCCCCTGTCTTTTTCAAATATAGGACCCGCAGTCCAGAGCCCGTCGGATTTTCGAATTAGATTTATTTAAATCCAATTTCGGGTTCAGTTTATTTACAGTAATGCCATTGCACCATGTTTTACTCATATCTTTCACGTTTTAGCTCCGATTTGAGTGATTCTTTTGCTCATGTGTTCGTAGTAAAGCGTAGATTAGTTTTATAAACTTTTTACTCTCTGTTTTTACTGTTTGGTGTACTGTTCTAATTAAAACCTCTTTTGTTTGCATGTAATGGCTTGGTATGATGTATGATCGGTGATTTCGCATCGCGTTTAGAGGGCGAGCAGTGCAAGGTTGCTGAGGAACAAGTTGAGGACCAGCGGGATCAGGGAAATAGCTTTGAGGAAGGCAAGTGTAACAAAGGCTCCTTGTACCTATGAACTATGAGTAATTCATACATATGCATGTGTCTAAATTGAATAACCATAGGAGTTATCCCTAGCTATCTTGTACCACGAATCCTTGTCACCTATGGTTGGGAAATGCATTATTGGATAGTTGCCGCCGCGCAAAACCAGAACAAATGTTTAATCTTGACTAATGATCATATGTAATATTGTAAAATGAATCTTTTTAGAAACATGGTTTAGGAAGCTCAAGCGCCGGTTTGTGCTTGGGTTTTCATGTGAAGCGGCAACCCAGGAGGACACGTGCAACCCCAAGTGTCATATGGCTCTGACCTTAATCATATAACTTGTACGTCTCTAGCTTGTTAGTGGTTACCGAAAGGCGCAAGAGGGGAGTGCCTCGTGGTGTATAGCTGTTCCTCTGTCCTGGTGTGTGCTATGCGGCGTTCATGTGTGCCTCACGAAGGGGGACACCTATAACACACTTGCCACTGAATCCTTAGCGGCTACTAACTTGTTAGGGTGTCTTGTGAAGGGTTACGTAGTGAAACCCTGTCGCGCTTCCTTGGTAGAGGCGATGTGGGCCTTGCAAACCCCGACATATGGGAATCATGTCTTGGGGGTAAAGTTGTACAATATCTGCAGATATCTAAAACCTGTTATAACAGCCGTGCTCACGGACACGAGCGGCCTGGATCCTTCACACTTGTGGCACTGGTTATGGATGGATGGGTTTAATTTGATTAATTATTATTTCAACTTGGTTTGGTTTATCACTAAAGTAGTGTTACAGGTATAATAAAACTTGACCAACTAAAATTGCTAACCGCAGTCAAACCCGGTCAAGCCTTTTGAGCCTCATAGATCCCTTTGTTATTCTTGCTAAGCTTGGTGCGCTTACACTTGTTGTAATTTAATAAAAATCCCGGATGGGTACCAGATGACGGATTTGAGGAGTTTCCAGAAGATGTTCAGGACTACTAGTTGATCACCCCCCAGTTGGAGTCCCCGTGGTGGCTCGTTTGCTTTACGTTTCCGCTATGTTATGCCTTTGAGCAAAGACTTGTAATAAATGTGATGACTATGCAATGTAATAAGTACTTTACTTTGATACTTATACAATTTGAGATTATACGTGTGTTTGGACATCCTGGGCGCACGTATATGAGTACTTGGTTTTGATCTCCAAAACCGGGTGGGACAAAGGTCTAGGTAGTTGGGACATGACATGTGATGATCTGAGCTGCTATTATCTTGTTCTAAGCAACACTAGAGTTCCGGAGATTTCTAAATGTAAACATGACTAATAATTGCATTGAGTTAAATTAAGCTTTGTGACCCTGTGAGATGTTATCTTGCCATTGAATTGAAATCACTTACACATTTCATCCATCTTCCGCATAAATACTCATAATTATCTGTTGCTACCCTCTCAGAAGTTTGTTGGAAGCATGTGGCTATTAAAAAAAAGAGAGAAAAGAAAAAAAAGAGAGATCCGAGGAAATAAAAAGGGACAAGTGTCTGAAACCTCAAAAAGATAGATCCCGAGGAAATAAAAAGGGACAAGTGTCCGAAACCTCAAAGAAAAAGAAAAAAAATGTCAAAAAAATGGGCATGTGCCGACAGTAGAATTAGCCTAACAGCCATATGTCTCTGATAAACAGAAAAGAGTGAATATATTCAAAAGAGCATCCGACTCCATTTTTCCATACACATGCACTTCTTGATTCAATGGTTGGTTGACTTTCTCTTTGGATCCATTGTTTAATTTGACAACATATGTATTAATGCTTTTGAAAATCAATTAAAACTCTAGGATAAAGGTGAAGTGAAAGAACTAGAGACATAGTGCTTGATTTGATCGTTCAATCTCTCAATTATTCAAGACCTAAGGTAAGAGTAATATGCCCCATGAAGAATAACATGATATGTTTCGGAGAATTTTTGTTTAACAGCAGGTATACTTGTTGGAAGTGAAGATATAGTAGCAACTCCTGATCCATTGATAAGTTTTGGTTTTGCTAAGGGACTAGCAAAGGGTAAGCTTGGGGGAACTTGTTGACGCTGGTTATCTATCAAAATTAGAGGATAAATAAATATGAAAAGGGCATGAATTCAATCACCAACAAAGGTTTTGGGTTTTAATTGACAATATTCCACAAGTTTTGGTGAATTGTGATTCTGCAGGGACTAAACCAGGAAACCAGCGTTGATTGCTTCCCCTAGAAGGAAACCGATGCGAGATAACGCAACCGGCACGTCAGGAATATTCCAGAAGGTTCTAGAGGACACCAAAGGACACCACGAGGCGGGACACCTCGAGAGGCCGCCAGGTGGGACCGACCGGTCCCACCCTTAGACCGGTCGGTCTCCCCCCGGGCCCGCTGGCTTCAGTCTTCTGCAAGCTACCTCCACCGACCTCTAGGATGCATCTCAGCCCTACGTGAAGTCGGTTTGATCTAACAACCGCGGTTGATCCCTCAGGGCTATATAAGCAGCCCCAGACCCCCCTCTCCAGGCATCTCCCTCTTCATTATTCATCTCCACATCAGAAACTAGGGTTCCAATGTAGAAGTAGAGGTCCCTCTAGATGAATCTCTTCTAGTTTATCTAGAATTAGATCTAGTTCATCTAGTTGTAATCAAGAGTTACCTATCAAGTAGAAGACTAGATACCCCTCAAGTAGGATTAGAACCTAGTCTTATTCTAGAACTAGAAGCGAGAGAGAGAGGAAGAGATCAAGAGGAAGCTCCGGCCTGTCGGATCAACTTCTTCATCTTGTACCTATGGATTCAAGTTCTTCATCGACTTGCTTCAACGATTGTTTCGGTAATCGACATCTATATTTAAGTTTGAGCTATTGTTCTTATTGTTCTTAAGGTTTATGACTCTCTTTTGAGTACTTTAACTCTAGTCGCTCTAGAGTTAGAGTAGTTGGATAGTATAAGCGTGGTGCTTAGACTTGATAGCTCATATTTACCTCCTATAACGCCGGTAGTAGTGGTTGTTCGCAAGGGTGACTCTTATAGCCTTGTTGATTCTTCTATAGTCCACTTACCCGTGTGTAGGCTCGGTAGAATTATACATTTGCATAAAAGAATCATACTCTGTTGTGACCTTTTATGGCAACTTCCCCATTAAGAATAATAAACATATCACTCTTAAGTTGGATTTAGATAACCTTAGTGATCCCCTCTACACTTTTAGCTTCTCCGTCCTTGTTAGTTACTCAGGGGTTATACACTTGAGACTCCACGCTATCCGTTCTCTTGGGTTCGATATTAAAACTGGGTTACTCTGGTGAAGTGCTACATCGGTAGATCTTATCTGTGCGCTTGCGGATAAAGTAGAGTGTGCGTTAATTTATACCAACACTATTCCTAATTCCCACTCTACCCCTAACTACTTACAGAGCGAACCACCTAAACCCTAAGGTTATTCTGGACCAACTCGATGGTAGGTGGATCCGACGGCCACGCCCGCACAACTCGTAGCGTTGCCTCGACGCAACCTCCCGATTGCCGCCACGTGTCGCCACCGCTCTGCTTGCCCTTTTCCTGGACGTCGCACCCCCGGTTTTGTGGCCCAAACCGGGAAACCAGCCTTCAAGACCAAACCCCCGGTTTTGAGGCCCAAACAGGGAAACTAGCCACCAAGTCCATCCCCTGGTTTTTAGGCCGAAACCAGGAAACCCGCCAGCGCCCAGGTTTTGAGGCCCAAACCTGGAAACCGCCCTCAACCCGAGTTTTGTGGCCCAAACTCAGCAAACCCGCAGCACCCAGGTTTTGTGGCCCAAACCAGGAAACCGTCCACTCGATGGTTTTTCTCTGGCTCTACCACCAAACCGACGCCGTAGAGGGGATGCACCGCCCGTGCACCCCGTCCACCGACATGTGTCCCCAGGTCCTCGACCCAGGCAACACCATGCCCCGCAAGTCTCCGCTCGTCGCTGTCCTAGGCTGCCAACCACCACAGCTGATCCTCAGGCCACTGGTCCCTCAGTCCAAGCCTCACGTCCGCCCTTCACCGCTCCCGGGCGTCGGCACGGCACGTCTCTACTTGACCTTCACCTTGCCCTCGATCACTGTCTCTGTGCTCGACACCTGCACAACACAAGCCAAAGAACATGCGCATCATCCCAGTTGACAATCACTCATCACTCAGAGACTCGGCATACACCCATGTATCCGCAATCTCTCCCTTGATGAGTGCATTGTCAACTACCAACACAAATCATAATAGAAATAGGAGGAAGAGAGAGAACTCAACCAAATGACCCAAAAGCATAGCAAAGCCGAAGAAGGTCAAGTGGAAAGAGCAAGACAACTTGGTCCCCAAAGACATGGGCAACGGCTCGACGCAACCAAGCAAAGCAAAGCTAGCCCTCAAGAAGAGGCAGAACAGGCTCAACACCGCTAGCCAAAACCAACTTCAAAAATCGAAGCAGAATGCTAGTCCCTCAAGATAGAGGCACAGAGTCTCAACACAACTAGCAAAAGAGCTCGATACCAATGCCTTACGGCCAACACGAAGCAACAAACTCCCCCTCGAAAAGTGCACACAACCAGGAAAACTCCCCCTTGATTCAACTCGGAAGTACAAGGTTTGAACATTCCCCCTTAGTTGAACTTCGAGGAAGCATATGATTTGCAATTTCTCCCCCTTAGTTGAAAATGCACTTATCAAGTAAAAGTACTCCCCCTCAGAAAATGCACCAAACAAAAGTGCCAACAAGAGAAAAACTCCCCCTTCGAACATGCATATGAGTCAAAATGCAAGTTAGCAGCTTCAGAAATATAGTCAAGACAATGTAAAGATGCTCTGCACAGTATAACTCCAATGACTCAACATTATCCACAAAATGCTAGCAAAGGCTCAGACTGATCACTATATACGACATATGAACATGAAAGCATAGTGAGCAGTTTTTAGCCAAAAAGATAGTCACCATTAAAATAGCACTACACATGTATAGACAGGAATCCGTACAAGTGCTAAGCATGTATACTAGGTGAACTACCCCTAGCAAAGTTCAAACATCATGCTATAGAATGAAGCATACACTTGTGATTTCAGTTTTAAATCAGAGTTGCAGCGGTGAAATAACACAAGTTCAGAAGTTTAGCAGATGTTTGCGAGAGGTTGAAAGCTTGTCAATGCCTAACTTTTCAACCGAGCGAAGCCTATGCAAAATGCAATCAGAAGCTTAAAGCATCGGTTTCGGTCATACACTACACGGCTCGAGTTTAACTCAAATGTGCAATGAGAAACAGTCTCGATACCGTGATGTGTTGACAGGTAGTCCCATCTCGATCTTTTCAGTTCACTAACACTTGGTTCAATTTTATTGACAGGATATGAGCAAACCAAGGAAGTGAGAGACTCAGAACTAGAGACATAGCAACCTAGCATATATGAAAAGCACGAGTGAACTCAACACATCCTACACATGCTAGTTGCATATCTCAATGGTGAACATTTTTAGTTTTAAGTTTGTTAAGCAGGTTCATCCTTCGAAGATAGCTCAGCTCACAATATGTACCAGTGATCAGAAAGAGCATAAGCCACAAGCATCATCATAAGCATCGGAGCATACAACATAGAGCATAGTTACATTCTAATGATTATATACTTGAAGCTCAAAATGTAATAGCGTATGCTAAAATGCAAAAGAAAACAAAGACAAAAGAAAAGAGTCAGTCTGTCGTACAAGAACCAAAATGTTTCCCCCATCTAAAAGGGGAAACACACACCAAGCTCACCTCTCAACCGATTAAAGGTTGATTCGTCCAAAGGCTTGGTGAAAATATCAGCCAACTGGTGATGAGTATCGACATGGCGAAGGTCGATATCACCCTTCTCATAGTGGTCTCACAGAAAATGAAAGCGCACATCAATGTGTTTGGTCTTCGAGTGAAGCACGGGGTTCTTAGCAACGCTAAGAGCACTCGTGCTGTCACAAAGCAAAGGAACGCGAGAAAAGCTCAGACCAAAATCACGCAAAGCCAAGAGTATCCTAATTGCCTCCAAACAAGCTACAGGAGCAAACGTCTCCTCATAGTCTATCCCCTCCTTCTGACTATATCCCTGGGCTATGAGTCTGGCCTTGTTTCTCACAACATGGCCATCTTCTCCCTGTTTGTTTTTGAAAACCCATTTTGTCCCGATTGGATGACACTCAGAAGGTGGAGACACTAGAACCCAAACCCGATTTCTCTCAAAGTTCTCAAGCTCCTCATGCATGGAATTGACCCAATCCGGATCCGTCAAAGCGTGTCCAACATCCCGGGGTTCAAAATCAGCAACAAATGCAGAATGAGCAAAGTGAGAGATTTGCCTTGACCGGGTGACGCATTCGTCGATGCTGCCGATCATCTGCTGAGGCGGGTGCTGGCGCTGAATGTGTCGTGGCGCCTCCCTTGCCGAAGTGGCCTCACCCTCAACAGCAGCTGGTGCCTCCCCGGGTACAAAGGGTACCGCTCGGGGTGGCGGATCCCACGGCCCCCAGGAAGAAGAAGTGTCGGGGCCGTGAGTTGTCGTAGAAGCCGCTCCTTGCGGCACAGCAAGTGGAGGGGGTGCTGGAACATCCATACCTTCAGCACCCTCATCCTCGTCATCAAAAAGAGGCTCACCAACCTCATGATCACCTGCACGCTCAAAACGAGAAGAAGGACAAACCATGGTCTCGTCGAAGGTGACATCGGATGTCTCCATGACTCGGTTAGTGTCCTGGTTAAGTACACAATAAGCGCGAGTATGAGTGCCATAACCCAAAAACACACCGTCAGAAGAACGAGACTCAAACTTGTCCAAGTTGCCCTTTTTGAGTATAAAACAATGGCAACCAAAACTCAAAAATAACTCACCTTGGGCAGTTTTCCAAAACGCAACTCATAAGAAGTCTTTTTCAAGAAAGCTCGGAGAAAAATGCGATTGGAAATGTAGCATGCAGTGCTCATAACTTCGGCCCAATATCGCCTAGGAGTCCTATGCTCATCGAGCATCGTCCTGGCCATCTCTACAAGGGTCCGATTCTTCCTCTCTACAACACCATTCTGAGGGGGTGTGTAGGGGGAAGAAAACTGATGCTCTAAACCCAAAGAGTTACAAAACTCCTCAAAATTCGAATTCTTGAATTCGGAACCATTATCACTTCTAATAGCTCGCATCGAGTTCAAAGGGAACTCGTTCTAAAGACGCAAAATCAGATTGCGAGCAAAAGAAAAAGTCTCAGTCTTCTCAGCTAAAAAGAAGACCCACGAGTATCTCGAAAAGTCATCAACAACAACAAGCACATACCACTTCCCCCCAACCGAGCTCACCCGAGCCGGACCAACAAGGTCCATGTGCAAAAGCTCTCCAGGGCGCTTGGTCATAACCTGAGTCACTGGATGGTGGGGAGCGGCAACCATCTTCCCATGTCAACAAGAGTGGCAAACAAGATCCTTCTCCATATGCAACTTGGGCAATCCTCAGATTAGGCCAAGTGAACTAAGCCTTGCAAGCAAGTCGAAGCTCAAATGTCCAAGTCTCATATGCCACTTCCAAAGATCAGAGGAGGAAGGTCCAGCCACAAGACAACGAGAAGTGCCAAAAGACTCCGAGAAATTCGCACGAAAGACTTTACCAAAGGGCAAAATCATACAAACAAGATTGCCCTGAGGATCCAAAATACGACTGAGATTTGGTTTAAAACGAATCTCATAGTCGTCGTCAAAGAGTTGCGAAACAGAAAGAAGATTAAAGTGCAAGTTAGAAACAAGAGCAACATCGCGCAACACAAAGTGTTCATTAACTCGCACCGACCCATGAGACAACACCTTACCTTTGCTATTATCGCCGAAGGTGATAAACTCCTTTTCGGCAACAGGACTAAGACTGGAGAACCACTTGGCGTTTTTGGTCATGTGCCTCGAGCAACCGGAATCCACCAACCAAACGTTCTCCAATCGTTTTACCTACATCAATAAAAAGACATAGGGTGAGCATACGGGCCAACACTGGGGTTAATGAAGTAAGGGGAATACCAGTGTTGGGTCGGCTGCTCAAAAGAACGGTTAGCAGAAAAACCATTCCTAGCACGCCTATGAAGGGAGCGATCACCACGTTGAGGAAAACGTGGTCCGCTAAGGAAAGAGCGTCCATCGCGATACTCAAAACGCGGTGGGGGAAAACGCTCAACTACAAAGCCACCGCCACGGGGTCCATAGCCTAC
This sequence comes from Coix lacryma-jobi var. lacryma-jobi, assembly GCA_009763385.1. Taxonomy (NCBI): domain Eukaryota; kingdom Viridiplantae; phylum Streptophyta; class Magnoliopsida; order Poales; family Poaceae; genus Coix; species Coix lacryma-jobi. The sequence goes on from CM019825.1 coordinate 64,258,177, forward strand.
AACTGCAGGCCCCCGCCGGGCACGCTCTCTACGTGGCCTAGGCCTAGGAACTTGAGGTTTTGGACCTCTAGGCCTAGCAGCTCTCCTCGGAGCTCTCCTCTGAACATTCGGCACATGTACATCATGGAAAGGATGGTACATGTCCGTGTTGTTCATCTCCATTACACGACGCGCCTCTCTCTTGCGCCAAAAGCAAAACTCACTCAAGTGTCCATCTCTCCCACAATGCTCACAATGGTACCTCACCGCTCTCAAAGGGGGTTGTTGGTACTCACGGTGGTGGGTGTGGATCACTTTGCCCTTCTATGGCATAAGCTCCTCTTGGATGGGTGGCATGGTGTCCAGCTTGTTCTTGAGGTGGTTTGGTTTGGGAGCCCAAGATTGTTTCTTTGGTGGAGCTCTCGGAGGTTCAACAAAGACCCCATCCTTGGTGTTAGGCTTGAGAGGATCTTTGGGTGGAAGCTTGGTAAGTTTGGGAGTAGTGGTGGAGTTGGGCTTCTCACATGGGTTCAGACCACTCGACTCTCCAATCTTCCCAAAAGTAGAAAGATCAACACTCGGAGCAAAACCTACAGCAGGACCTCCAGCAGCTTGCTTGAATTGGGAGATCATCATCCCGAGCTACGGCTCACCACAAGACACCCATGACAAGATGGTCCGAAGGTATGTGTTTTCCTCCTCGGTTTGCATCTTGTCATGCTTCACGTTTGCGATCTCCATCTCCAAACCCTCACAAAGAACACACCTAGCCACACATGTGCTACCTGAGTTGGCCTCTTCAAGAGACACAATCCTGACATTCTTCTCTGCCAACTCAGATTGCAAGACAGGACAAGTCTTGCACGCACCCAACAGCGAGGGTCTAGCCTTCAGCTCATCCACCTCTCCTACCAACGCAGCATACTTACCTCTCAAAGTGAGAAGGTCAGTCATGTGCGTGGTGCACATCTCACACTCTACTTCCTCAGAAACGACCACGGTGGACTTAGCAAACTCAAGCTCTCTCACCGTGTCCTCCCACTTCTGCCTAAACTCCTTGCGCTCTCTAGCGGCATGCCTAAGCAACTTATCCTGACTAAGGAGCGCGGCAGTAAGTTTCTCGACCTCAGCAGAAAGCTCGTCGTGGGTCAGAGATACCTGGGAGGTGTCGTCGTCGTTCTGAGGGGTGTCCACTAGCTCGCCGTCGACCTCCTTGCCGAGGGCCAGGGTGTAGAAGCCGTCGTCGTCGGCGAAGAAGCAGAGGCCGTTGAGCTTGTCCTCGATCCTCTTCTTCTTCTCGGACTCATCGTCGCTTGAAGAAGCGAGTCGTCTTCTGAGTCGTCGACGTCGCTGAGCGTGGCGAAGAAAGCACGCTGCTCAGCCTGGGCCTTCTCCAAGTACTTGGTCTTGATGTACTCCTTGTTGAAGCCGCCCTTCCGCTTGTGCCTTGCGGGGACGTACTTCTCCTTGCGCTTGCCGGAGTCATACTTGTGCCCATTATCGCCCTTCCCAGATGAGTTCTTCTTCTTGGGACAGTTGGCGATGAAGTGGTTGGGGTCGCCGCACTCGTAGCATCCCGAGCGTCCTCCTCCGCGGCGACGGTTCATGCGGTTGTTGTGGAACCGCGAGAACCGATTGGCGAGCATAGCCAACTCGTCATCCCCCAAAGACTCCAGCTGCTCCTCTGTGACAAAAAAGAGAGAAGAGAGTGCAACACCTCCAGAGGAGTTAGCAGAAGAGCCAGAAAGCAATGCCATTGACGGGCCAGAAGGATTTTCATAAGAAGCCCTTGCCATGGCATCGATCTCACTGGACTTGAGCTTACTGAAGAGCTCGTCGCACATGAGGGTCTCATAGTTAGGCGATTCTATGATCGCCTGAACCTTGGAATCTCACACCGACCGATCAAGAGTATGTAAAAGCTTCAAAGCCCTCTCATGATCGTCGAAAGGCAACAGCTCCTTGTTAGCCCTCATCCTATTGACAATCTCCTGAAAGCGAGCGAATAAACTTTCTATGCTCTCGCCAGGCATATGTCGAAAGTTCTCATACTCTCGCTTGAATGACTCGTAGAGACAGGTTTTGACTTGAGAGGTTCCCTCATGGAAACGCATGAGGGTAGCCCAAATCTCCCGAGCCGTAGCGAGGTGAGAAACGCGATCAAACTCACTCATGCTCAGGCATGAGAACAGAGCATTACGGGCTCGGCTATTGGCATCGTGCTCATCGATCTGAAGCTGAGAGACACGAGCAGCCAAGACCACGTAATCGGCAGAGTTGCAAATATCCCAGATGGAAGCACCCAAACTCTGCAGATAGGCCGACATGCGTATCTTCCAATACGCATAGTTAGTCCCATCAAAGAACGGTGGTTTACCCACGCCGCGATCCATGTCGCCTTCTGTGGATCTGGAACCGGCTAAGTTGGAAGATCCTTAACCTGCTCCGATACCAATTGAAGGACCGAAAGTGCTACTAGAAGGCGACTAGAGGGGGGGTGAATGAGAGCTTCAAATTTATTTTCAGAAACTTGTCACTATGGTCCCGAGAATCAACCCCAAAGGCAAAACCGATGCGCATGATGTCCACGACCGAAGAGAATGGGTGGATGTTCCCTAGGAACACAGCAGGACACCACAAAAATTCCCTCACCCAAGTTCACGCAGGTCAACTACTGACAGGATGAACTTTGGGTAACCTCAACCTCCCCCGAGCAACGCGAGGGGGATTCAGGCTATTTTGTAAAGCGAGAAGCCCGATTTCTGTAGAGCACAAAGTCAGGAATCCAACGCAACAAGCGGATCTCAAATCGTAAGTCGAATGAACAAACTGCGGACGAAAACGCGCAAACCCTCACTGACCGGACTATGATGTGCGTCCGGTCAGGTTGGATCGGACGCGTCCGGTTAGCTCAAGAGCGATCTGGGAGCTCTCTGAGTTGGACCGGACTCACAGTGAGGAGTGTCCGGTCACAACCCTGTAGCGTCCGGTCAGGCACAAACAAAGCAGTGAACAGTGAATTCAGTGCGTCCGGTCATGCAAAGACTCGTGCGTCCGGTCAAGATCACAGCGCCAAGACAGAGAAGCTGTTCATCGACCGGACTCAGGGTCAGCGTCCGGTCGTTGAACCGGCAGCGTCCGGTCACCCCGATTTTGCTCTGCTCGTCCAACGATTCAACTCGAGCTCACCCAAAACGAATCCACTAGGGATCAAACTTGGTGAGAAGAGTCACAAGGAGGATAGTGAGCTATCTCTACTAGATCATGGCTCGAACCTATCTCCAAATCGATGAATCGGGGAAATTCGGGGTAAGGAAGAAAAACTTAACCCGAAACAAAAATGGAACGATCTACTAGCTCGAGAGGTTAGAGGAGAATTCCTTCGGTGGAAAGAAGTGCCTCACGATCTAGAACATCTCTGTTCAAACAGAATTGCAAGAGACGCAACGAACAAAGAGATCGGACGACGGGAAGAACGTGGAGAAAAGTAATCCGCGAAGAACTCGAACAAAACGCGAATCACAACCATGAATTTGCAACCGTGTGGCTACCACACGCTACAACAGTGAGATTACGGTCTCACTTCCTCAAAATCTCATGGGCACAGAGGTATTGTTCTCTTCTCTATGGATCTCAGTTCGCTACAGCAGGGGAGAGGGAGAGCAGAAAAACCTAGAAGGCAAAATAGCAAATGGCTGAGATAGATGGGGAGCTGGGTGTCTCCCCCTACTTATCCTAATTCTAACTATTCCTAATTCCCACTCTACCCCTAACTACTTACAGAGCGAACCAGCTAAACCCTAAGGTTATTCTGGACCAACTCGATGGTAGGTGGATCCGACGGCCACGCCCGCACAACTCGTAGCGTTGCCTCGACGCAACCTCCCGATTGCCGCCACGTGCCGCCACCGCTCTGCTTGCCCTTTTCCTGGACGTCGTACCCCCGGTTTTGTGGCCCAAACTGGGAAACCAGCCTTCAAGACCAAACCCCCGGTTTTGAGGCCCAAACCGGGAAACCAGCCACCAAGTCCATCCCCTGGTTTTTAGGCCGAAACCAGGAAACCCGCCAGCGCCCAGGTTTTGAGGCCCAAACCTGGAAACCGCCCTCAACCCGAGTTTTGTGGACCAAACTCGGCAAACCCGCAGCACCCAGGTTTTGTGGCCCAAACCTGGAAACCGTCCACCCGATGGTTTTTCTCTGGCTCTACCACCAAACCGACGCTGTAGAGGGGATGCACCGCCCGTGCACCCCGTCCACCGACATGTGTCCCCAGGTCCTCGACCCAGGCAACACCATGCCCCGCAAGTCTCCGCTCGTCGCTGTCCCAGGCTGCCAGCCACCACAGCTGATCCTCAGGCCACCGGTCCCTCAGTCCAAGCCTCACGTCCGCCCTTCACCGCTCCCGGTCCGTCGGCACGGCACGTCTCTACTTGACCTTTACCTTGCCCTCGATCACTGTCTCTGTGCTCGACACCTGCACAACACAAGCCAAAGAACATGCACATCATCCCAGTTGACAATCACTCATCACTCAGAGACTCGACATACACCCATGTATCCGCATCCTGCTAGTGGTGTTGAGCCTATTCTACCTCTTCTTGAGGGCTAGCTTTGCTTTGCTTGGTCGCGTCGAGCCGTTGCCCATGTCTTTGGGGACCAAGTTGTCTTGCTCTTTCCACTTGACCTTCTTCGCCTTTGCTATGCTTTTGGGTCATTTGGATGAGTTCTCTACTTCTCCTTCTTCCACCTTCTTCTACTTTATTATGATTTGTGTTGGTAGTTGACAATGCACTCATCAAGGGGGAGATTGCGGATACATGGGTGTATGCCGAGTCTCGAGTGATGAGTGATTGTCAACTGGGATAATGCGCATGTTCTTTGCCTTGTGTTGTGCAGGTGTCGAGCACGGATACAGTGATCGAAGACAAGGTGAAGGTCAAGTAGAGACGTGCCGTGCCGATGGACCGAGAGCGGTGAAGGGCGGACGTGAGGCTTGGACTGAGGGACCAGTGGCCTGAGGATCAGCTATGGTGGCTGACAGCCTGGGACAGCGACGAGCGAAGACTTGCGGGGCATGGTGTTGCTTGGGTCGTGGACCTGGGGACATATGTCGTTGGACGGGGTGCACGGGCGGTGCATCCCTTTTACAGCATCGGTTTGGTGGTAGAGCCATAGAAAAAACACCGGTGGACGGTTTCCAGGTTTGGCCCTCAAAACCTGGGCGCTGGCGGGTTTCTGAGTTTGGGCCACAAAACTCAGGCTATGGACGGCTGGTTTCCCGGTTTGGGCCTCAAAACCAGGGGTTGGTCATGAAGGCTGGTTTCCCGGTTTGGGCCTCAAAACCAGGGACGAGGTCCGTGAAATGGACGAGCAGAGCGGTGGCGGCACGTGGCGGCAATCGGTGAGGTAGCGTCGAGGCAACGCTACCAGTTGTGCAGGCGTGGCCGTCGGATCAGCATCTTCTTCGAGTTGGTCCAGAATAACCTTAGGGTTTAGCTGGTTTGCTCTGTAAATAACTAGGGGTAGAGTGGGAATTAGAATTAGTATAAGTAGGGGGAGACACCCACCTCCCAATCTATCTCAGTCATTTGCTATTTTCCTCTAGGGTTTCCTGCTCTCCCACATCCCTGCTGTAGCGAACTGGGATCCGTAGAGAAGAGAACCATACCTCTGTGTTCGTGAGATTTTGAGGAAGTGAGACCGTAATCTCACTATTGTAGCATGTGGTAGCCACACGGTTGCAAATTCGTGGTTGTGATTCGCTTTTTGGTGTTGTTTTTCGCGGGTTGCTTTTCTACACGATTTTCCCGGAGATCGATCTCTCTACTCGTTGTGTCTTTTGCAAATCCGTTTGAACTGAGTTGTTCTAGATCGTGAGGCACTTCTTCCCACTGAAGGAATTCACCTCTAACCTCACGAGCTAGTAGATCGATCGATTTTTGTTTCGAATCGAGTTTTGCTCTTTTTGCCCCGAATTCTTCTGATTCACCAATTTGGAGTTAGGTTCGAGCCATGACCTTTTTGGTATAGCTCACTAACCGCCTTGGAACTCCTCATATCAAGTCTAAGTCTTGGAGCTTTTGATTCGGAGGAGATCGAGTGAATCCACGGAAGAACTGTGTTGTTTTAGGGCCATCGGACGCTCCGGTCAGGACCATCGGACGCTGTGTTCATCACAACGGACGCGTCCGATGCCACGTGTCATCTGACACCGTTTTTAAAGAGCATTGGATGCTGACCATCGGAGCATCTGTTGCCATCGGACGCGCCAGGGGTCTAGCATCGGACGCTAGGGCTTCACTGTAGCCAGCGTCCGATGCCTGTCGAGTGAGGTTCCAGACAGGGTCTTTTTTGCATCGGACGCGTCCGATGCCTGACCATCGGACGCAGGGCAGCGTCCGATGCTGTGGCTTCAGCATGCTTTCGTCTGTCGTTTGTTCGTCCGTTGTCGGTTTTGGTTTCCATCTTTTGCGCTGGGTTTCTAGGGTTGTGTTGTGTCCCGCTGTGCTTCTTGGAAGCATCCACCCTACATCTAGGGTCGTGGACACTTATAAGCCCTAGGTTTGCTCTTGTGGTTGATTCTCGGGACAGTGGCGACAAGTTTCTGAAAAGAAATTTGAAGCTCCCATTCACCCCCCCTCTGGTCGCTTTCTGGTAGCACTTTTGGTCCTTCAGTAGTCAAATATCTTATCGACTTTAGTGATATCAAAGCTGTATTTCACATCTTTTTCAGTACTTTTAGCTTTTGCCCAAGGCATGTATTCATTGTTCTTCCAAGCCCAATCAACAGCAGCTACTTCATCTTCGCTTTCATCACTTGAATTACCCTCTTCTTGTAAAAAGAAGGAACTTTCTTTATTATAGGCTTTCTTAGGCTTGAAAACTTGATTATATCTATTATGAGCATCGATATTTGCTACCTTTTTGGCCAAATGAGCCATACTAGTACAACCGAAACCAATCTTCTCTCTGATGGCTGGTATTAGCCCTCGAATTGCAAAGCTAACTACCTCTGGATCTGATAATGACAAGGTATAGCATTGATTCTTCATCTCTTTGAACCTCTGAAGATATTGGCATCCAGTCTCATTGTTTCCCTGCCTTATATCGACTAGGTCCACAACTCCCTTCTCCAAAACTCCAGAGTCGAAGTATTTATGGAACTTGTCTTCCAAATCTTCCCAGCTTTGAATGGAATTGGGTGGTAGAGATGAAAACCACAAGAAAGTCGAGCCAGATAGAGATAGATGAAACATCCTGACTTAAGTGTTGGCTCGTCACCAACTTCTTCAAGCTGGACTAAGAACTGAGTTATATGCTCCATAGTGGTCACTGAGCTTGTTCCTGTGAATTTGGTAAAATCAGGAACTATATATCTTGGAGGGAAGACAACCTGATCATACCATTCTGGATATGGTTTCTTATAGCCAGTCAATGTAGTTTTCGGTGTTAAGCCAAACTATTTTTGAACCATATCTGTAACTCGGCTCATCAACGGATCCACTTGATTCATCAGCCCTTGATAGCCGATGTTCTGCCCCCCGAAAGTATTGCTTTGAAATCCCGGATTCTCATGAGCATCCAAAGTATAAAAATCTGATACATAGTGATACCCAGGAGGAACATCACCAGGTGCTACATTCCCTTGATAAGGTGGTACATTGAAATCCCTAGTAATCCTTCTTGCATGGGGAGCTATTTTTGTAGCCGATGAGTATATATTGTTACTCATATTCGGCTGTTGCATTGGCTGTGGCGTTATGCCCGCAGGGCTAACTATCATCTGATTTCCATTGCCATTGGGACTATTCATCTGCAGACCCCCAGAAGTTCCAGCCCCTTGTCTATTCCCAGCTGAATACGTCGCGCCTCTTCTATCGTTACCCAAATTGAAAGCTTCTTTGATGGCATTTGAGAGGCTATTGAGGAATGTTTCATTGTGATTCATCAACGTGGCAGACATTGCTTTGCTAATTGTCTCTTGCATGGCATTGTGTTGTACCTGGATCATTGGATCGATATGACCCTCTAGAACCACCTTTGGAAGATGAGACTTCTGGATGATTTTCTTATCCCTGGTCTTGCTGAAACTTAGCAAACACATGTTCTGATATTGCTCAACAGTCTGCTCTATCAAGCTTTGGAGTTAATCTGGAAGTTCATTCATCGTCACGTTCAACACTTCATCATTGTTGATTGTCATGATTAGACGATTGGTCCCACCGGGCGTGTCAAAAGAATGTGTTGACGTGAAAATCTAATCGAAGATGCCAACACACTCGACCACGGTCCTCAGAGGCCACGTAGAGCAAGGTCTTGACCTCCTGGACCTTCAAAAGATGGCAGTGCCGAATCTTGGTGAGAACGACTTCGGACGTGCCAGTCAATTTGACCTGTAATTGACAAGGAAAAGAAAAAGAGTCAAATTGTGGAACCTGCCGGTTTGATGCCAGACAGTTCCAAATTATACGGCTCTGATATAGCCACTGTTGCAGGACATTGACTACAAAGTCAACTCCCAAGAGAAGATTAAAGCATTGACAATATTTGAAGCAAAACGGCTATTGTATGTGTAAAGAAAGAGCTTGCAATAAAGAACAACCGATAAGCTTAGATATGTATATAAAATAAAGATCTATGTATACATTTAAATGGCACAAAATTAATAGATCGACTAATTGCATAGGCAGTTTTATCTGTTAACAGTGGAGTGTTTCCATGCAGCCATAATAGCAAATAGATCGATAAAGTAGCTTAAACATCAACAGTGGGGTGTCTTCATGCAGCCATAATGATGACCAAGCTAAATCACGTCCGATACAACGAGCAGATCCATTGATTTCAGACCACTTAAAAGTATACATTATGAGGGAAGCATAACTGGATCGACTATTTTAGCCGATACAGGGTCCATGAAGCATGAACAAGATCTATCCGTTAAAACCACGATTTGAGTCAAGATCAAACAAATCTAACCTATCATGAGTATCAGTGGGGTTCAAAAATACAGCCGTAATAAACCTGCCAGATCAAATCTACCTGTTTCTTAGATCAAACCACGATTTCAACAGATATCTCGAACGCACAGCATGTAACAATCAAGATTGACAAAATAGTCGATGAGAAGCTTAGATCGGCTATTTTCCTTGGTGTAAGCGTATAAAACCTTTGGATAGCCGAAACTAAACAACATTTAAGCTTAAGCTAATTTGTCAATCTTGATTGGGCAAGATATTGTTTAAATCTAAAGAAAACATTAAAAAGCATAAACAACATCGATAACTTAATGAATCTATTAGCTTGCCAAAACTAATAGAGCCAATAACTAGTCAAGATCGATTAAAGTAAGAGATTGATCAAAGTCAAGACAGTCTTACAAAAGACGAACTTAAACCGATAACTAACCCATGTCGTAGCTAAACAAGAGTTTGGTCGGTGCCAAATACAGCCTTATTGAACAACAACACGAGCCATTGGAGAAACCTACAAGCAAACCAGAGGTCGGTCTAGCCGATGCAGCCCTGCCTGGTTGAAGGTTCCGCCGAGTTCTACCTTACTCCTACTCCTATGGTTTTGGCCGGTAGCCGATGTGTTTGATTGATTGTGATCTTACAAAATCGGGTTTCTAGCTATTTATAACCCGACAGACTCCTGTTTTAGCACGACTAGGATACATAATAATAAAACAAAAGTCGACCCAGACTTGAACTCCTTGGCCGAACCTGATATGTCTTCAAAGCCTGTCACGTCTGGCCCACATGAATTTTGGTCTTGTCTGTATCCAAGAAGGCTTCTTTACTTTTCTGGCTGACTCTTTCATTAACAAATTAGCCGTTTGTGCTCACAAAATAATAACCCTTTTTGGTCCAAAATCTAGTGTAAACACCACGTGAGATCAACATTATAATCAAGGTTCTAGTTACCACTTGCTACACTAAGACTAAGCTCTAAATACCAATTGAATGAAAACAATCATCATCCAAGTCTTAGCTCTAGCGAATATTGCACACAAGCATATATATAAGAATTTAGAACAGATGCAAATGTGAGCAAGCAAATGTAATGCACAACCGAATGCATCAAACATGTATTCATGAGCTTGCTCCCCTACTTGTGTGCTCTCTTTGTCCAAGAATTTTGATCCTTTTGCATTCTTCAATCTTGCTCCCTCTTGATCCATGTCCATCTTTTGTTTTCTCCCCTTTGTCCTTGACATATTTTTGACAAAAATTCTCTCCCTATCATATCATATCTTTGGCACTTTCTCCCCCTTTGTCATCAATGACCATAAAAGGTATGTTCTTTTCTCACAAAGGGTCACACTAGGGTAGATGGTTGACACTTGAGTCTTCATTTTTGATGGACACCACCATATGTGTTGGAATGACACCATGTGTAGGATCTTTGACCTTGATACCAATAGGTGGGGCACCTCCCCTATGTCATAGCATGGGTCACCCAATTGATAATCTTGAGCTCTTGTTGGTGAGGGATGCTTTGCTTGATTTGATCACTTAAAGTTGAGGATCACTTGAAGTCTTGTAGGATACCACTTGAATGAAAGTTTAAACTTGATATCCATTTGCATTATTGTCTTCTTCTTGAACTCTTGTCATGAGCCTCTCATTTGTGACTTGAACTATTAAATTTGCACAAGATATCTAACTCGATTTCCTCTAGAGTAAGCTTCTTCACACATCTTTTAATGGTTATCTTACTCACGTTGAATTATACACTTGAATGCTCATCTTCTAGATCAAGTACTTGGGTTCACTAGCTCATGAACAAACTCATATACTAACCACTAGATCATATAATCAAACAAGCAATAGTGGTAGGCTATGAATTTAAACTTTTCATTTGTTATGCATGATCCTATTAAGCATGTAATATATGCACTAACCGCATACTAGTAAGGGATGAAATGATCATGCACATTACAATGATACCTTTGCTATCTTGGAGTAGAGGATAGTCATTATATTCCAATTTAGCTCCAAATAGCAATGTGAAGTCCATTTATAAGCTTGGTGAAGACAAATAGATACCAATTTGAACATTACTCTTCACCCATATGAATTGAGAACCATTAATGATCAAGTGCAATATCTTGTTGTGGTTGGCTTGCTTCTTCATTTCATCATAGCTTGCATATATGAATACCACTCATGATTTGCTTCTCTATCATGGGTGTTGCTTGCTTTCTTTCTTGATCAATCTCTTGATTGCTCCAACTAAGCATCTCCAATGACACTTTAGATCACCACTTCCATATTAGCCTTCCAAGCCTCGCTTGGTTAACCTACCAAAGGCGGCAAGCCCCTACAAAAGGGAGAAGTGACCTCTCTCCAAAGAATCATCCTTGATACTCATTTGAATTGACTTTATTTGATTGATCCTTTTGAACTCTTCTTGAAATGTGACTTTGAATCCATCTTTGAGTCCTTTTCTTTCTTCCAAATGATCTTCAATTTGATACTAGAACTTGATCTTTATCTTCATCTTGATGTTGGTCTTGATCTTTAATTTGAGTACCAAATGTGTGCCAAATACACTCCTCAATCGAATGAACTTGTACTCATCTTTGTCATGCTTCCAGCTCATTTCAAAACCAATCATAGGTCCCTCGACCACTTATAAACATGATTCGAGCTTGAGGGCTTTTCAATCAAGGTGACTTGAGATCTATCCAATAAAAGTCAATTATATGACAGATTCTGTCCACTTCAATGAACTGATCATATCTCAAAATATATTGATCCAATTGCCATGAAATTTGTTGGAGATGTGCCTCACTATGTATTCTAGTAGACATAAAAATTTGAGCTTCATTGGACTTCTAGATTGCTACCAGATTTCACATCTTTCCACACTACTACATGCTGAAAACTGCTGCACTATAGTTGATAAGATCCACTCCAAACCCAAAGCTTCACTTGTCCAATCATCATAAGATTTTTATAGAAACTAATACCATAAGTGTAGAGCATGTGTACCAAATTTTAAGCCAATCCAATAAGATTTGATCATTCAAATATGGCTATCATGACAGCTAGCTCAGATGTCAAGTATTGGACAGATTTCTATATTTGAGCTATACTTCTTCAAATTGAATCAAACTTGATGTCAACTTGTTTGAATACTATCACAAGACATATCCATTCAAGTCACTTACTAAATGAAGTCTCATGAACATATTCATTCAAACTAACTCAATTTTGATCACTAAGCATCAAATCCATTCAAACATCTCATAGCAAGCAACATATGCATATATATATATATATATATATATATATATATATATATATATATATAGTTCAAACAACTCATATGCATCTAAAAGAACATGATCAACTAGAGATATACCTTAGTAGCTCATGATCATCAAATAGCAAGCTTCTTCATCTACCATTTGCAAGCCTTCAAATGATTCCAATAAATCACCACAACTAGAATATGACACTTGTATGTTATAGCACTTGGACTTCACTTGTCTTGACTTGGCATTGGGTTTGGATGTGCACTAAGCTTCTTTACTTGACTCAATCACATGATGAACAATATGGAATCAATTGAATCAAGTCTCCAATGCCATGGTACCTACACACATTCATCCACTCTTTTATGGTACACAAACTTGTTTGGGTCCTCTCAAGTTAGGAGCAACATACTTAGGCAATGCCTTAGTATGAATAGCGGGATATTTTACAATAGCCACCGATGAGGTACCATTGTCATCCTTTCTAAGCACAATATTATCATCAATTGAAATAGGCTTAGAAGTTTTACCTAGGGGACATGAATTAGCCATGTGTCCCCTTTCCCGGCATGAGTAGCAAATTCTCTTTGATTGAGCCTTCTCTTCCTTGCTCAAATGTTGCTTCTCATTGTCTTGCTTCTTCTTGTTTGCTCGAGCCTTCTCCTCAAGCTTGTTTGGACAACCCGAAGCTAGGTGGCCCAATTCATCACAACTATAGCACTTGACTTGGGTGAGGTCTTCTGTTGATCTTGATCTTCTACCTCCCCTTCTTGTCTTCTTCTTCTTCATCAAGTCACCATCATGATGGTTGTTCTTGATTTGAGCTTGGGGCTTCTTTTCTTGTGGCAATACTTGAGGCTTCTTGGTTAGGCAATGCTTAGCAAAGTGTCCCATTTCATGCCATCGGTAGCACATGAAATGAGATAGCTTCTCTTCTTCTTGCTTCTTCATCTCTCTTTCATATTTTTTCTTGCCTCATCTCTTGCCTTTGATTTTGCTCTTGTTGAAGCCAATGCCACTCATGTCACCATAGCTTCTTTGATTCTTCATCATGTGCTCATAAGTGACCTTTGATCCACACCACCTCTCTAACTTGTTGCTCAAATTTTTCATTTCACTTTTGAGCTCATTGTTCTCCTTCAAAAGGTTAGTCTCACAAGTCATAGAAGTAGAACAAGCATCTATATGTGAAGAACATGGCATAGATAGTAAATCATCACAAGAGGTGGATACATGCTTCTTTTCTACATCACATGGGTTAGCACAAATATGTGATCGATCATTTGACCCAAATGATGAGTTCTGACTAGTTTTAGTTTCTAGATTAGAAAGCTTCTTAGTGAGAAAAGCATGGTCTTGTACCAAGTTGTCATGAGCAACAGTAAGTTCCTCATGAGTCAATTTAAGCTCATGTGAACAAGTAGTAACATAAAGTAGATGCTTTTTTTTGCTCACATGCATTCTTTAGAAATGAGTTTTCTTTTGTCAATTTCATTATTTTAGCCATCTCATTTTCTAAAGCTCTGGTGAGTCTACATACAAGCTCAAAATTTGGATCATCACAATCAACTACCACATTATCAATTGATACCTTAGTGTCACCGTGTGTCATGAAGCAATGTGGTGTAGTAGAAGAGCTTGTGGAGACATCACTCTCATAGCCATCATTCTTGTCAAGTAATCTTGTGGATTGATCATCATCATCATCACTTGATCATGATGTGGAGCAATCTTCCACAATCAACAAGTTGTGATCATGCTCATCATCCCCATATGCCTCTTCCTTGGGCTCACTAACATCATCATCATTTGAGGCACTCCCATCCTTGTCATATAGATACTTCCACATGTTATGGGAGGACTCCATATCCATGATCTCTCTAAAGATATCATCATGCAAAGATCTAAAAATGATGTTAGTAGCTTGGTTCTCGAGATCTAGGCATTTCTCTTGTACTTGAGTTAGATTTGTATCATCCAACACATGAGAAAAGCCTACATCTACGATCCACCACATTTGCGGGCAAATAAACTTGAAATTGCATATCATCGAAGATTTCCATTGTGTAAAGTGAGTGCCATCAAAATGTGTGGACAATCAATGCCTAGCCCATAAGTCTCCATCCTCTCAGGTCGGTAAAGACCACAAATGAGAGACCTTGCTCCGATACCAATTGAAGAGTCGAGATGGCGGACTAGAGGAGGGGTGAATAGTCCTTTTAAAATTAAACATACCGGCTAACCGAAACAAATGCGGAATTAAAACTATCGGTCTAGCCAAGACTACACCCCTCTACTTATACTCTATGACACCTTTCAAAAGATCCTAAACAAAGCAAATAAGGTGTCGGGCTAGCTAAAGCTCACCTAATCAATCTAGCTTGCAAGGTCACACAAACCTATGCAACTAGTACTCTAATCAAACCAGGGAGCTCCTAACAATCTAGTGATGCAAAGCCACAAAGCCTAAGCTCACTAGCAATGCTCAATAACAAGGCTACACAAGCCAAATTAGAGAGCTCAACTTAGCTACATAAACTAAGCAACTAAACACAAGCACAAGAATGAGTATTGAAACACAAGCTAGTGAAGGAAGAAGGCAGCCGGTGCTACCGAGTGAGTACACCGGTACTACCGACGCATACAATCGGTACTACCGGGCATTTGCAGAAATCTACGAAATCAAAGTGGGTGAGATGCAATTTCAGATCTAGGAATTACCCCACTTCCCTAAGTGTTGTAGATGAAGGTTGTAGCTTTCCCAAGTCTAGGTTCCTTGCCAAAAAGTAGATCGAGTCTTCCCAACCTAAGAAAGAGTGAAGGAGAGAGGAAGGACACGAAGAACACAAGCACAAGCGTAATATGCAAGGAAGAAAGAATAATAAGTAAAGGGGACACAAGATTTTATCCCGAGGTTCACTTGGTTGCCACCAAGCTAGTCCCCGTTGAGGCAAGCCCAAGGTTGCCGCCGATCCTCTTGCTAGTGGTGACCCTAAGTCACACTCTCCACGATGGAGTGCTCACCAAGAGCTCTAGCTTTCGATCCGGCCAGACCACTTGGTGCTCTTCGCGCCTCTCTCAATTAGAGTTGCTCTTTGCGATCCCCGCGGGGCGAGCACAATACCCCTCACAAAGCCTTCTCTGGAGCTACGCACAATCTTCTTGCGAGCTTGACGACGGAGACAACCACCAAGCCATCTAGGAGGTGGCAACCTCCAAGAGTAATAAGCACCACCGGCTTGCAACTCAACACCTAGTGCCAACTCTTGCAATCTATCATGCATCGTACTAGCATTGCTCTCTCACACAATCGGATAAGCACTAACAAGCATATGTGTGTTAGAGGGCTCTCAAGCACTTCCAAGCATGGACACAAAGTCCCTAGGGTGCTCAACCTCTCCCAAGGGCCAGCCACCCCCTCTATTTATAGAGGGGTGCAGCCAACTAGCCGTTATCCCCTTTTTCCCGAGCTCACACGGCTACACCCGGTACTACCGACGCGTGGGCTGGTACTACCGGCGGACAATATGACCGTTAGGACAGCCTTGCTAACACATCCGGTAGTAGGGCCGGTACTACCGGGGGCTGGTACTACCAGCCTTATGGCGGTACTACCGATAGGCCAAAATCGTCCCTACACAGAGAGCCTTCAAACTCCTTTGAACAACGGTACTACCGACCGGGGGTGAGTACTACCGGGGGCTGGTACTACCGGCCTTATGGCGGTACTACCTTTAGGCCAAAACTGGCCACGAACAGAGAGCTTGCGAACAGCCCTCTTAGGTCGGTACTACCGACCACCAGGGCCGGTACTACCGGCTACACCAGCCTGAACTCCGTGCTAAAACGGCCATAACTCTTAGCTCCGAATTCTAATTTTGATGATCTTGGACATTTTGAAAAGCTAACTCAAAGGGCTACACAACCCATATACATAGCTAATCCAACTTACAAAGGATTAGTATAGAATTACAATCCAAGAGCCATCCTAGAGTCTAGAACACACTAAAAAGCCTCCTTCTCTTCTCCGAGTTGATCCACTTCAACTCCAACACCTTCTCCTTTGCAAATGTGCCAACACCACCAAGTGTACACCATCATGTTGTGTGTTAGCATTTTTACAATCATTTTTCAAAGGATTAGCACTTGCACTCACCACGCCACTCGATCCTAGTAACATCGCAAAGTTAGATCGCTCAATTGGCACTAGATGACCGATATGCAAACAAGTTTGCTCCTCTTGATAGTACAGCCCTCTATCCTAAACTCGGTCATCAACTTCTTTACACAACTATGACCGGTGAAATGAAATGCCCTGCAAATATACCTTTGCCTTGCGCATTCCATTCCATCTCCTCCATTGTTGATGCAACACTTGCACCAACCTAGATCAAATGATATGATCCACTCCATATCCTCACATGGCCTCCATGGTCCATCGATCTTGACCTCACTTGCTTTTCACCAATTGCTTCGGTCCTTCGGCGCCAAGTCTTTGCTCAAGCCTCCTGACACTCGGTACCAACGGCTTGAAAGCCTCCAACTTGTCCTTCACCTTCGTAACCGGTCTATCAAGCCAAGTCTTGTCTTGATCTTCACCATCTTAGCCACATGACTCTATGTCATGTCACATATGAAATAAGCTCCTTCATCACATGTGTACCTGTGGACTAATCTCCTATGTATCTCACATAAACACAATAAGTCCACCTAAAGTTGTCACACAATTACCAAAACCAAACTAGGACCTTTCACCTGGCCAATCCCGAGAAGGAGTGCCGCCTTGACCCCCGGCCGTGTTCCATCTAGGCGCGTGGCGGTTGTTCGAAACCTTCGACGGAAGCTGCAAAAGTTAGATGTATATGTTAGACAAGCAAATGCAGAAATCAAACACTAAGCTATCGATACTCAGAGGAGTAGCATCCGCATCCTGAGACGGCAGTGAAGGAGCCATGATCGCCGCGGGCACCTGCATGCCCTGGGAAGCCATGAATGCGTTGAGGTCATGAAAGCATCTAGGCCCCTAGTGGATTTCAGTGATTGGATGAAACACAAGATTACTGTTACTAACGTGTGTTTTGCAGAAACAGGGATGAGTTAGGTCACAGTAATGGCGACGATACAGGCATATGGAGTTCATGTCCTCTGGCGATGGAAATCGATTCGGTTTTCAAAGGACGGACGACGAAAACGATGACAGGCTAGCGCTAAGTGTTACATGGTGTTCGAGGACACTTAGGTAGTCTTAGGTCTTTGTTTTTCCTTTGGCCCTACTATAAAGGGGAGCGTGAATCAGTAGCTTGAACTAGATAAGTTTATTGAGGTAGGTGTGGTGCACACTTGTTAATTCATAGCCCTAGGTAGCTCAGAGAGAGCCCTTATGTCATGAGGATGAAAAGTCGTTATGGCCGCATCGCGATCCGAGGTCGTTTTGCCCCTGTTATGGGCATCAGACGCTGGCCTGGTGTGCATCGGATGCGCGTCCGATGCTCACTAGACTTGGGAGTATCTAGTGTGTGGCATCAGACGCTCCAATATTGTCACATCGGACGCTGAGATGCCACTGATCATGAGGGGGTGCCCTGAGGGGCACATCGGACGCTGGGAGCCAGCGTCGTCCGATGTTTATGCAGGGAGGTTTCAGAGAGGCAGTTTCTACATCGGACGCGTCCGAGGCAGGGGCATCAGACGCTGCCAGCGTCCGATGTCACTTTAAACTGCGTGTCCAAAAAGTACAGTTGATTGTTGGATCGAGGACATCGGCGCGTCCGATGCCCACGAAACTGTACTGTTTCGAGGCTCTTTTGGATGGCCAGTTGGGGGAGTATTTATACTCCTCCCCTCCTCCATTAGAGTGTTCTTGCCCATTTGTTCAGCTCAGAAACACCTTGAGAGAGCAAGGAAGAGCAAGAGCCCTAGTGCGGTTGAGAGAATTGCTAATTGAGAGAATTAGTGACCTTCTAGTGAGAATTGAGTAGCAAGTGTGCATCCATCCATCTCATTGGCCTTGGCTTGGTCAAGTGAGAGTTCTAGCTTGTTACTCTTGGTGATCGGCATCACCTAGACGGCTTGGTGGTGATCGAGAAGCTTGGTGATCATTCAGAGGCTTTGTGGGTGACCCAAGCGAAGTTGTGACCGGTAGTGAGCGATTCACCGGGTCAGAGTGGCCAGAATCAGCTCATAGTGAGCACTTGATCCTTGCGCGGATCAAGGGGGAGCTATACCCTTGCGCGGGTGCTCCAACGAGGACTAGGGGGTGTGCCGACACCTCGATACCTCGGGAAAAGTCACCGAGTCATTTCTACTCTCTTTACATACGCATTTAAATTTGAGCAATTTAATTCCGCAATTTACTTGTTGTTCTTTGATAATTGAATTGTCACGCTAGAGTAGGAATGGAATGGGTATAGTCTTTTGTGCGGTAGAGTTTAGTGAAACACACGAGAAAGCACAAAGAGGTTAATTGGGCTTGATAGGTTTTAATTCTTGCAAAATGTTTAGAAAAGCCCAATTCACCCCTCTCTTTGGGCATCTTGATCCTTTATCTGCTTAGCTTAGTGTTTCAACCATCTTTGTGACACAACTTGCTCCAAATATTCTTATTTTTTTTCTATAGCCTCTACATGTGATGTCAAGGCCTCCCGTCCATTTTCATGATTTTCCGACTTCGTTTGCATTTTATATAATTTTAAATTAGATCTCACGCAACTTGGTCGTTGTGTCTCGTACACGAGATGGTCGAGTTTCCACGTCTGTCCCTAGATGCGGTGTCGAAATACCCTCGGAAGAATGAATATCATTTTTTGAATCACTGAGTTTCATTATTTTATGCACCTGCAATTCAAATCATGAATTTTTTTTAGAAAAACACAAAAAATAATAATTTACTTTGCCGGGAGCCTCAGCAAGGGCTCTTGGCAATGAAATTACCAAAAATATTAGTCTCTCGGCAAAGCTAACGGTGTGTGGGGGGGGAGTTTGGGGGCTCCACCTTTGCCGAGCCAGTTTCTATGCCGAGGGCTCGGCTCTCGATAGAACATCGTCTTTGCCGAGAGCACGACTTTGCCGAGAGTCGATCTCTCGGCATGGATTGCTTTGCCGGGAGCGGTTATGTTCTGAGAGTTGGTCCTCGGCAAAGGAAGCTTTGCCGAGTGTCCGATATTTACCTCTCGGCAAAGACTCCGTCTCCGATAGTGACTATCATTATGACGTAATATCCTATCTCCTATGTTTTGGGGTTATATTATAAGATAAGATAACCATAGACTTATTTGGATCTGGATGCCGAGTAGGGGACCTCTGTTCCTCCTTATATCCTCTAGAGGGTTAGGTATTCTATTTTAATTTCAATATCGACAAATCATATTTTCTACAATCTTGTGATACGTACGAGTATATCCCCCACAACGATATATTTAAGCACAACCTAGAATTTTCTCCCATGCTAAGTGCAACCCGGACATGAGGACTACCACATCACTAGGAGAGGTTTCAGATTCTGGTGGTGATAATGACAATTAGCTGGGCTTCTAAAAGTTTCCGCCTCCGCCACTGTTTATACAAAAACCGAGCTCACACCAACCCAATGACACATACACCCAATGTGACGGAAGTCACCGTAGGATCCAGGCAAATGTAATAACCTGCGACGTACAGTCCTACCATGGTACTGGCCACAATGGTGTTCACGCCACCACACAATCACACCAATCCGTACGTCATTGGACAGCTTTAGTTTGGCCAAACAACCGCACTAAACGTACAATCGGATCAAGCCACCTAAAGCCATCGTCTCACCATTCTAGGTCATTGTTCACTCACTCGACCTGCTTGCTGTTGTTGCGTCATCACACAGAGTCACAGAGCGATATGTGTGGGCACCATCGCCACCATTCAGTCCACCATTCAGTATAGACAAATGTCTCTATGGGCTCGGCCCGGACACTTTTTACCCGAAACCCGCAAACCAAACCGAACCGAAATATCGGTTTGTTCGGTTTTTGGTTGTGGGTTCGGTTTTGGTTTTTGCGTTGTTCGGTGTGTGGCTTTGACTTCGGTTTTGGTGTCAAACCGAACCGCATAACCGGAAACCGAAATATCTGTACTGCTTGCCTAGTTGCTGTTGATTGGTGTACTTGATATATATATATTTCGGTTATATATATCCGCACTGTTGATATATATAACCGAAATATATATATCTGTACTGTTACTCCATAGCTGGCTACAAAATATTTTATTTTGTAGCCAGGTCATATATCCGCACCGTGGTGCATCCGACAGGATCCGGCGCGCTTGCATCTCTAATTCCAGCCAATTAAACCAGCAATTAATTATGCTAATTATTGGGCATGTATACCTGAAACATGTGTGTTTTTAGGACCAGCAACACATGTGTGTTTTATGCCAAAAACACACACAAATTTAAGAAGATAAAAATCTGTGTGTTTTTTTGGCACTTGACACCCAAATCTGGGCAGACTAGGAAACGCCACAGAAAAGGAAAATCCATGTGTTTTTTTCTTAAGTAGCACGCAAATATTGTACATGAACAAAAACATGTGATTTACAAGTCAACAACACACAAATTTTGTATCTGTCCGAATTGAACTCTGTTTCAATTGTAATGTGAATTGCAATCTAACCCCCAAGACC
The DNA here is from genome assembly GCA_009763385.1 of Coix lacryma-jobi var. lacryma-jobi. NCBI lineage: Eukaryota > Viridiplantae > Streptophyta > Magnoliopsida > Poales > Poaceae > Coix > Coix lacryma-jobi. The sequence goes on from CM019825.1 coordinate 64,279,074, forward strand.
TGACAAGAAAAAAAACTCATGTTATAAACTATCAGACCCATGAGCCCCCACACCAAAACAATAAGAGCACCAACTTGGAAAATCAAGCAAACCAACACATAATCTGTGAGATCAGATTATGGGACCAACTGAATTTCTGAACTAACCACCATGGTAAGTAAGAAATGCAATCAGAAAATAAAGACCATGTTATTAACAATGTGTCAAAGGAAAGCTAAATCCTATGTGGCACTATGAACACTACAGACATGAGAATCAGGTTACTTCCATTCAACTGCTTCGATTTGCTATCTACAGACTACACAACACAGGTTGGTTGTAGTAAAATGTAAAACCCCATAAAAGCCAAGAAGAGGATACTGCAGACAACAACTATTCAAAATTAAACTACATAATTTCTCTGAACAGCAAATGCATGTCACACTGCCGTTATGACAGTAACAAATGCAAGTCACATCAGGGAAGATAACAAGTGCTTCCCAGGCTGCTGAGAAATTTGCATAGTCACCTGGTGATCCTGTCTTGAGGACGACGATGCTGATGGGTTCTATGCTGCCCATGCGAGCCAGGCCGCACGCACAACGTGAAGGCGAGCATGTCCCAGGTCCAGTCATTCTGAAGTTGGCCCAGTTGGATCCTCATGTTGCAAAAATGGACAATGAATATAATCTTAAAAAATGGACAGTTGACAGAGTACAAATTCTATTCTACTGTTGCAACCTGAGGACCCACATACCTTGGCCCTAAAATTGACAGAGTGCAAATTCTATTCTACTGTTGCAAAAATGGACAATAAAATAATCTTCAAAAATTACAAAACAAGAATATGACAATTGCACGTTTTAAATAGTGCAAATACTATATATTATTACTGTAATTATATTGTATATGTATATAAATACAAACACAGAAAAGGATGTTAGTGAGGAGCTGTTATTGAGGAACGTGCAATTGTACAGTATATGCAAAAGGCATTTCAACTAGCACCTAAACCTGGTGGACTAGGATGAGCAGATAAAGGAAAATTGACCCATAGAACAAATCAAACATCAGGAAAGGAGATCGACTACATGAATATGAGGAATGCAGGTAGAACAAGAAAGATGCGGGACAAATAAAAAATCAGAGAGCCTCACCGGACCTCTGTTGAGAGCTCTTTTGGTGTTAGGGTTAGAAACAGGGGAGCTTGCTGGCACAATCTTCGCCCTACAACGACAAGAAAAAATCACCCTTCTGGCTTCTGCTCAGTCCGTAGGAAATGACACGCGAACCAAGTGGAATACAAAATTAATGGCTGGAATGAGAGCACAAACCTTGGACTCCTAACCATGGATACTAACAAGTAATTTGAATAAGTTCCAAAGCACAAATGTTATCCAAAAGAAAATCTTGTTCAATGTTGTTATCAGCTCGTTGCTAAATTGAGAAAAACACTAGCAACTACCAATAGTGTTCTTAAGTCTTGATAAAAACTTCTACAAAAAATGAGAACATGTAGTTTGTGTGAGAGGAACATTAAATTTCTTTTTGTGGTTATGTCCCATGGAGTAGACTGCAAAAACACAGGACATCGATAGTTGCATTGCAGGTACAAAGAGGATTAGGAGAAATTGGGGAGCAAAAATCAGCGAGCGTCATTGTACCTGCTTTAGAAGAGTTCCCATGGCGTCAGGTTCAGGAACAAAGGAACTTGCCAGAAATCGATGGTACACCACAACTTGGATGAAATAGCCCCTCTTCTAAACCTACTCGACTAGGACAAACAAACCAAAGTAAATACCCACCAATGGAACAAATGGAACGTCAGGAAAGGAGATCAACTACAGGAATACAGGTACAAGGAAGAATTGGGGACAAATCACAAATTAGGAGCATCACAAGACATCTATTGAGAGAGCTCCTTTGGTATCAGGGTTAGGAACATGGAAGCTTACCGGTACAATCATGCAGTTCACTCAAGTGTAAACATAATATATGACAATGTGATAAAATCATGCACAAAACAGAAAAACTAAGAGAAGAACAAATCACAAGTAACAAAGATGTGGTGTGTGCTCACACAAATTACAATAAATATTTTTTCTATGAAAGGACAAGGAGAAAAATGAGTTGTCTCACCACAAATCACAAGTAACAAAGATGTGGTGTGTGCTAACATAAATCATATTAAACAAGAAAAGACAATTTTTTTCTATGAAAGAACAAGGATAAAAATTTAGTGTGGGCTAGCAAAATCACAATAAACAAATAACAACATGTGTTAGCACAAATCACAAGAGATATTTTTTATTATATATAAATGGACAAGGACAAAAACTTAGTGTACATTGACACAAATCATAATAAACAAAGAAAAATGGTAAGAATAAGAACTAAGGATGATTGCCATGCTATATTGATTTCAACCAGTTGAGAAAATTAAAAGGGAAAAAATCAGCATGTGGATACACTGCACTCATGGAGAAGCAAAACCATCTCTGTAGTTGCACTTATAACATAATAATACTTTACAAAAATAATTAAGAATAGATAGCTTTGCCATAAAAAATATCACCAGAGTGAACGAATCTAAAACTACTTGTAGTCTAATTATACTCATGAGGTAAATTAAATTTCCACATACTACATATGCTCAGAGCTATAATTGCAGTGTTGGATACTTGCAATTTACATTGTCGCTGGTTGCAAGTAATAACAGAGTCCATTAATAAACCTTCTCTCACTGTAAACTAAATTGCACAAAATAATGACCATTAGCAAAGCAATGAAAGCATGTATTGGCAGCCTCAAAAGTGTTCATATGTCAGTTCACAAACCTGATACATCTACAACTTGATGTAGATAAAAGACATCCTTTGGTTCGAATTGTTGTAGTGCTTCAGTACACACTGTAGAGTCTCGGTGACAAACTCTATGATTGGGTTTAAAATCAATTCATCCCTGCTCGTTGTAGAGAAGAATCAGTGCTTCAGACAGATAACGTTGAGGCGCTCTATGGCACGCATAAGTTACAACTCTCCTATAAGTGGACAGTGTTGACAATGTTGGCACCCTTTTGCTGAAATTATGTTAAGTGGACAGCTCTAACTATAACAGGTCGAAGCAAGAGAGGTTGCTAAATAAATGGAACACTTTGACAATAAACTAAACTCCTAAAGCATATATACAAAGTCTGAAGCTTATGTAACTGAAACAATCTTGAACTTGAAACAACTTGCTATTTCAACCAAATTATGGCTACCTATCTGACAAAAGCGCAACAAGGAGAGAATCTAATTCATACAGCCATACATGTTTTAAACTGAACAAGGAATGAAAAGAACCAAAATAATTATGTAATGATTACTTAGTGATTGTTGCTGTATGAAAGTGATAGTTGCAAACCTAAAGTTTGAAACTTGTAGCTTACCCTGATGGCCAATATGCAGCTTCCATATTCTACCACTACTGCTAGCCGAGATGTTCACCAGACTACATATACACTCTTCTACTGCATAGAACATAAAAGAACACCATTATTTCAGGCAAGACATTTCCTGAACAATCAGAGCTAATAGCACTCTTAAAAGGTTGTAGTAGCAAGAAATATTCAATCAAACAGAGGGAATAAGATAACAAAGAGGTTCTGAAACTAAACTGAACTGAAGACACTAAAACAATATGCAGTTATCTGTCGCTGTAAGAACTAATCCTGCATAGAAGAATTTACTAAAGCAACACATACATAGGCTAACTGAAGGCAATATGTTTCTAGATTAAATTGATCTACATACAACAACCCATAACTGCTAGTGCTGTTAGCCAATACAGAGAAATGCTAGAACTGCAGGTGAAGAACAGAACAACAAACATCCAGATTTGAGAACTAGGCTATTTTGTTTCAGGCCAAACACTATTACTCTTTGACAAGATTTTGCATAATGTAGCATACCCTGAAATATGAAACATCGATATGGCTGGCTGCAGTTTCAGGCTAATGTTCTTAGTTTCCTCTTTTCCTTTAGACAATGGTATATACGTATATAAGTAGCTAAGAACAAAGATATAGAAATCTGAACTATAAACTGGGAAGAATCTTGCAAACTTGAAAGGAACTTTTTTATTTTTCAGATAGACAGAAACAACTCATAATATGCTTTCACTTAAATAAACCTAAGAATAGACATAAACAAAAAGTAAAAGCAAAAATAAAATTAATGAACTAGATACATAGCCAAGCTTGAATATTAAAGCATACCAACACTAACACTTAGCAACTATCGAGTCACAGTTTCACATAACACATTAACAATAAATCAATTATTTAGTCAAGGACAATCCTAACGCTACCACCTGTCCAAGCTGACAATCCATTGTTGTAGCAGCCTAGCAGAAGCAAGAAGCGATGCTTGATTTGGAAAGCACGTCCTCCTGACTTCAATCTGATAGGATTAGATTGTTTTTCAGGTGCATCCATTGACTACTAGTATTTTTCTGCATTATCCATTGCTTGTTGCAGTTGCAGGGCCACCACCACCATTCTTACGCACTACACAGTCAAAAGATTCACCCGGCTTCAGAAGTAGGTGATTGCTCACCTGCAGGTTGCAGCATCCTCTGTTTCTGAACAAATACTACTCCTACCACTTCTCTAGCACTGACTACCTGATCTAATACAAACAAAAGATACAAGGTGAGCCTTATGGCCAAGTATTCCTCTCTAATTCTCTCTGAGCTAGAAACAACTTACATCTGTGTCCCTTCAGCTTTATGCGGGATCGAGGGGGATTGTTTCAAGCCTGCCAGGAAGCATCTCATATCATCTGTTAAAGTAGTATTCAAGAAGAGCAGCAAACTACTGAATGTTCCCCTCTGACCTTTCATTACACCACAAATCCTCACCCTCAACACCCTCAATGAACCGCAAATAATTCTAAAATGAACTATAAATCAAACCCCCAAAACATCAAATCCTAAAACAATTTGTCAAAACAAACCCTAATTAACATAAGCACCTACAAGAACACCACCTCATTTGCAAAAATAATCACCAAAATCACTCAACCAAAATCCAACACTCCTATGCCAGGAGACCTCAAACACAAAACTCCCCATCCAAGTGCCATACTCACGCTACTAGTTAAACTAATCACACTAATCGACACTAGAAAATGGATCGAATACAAACATCAGAAAACGAGCAAGGAGATGGAGGTGTGGGAGACCTCTGGAAGACCTCCAACATCGTGATGTGACGGGGTTGCAGGAGATCGCCAGAATAATCGCTGTAGAGGCTCAACCTTGAAGAAATCGCCTCTGCTCTCTTTCCTTGGCGTATGATGCGAGGAATACACACATGCGAGGAGGACATCAACGCCGGGGAGGAGCGGGTCCGTCTCCGCCGCCGCTCCACGAAGCGCTTGCAGCCGACAAGGTCGCGCACCACGAGAAGCTTCTCGCCGATCTCCAGCCAGTGCTCTACCTGCGCCCGCGGCCGTCGGCGGGGCCTCCGTCGCCGCCGCAGCAGCTCCCGCTCCCATCGGTGGAGAAATCCATACTGATTTGGGGAGGAAAGGTGGGTGTGGTGAGGAAGCAGTTGGACAGAGAGTCACGAGGAGGAAGGTGATGGGGAAACGAAACATTCAAAAACCACAAGCACAACAGTGGGCCCTCCGAATCAGAGAGAGAAACGGTTGTGGTATGCCGAACGCACGATGTCCATCCAAAGGCAGCAAATTCGGGTGTCAACACACCACAAAACACACGGGTACAATTTAGCAATTCTGTAATGAATCGCTGCCTTGCTGGTTTCCTTTTGCACCCGCACAAAAGCATATAGCACAGAAAAAGTCGCAAAAAAGAAACTACTATATCGGAGGCGCGGCGGCTGCGTCCTATCGGCAACACCTTCCTCTTCGCGACGGCAGCCTCACCTGTTGCTGCTAGATGGCGTGGCCACAGTAACTCTAGGCCAACCATGGCTACATGGAGGCGATGGCGCGCCTCTCTGCGCGTGGATGGGCGACAGCACGGCCCATCACGCGGATGCCTCTGGCGGCGTTCCCGGCTCGCGCGTCCGCGCCCACGGTGACCCTCGGCGGCGACGTGGCCCCCTTCATCATGTGGATAGCACCGTCGGCGATTCCGCAGCCCGTGCCGGGCGGATGGTGCCCTTCGGTGTTCGGTGGTGTCCTGATGCCGATTTGTCACGGCCTACGGAGATCCATGAGGCAAGGCTACGCGGCAGCCTGGTCTACGCGGATGGCGCACCTCGCGGCACCGTGGCCCAGCCCAGGCGTACTTCTCCAGCGCTGGCACACTAGCGCGGAGGCCAACGACAGCAAATGGCGGCCTCCCCGTGGAAGCGTAGATTGCAGCAGGAGCGGTGGCGGCGCTGCCTTCCTCACTGGCCGCAAGGCTAGCACCGGCTTCCCCTTCGCTACGAACGGCGGCCTCCCCGTGGCTCCCCCATTCTAATTATTGTAAATGTGTCATAGCATTTGTGCTGCAATTATAGTAACTAAATACTCATGTTATAAAAATTATGGTACGATAAATTGCTACTAAGACTATATATAGTCGAAGCAATACGATTTGTTGCAAGCATTGGTAGAACGTATAGTGCACTTTATTGCATTCTCGTAACACGTACATGTACACTTATCCCTTTGCATGGACGTACACCTAAATTAAATGTACACTTGCATTATCGTAATTCAATTTACTGTAATTCATACACAAGCTGGCTAGTGCCTAATATATTGTTCACTCTATTCTCGTAACTTACTAATCATTCTCGTATTTACTTTTATTATTCTCGTAATAGTTGCAAGTTTACACTTTACGCTAATATATGTGTGTATTGTTGCTTGCATTCATCTCAAATTCTCATGTAATTCTACATTGTTGCTGCTGCTGGCATTATGTTCGGTTATTACTGTTAAAAGCCGAAAACCGAACTTACAAACCGAAACCGTTTTTTGCGGTTTTCGTTTTTCTGGAAAACCGATCGGTGACTACAGGCTAGAAACCGAATTATTTTTAACCGAACCGAATCAAACCGAATTGTCGGTTAAAACCGCCTTTATCAGGTCCATATCTCATCCTCTATTCACATCGTTTTGTATCTTTTTGTCACTTGTTTGTACTAGCCTTTATTTTTCTTGACATATTTAGGTCTATATGTTTCAGGGGACTCCTGCACAGCCAGGGTGGCCACGTCGCCTCAAAATCTCCTAGCCGTCCGATCTCCCATCCAATGGCCCAGATCGGTTGAAGTGGATTTCGCTTGAAGCTGCTTCTTGTTTTTTTAGCTGGCTTCTCTGCTTTAAGCCTTGCTTCTTTGGCTTCTCGGTGGAATCCGGACACACTAATATATAACAGCTTCAGCTTCGCGATAGAAAAAAAAACACCGCTCTCGTCTTTCTCTTCCGAACCCGCTCTCTCCCGAACCTGCGATGGGCGACCTGCGACGGGCGGAGCCATGGCGCCCCGGCGGGCGGCGCAGTTGCGGAGCGGCGGCGCGGGAGCGCGACCGACGTGGCCAGGCGGCGCAGGAGGGCGGCACGACAGCGGCGGCGGCCAGGCAGCCCGCGGTGGCGCAGGCGGGCGGCGCGTCGGCGCCGGCGCCGGAGCAGGTGAACTCCTCCCTTCTCCCCCTCCGTCTTCACATTTCGTCACCACGCATGCCCTCGAAGCTGATGTTCACCATATGCCCTAGGGTTAGGGTTAGGGTATGGCAACGACGGCACGCCTCAGCTCCCGCCCTCACCGACGCCACCGACACCGCAGACACCGCTCTCACCCTCCTCTCCCAGCACAGCACAACGAGGGAGAGCACCGGTGCTGGTCGGGCCACGGCTGCTCCGCCGCGCATGGCCTCCTGTGCTTGACTTCGGTGTATTTTATTTTGGATAACATATTTGCCATTGATTACCTGCCAATTTTGTCTACTTGATCTATACATCACCGTTGATTCCCTTGTTTTAAGTGGTTCCGTGCATACAGTTTCAGCTAATTGATCAGTCTTAATTGATTGCTGGTATTTCCTAATTCCACTCAATAGTGCTACAGAGTAAAAATGGCTTCAATTCTGCATGATGGGTTGTTCAGAGAGGCGTACAAGTGCCTGCAGTTTCACCGCAAATTATGCCCTCCTCCCCCTTAGTACAAATAAGAGAAAGGGTGGCTGATGCAAAGGTATATGCCATTTTTTTGGCATACTTTTCTCTCGTCGATATATGTACACTGATTAGTAATAGATTTTTCCTAAATATACAAGGTATGACATATCCGGTGATATTGTTAGTTCAAAGGTGGCTAACCCAGCGTGGCTTCCTCACGTCGTTCCCCTTCTCCTATCATGGTCCTCATCTCTTTATCATGGTTCATGACAGGCGTAATCCCGCCTTATTTCTTGTATGTGTTGTATCTTACCTATCAAGTTTGTATGTCATCTTATTTATGTATTTTTAGTTTCGCTTCATGATGACCGCGGATAAAGAGTGGACTGGTATAGTATACACTCCAAGACTCTTTACACAAATTTAACTCATCCCCATGTTCGCCAACTCTTTGCTGCAATGAAATATGATGTGGTGTTCAAAGTGACAAATAAATCAGGTGTCAACTTCAGAGGTGCGTACGATATGCTTCACATCTATCTATAGATACCTTTCTGCAGGATATCGCTGAATTGCGTATTTGGCATCATCTTTTTCTGTTTTCTGCTCACAGTAATTTTAGATTCATGGAGGTTAAACATTTGTCCATTAATTCCTTCAATTCGTTTCCTACGCAGTTGACTACTTGTTTGTCTCAATTGACTGGTTAGCTGCTCTCCTCCCTGCAAATTAACAAAGGTGCATATTTAATTTATTTTTTTATTTCTAAAACTTAATTAGGCTCATGGAAACATGATTTGTGACTATAGGAATGGGGGGAGAAGAGCAACTAACCCTCTAGCTACAAAGAAGACGGTAATGTCATGCCCTTCAAATCCTACCAAAGTTTGTTATGTGTATGCCTCAAGTCATTTGATGTGATGCCTTGGTTTTTTTGGTACACAATGCTTCCAAGCTTTCCATAATAACTCAATATTATATTATCGCATTACAAGGGATGCCAACGATTAAACACTCACTTTTCTGTTTATTTTCCTTGCTTTGGGTTTCAGGTATGTTGTTAACCTGCTTAGTTTGCTGTATCAACTATTTGCATAGTTTAGTTCAGGAATAAATATATTGTTTATTTGCATGAGCAGTTTTTGTTGTTGTTACTCCTATCCTTGGGTAACAGCTAAAATTGGTTTATTCCTCTATTGATTTCGGATATAATAATTTTTCTTATAGTGAAAAGTAATTTCCTGATAAAGATTATCATTGTCAATGCATGTCTTTGACATAAGAGATGCCAAAGAGTAAACACTCATTTTTTTTGTTCATTTTTCTTGCTTTCAATTTCAGATATGGTTGTTCAACTGGTCTGGTTAGGTCCATCTTCATATTTCACTCTAACATCTATTTGTGTGGTTTAGCTCAGCAATAAATAGGTGGTTTATCAGCGCTTCACTCTACCCTCTAGACCAGCATGCTCTGCTAACTAACACCTTACAGTTTGCACCATTCCTTTACTGTTGTTCATTTTCTTTATTCCCTTTTTTGAATTTTCAGTATTTGGCTTAATAATATTTTTTGAGATATAGATATCAGTTATACAGTGATATTATTATCCCCGTCACTCCATGATCTTATGTTGATCTCATTTGCATCCCGTTTTCATATTTTGTGTGTATATAATAGGACTCTTCATTCACCAGGAAGTAGGCGCTACAAAGTGTGAGCCCTCGCCTTGCCCAGTGCAGTTCACCCCTGAAGCCATCATGTCTGCCGCCTCGCACAACCCTAGCGCAGCCGGCCTCGCCCTATTCCGCCACCGATGGCGTCGGCTGTGAGGGCGCACTAGGAAGGCGAGTTCTCCGGTGCTGCCAACGAGGAGGTGAGCGCTCGCTTTTCCTAAATCTAGCTGTTTCCACTCCTGTGCGGCCACACTGTATTTGCTTGTCGCTTGATGCTTTGATATGGCTCATCTCGCGGGCCGCGACTAGGGCTTCCTTAGATGTTCTGATGAAGCGTTGCCAATATTTTGGCTTGACACGATGGGATTACAATCACTATACTGTAAACTGCCTTACTCGTTGGTATTATTTGTCCTTAATTTTGCATCTTTGGATTTGTCAAATTTTGATACATAATATTCATGACTGTTGGATGAAATGAAGGATAGATGGGACTATGGGAGAAATTTCTTCATGATTTTGATCTGAAAAATCTTTTATTTTAAGTTCAGAGCACATATCCATTCCAAGTATGTTTTCATTGTCTTAGTTAAATACTTTGTATGCTAATTATACGATTGATGCATTTTGAGAGGATGACAAAGATTCATAATGTTCTTCAATTAGAACTATTCATGATCAAATAGAAATTGAATGTTGTTAGCATCACGTTAAATTATTGATTTTAAATCTCTATTCCTAATAAAACTAAACTGGAATCATCAACACTGTCGCTTTCTCCCGACTTGCGCGTGCTGTAGCTTTTTTCTTATTTGAATTTGCTGTAGTTTTTTTTTTCTAAAATATGCTTGCTGTTCTGGTAGCTGCAATCCAACTCGACGCTGCCAATTGGCTAACCTTCATGTTGTGATGATTGTTGTTGTCAGGTTTGTTGGATTGAGATGTGGATCAACATCTTCACTGTGCTATACTCTGCGACTGCATTGTGATTGGTATTTGTAGATCAATATTGTCCCAGTTAGAAGGTAACTGATACATGAACTGGTCTCTATGCTCTCACGGTAAGTGTTTGTGGTTTTGCTTCTTTTGCCTGTAGGAACTGATCAATGGATGTGTGATCCTAATGGGCTTGTGTCCATACTTCGGTGTCGTTGGGTTAACGCTGCTGCTCTAGGTCAGTGTTGTCCTCATGCTGTACATCAGGTAGCACACTGTGTGAGTCATGTTGCGCTGATGCTGGGAACACCAGCAGCTAGCGGCTGCTGATCCTGTCAAGACCTCGCCGTTGCCAGAGGTACATAATTGAAATTGCTGCAGTTTTTTTTCATGTCTATATATCCCATGGCTCTGAAATTGTAACTTGGAGTACCATTTCATATTTCTTATGGAAAAAATTCCATCTAAATTTTGTATGAAAATTTCTAGGTACTAGAAATGGACTAGCATTTTCTATTTCAATATGCTGAAATTTAACCCTACCATGAAATAGTCTCACATGTCTCAGACTACTATTGAACTGTCTTCAAACCCAAAACTGAATATCTGATTATTTTTTCAGGGAAGGAAAACATAAGCTCGACTAAATTTTAGAGCTCTGTCAAGAGTTAAACAAACAATAACTGAAAATTATCCGACATATATTAACATTTTTTATTAAAACTGCCCAATAGAAACAACTCAACTTCAACGTTGGAATGTGTCTACCATGCAACATATATGTGACATATTAATTGCATCCTTTCAGTGCCACGTAACCATTTACCAAACATTAGGTGTCATAATAAATTATAAACTCACACATCACCACAAAATTTCGCAAACTCTTACTATCCAACATAATATTCATTAATATGACCCGAACATATAATTCAGGTAACTTTGCGGGGTTTGGTTTTGCTAGGATTTTCTTGATCAAATTATGACTTAATAAATCCAATCCAACTGCTCCTTAGAGCCACTGATTGCTAACCATATCAGGCATCATAGCCGGCCTAACTACATCATCTTAGCATGTCTCAATTTTCCACGGTGAGTTTGCTTCAGTTCAGACATGGTTTGAGTTATTTTTGTTCACAACAGATCGACCGATTTGGATCTCTCTGTAACTGTTATGACACATATAGTCCCCTTCTTTATTTTCCTTTTTATAAGACGAAAAATCAATTACCATGCTATTGATAGGTTTGAAATAATTTGTTATATTACTCCTTGCAGTCAATCATATAGGGACCAGTTCTCAGTTTCTTTGGCACACTAATCAATTCCTTGTGTTATTTAGTATAGCTCCAGAAGGGACTTCAGCTTTACTAGGGGAGGAGTTAGGATTTGTAGAGCTGTTTTTTTCGAGGGGCCAGATTGTGTTGACACCATACAAATTTTACTTGGATCTTTTGTATAATTTTCTGGTCCAGTAGAATTTTTTTTATCACCTGGATCTTCTAGAACTAAACCAATGTGTGATGTTATTTTGCATCAGCTTAACTATATATATAATGTGATCAAGGTAGATTACCTATTATATATGAGGTGGTCAAAGCAATAGGCCTTGAAAATATCCAAATCAAAGGTATTAACATTAGAGTATGTGTCATGATATGTTAAAATCAGAGGACTGGATTCGCTGGAGGAATTTCGCTTTTGACAAGAGTAGAACACAATCATAGGTACATAAGGAAGGTAGGCTATGTTTGTCTCATCATTGATTATTTTATTATCTGTGACTAGGTAGCATGCCTGTGCGTTGCTACGGGACAAATTTGTATACTAAAAATATACAAACCGCATGTAAAAACACATAGACCGCACACATATCTTATATGCCATGAAATTAAATACCGACATTAAACTGATATTTAATCTAAAAGATAATGTTCATAAAATTAATACAATTACACTTAACTATTGTGCGCCACCCCCCCCCCCCCACAAAAAAAATATATGACTTGTGACTCGATCAAGCATCTAATCATACCGTTCATATGTTCACACTGAAGTCTACACTTTTTAAGACCGAAACCTCAACACTGCTAACCAAGAGCTTCATTTTAAGGATGCGCATAAAAATTCTGCTACCTTTACTTGAAAGTCCTACCTCAAGACAAAATTTTGACATTCAACCTTGAAGCCAACATCATTTAGAATATTGTATATCAAAACCTGGCACCAGAGACCTTCCAACTATAAATTTTGTATATACCCTAACCATATCCGACCTTAGATTACATAGTAACGCTTACAAATTCTTAGAAAAGGTGTAGTTATCTTTCAAGTGTGCATGTACAAATGATTGAACATTCCAAAAACCAATTTCCCTGCAATTATAAATTCATAACTACGCGAGAGATGCAGCCATCATGGCGTGGTGCTGAAGACATTTATAACATCAAAACCATGGAATGCTCCATTGCAATAGTTGCATCTTAGGCAGTATATAAAGAGCCGCAGGCACATCAAATTCATCGAACTGTGTCATGATCTCTACAATTGAATTGGCAAGCACTGAAATCATGTCATGGGAAGCAGGATTAGCAAATGCACAAATACAGTTTGAGCCCGCGCAAGTGGCATAAGATTTAGATGTTTTTATTGTGCCAACATACCAAGAGGATCATATGTTGGTGAGGTGATGTACTGCCAGCAGTGCTTGCTTTTTAATACACTTCCATTCGTCAAACTTGTAAGATAATCATAAGCCTGGAAACATAAATTGAGATAAGCATTGCATTGCAATATGTCATTTGAACACACCAATTTAATATGAAACATGAGACTGAAAAGTTCCACTAATTTTATTTTGACAGTAAATACGACTTTATTTTTATTTATTCAGAGATTTCACACAGATATAATACAACTATATAGAATTTTCAAAATAATATATTTTAATGATTAGTTGCTAATCCAATATTTGTTTTATTATTATTACAAATGTAGTATTTTGTCGGCCACATGACAGCTGATAGGGGTCCTGTCAACACCTAGCTAGCCGATTGGCCCCTATCGGTTATCCAGCGGCCACAGCCGACTGGGCTCATGACGCGGCTTTGATACAACAGTACTATGGGACCTATCGGCCGATAGGGTCCCATTGGCCATCGAGTAGATAACAAGCCCTAAATATCAGCTCGCAGCTCTTCTTCCTCGCACACTCTCTCTCTCTCTCTCTCTCTCTCTCTCTCACCGCCACTGCCCCTCTCGGACGCCGTCGTGCTGCCCGCTGTTGCCTTCACTGGATTCAGCGGAGGCCGCCCCGCCCCCATCGTCTGCCCGCCGCGGCTGTCACCGCACCACCAGCCCTTCTTTGTGGCGTATATTCTGGTGTGAGGCCTATTGGCCTCAGGAGGGCTGACAAGCCTATCAACGCGATGGACAATGACTGACACGTCATCGCCACAAAGGTCAATCGGCTGACGAGTGGCCGATAACCCCCACATCGGCATTCGAGCAGCTAACAGGGTGCTAAACCCACAATTTATGTGCAACAACTTCTAGGTTTGCATTTAAGCATTAAAATATTATTTTAAAGAATGCCCAAATATATATAGCCAACTGTTATGGTTGGCCGAACATACCAGAGGAAAAGGGGCCATAGTGGCTAGGAGTAGGGGACACAGCCGCATAGCTTGGCCCAAGAGTCTAGTTGATTTTGGTTTGAGTGTCAGATTTAGAGTCTGTTAGCAGTTGAGTATTTTTAGGAGTTTTGTTACTTCCTTGTAAACAGCCGGCCTATATGGTCTAGTTTGAGTGAATGAAGAATCCAGCCTGGGATTGAGATTCAATCTCCCTTGGGCCCCCGGGCGTCTCTTTCTCTCTGCCTCGTCTCCTTCCTGCGCCGCCTCCCTGCCCTAGCAGCAGCACGGCGCCCTCACGTCGCCGTCCCTCCAAGCGTCCACCATCCTTCTCCCCTCCATACTTCCTGCGCAGCAAGGGTCACCGTACCAATCTGGTATCGGAGATGTCCTCTGGTACTGGGACTCCGGTGATCTCTCCCCCAGCCTCCACCACCGCCCCACAAGCCCCTGGCGTCTCCACGCCGGTGCTCTCCTCCGCTGCCCTTGTGTCCACCACGGCTCCGGTCGTCCACCTCCCATCCTCCACGCCCACCACCTCCGATGCCATCGCGGCGGCTCTCTACGGCCTCTAGCAACAGTTCCACATCCAATTCAGCGCCATCAACACGCGACTCTCGGCGCTTGAGTGCCAGCTTGCCTCGCTGCCGCCCGCATCGTTCCCATTCGGCCTTCCCGGCTACGGCGGCGTGCCACAGCTACAGGCGCCGTCGTCCAGCGGGGTGCCTCTCATCACGGCATCCGGCGTCGTGGTTTCGCCGCTGTCCGCGTTGCTGTCGTTGTTTCCATCTGTTCCGCCACCCATGTCCACACTGTTCGCAACCGTGCCACCGCCCCCACCCATCCAGCCTTCCTCCATCCCCGCCACCACCACCACCACCTCACGTCCTGTGCCCATCACCCACATCCAATTTCCCCACTCCTCTTCCCCGATCCCATCCGTGTCCCAGATCATGCAGGGACCGACACACTCCCCCAACCCAGCACCATCCACCGCCGCCCCTGCTGCACCTCATGATCACCCCATGCTTCGCTACCAAAAAATGTCGTTCCCTGCCTATGACGGCGAGGTGGAACCGCTCGGGTGGCTGAACAAATGCGAGCAGTTCTTTCGCGCCCAGCGCACGCCCGATGCTGATCGCAAGAGCGGGCGCGGGCGAGATCTTGTGGGCAAGGAGGATCCGACAGTGAAAATCCTATATTTGCCTGGATCGCGCCGTCTATATCTCATGTGTGTTGTGATCCCCTGTCTCTAACTCATGCGGAAACACCTGTTGGATCCGCTGTATTGGGCAGACCGCGTGCTGTGATGGAGCACGGGGCTGGGCCCAGCAGACGCATGGAGGTGAACCGACGGACCAAAAAATACATATCGCACGAAGCCACTGTCCTGGTTTTAGTCTTTTTAGATTTGTAAGATATGCTGCAACTTCATGCATAGAGTTCTAAATGCCAAAAAAACATTGTAGTTTATATGTTCAAGCACATTCCTAGCCACTGTAATACCATATTTCGGATCACTAACAGTAGAGACCACATATAATTATGTCTTTAGATGGCTCTGTTTTGGTGACATCTCACATGCATGAGCATCTGTACTGAAATATCAGATTCTGGATCGAATTGTCCTTACAGTTGAATATGTTTTAGTACTACTATTAGATAGCATGGACCTTGTGTAGTGTACCAATTACATTAGACAACATACAAATCTTAGGTATCCTCCCTTTGGTCTCACTGCAGGTGTCACTTGAGAGAAGTAACCATTTTCTAGGTAATCGATAATGGCACACCAAAAATAATAAGGTAAAAGGCAAAGATGAAACAACAAACTGAATTTGGAGAAGGTTTAACAATTTAATTAAGTAGCAATGTATATATGTATTTGTAGTTCATGAGAGACAAATAAGTACCATGTCCACTTACTGATAACTCACTCACCATCATGTCCTTATTTGCGTCGTATTTCTTGTTGGTCCCTCCACCCTGGCCGCCGACGGCAGTAGCTTCTCTAGTGATGGGCTCATGAATACTGCCTTCTCCCTGGTCTTCCTCACAACGACTGCACTGCTGCCCACAAGAGCATACATTGGAAGATGAGTTCAGGCAGCAGCTAAATTCACAATATACAGGCAAACCAACTACAAGTTCAGGAAGCAGCTAAATTCACAGCATATAGGCAAACCAGTTAGAAACACTCGGAGACAGACTCAGTTTTCATAGCATAGTGAAAGAAAAAAGTATACTGCCTTGTCTTGATTTTCACCGAACACCCACCGCGCTCGCCAAGGAGAGTTTCGTACCTTCATACCAGGCTGTGGTGATGGTGCATGACAGGCACAGCGACCCTGCGCTCATCGCTCTCCCATGCAGCGGCGATGTCGATGAGATCCCCGAGCCGGTGGAGCACGCCGACGAGGACAGACCATGGTGACTCCATCGAGGTGCGCCTCCGGTCATCCTCCTCCCCACCGCCACTTGCAACTTCATATCCGAGGGCTTGGGGTAATGGCTGGGGACCTCGGTGCGACTGACCATCCACCTCGAGGTTGATCTCCGTGCCAACCATGGCGGCGCACGCCTGTCTGTCTCAGATTCACGCGATCCAGGATCACAGGGAGAGGCGGCGGCGCGAGGAAGGGGCAGGGACGATCTGATAGCATGGGATGGGGAGGATTCGCACGGCGTGGGGAACCGGAGAATCGCACCGCGTGGGCAATGAGTCATGCGGGGCGATGGGGTCACACGGGAGGCACTGCGGGGTCCGGGACTCCGGGGCGGGGGCGGCTGAAAGCCCTTGTTTGGTTTCGGTTAATTGATGAAACCTATTTGGTCTAATCCTACTGCTAAGCATGTGTGTAGCTTATAAGAAAGGATTGTGACCAAGCCAAGTGGTGGAGCTAGCAAGGTGGCAACCATGAAGGTTAGTGGCCACAAGCACTCAAGAGATCAAGTGCTCTATCATTGGTGAAATGAAGAAGAGAAGAGATGGAGCAAAGAGGCCCGAAGGCAAAAGTATAACCTATAGGGCGCTTTGTTTTGGTGATCAACACACTTAGCGAGTGTGATCACATTTAGGATAGATAGCCGTACTATTAAGAGGAGATTATTCACGGCTTATGCGGTGTTCAAGTCCACTAGGTGTTCTCTAACATATCGATGATATAGACCTAGTGAGTGACTAACTAAACCATTGGAAAATGCTTTGCAATAATGCTAACACACGTGCACAACTGTTGAAACACTTTGGTGTTGGCGCATGGGAGCAAGAGTAGAAGTTAGAATTTGAAAGATGCTGAGTTGGGGGCATCGGACGCTGCTGACGGCAGCATCCGATGCTGGCAACAGACGCTGAGATATCACTGTTGCAGAATCCGATGCAAGTGACATGGCGCGCGCTAGCTTTCCAGGGAGCATCGGATGCTGGCCTGCATCCGATGCAGAACCATCGGATGCGTCCGATGTGTTTTGGAGCATTCTGGAACCTTTCTGTTGTGTCATCAGACGCAGGGGTTGAGCATCCGATGCTATCGTTCCGGCACATCCGATGTGGCGCCAAAAAGAGCTAAATCGTGCAGTGGCATCAGAGCGACCGATGCCTGGCATCGGCGCGTCCGATGTCACATTAACCGTGGTGCGAAGGGATATGACCGTTGGGATCTAACGGCTCAAATTCATACCAGGGGGACACGTGGTGCTCTTCGGAGCATCGGACGCTGGGGTAGCGTCCGATGCCTCTGTTTCGGGCCCAACGGCTAGGCCGACTTATGTGGCCTATTTAAGGGGCTTGGCCGGCTTGCTAGGTTTTACTCTTGCACATTTTGATTCCTAAGCATTCTAGTGAGCATTGGCAAGCCTCCCAACTCATCTCCCAAGTTGTTTTGATCAAACCAAGTGAGATTGAGTGATCTAGTGCGTAATTTGAAAAGAGTTCAATCTAGTGGCACTAGTTCTTCGCATCGACATTGAGTTTTCTTGTTACTCTTGGCATTTGCCGGTGCCTAGATGGCTTGGAGGTGTTGAGGTGGTTGATTGGCAAGATTGGTGATTGTTCTTGGCCACCACCGAACGTGATTGTGAGAGGTTTTGGAGCCTCACCTCGCCGGAGCGGCAAGAGGCATCCTTAGTGGATTGCTCGTGTTATTGAGCTACCTCACTAGCGGTAGATTCTTGTGGCGCTCTTAGTGAGCTTGGCTTTGCGCTGATTAGCCACCGGATCACCTAGTGTTGGTCGACACAACGGGGAGTAGCGTGCCGGCAAGCACGTGAACCTCGGGATAAATCTTGGTGTCCCGTGTGCTTATTGTGATTGATTCCACATCTTGGTGATAGGTCTTCATATTCATATTCTTGGTGATTGGCATCACAAGCGGATTTTAGCGGTGATTGGTTCTCTACTAGGCGATCCCGAAGGCTCGGTGATACTACCTCTATCTAGCTCATTTACTTTGTGTATTTACATTGAGCTATTTCACTTGTGTAGATACTATCACTTGTTGTATATCTCTTGTTCTATTCCTTGTGTAGCTAGTTGTGACTAGCTTGCTTAGTCTATCTATTGCACACACTTGTCTCATATACTTTGTGTATATCATACTTGTACTAGAGCTAGATAGCTTTATTCCGCATTTGATATTAGCTCTAGTTGATCGTGTGACATAGAAATATTAGGTAGAATTATTGGATAGGTGGCTTGCAACACACTATTAGGCTAGCGCAAAAAGCTTCGCCATTTGTTATACTAATAGTGTTTGCCTAAGTAATTTTGTAGATTTTTAATTAGGCTATTCACCCCCCCCCCCCTCTAGCCATTTTGGACCTTTCAAGTGGTAGTGGAGCCGTGGTCACCGTTTGTTTGAGGCTTAACATCCTCCGGTGTTACAATGGCTCAAATAAACTATATGGGGAAGCCACCACATTTTGACGGCACCAACTTTGATTGTTGGAAGAGGAAGATGTGTGCATTCACAAGAGGAATGAATAGAAAGATATGGGATGTGATTGAGCATGACTTTGCAATAATTGATCCCACAAGTCTCACTCCTAGAGAAGAAGAGAAGCTTCAATGGAATGATGTGGCAATCAACTTGTTCTATGAAGCATTTGACACAAAGGTGTTTAAGCAAATCAAGGACCTTGAAAGAGCAAGTGAGATATGGGAGAGATTGGAGGAAACATATGAAGGAACCAAGGCGGTCAAGGGAGCCAAGCTATATATTCTCAAGGACAAGCTCGCCATGTTCGAGATGCAAGATGATGAAAGCATACCGGAGATGTTTCACCGGTTGCAAGTCATTATCAATGACTTGAAGGCCTTGGGAGAGAAGGTAGAGGACAAGGACTTTTATCACAAGTTCTTGAGATGCTTGCCACCAAGGTTTGATACTTTGGTGACTATCCTAGTGAGGGAAGGATTGGATACGGTAACCCCAAACCAAGTACTAGGTGATGTGGTCACACAAGACACATACCGTGTGGAAAGGAATGAGGGAGCCCAAGAAGAAGAAAAGAAGAAGAGGACCGTGGCATTCAAAGCTTCATCCTCCAAGAGCAAGAGCAAGGGCAAGTCAAAGAAGGAAGAAAGTGATGATGAAGCTAGTACAAGTCCAAGTGAAATGGATGATGAAGAAATGGCTCTCTTTGTGAAGAGGTTTGGCAAGTTCATGAAGAAGAAGGGTTATGGAGCAAGAAAGAGAAGAGATTCAACAAAGAGCACAACTAAAAAGTGCTATAGATGCAAGAGCAAGGATCACTTCATTGCGAATTGTCCACAATCTAGTGATGAAGATGATGATGACAAGAAGAACAAGAAGAAGAAAGACAAGAAAGAAAGAAAAGAAAAGAAAGAGAAGAAGATGGGAAAGAAGAAGGGTGGTTCCTATGTTGTGACATGGGATAGTGATGCTTCCTCAAGCGATGATGATGACTCTAGTGATGATGAGAGGAAGATCACGAAGAAGAAGGCTATGGCTAGTCTTGCAATATCAAGCAAGCCTTCTATCTTCAACACTCCATCGACATGCTTCATGGCTAAGGCCACTAAGGTATCATCCTATGAGAGTGATAGTGAGAGTGATAGTGATGATGATGAGGAGTACTCAAAGGAGGACCTCATGAGCATGCTACAAGATGCTCACTCTTACATTGAGACTAAGAGGAAGGAGTGCAAAGAATTGCGCAAGGCCAACAAGGCTCTTGAGCAATCCTTTGATGACCTCAAGTCTACTCATGAGAGGCTAGAGGAAGCCCATGAGAAGCGTGATCAAGCTCACACTAGGCTTAAGGAAGCCCACTCCTCCCTCCTTGATCAAAGTAAGATTGAGGATGTTGTAGAGACATGCAATGTAGGAGTAACATGTGATATTCTTGATGAATCTTTTTATGCTCCTATTATTGTTGCTCCCACCAATGCATCATCATCATCTAGCTCAACTAAAATGCCTACTTCTACTACATGTGATTCATCATTAGTGGTAGAGAATGAGAACCTTAAGAACAAGGTGTATGAGCTCACTCATGCTTTAGGCAATGCCTATGGTGGAGATGCCCGCTTGCTTAAGTGCTTGGGTAGCCAAAGATGTCCACTCAACAAGGAGGGACTTGGCTATACCCCCAAGAAGGGCAAGGCCGCTTTTGCTCCTCACAAGACTAGTTTTGTGAAGAGCAATGGTCGGTATTGCTATAATTGCAAGCAATCCGGGCACATAGAGCAAAATTGCTTTAACAAGAACAAGAATAGGAACAATGCTCATGTTTCATCCATTAGACTTGATTCTTGTTATATGCTTACAAAGGGCACTAATGGTGTGAAGGCTAAGTATATTGGTGCACCCATGGTTGGCCCAAGGAAGAAGGCAATTTGGGTGCCCAAGAGCTTGGTGACTAATCTTGGAGGACCCAAAAAGATTTGGGTACCTAAAATTAATTGATCTCTTTGTAGGTAGATTATAAAGCGGGAGGAAGTCATTGGGTGCTTGATAGTGGGTGCACTCAACACATGACCGGAGATGGTAGAATGTTCAAATCAATCAACACTAGTGGCAATGATCATGCGGATGCTATCATATTTGGTGACAACAAGAAAGGCAAGGTCAAAGGCTTGGGCAAGATTGCAATATCCAATGACTTGAGCATCTCCAATGTGCTATTAGTGGAATCTCTCAACTTCAACTTGTTGTCCGTGGCACAATTATGTGCTTTGGGATTCAAATGCATATTTGGTGTCGATGATGTGGAGATAGTAAGTGTTGATGGAAGTGATTTGGTCTTCAAAGGATTTAGATATGAGAATCTTTATTTGGTGGACTTTGATGCAAGTGAAGTTCAATTGACAACATGTTTGTTCACCAAATCAAGTATGGGTAGGCTATGGCATAGGCGCTTGGGACATGTTGGAATGAAGCAACTAAAGAGGCTAGTGAAGAATGACATGGTTAGAGGACTAAAAGACGTTCATTTTGAAAAGGACAAGCTATGTAGTGCATGCCAAATGGGAAAGCAAGTTGGAAATACCCATCCAAGCAAAGGAATGATGAGCACTACACATGCACTTGAGTTATTGCACATGGACTTGTTTGGACCAACTACATATGCAAGTATTGGAGGAAACAAGTATGGCTTTGTGATAGTGGATGATTATACAAGATACACATGGGTCTTCTTTCTCGTTGACAAGAGTGAAGTGTTTGGCATATTCAAAACCTTTGTCAAGAGAAGTCAAAATGAATTTGATAGAAAAATCAAGAAAGTGAGAAGTGACAATGAAAGTGAGTTTAGAAACACAAGAGTTGATGAGCTATGTGATGAGTTTGGAATCAAACATCAATTCTCGGCCAAGTATACACCTCAATCCAATGGGATAGTTGAAAGGAAGAATAGGACACTCATTGATATGTCAAGATCCATGCTTAGTGAATACAATGTGAGTGATTCCTTTTGGGCCGAAGCAATCAACACGACATGCTATTATAGCAACCGACTCTATTGTCACCCTCTATTAAAGAAGACACTATATGAGCTCCTCGATGATAGAAAGCCCAACATTGCATATTTCCGGGTCTTTGGATGCAAGTGCTACATATTGAAGAAGGGCACAAGACTTGGCAAGTTGGAAAAGAAGTGTGATGAAGGGTTACTACTTGGTTACTCCACTACAAGCAAGGCATATAGAGTGTGGAACAACACATCAAGAATAGTTGAAGAAGTCCATGATGTTGAGTTTGATGAAACCAATGGCTCACATGAAGAACAAGATAATCTAGATGATGTGAGAGGAACACAATTGGTAGAAGCTATGAAAAACATGGACATTGGTGATATAAGGCCAAAGCAAGTGATTGACATCGAAGATGACAAAGATCAAGTGCTCTCTCCTCCAACCATGCATGACAATGATGTTGCAAGTTCTAGTGGTTCTCAAGATCAACAAGATGCTAGTGCAAGTACAAGTGCCCAACCGCAACAAGTGCTCCAACCAATACATATTGCAAGAGATCATCCTTTGGATCAAATTGTTGGTGACATAAGAAGAGGAGTGCAAACAAGATCAAGATTGGCATCCTTTTGTGAACACTACTCATTCGTATCATCTATTGAGCCAACCAAGATTGATGAATCTTTGATGGATGTTGATTGGGTAAATGCAATGCATGAAGAGTTGAACAACTTTACCCGCAATAATGTTTGGGAATTAGTGGAAAGACCAAAGAATACAAATGTGATTTGCACAAGATTGGTCTTCCGGAACAAGCAAGATGAAGATGGCATAGTTGTAAGGAACAAAGCAAGATTGGTTGCACAAGGGTACACTCAATTAGAAGGTATTGACTTTGGAGAAACCTATGCACCAGTTGCTAGATTGGAGGCCATAAGAATCTTACATGCATATGCTTGTGCTCATAACATCAAGCTCTATCAAATGGATGTAAAGAGTGCTTTTCTCAATGGATTCATCAATGAGCTAGTGTATGTTGAACAACCTCCCGGATTTGAAGATTTGAAGAAGCCCAACCATGTGTACAAGCTCAAGAAGGCATTATATGGGTTGAAGCAAGCACCAAGAGCATGGTATGAAAGATTGAGGGATTTCTTGCTATCAAAGGGTTTCAAGATGGGGAAGGTTGACACCACACTCTTCACCAAGAAGATTGGAAGTGACTTGTTTGTGTTGCAAATCTATGTGGATGACATCATATTTGGACCAACCAACCAAGACTTTTGTGAAGAGTTTGGAGAGATGATGGCTAAAGAGTTTGAGATGTCTATGATTGGAGAGCTTAGTTACTTCCTTGGTCTACAAATCAAGCAAATGAAGAAAGGCACATTTGTTAGTCAAGGCAAGTACATCAAGGACATGCTCAAGAAGTTTGGGTTAGATGAAGAAAAAGCAATAACCACTCCAATGGGCACAAATCGACATTTGGATAGTGACTCTAGTGGTGACATGGTGGATCAAAAGCTATATCGGTCAATGATTGGAAGCCTACTCTATGTGACCGCATCAAGGCCGGATGTCATGTTTAGTGTGTGCATGTGTGCAAGGTTCCAAGCTTCACCAAGAGAAAGTCATTTGAAGGCAACCAAAAGAATATTGAGATATTTGAAGCACACTCCTAATGTTGGACTATGGTATCCCAAGGGCTCTCAATTTGAATTGATTGGATACTCGGATTCCGATTATGCGGGATGCAAGGTGGATAGGAAGAGCACATCGGGCACTTGTCAATTGCTTGGAAGATCACTTGTCTCATGGTCATCAAAGAAGCAAAATAGTGTTGCACTCTCCACCACCGAAGCTGAATACATATCCACGGGTAGTTGTTGTGCACAATTGCTATGGATGAAAGCAACATTGCAAGATTATGGAGTCAAGTTTGGACAAGTCCCATTGCTATGTGATAATGAGAGCGCCGTCAAAATAGCCACCAACCCGGTTCAACATTCAAGAACAAAGCACATTGACATAAGACATCACTTCATTAGAGATCATCAAGCAAAGAAAGACATATCTATTGAGAGTGTGGGCACCGATGATCAACTTGCCGATATCTTCACCAAGCCACTAGATGAAAGAAGGTTTTGCAAGCTAAGGAATGAATTGAATATCCTAGACTTCTCCAACATGAGTTGAATGCACCCCCACTTATGACATGCCTATCCTCCAAGAAAGCAAAGGTGAAATTGTTTGGCATGTGCATTCATTCTTATTAGGTTGTGATCTAGTTCATATAGCCATCACATTGCTTATTTAAGCTCATTCATGGTAAATCAAATGAATTTGAAGTATATATGGTACCACTATTGCTTCTATGTTTGACTTGATCTAGTGGTAGCATATAACTTGTTTGTGAGCTTGTAACTCTAGTGTTTGGTCTAGTAAGTGAGCAATGGGTGTTTAACCAACATGAGTAAGATAACCATTGTAAGATGTGTGAAGAAGCTTACTCTAGAGCAAACCGTGTTAAATATCCTATGCTCATGAGCTAGATTAAGCCATAACTTGACTTAGTTTGATCCCCACATCTCCAGATTGCCTCCTTTCATTAAAACCTGCCCCACTTTTATGATAATTGTTGACAAAGGGGGAGAAAATGATGACAAAGATATGAGGGAGAAATGCTAAGATAAAATGCTAAGTAAACCTTCAAGTGCTTCAAATGGGATCAGAGCATACAAATAAGGGCAGCAAGCTCATAAACATGAATGTTGCATTTGAAATGTGCATACTCATTGCAATACAATGCATAAGCGATTTATTTTGATATTCATGCTTATATGGTGAATGCTAGTGTTAGAACATGCTTGATGATATGCCTCACTAGCATGAATAGGTCGATAACTAGACATACTTGTATTTTTGTATTTTCAAGTGGTTCAAGAGCCTTATTTTAATGATGATCTCACGAGGTTCTTGAGTTTTGATGTATGTCTAGTAATAAATGGTGCTAAGGATGGTATAACATGTGCACTCCGATTGGTATCACGCTTCAAAGGTCCATTCTTATGCCTTAGCATCATCATTGGTAGTATTGCTTACCCACATTTCATATCCATACATATGTGCCAAATCTAGAACCAAACTATATAGCACATATGTAGGGGGAGCCAATACTATCAATGTGGTCACTTAAATTTAAATCACATATCTTTGAATAGGTTGTCATCAATTACCAAAAAGGGGGAGATTGAAAGCCCTTGTTTGGTTTCGGTTAATTGATGAAACCTATTTGGTCTAATCCTACTACTAAGCATGTGTGTAGCTTATAAGAAAGGATTGTGACCAAGCCAAGTGGTGGAGCTAGCAAGGTGGCAACCATGAAGGTTAGTGATGGCCACAAGCACTCAAGAGATCAAGTGCTCTATCATTGGTGAAATGAAGAAGAGAAGAGATGGAGCAAAGAGGCCCGAAGGCAAAGGTATAACCTATAGGGCTCTTTGTTATGGTGATCAAGAGTACACTTAGCGAGTGTGATCACATTTAGGATAGATAGCCGTACTATTAAGAGGAGATTATTCACGGCTTATGTAGTGTTCAAGTGCCACTAGGTGTTCTCTAACATATCGATGATATAGACCAAGTGAGTGACTAACTAAACCCTTGGAAAATGCTTTGCAATAATGCTAACACACGTGCACAAGTGTTGAAACACTTTGGTGTTGGCGCATGGGAGCAAGGGTAGAAGTTGGAATTTGAAAGATGCTGAGTTGGGGGCATCGGACGCTACTGACGGCAGCATCGGACGCTGGGCCAAGCGTCCGATGGGAAACCCTAACTGCTGACAATTGTTGAAGGAGCATCGGATGCTGGCAACGGACGCTGAGATATCACTGTTGCAGAATCTGATGCAAGTGATGTGGCGCGCGCTAGCTTTCCAGGGAGCATCAGATGCTGGCCTGCATCCGATGCAGAACCATCAGATGCGTCCGATGTGTTTTGGAGCATTCTGGAACCTTTCTGTTGTGTCATCGGATGCAGGGGTTGAACATCCGATGCTATCGTTCCGGCGCGTCCGATGTGGCGCCGAAAAGAGCTGAATCGTGCAGTGGCATCAGAGCGACCGATGCCTGGCATCGGCGTGTCTGATGTCACATTAACCGTGATGTGAAGGGATATGACCGTTGGGATCTAACGGCTCGAATTCATACCAGGGGGACATGTGGTGCTCTTCGAAGCATCGGACGCTGGGGTAGCGTCCGATGGCCCCGACACCGGCGCGTCCGATGCCTCTGTTTTGGGCCCAACGGCTAGGCCGACTTATGTGGCCTATTTAAGGGGCTTGGCCGGCTTGCTAGGTTTTACTCTTGCACATTTTGATTCCTAAGCATTCTAGTGAGCATTGGCAAGCCTCTCAACTCATCTCCCAAGTTGTTTTGATCAAACCAAGTGAGATTGAGTGATCTAGTGCGTAATTTGAAAAGACTTCAATCTAGTTGTCACACCCTGAAATTTTGCATTTCTTAAATTAGAGTTAAAATGGTTTAATTATAATTTTTTGTGCTCATAAAATGTAGGTAAATAAAAATTTTCTCTAAATTAAAATTTATCCTAGGGTTTAGAAACATGTTTGTGCATTCATGTTGGTGCATTTGAGTTTTTGTGATGTGTGGTTTTAGCTAAAATTCAAATTGAATTCAAATTTCCTTTGAAAATGTTTTGAAAAAGGTTTTTGAAATAAAGGAAAAAGACAAAACTCTTCACTATCACCTCCTCTGCGGTTTTGGCCCGAAGGCCCAGCTTCTTCCCTCACCCTCACTGCTTTCAGCCTGCTCCCACTCTTCCCTTTCCTCCCTTTTCCTCCGGCCCAAGCAGAGCCAGAGCCCGTGCGCAGTCCTTCCCCTCCTCTCTTTGTTTTCAGCTCGCGCTGGCCCAGCCGGCCGCTCCTTCACTCCCCTTCACGCAAGCCCAACCGCATCATCCCCGGCCAACCCACACAGCCCACAATCGTGCTCGCCTTCGCCCCTTTCCCCTCTGTACCCCGCTCCTCGCCTTGGGCCGTGCCCACCTCATGGCCCAACCTGAGACAAGCTGCAAAGCCGCCTCCCTCTCCCTTTCTCTCACTGACTGGTGGGCCCTCTCCGTCAGCCGCTCCACCCCGCGCGCAAATCGCTTCCTCCCTCGCTGATGCAGTGGCCCCACTTGTCAGGCGTCCCCTTCCTCCTCCCGACTCCCACCTGGACGCGAACCGGGCTCGAATCCACCCCGGCCACACCTTCCTCCTTGCCTTGAAGGCCAAGCTGACCACCCTTATATAATATCTGGCCTCCGCCGCTCTCGCCCATACCAGAAGCTCGCCTCCTGGTGCCCTAAATCACACTACCGCCGAGCTTCGAGATCCGCCGAGCCACCATCGTCGTCCTCCTCGCTCTCCAGTGTTTTACAGCCGCCACGAAGGTTACTCGAGCTTCTGCGTCGAGGTTTCGAAGCCGCTCAACCCTTTATCCTTTCTCTTTATTCGCTGTCTTGGTCTAACCGACCTCATCGGCGTTTGCAGAGCCAATGTCTCCGCTCCACCGTGAAATTCATCGCCGCTGAGCCATCTCCGCCGTCTTCGTCGTGCCAGGTGAGTTCGCCGTAGTCTCCTGGTTCGATTGAACCCACTCCCGAGCTCTCTACCGTCTCCTGACCATAACCCGAGTCGCGCCGCCATATTCCGGCGATGGCGCCGCCGCTGGCCCTGTTCTCCGGCGACCGCGCTGCTTGCCACCCCCTTGCCTAATCTGAGCCGACCATCCAAGAGTCAACGGCCACTGACGGCCGATACCCCTTCGGCCTGTCACTTTGCATATTGGCCCTTATAACTTTCCAATCCTAAACCCGCGCTCCACCGGTCACTATTCATTGAGTCGTGAGAATCTTCCATACAAGTCCCTGTGTTTTCTCCTAAATGAGGCGCAGTCCAGCCAGTTTTCAAATTTCGTTGTATTTATTTAAATCTGCAAATTAAGTTTGATTTATTTACAAAATTGCCACCAGGTTCAAAAGGCTATAACTTCTTCGTTTTAACTCTGTTTTGAACCGTTCAACTTGCGTTAGATTCGCTTCGAAAAGTTCTTTCAAACTATATAACTTTCACTACTGTTTCTGCAATTAAAATTTGTGTTAAATCTAATCTAGTAATTAGTGCCTCTAGTCTTGCTTAGCTCATATCTTTTCCGTTAAAACTCCGATTAGCGTGATCTTCGTGTCTGTATGTTCGTAGCGAATCATAGATCAGTTTTCAAAACTCTTTATTTATTTATTTATTTATTTATTTATTGGTGTACTGTTCTAATCATAGGCTATGTTTGCTTCGCATGACTGTTTGATTGGTGTACTGTTCTAATCATAGGCTATGTTTGCTTCGCATGACTGCCTTTGGATGCATGTGTGGTGTTCTATGATCATATGTCCAGCCGGTGAGTTATACGTTCGTGATCAAGAGTCAACCTTTGGAAGTCTATGAGTCAACAGAAGAAGGATCTTGAGTTTAAGGCAAGTATAGCATGGGACCATCCTTGTTACCTATTCACCGTAATCACGAAATTGATATTGCATGCGTCTACCTTGATGCCTACA
Source organism: Coix lacryma-jobi var. lacryma-jobi (assembly GCA_009763385.1). NCBI lineage: Eukaryota > Viridiplantae > Streptophyta > Magnoliopsida > Poales > Poaceae > Coix > Coix lacryma-jobi. Next base: position 64,307,971 of record CM019825.1, read on the forward strand.
TAGATTTATCCCAGATGTTTGATCTTGTACCTTGATAACCATGGGTATGCATTGGATAGCTTGATGCTAGTGCTCAACTAAAACTATGATCATGTAAATTTGTTTTAATATTATATGTGACATGTTAAAATTTGGCTTTTACAGCAACATGGTTTAGGAACTACTATAAGGGATCACCCGGGACAACAGTGCAACCATGGGAGTTATATGGCTCTGACCTTAGCTCAGTATGAGGACCTTTTCTAGCTTGTTAGAGGACACCTGTATAGGCGCGTTGGGTCTTGCCGAGACGGGTATAGTGCGGCTTCTGTCCACGTGTGTATAGGCTGCGTGTTATTGTACCACCTAGAAGGAGGGCTCTACATCCCCTTGCCTTAAGACCTAGTGGCCCTCACTTGTTAGACGAACCTTTGAAAGGCTGCGCAGTGAACCCTGTCGTGCACCTTGGAAGTGTAATGCGGGCCTTGCAAACCCTGACATATGGGAATCACTACTCATCGGGTAAAGTGTACAACCTCTGCAGAGTGTAAAACTGATATATCAGCCGTGCTCACGGTTACGAGCGACCTGGAATTCTTATGGTATAGTTGTTGCTATAAATGATGGTAATAATGATGATGATGATATTTATTTAATGGATACATGTTTACTTGATCATATGTTTAACTTGGGATGGTTATACTTTGATGCTACTCAATTGCTAAAATTATGTCAACTAAAAGCTACTGCAGTTAAACCAGTGTCAACCTTTTGAGCCTCATGAACCCCATATTATATTTGTTAAGTACGAGATGTACTTATGCTTGCTTTACTTTTCAATACTTTGGAAAAATCCCGGATGGGTACCAGACTGCAAGAGTTGGAGAAGTTAGGTTTGTGATCAACCAGTCAGTTGTCCCTGTGAAGTTGGTGTCTCCATCTGAAGATCGGAGTGTCTTTCCGCTGTCTGCTCTTTAAGGTTATGTTCTTTTGTTTTATATACGTTATATATATGTGCATTGTCTTTCGATATTACCCTTTATTTGTAGCTATATGTGAGATTTGACTTCCTGGGCTCACATATGGTGTATACCTAGTTTTGTTCTTAAAACCGGGTGTGACAAAGTAGTATCAAAGCAATGCTGACTGTAGGACGCAAGCCTAGTTAGAAACTGGTCATTTTAAGGTTTTGAAAATTGCTATAGAACCTTTGTTCTATCCACCTTGATATTTTCTCCTTATTGTATCTTCTACCCTTGTCATTTATCTCCTCCTTGTTGCTTAAATTTTAAATGTTGCTCTCACCTTCACTCCTTGCCTTGAATTGCTTTTGAAAACTTCCATTTGTCTAAGTAGATGGATCGTTGACCAAGCTATGTCGTCTCTGACCGCAGTTGGCAAACTGAAGCTGATCGCTATGCAAAGTCAAGACCTGGGAAGAATGACGCAACAACAAGACGCAACACACGGACCAACCAACATGGAAGGAAGCCAGAAAGAACAGTTACAAGGTGATGAAATGGAGCAAGATTACTTTTACGGAAAATTGAGGCATGTGGATATGACCACTATTCATGGAGCAAAGAAAGTTGTGTATGGCATGATCCCAGTCAATTCAGTAACTGCCATGGTTCTTTTTGACCCTAGTGCCTCGCACTCGTTCATCTCTGCCAAGTTGGTAGCTCGCCTGAAGATAAGGGAATGGCCAACAAAGAAGCTCATAGTAGTTCGCACACCGACTAGAGAAATGGAGACAAACCATGAATGCCGAGATGTTAGAGTCCAAATAAAAGAGAGTGAGTTCATAGTGAAGCTGAATGTCTTGGAACTCTCAGGAATCGATGTTATCCTTGGACATGGATGGCTAAGGGGTCGTAAAAGTGAGGTCAATTATTCCCGATGTTCAGTGTTTTTAAGAACACCATCAGGCGAAAGAATTGAATATCGAGGTATGCCATTATCACCCAATGAATGTGAAGCAAGTCTGTTGGAAGATAGCAGTAGTAAGATGCAAGAGGTTCAGGATCGATGTCTTTGTTGCAAGCATTATGGGAATTCTTGTCTTCAAGAGGAGTCAACCAAGGATGAGGTCAAAGCGAATCCAAGTGGTGAAGTCAAGGAAGATAAGAAGAGGAAAGCAAATTCATTCGAGCCACCGTTGATACGTCACCAACAGTTGAGTTCTACTCTAGTACCACATCCAGTTTCAACCCTTGTTCAGACAAGCCTAGATCAGCAGCATTTAGAAGCTCTTCCAATTAAGAACTTTCCACATGAGGTTTACATAGATGGATGGACAATCACCTATAAAGAATTCCAACCACGGAAGCGAGTTAAGAAGCATAATAAACTGGTAAAAGTCAATCCTCTAAGTCAGCAAGATGGCAACACATCAAACAACACTTCTACCACAGCAAATTCAGCCAAAGGAAGATGTTATCATTGCCAACAGGAAGGACATTATGTCAGGTCTTGCCCCAAAAAGATCAACAGTCGACTCATGGAAGTAGCCAGAGCCCAATCACTGTAGAGTAGCCACCAACAAGTGATGTCAGTGCCTGATGCAAAGAAAGTCCCTGATAACAGATGACAAGTGAAGAGTGTACAAGAAAAGTTGCCCTTGATGTTCTTGCAGATGTATCGTGGTCTAGTAGTTCTTGAGCCCTTATGTAATGAAACATTAGTAACGAAGTTAAGTCAAGTCCTTGACCCATGTGTGGCTTGTGAACCTGTGATGTTTGTTGCTTGTCCTTATGATAATGTTTGTTTTGCATCTTTGTAATGAGTGCAATGATTTTGTGGGTTTCTCACAATCTCATTTAAGTTTAGTTGATAGGCTTAAGGTTCATGCATAGAAGGTTGGGTTTCTGTTTCTTCTGTTCCCTCTATCCTATCCTTCCAGAGCAGTCTGTCTTTGTCAGCTTATATCTCTGTTTTTGGATGTTCAAAAATCATGGAACAATTCTGGACACAAGTAGACTTCATGATCTTTCTCTAAGCGCAAGAACCACTCTGATAGCTGTTATGGTTTTGGAGTTATGAAATTCACAAGTTGATGCATCTGTGCTGTCTGGAATCTGGAATATTTTCTGTTGTCTGCTGTTTTCGACGACCTTAACTACAGAATCTGGAAAAGTGTTATACATGAAAGTTGTAGAAGATTTCATAAGCTTTCCAGAAAGGTAAACTGCAACTTCATTGGATAAACAGAGCTCGAGTTATCTCTATTTTACTGCACTGCTGTTTTGCTACTCGTGAGAAATTTCAGAATTCTTGTTCTTACCTTTACATATGAGTTTCTCTGGGATATCAGAAGTTGGTTGTGATTGTCAACATGTTGAAAATAATATGTAAGCTACCCTTTTGTGTTCTCTAGTTGATCCTTTCTTAAGGGGGGTAGTGCTTCGATCAACAGATATTGAAGTTGTGAGTTGTCTCTTATGGTACCTCATGAGTATGATCATCTATCCTTGCTCATGTTGTTTTTGTTGGTCACCTGATGACAGGAAATGTGGCACACCATGAATCAGGATCCCTATATGCCACCTCTCACTGATGATCATGAGTACAATGAAGCCGAGCACTATCAAAACAACAATGTTGAAGTTCGAGTTGGGAGTGATCCGAGTCAGAATCCACAACAACGAAAGCGAAAAAGAAAAGCCAAAAAGAAGCTTACTGAAGCAAGTAGAGCACAGCGCAATTATGTCAATGGAAGGTTGAGCAATATGGATATGGATAACATTCAAGGAGCTACAAAAATGGTTAGTGGTTACGTTCAAGTGAGCTCAACACAAGCTTTTGCTCTATTTGATCCCAGTGCTTCGCACTCTTTCATCTCCGACAAGTTGTTAGAGACGAGCAAGATGGCGAAGTGTCCAACAAAGAGGCCCTTGATAGTTAATACCCCAGTTGGAGAAATACAGGCAGATCAGATATGCCCGAACGCCAGTCTCGTCATAAACAAGGAAAACTTTACCGTAACCTTCATTGTTTTGGAGTCACTCGATATTCCTATGGTTCTTGGTAATGGATGGTTGTGTGCGCACAAAGGAGTAATTCATGGTACTCAATGCACAATGTTTCTAACTGCACCATCAGGGAAAAGAATAGAGTATCGCGGTTTTCAACTTCAATCTGAGAAAGCTGATGACTTGTACAATGGAGTGCAGACTAAGGATGCTATCATGGATAATGATGAGCATATAGCTAAGAACACAGATGGGCAAACATCTTCAGTGGAAGTCGATACACCAGACCATCTAGCAAATGCAGGATATCCGGTCAAGATTCTAGAAACAGTCTGGAAAACTTATAATGGAAGAATGTTTAAAGTGTGTAAGGTTCAGTGGAGTAACCTAAGTGAAGAAGACGCAATGTGGGAAACCGAGGAACAACTGCAGATCAAGTTTCCACATCTCTTTGAGTCGTAAACCAATCAAGTTAGCGCTCAAGACAAGTTTGGGATAATCAAGTGGAATAATCTTTTCATGGAATCTTTGTACACAAGTTATGATCATGAAACATCAATGGTTTGATAAGCTTTGTATACAAGTGTGAAGTGAAAGTGTTATCAAGATCTCTTCTCGTTTCTCTCCTGGCTCTGAGTCTCTCCCGAATCTCGAGGACGAGATTCTCTTAAGGGGGGTAGATTTGTCACATCCTGAAATTTTGCATTTCTTAAATTAGAGTTAAAATGGTTTAATTATAATTTTTTGTGCTCATAAAATGTAGGTAAATAAAAATTTTCTCTAAATTAAAATTTATCCTAGGGTTTAGAAACATGTTTGTGCATTCATGTTGGTGCATTTGAGTTTTTGTGATGTGTGGTTTTAGCTAAAATTCAAATTGAATTCAAATTTCCTTTGAAAATGTTTTGAAAAAGGTTTTTGAAATAAAGGAAAAAGACAAAACTCTTCACTATCACCTCCTCTGTGGTTTTGGCCCGAAGGCCCAGCTTCTTCCCTCACCCTCACTGCTTTCAGCCTGCTCCCACTCTTCCCTTTCCTCCCTTTTCCTCCGGCCCAAGCAGAGCCAGAGCCCGTGCACAGTCCTTCCCCTCCTCTCTTTGTTTTCAGATCGCGCTGGCCCAGCCGGCCGCTCCTTCACTCCCCTTCGCGCAAGCCCAACCGCATCATCCCCGGCCCAACCACATAGCCCACAATCGTGCTCGCCTTCGCCCCTTTCCCCTCTGTACCCCGCTCCTCGCCTTGGGCCGAGCCCACCTCATGGCCCAACCTGAGACAAGCTGTAAAGACGCCTCCCTCTCCCTTTCTCTCACTGACTGGCGGGCCCTCTCCGTCAGCCGCTCCACACCGCGCGCAAATCGCTTCCTCCCTCGCTGATGCAGTGGCCCCACTTGTCAGGCGTCCCCTTCCTCCTCCCGACTCCCACCTGGACGCGAACTGGGCTCGAATCTGCCCCGGCCACACCTTCCTCCTTGCCTTGAAGGCCAAGCTGACCACCCTTATATAATATCTGGCCTCCGCCGCTCTCGCCCATACCAGAAGCTCGCCTCCTGGTGCCCTAAATCACACTACCGCCGAGCTTCGAGATCCGCCGAGCCACCATCGTCGTCTTCCTCGCTCTCCAGTGTTTTACAGCCGCCACGAAGGTTACTCGAGCTTCTGCGTCGAGGTTTCGAAGCCTCTCAACCCTTTATCCTTTCTCTTTATTCGCTGTCTTGGTCTAACCGACCTCATCGGCGTTTGCAGAGCCAATGTCTCCGCTCCACCGTGAAATTCATCGCCGCTGAGCCATCTCCGCCGTCTTCGTCGCGCCAGGTGAGTTCGCCGTAGTCTCCTAGTTCGATTGAACCCACTCCCGAGCTCTCTACTGTCTCCTGACCATAACCCGAGTCGCGCCGCCATATTCCGGCGATGGCGCCGCCGCTGGCCCTGTTCTCCGGCGACCGCGCCGCTTGCCACCCCCTTGCCTAATCTGAGCCGATCATCCAAGAGTCGACGGCCACTGACGGTCGATACCCCTTCGGCCTGTCACTTTGCATATTGGCCCTTATAACTTTCCAATCCTAAACCCACGCTCCACCGGTCACTATTCATTGAGTCATGAGAATCTTCCATACAAGTCCCTGCGTTTTCTCCTAAATGAGGCGCAGTCCAGCCAGTTTTCAAATTTCATTTTATTTATTTAAATCTGCAAATTAAGTTTGATTTATTTACAAAATTGCCACCAGGTTCAAAAGGCTATAACTTCTTCGTTTTAACTCTGTTTTGAACCGTTCAACTTGCGTTAGATTCGCTTCGAAAAGTTCTTTCAAACTATATAACTTTCACTACTGTTTCTGCAATTAAAATTTGTGTTAAATCTAATCTAGTAATTAGTGCCTCTAGTCTTGCTTAGCTCATATCTTTTCCGTTAAAACTCCGATTAGCGTGATCTTCGCGTCTGTATGTTCGTAGCAAATCATAGATCAGTTTTTAAAACTCTTTATTTATTTATTTATTTATTGGTGTACTGTCTAATCATAGGCTATGTTTGCTTCGCATGACTGTTTGATTGGTGTACTGTTCTAATCATAGGCTATGTTTGCTTCGCATGACTGCCTTTGGATGCATGTGTGGTGTTCTATGATCGTATGTCCAGCCGGTGAGTTATACGTTCGTGATCAAGAGATCGTGATCAAGAGTCAACCTTTGGAAGTCTACGAGTCAACAGAAGAAGGATCTTGAGTTTAAGGCAAGTATAGCATGGGACCATCCTTGTTACCTATTCACCGTAATCACGAAATTCACATTGCATGCGTCTACCTTGATGCCTACATAGATTTATCCCAGATGTTTGATCTTGTACCTTGATAACCATGGGTATGCATTGGATAACTTGATGCTAGTGCTCAACTAAAACTATGATCATGTAAATTTGTTTTAATATTATATGTGACATGTTAAAATTTGGCTTTTATAGCAACATGGTTTAGGAACTACTATAAGGGATCACCCGGGACAACAGTGCAACCATGGGAGTTATATGGCTCTGACCTTAGCTCAGTATGAGGACCTTTTCTAGCTTGTTAGAGGACACCTGTATAGGCGCGTTGGGTCTTGCCGAGACGGGTATAGTGCGGCTTCTGTCCACGTGTGTATAGGCTGCGTGTTATTGTGCCACCTGGAAGGAGGGCTCTACATCCCCTTGCCTTAAGACCTAGCGGCCCTAACTTGTTAGACGAACCTTTGAAAGGCTGCGCAGTGAACCCTGTCGTGCACCTTGGAAGTGTAATGCGGGCCTTGCAAACCCCGACATATGGGAATCACTACTCATCAGGTAAAGTGTACAACCTCTGCAGAGTGTAAAACTAATATATCAGCCGTGCTCACGGTTACGAGCGGCCTGGAATTCTTATGGTATAGTTGTTGCTATAAATGATGGTAATAATGATGATGATGATATTTATTTAATGGATACATGTTTACTTGATCATATGTTTAACTTGGGATGGTTATACTTTGATGCTACTCAATTGCTAAAATTATGTCAACTAAAAGCTACTGCAGTTAAACCAGTGTCAACCTTTTGAGCCTCATGAACCCCATGTTATATTTGTTAAGTACGAGATGTACTTATGCTTGCTTTACTTTTCAATACTTTGGAAAAATCCCGGATGGGTACCAGACTGCAAGAGTTGGAGATGTTAGGCTTGTGATCAACCAGTCAGTTGTCCGTGTGAAGTTGGTGTCTCCATCTGAAGATCGGAGTGTCTTTCTGCTATCTGCTCTTTAAGGTTATGTTCTTTTGTTTTATATACGTTATATATATGTGCATTGTCTTTTGATATTACCCTTTATTTGTAGCTATATGTTAGATTTGACTTCCTAGGCTCACATATGGTGTATACCTGGTTTTGTTCTTAAAACCGGGTGTGACACTAGTGGCACTAGTTCTTCGCATCGGCATTGAGTTTTCTTGTTACTCTTGGCATTTGCCGGTGCCTAGACGGCTTGGAGGTGTTGAGGTGGTTGATTGGCAAGATTGGTGATTGTTCTTGGCCACCTCCAATCGTGATTGTGAGAGGTTTTGGAGCCTCACCTCGCCGGAGCGGCAAGAGGCATCCTTAGTGGATTGCTCGTGTCATTGAGCTACCTCACTAGCGGTAGATTCTTGTGGCGCTCTTAGTGAGCTTGGCTTTGCGCTGATTAGCCACCGGATCACCTAGTGTTGGTCGACACAACGGGGAGTAGCGTGCCGACAAGCACGTGAACCTCGGGATAAATGTTGGTGTCCCGTGTGCTTATTGTGATTGATTCCACATCTTGGTGATACGTCTTCATATTCATATTCTTGGTGATTGACATCACAAGCGGATTTTAGCAGTGATTGGTTCTCTACTAGGCGATCCCGAAGGCTCGGTGATACTACCTCTATCTAGCTCATTTACTTTGTGTATTTACATTGAGCTATTTCACTTGTGTAGATACTATCACTTGTTGTATATCTCTTGTTCTATTCCTTGTGTAGCTAGTTGTGACTAGCTTGCTTAGTCTATCTATTGCACACACTTGTCTCATATACTTTGTGTATATCATACTTGTACTAGAGCTAGATAGCTTTATTCCGCATTTGATATTAGCTCTAGTTGATCTTGTGACATAGAAATATTAGGTAGAATTGTTGGATAGGTGGCTTGCAACACACTATTAGGCTAGCGCAAAAAGCTTCGCCATTTGTTATACTAATAGTGTTTGCCTAAGTAATTTTGTAGATTTTTAGTTAGGCTATTCACCTCCCCTCTATCCATTTTGGACCTTTCAGCGGCGGCGGCGTCGGATTTTGGAAAGAAATTGCATGCAGGAGGAAACCGATGGGGAGAGGAAAAAAAGATTACAGGTTGGGAGCGAACCGACGAAGCCAAAAACAAAAGTCGCATGAAACCATTGTCCCATCTTTAGTCTTTTTAGTTGTGGGAGATAAGCTATTATCTTCTGGACTAGAAAAATATGCTAAGTAGAAAATGATCGAGCCTTTGATTAGGACAGAGCTGGGCAAGCTGGGATGTTTTAGAACTGCATTCTACCTGAGAGTCATCAATGTACATGTATGGTTTCTCATTTGAATTTTAATTTAAGATGCTACAGTCATGCAAAGAGGATGAGATTAAAAGATACAATAGACAGGCTTATAACTTGATATACCTTAGGGGCCCATTCATGATAGATAAAAATACAGTGACAGTCTTACAACTTCATACATACCATACCTAGCGTAGACACTTTATTTATCTATTGACTTTGACCCACTTTTTTCATAAACTTATTGTATTATAAAATTTTAATTCCCATACCAACACACGGGCATCTGCTAGTCTCATAGAAAGTAAGAGTAGGCACTGCCAAATAACAAATTCCATGGTATGATATGTTCTGTGAAATTTTCTGTGGGATTAGTCTGCTAGCTACAGAGCTTTTTTTTGCCAAAACAAATAGCATGAGTGGTCCTCTTATTTTACAATCTTGCCTTCCTTTATCAGCTTTGCTTTTACACTTGCTTTTCTTTTTTTTTCTAAGACAAATTTTGTTCTGGTTAAATGCTGCAGATGCTTCGCCCTTGCCGTTGCCTGACACAGGTATATTTTTGCCATCCTCATATTTTTGTGCTCCGAAAATAACCAACATCCAAACGTAATATGCAACTCTGTAGGTGCTTCGTCTTATTGTCCTAACAAGTTATGTTTCGATTTTAGTACAAGAATAGTCAAGATACAGAGTCGAGGCTCGTGTCTATATATTTTCCTCGGGGTCCCAAATTATGAGGCCATCTCATTAGAGCAGCAGTGCTAGCTAAAATATTTGGTGTCAGCTTAGAGATTTGTTCTCCTTCGTCCTCATTTTCATTGTTTGCAAAAGTATATTTTATGGGGTTTATCCATCCTATTAATTAGTAACCAACTCCTTTACTGCATTCTGTAATTACCAGGTGTCTTCTGCCTCGCTTCATATGCTTTGTTCCGAGATTTTGCGACTTCAAGTTACATATATAATAATTTAGAAGAGTATGAACGATTTTCCTCTCATCAGCACATCTTATATTGAACCTCCCATTATCATAATGATGGTTTCATTTCTGGGAACATCGTAGGATCAAACATGCTAAAATTAGGCGTAAATATTTCTAACAATATAGCCATACTATTTTAATTTCCTTATGCTAACAACCATTAACTAATGAGTTAACAGCGTAACAACATAGCCATACTATTTTTGTTTTTTTATGCTTTGCTAAGTTTTGTACCGTGAAGAGGCTGATGGGCAGTCAGTTCGAAAACGGTATCTGAATACCTGATAAACTTTTGTTATGCTATCTTTCAGGTCATAAAAGCTACCTTCTAGGTGAGGAAAGCTGATTTGATGTTGCTTTCTATTTTTGCCTCCCACAGAGAATGTTGTATTTATCAAACCAGACGTTATACGAGAACAAGATAACAACTTTATCATTTTGCAGGATACATGACGTTATATTTATCAAATCAGACTTGATCATGCTTGCCTTGCCATCTCGTGAAACACATATCGATCTATTTACAGACTTCGTTGTGTCTATATATGTTCGCTTACTTCAACTACGCTTAATCTACTATGGTTATGTAATGCTCGGAACTATATACCTGTCAACTTGACTATAGTTGGTTATGTATCAAAGGATTCATTGTATATTCTGGAATGTAACCTTACCTAAATGCCTACCGAAGTCAGCATATATTTTTGAATGTAACTTTGCCTACGTACATATTTTTGAATGTAGCTTTGCCTATATGCCTACCTAACGTGCGCAAAGGCACGCGCCTTACACTGCTATATTGCTATCTATACTATGTAAATTAAAAGCTGTAGACATCGAACAATGTTAGACTTTGAGATGTAAGGCTTGGACAGTAAACAGACCTGAAAACTCTGTAATATATAGTCTGCGGCGCGCATGGGCGCGCCCCCCTGTACTAGTATTAGATATAAAACACTCTTTTAAGTGTTTTTATAAAAAAGGATCTTCATATAATTTTAGGTGGCACGTACTTGCTCCGTAAATCGATTTAGCGAGGGCATTAATAACTGTGACGGTTAAACTGTCTGTCCGCCTCCAAAGCCTTTTTCCATGCACCTCGCAAAAGATTTTTTTTATATAGTAGTGATTTGTGAACTGTTAGGTCTTCTCCGTTGTTCACAGTAGGGAGTAGACATATATATTGCTCCCCGCTCTTTGTCACTTGGACGATGTTCCGTGTCCGTCTGGGATTATCGTATCGGAGGACTCCATCTCGCCTTTTGATTTCCAGAGTTGATTCGTCAAGTGCAGCTAATCTATCGATCTCCTTGACACTTATTATTGATGATCCAGTTGGATTCATTTATGCATCCAATGATTTGTTGAATAAGAATGGTAAAAAGCTAGAGAACTCAGGTCTTGTTCGGTTGCATCGGAACGGAGCCATTCCGGCCAGATTGATCTTATCTAGATTTAAATCCGATCCATAGCAAAATATTCGTTCGGTTGAGGTTTGGTTCCGGACGGATTATCAATATACTAGTTCGCGGTACCATTGTTTTGACGTCGGAAGTGATCCGAATCACACATCAGCAGGGCTAGAATGCTCGAAGAGGTTGCAGATCAACCTGAGATAGCAAAGGAGCCTAACTAAAGTGATGAAAACCGATCTAAAGATCAGTTTAGATCAATTTATTAGGGTTCGACTTCTTGTGTTCATAACTCTAGAACTCATTCCGGGAAGACCCGTCGAGGAGAAGAATGTAGAGGTTGCCCTAGGACCAGCAAGGCCGCCTAGAACGCCGCCGAATCTCACCGGGAGATGCGTCGAACAACAAGGTAGAGAGGAAAAAGGGTAAAAGGGGATAGTAGATTGATTTTGACGATTAGGGTTGGATGCCTCAATCGGCCATAATCCTCTCATATATATAGAGGGGTTGGTCTTATCCCAATAGGAAACATCTCCAGATTACAATCTCCAAGTTTCCTACCTGAACTCCATCAAAATATGGAATCAAAGAGTCCTATCTGGACTAGAAAAGGTAAACTTAATCTAGTCAATACTTAAACCGACTAAACCGGTATTTAATGGGCTTCAACAACAGCCCAAACCGATTACACCGATTAATAGATCTTTTAATCCCCTTAAGCACCAGAGAAAAGATCTTTAAATCGATACGAATTGGTGTTCACCATCATTCTAATGCTTCCATCCAGAGTCTCCTGGTCGAAAAACTTGCAACTGGTCGGAATATACTTATAGCCATAAATGAATCAAGTGACCAGACCAATTCTACTTAGAATATCCGATCTTTTAACATGAAGATGAATTCGGCTTCAAAATATTATGACCCAAACATGTCTTTTAGCCTTAATATGAGCTTATGACACTTTTGAGTGTCAACATATGCCCCCTGTTTTTAGGTGATCTTTAGTAGAACCTAAAAACAAACCAAACAACAATGATGTCCAACTCATCGGTTATTCAGTAACCAAGGATAAATATGCATACTGGTCATTTTTGTTTCTAAGGGCGATACATGTATCGGCCATTGCTTGGAAGACACTTAGTTTTTTTGCCAAACACTTGGAAAGTATTTTTTTCAAATACCTTCCGTTTATTGCCCTTGGGAGACTTTCACCTTGTAACGTCTCTAGCATGTATGCATTCCCGAATATTACTTTGACCACTTTATAATGACCTTCCCAACTCAGCGACCACTTGCCAAATTTGTTGCTCTTTGGTCCAAGCGGAGCACAGTCTTCCACACTAATTCTCCCGCTTGGAATGATTTACTCCTCACTTTCTTATTATAGGCTTTGGCAACCCGGGCTTTGTCTTTCCCCATCTCCTTGAGAGCCTTTAATCTCTTGTCGGTCACCTCATCAGTGTTGTCCATTATTGCATCATGATAGATAACAACGGATAAATCATTTTGCTTGGCAAGTCTATATGCATCTAGATTTACTTCAACGGGCAACACAACTTCTTGACCGTACACCAACTCAAAAGGAGTAACTTTCGTAGCACCATGTCTTGATATACGATGGGCCCATAGAGCTTCAGACAAAATCTTATGCCACCTCCTTGGGTTATACTCAATCTTCTTGATAAGCTTGATCAAAGTCTTGTTACTAGACTCAGCTTGACCATTAGCTTGAGCATAGTATGGAGATGAATTGAGCATCTTTATCTTATATAATTCGGCAAAATCCCGTACTTCTTTAGAAATAAAAGAAGTTCCTTGATCTGTAGTTAACGTTTGAGGGATGCCAAACCTATGTATAATATGCTCAGTAATAAACTCAATTACCTCCTTGTGTGTCATGTTCTTCAAAGGTACCACCTCAGTCCATTTAGTTAAATAATCTGTAGACCAGGACGGAACGATGTCCCTTTGAAGATGGGGGATGAATTTGGCCAATGAAGTCTAGCCCCCAACCACGAAAAGGCCACGGTTTGATGATAGGATGAAGCATAGCAGCAGGTGCAAGCTGTATATTTCCAAACCGTTGGCATTCTTCACAACCTTTGTAGTAACGAAAACAATCGGTCATCATAGTAGGCCAATAAAACCCAGCTCTACTCAATAACCATTTCATTTTCAGGGCCGATTGATGCGTACCACAAATACCTTCATGGACCTCTCCTATAGCTACTCTAGCTTGATCAGATCCCAAACACTTAAGTACTAAGTCTTCGGCAGTTCTCCGATAAAGCTCATCATGGTGCAATATATATTTGAACTCACTATACTGAATACTTTGATCAACTCTAGTATTTGGATCACGAAGATATTTCAACAAGGGAGTTCTCCAATCTTCTAAATTGGTCTCGTTCCCATTAATAATTGACTCGGGCCGATTTAGAAGTTCCACAAGCGAGTCAACTGGACCAAACGTTCCAAGATGGACCAGGTCAATCGGACGAACTGACTGACTTAATTTACAGCCAACCTGGTCGGCCGAACCACCCAACCAAGTAGATTTAAAACTAACCTGGTCGTCTGGGCAAATCGACTGAATTGGATCAAAATCAGTCTGGTCAGCTAGATGAGCCGATTGAACCGATTCTTTGTGACCTGTATACAAAATTTCCGAATAATGATGCATCAACTTTTCTTTTATGTGAAAATTACGTCTACTGACGCTATAACAAGATGTTTGCTGAGCTAACATGTTGGCTTTATGATTTTCATGCCTCGGTATATGCCGAATTTGGAATTTGGAAAAGTGAGCAATGATATCAAGGCACATATCAAGATAAGCATTCAACGACCCTTCTAGACATTGAAATTCACCAGTAACTTGTTGTACTACTAGCAAGGAATCACCATAAGCCTCAACATGTTTTGCTTCCATGGAACATAGTATTTCTAAACCGAATAATAGAGCTTCATATTTGGCTTGATTATTATTGCAAAAGTAATCTAATCGGCTTAACATTTCAAATTCAGCGCCATTAGGAGAAATAGTGACTATACAAACATCTTGGCCCTCCTTACAAACCGATCCATCGAAATAAAGTTTCCATGGTGTAAAAGTAAAGTAATTGTTCTCATCTTCTAAATCAATACCATGCTCAACAATGAAATCAGCAAGAACTTGACCTTTTAATGCTTTTAATGGTTCATAAGTCAAGTCATATTCAATTAATGCATACGCCCATTTGCCTATCCTTCCACTAAGGATTGGTCGATATAACATGTGCTTAATCACATCGGCCTGACATGTAACCACACATGTACTAGACAACAAATAATGTCTCATTTTAGCACAAGCATAGTACAATAATAAACATAACTTCTCAATATGGGCGTACCTTGTCTCAGGATCAAGAAGACGGCGACCAATATAAGCGATCACATACTCTTTACCTTCGTCTTCTTGTGTCAAGATAGCTCCAATGACCTTCTCTTCCACAACAATGTATAGCTTGAAAGGAACTCCTCTCTTAGATGCACGAAGAATCGGTGGAGATGACAAATATTCTTTTATTTTCACAAATGCTTTTTGTTGCTCTGCCCCCAAGTGAATTCAGATTCGTCCTTTAACTTTAGTATGGGGGTAAAAGGAATAATCTTCCCAGACAAGTTTGCAATAAATCTCCTCAAATAGTTCACCTTCCCTAAGAACTTCTGCAAGTCCTTTTTACACGTAGGCGCCTGAACTTTCTTAATCTTCCCTATCCTCTTAGGATCAATCTCTATGCCTTTGTCATGAATAATAAACCCTAGGAATTTCCCAGCCGATACACAAAAGCGCATTTCAGTGGGTTCATCTTCAATCCATAGCGACACATCCTTTCAAAAGCAAGACGCAAATCGGCCAAATGAGATACATGAGTAGCCGATTTGATCACAATATGATCAATATATACTTCCATAATTACACCAATTAGATCATGAAAGATCAAATTCATAGCGCGTTGATAGGTAGCACCTGCATTCTTCAAACTGAATGTCATCACAACCCACTCAAAGAGACCAACAAACCCAAGACAAATGAAGGTTGTTTTAGACATATCTTCTTTGGCCATAAATATCTGATTATACCAGCGTTGTCGTCAAGAAAGCTAACAATCTGGTGTCCTGAAGCATCGTTGATCAGCATATCGGCTATGGGCATAGGATACTCATCCTTGGGAGTAGCTCTATTTAAGTCTCTAAAATCAATACAGACCCTGATCTTACTAGTGTCCTTTTTCTCAACAGGCACAATATTAAAAACCCACTCTGCATACCTGCATGGCTGAATAAACCCCGCTTGTAATAACCAATTAATTTCTTCTTTAATCTGGTTGTATATTGTAGAGTTAAAATGGAGAGGATGTTGTTTGAATGGTCTGAACCCAGGTTTGATAGGGAGCCGATGTTCAACAAGCTCTCGGCTCAATCCAGACATCTCCGTATAATTCCACGCAAAGCAATCTGAAGGACCGGATTGGTGACCAGAGGGGGGGGTGAATGGGAGCCTCAAATTCAACTCATGAATAGAATGGCCCTTGTCCCAGAAAATCACCCCAAAAGCCAAGACTCGAAACGACCGAAGAGTTCACAACCTACGAGTTGGTGGATACCCTAGGATATGTCCTAGTGGTACAGCGGAACCCCCGGAGAAACCCCAAAACCAACTGCCAAAGCCCCAGAGCAAAACTGCAAAGCCTGCAGATTCACGGACTGTCCGGGGTCAGGGTCCCGGACTGTCCGATGACTGTCGGATTGTCCGCGACTGGAGGTCCGGACTGTCCGCCGGCAACAGAGACAAAAACAGACTGTTCTGCACAAGCCCTGGACAAGTCCCAGACAGTCCGTGGTTTGAACGCCGGACTGTCCGCGGTTCACGTGAACAGTGAAACCCTAGAGTCCGATGGTAACACTGTACAACGTCCGATGTGACCCCGGACTGTCTGCGGGTCACTAGCGGACTGTCCGCCGGTCACAGGACCGAGAACAGTATCGCGCTGGGCTGATCGGACCTTGCCAAGTCCCGATCCCTGGACTGTCCGCCGCTGGGGGCGCGGACCATCCGCGGATGAACAGAGAGCAGAAAAACAGCTCGGGACAAAAGCCAATTCGATCGAAACTTCACCAAATCAAAGGGGACTTCGATCAAACTCCTCCCAGGTGTTCCTCTATGTATTGGGGTGCTAATCCTAAGAAATCATCGCACCAAATCAAGTCTATCAAGAGAAATCCGAGGATCACCGGAAAGGGGGAAAGAACGAAGAACGAACGCGAAATCAACCCGATCTATGGATTCATGAGGTTAGGGAGGAATCCTTCGGTGGAAAGAAGGAGCTCACGACCAAGAACAAATTGATTCAAGTGGAATCGAAAATCATCTCGCGGAGAGGGAGAACGAGGCAAATCTCCGGGAGATGAAAAACCGAAACGCGAAGAACACAAACACAAAACGCGAATCGATTCAATTCCAGCCAAAATTCCTCCACACGAGGAGACAACGAGAATACGGTCTCGTTTCCTCAGAAGATTCAAATACACAGAGGTATGATTCCGGTCTCTGCGGATCGCTAGCAGCAAGGTATGATTAGAACCTAAGCGGGGGCTAGAGAGAGAGAGCTCAGGAACAAATGACTGCTAGGATAGAGAGAGAGGAGGGGCGCCTCTCTTATTTATAGCCTGAAAACAATAGTCCCCTTCTACTCCTAGATACAAGAGCGAAGCGGCCAATGTTGATGGTCCTTAAACACCTGTTTTACCATCAACAATTTACCCTAAAGTCCACTAAAAAGGCATGAAATGTAGTCAAATAGGTTTCAAACTAACCAAATTCCACATGTCCATAGATTTTTATTTGAATGCAGGATTTGGACCAAATTTGAAGAATGAACCCACCAGGAGACGAGCCCACTCACCAGGACCCATTTGGGCCCTAGTGGGGTGGCGCCCGCCATAAGGGTGAAGCCCACATTCCCCCCTGCCATGTCACTGATCCGTGTGACCACCCCAAGGCCAAATCTTAGCCCTTGGTCACTAGGTCAATGGCATCGGACGGCTCAGGAGGGAGTGGCGTGGATCAAGACCGAATGGCGGTTACTCAGACATGCAACCGACCTAACCACCGCCTCTCTAGAGCTCCTGGATGTCGTTGAAGCAAAGGCGGTGCATCCAACGGTGATGGGGGTGGCGGCCGCCACCTAGGGCTGGCGCCCGCCACTAGGGTTCGCCCTAGGTCGGTTGGCTGCCCCCTATAAATACCTGCGGATACATGGGTGTATGCCGGGTCTCTGAGTGATTAGTGATTGTCAACTGGGATGATGCGCATGTTCTTTGGCTTGTGTTGTGCAGGTGTCGAGCACGGATCCAGTGATCAAAGGCAAGGTGAAGGTCAAGTAGAGACGTGCTGTGCCGATGGACCGAGAGTGGCGAAGGGCGGACGTGAGGATTGGACTAAGGGACCAGAGGCCCGAGGATCAGCTGTGGTGGCTGGCAGCCTGGGACAGCGACGAGCGAAGACTTGCGGTCATGTGTTGCCTAAGTCGTAGACTTGGGGACACGTGTCGGTGGACGGGGTGCACGGGCGGTGCATCCCCTCTACGACGTCGGTTTGGTGGTAGAGCCAGGGAAAAACCATCGGGTGAACGGTTTCCAGTTTTGGGCCTCAAAACCTGGGTGCGGATGGTTTCCGAGTTTGGCCACAAAACTCGGGCTGAGGACGGTTTCCAGGTTTGGGCCTCAAAACCTGGGCGCTGAGGGTTTGCTGAGTTTGGTCTCAAAACTCAGAAGCTGGTGGGCTGGTTTCCCGGTTTGGGCCTCAAAACCGGGGGATGGCTGGAAAAGGCTGGTTTCCCGGTTTGGGCCACAAAACCGGGGGTGCAGAGTGGTGGCGGCACGTGGCGGCAATCTGGAGGTTGCGTCGAGGCAACGCTTTGAATTGTGCGGGCGTGGCCGTCGGATACACCTACCAACGAGTTGGTCCAGAATAACCCTAGGGTTTAGCTGGTTCGCTCTGTAATTAGAATAGAGAGGGGTAGAGTAGGAATTAGACTTAGGCTAGTAGTAGGATAAGTAGTCGGGAGACTCCCTCCTCCCTTCCTATCTCAGTCATTTGCTCTTTCGCAATTAGGGTTTCCTGTTCTCCCATCCCCTGCTGTAGCTAGCTGAGATCCGCAGAGAGACTTGCCTCTGTGTACTGTTGATTTTGAGGAAGTGAGGCCGTATCCTCACTGTTGTAGCGTGTGGTAGCCACACGGTTGCAGATTCGTGGGTGTGATTCGCGTTTTGTTTGTGTTCTTCGCGGAATCCTTTTTCTTCACGTTCTTCCCGTCGCTTGATCTCTTTGCTCGGTTCATCTTTTGCAAATCCGCTTGAACCAAGTTGTTCTAGATCGTGAGGCACTTCTTTCCTCTGAAGGAATTAATCTCTAACCTCACGGTCTAGGAGATCGATCGATTTTTCGTTTTGGGTCAAGTTTTCTCCCTTCCCCCAAAATTCTTCGATTCATCGATTTGGAGATAGGTTCGAGCCATGATCTCTTAGAGATAGCTCACTATACTCCTTGTGACTCATCTCTCCAAGTTTGAACCCTAGAGGTTTCATTTTGGGAGAGTTTGATTCAAATCGGTGGATGAACTATGCTGTCACGGGGTGACCGGACGCAGGGGTCGGGACGACCGGACGCTGGCTAGGTGAGTCCGGTCGTTGAACGTTCACTACGATTTCCTGCTGGTTGACTGGACGCTTGTGGAGCTCACTGACCGGACGCACAGCGCGTACTGTTCACTTGTTTTTGTCCTTGTGACCGGACGCTACTATCCTGACCGGACGCACCGTACACCAGAGTCCGGTCACGAACAGTAAGGTCTGAAACTGGTTTTCTGACGACCGGACGCGTCCGGTGCTCCCTGACCGGACGCTGCCCAGAGTCCGGTCGAGACTGCCTTGCGTGTTTTCGTTCGCCGGTTGTTCGTTCGTTGTCGGATTTCGTTTCCGTCTTTTGCGTTGGCTTTCTAGAGTTGTGTAGTGTCCCGCTGTGCTTCTTGGAAGCATCCACCCTACATCTAGGGTCGTGGACATTAGCAAGCTCTAGGGTTTGTCTTTTGGGGTGATTCTCGGGACAGTGGCTACTAGTTTTCGAAAGGAAATTTTGAAGCTCCCATTCACCCCCCCTCTGGTAGCTTTCTGGTTGCTTCTCGGTCCTTCAATACCCCCCTCACTCCACAAGGCAATATATACCCCCCTTGAGGCATCACTTCATTCACACCAACACACAAGCAAGAGAAGCAAGTGAGAGTTAGGTTAGAAGCTCAGAGAGCTTAGGCAAGTAGGTAGCTAGTAGAGCAAGGCATCTTTGCCCTCGTGGAAGCGCTGCTCAAGGCTTAGCTCAAGAGTAGAGGTGTGCGAGTGATCGGTCCTGGAGCTGGGAAGAGTCTTCCTTCATCTCCAGTTCAGGTTTTGCTCTTGTTACTCAAGCACTTTACTATATTCTAGTTCATCATTTCAAGTATTACTTTATTCTAATTACCAGTATTGAGTAGTATACTTGATTGATTGCTTGAGTGCCTAGCTATCCTACAGATCAATTCACTTAGCCATAGTAGTAGTGAGCTTAGTGTTTGATCTTGGCCAATAGGTTGCTTAGTTAGTTTAGTGTTTATCTTATTAAGTCGGGTATTTGCTCTAACGTCCGCAAGGGTGTCTCTATTGAAAGCTAGGGTAGAGATAGTTAGAATATAGTTAAGCGCGAACGTTCGTTATAGACTTACCTTCAGATACGGCTGGACCACCGGATAGCTGTGGTAGCAAGCAGGTGGTGACAACCCTGTGCGCCTTGAATTCCACCACGTAGTTGGCCCAGTTGTTGACGCAAAACGTGACACCTCACGCCAAGCACACAGCAAGCCGAAAAGCTAGCTTCAATCGGCTGCCCCGGAATGTGCTGAATCCGGAGACGTGCCAGTCGGTTTGACCTGAAAACCAACAAGGGAAAAAACTGTGAGAATACCTTTGGAACTTGCTGGATAAAACCAGACAGTTCCATATGTACGGCTTTGAAAGCCAATCACGACGGCACACAGCTATAGAAGCTGTTTGTCAGAGCATGTTTATAAAGTCATTCGGCTAGTATGAGAACAGAGTATGTAAAGCATATTAACTGCCGAATACATATGTAAAGAAAGACATGCTTGAACAAATTAAAGATATTACAAACATGTAACTTGCAAATATAGATCTATTCAAATAACACATGCATAGGCTAATCCAACAAATCTGCCGCACATTTAGTCTTCATAAACCGGTCGGGTATAAACTCAAGCAAAGCTAATCCACCGCATGATACCACTTGCTATAAGTCTACACCACTTTTTAAAATTAGATTAATCCACCGCATGATACAATCTAATTATAACAAGCTAAAAGCATGCATATATTTGGACAGATCTATAAAGGCTCATTACTCGTGTAAGTTTAACCAAAATCGGCAAACCAGCCGAATTGGGGTCCATGAAGAAGGAACAAACAAGCAAGCATGATTAAACTAATCTAAAACCTGCATCTGCCGCACGACACCTAGTTTCATCAAAGTCTAACCATGATTGACATGCATGAACCCACAACATGTGACAATCTAGATTGAGAGTTGATTCAGCCATCATGATCTTATGATTAAAAGAAAGCACAAGCAAACTCGTGCGACAAGGCCGAACAAAGATCAATCTAGATTGGGCAAAAGAGTGTTACAAGAATTAAATAAATAAAACATATAACACATAATAACTTAATGAATCTATTGGATCTGCCAAATCTAATAGAGCCGATAACTATTTTTACTCATGACTTAATCCGCCGCACGATACAAGGCATAAGCAAAAACTTCCCGTCATAAGCTTAAATCCGCCGCACGATACTAAGCCTAACATACGAGACTACTTGCATCATATCTAAATCCACCGCATGATACTTGACATGATAGCAAGGTTGCCGGTACTTACGGAGGTCGACGGATCGATGATTCCTCTCGAAGAACTCGACGACATGACTAAGGACTCAAAGGTGGCACGGGGCCGGTTTGTATTGATATGGTTGTGAACAATTTTACAATGGTCGAGGGCTTATATTTATACCCTGGTCAAAACATGAGTCCTAAACAATTACGACTCATACAACGAAATTTGGAAAGATACAAATCCTACTTCTATTCTTCTTCGGCGTCCTTTACCGCCACGTGTCTTCCGTGCAGGCCGGCTTTTACCTGCCATATTCACGTTGCCGAATGGAGTCATCGCCTCGTAAAATAGCCGACCGCATAGACGTTTGCCGAAGACTCTGAAGGCTAACCATCCGCTTGGTCGCTCGCCGAATCCCCTTTTCACTGTCGATTGGGCCTACCTGTCATAAGCTTGTGCATGCAAAAATCTGGTGTTAACACATGCCCCCTAATTTTGGGATAAATATTTATTCCAAAATTCTTTTTCCTTGTATACTGACGTGGAACCTCCGGAAGTATCCATCTCTACATGCCATAATTGCTGTACTTGCCGATCCATCTCCCGATACACCTTTGAGATTCTTTATAGTCCCCTTCCACTTTGCTTCAGCTTGTGCACTCTGAATTCCCCTGTTTCATTGTCAAAACCAGAAAAAACCCTCTTTTCTCCTGCTATCCCCTAATCAACTAGAGGATGTCTTCCGAAGCGAGCCACCATAGTTCCGAGTTCGGAGCTTCTAGCACCTCTAAGAAGAGGTTACCCTTCATTATCTCTGTCCTGAAAAATGAAACAGTTGTTCTCACATTATTGCTCTTGTTTCAGGAGGACCGGTGATGACCTCCCCGAGGACCTGACCCAGAAGATCGTAGATCTTCAAATCGATTTGGAGAGGAAGGATCGGGAAATCACCCGAATCTCTCGAGAGCGTGATGTCGCTCGGGAACGGGCCGCCGGTAAGTATTCTTCATCATTTCTCTCCCCATTCTTTTTCCCCGCTTTTACTTACTCTTCCTCCTTTTTAGCTCTGGAGGCTAAGCTTCATCTTCTCAAAGCTGCTGCTGCTGATCTTGCCGTCACGGCTAATGTACCAGGTACAACAACCCTGAGGCGGGTGAATGAGGTCAATCGAGTTCTCCCTGACATCTCCAGAGCTGGTATGGGTTATGGCGCAGCGCTCGCCTTTAACGCTGTTCGGATTCATTCCGGTGCCGATTACCGTAACTTTGATGTTTGTGAGCGAGGGCTAGAATACAGGGTGGCACACTCCGTCGATGACATGAAAGAAGCTGGAACAGATCTGGCTGATTCTTTTGACTTTGACCTCCCGATTAGGAACAGGATTGGGTGGACGAACTGATTTTCTACTGTAACTTGTTCCCTCTTTTATAAATAAGAAGTTCCTTTGTTCATCCTCCCGAAATGAATCTGTAATTGATCCTTCGAGATCAATGTGTGTTCTGTTTTGTGCATTAGTCACTGACTTCTATTTCTTGCTTCAACGGCGATGCATATTACATTGGCTATTACTGATAAATCGCATCAGATACGTTTGCCTTGCGGACAACTGCTGTAATCGGCTACTTCAGATTCGAAATTCCAGTCCTTTCCTCAATTTTCCAATGTCATCAGGCCAGCCCCCTTCAAGGAATTTTTGTCTCCGCTGCCAGTGCCAATTGGTAATACGAGTTTCCAAATAACTAGTTGAAACTGAATAACCTTTAGCCGAATCTCATCGGCTTCCCGATTCTAAAGTTACAACCTTCTTAGTTATCAAAAGACCCGGCCTGGTCCAATAACGGCCCATAAGCTGTGAGAACCCTACTCCGATGCCTGGCCTTCCAATGTGCAAGCCATAGTTCTATAAATATGACCGTATACAAGCTGTCACTCCAGCCAAACAACTTGTCTTGCAAAATCTCCACCTCTCGGCTTCTAGCTCAAGCCAGAGAGAAAATCCTTTGCTTAGGCTCCATTAATGGCAGGCAATGGTGACTACGGCAGGTATCCTATCAGGGATGGAGCAGGAGGAAATCGAGTACCAACTTACTAGCATCATGGGTAAGAAATTAATCTCCTGCCCCCTTGCAATAGTTCTTCTTGCTAATATGTCCCTGATTCACCGTTCATCTCTTTCTCAGGGTGGAGTCCTCTTCAAGCCAAGCTTGGGTTCCTCTTCCAGAAATGGTAGCTCCAATAGTTTCTCAATTTTCCCATAGGCCATCAGATTCTGAATCTGATAATTCATTTAGCAGACCCGTCCGGATGCCCTTTGGTACCGCGAGGAAAGGGACAAAGCCTGGAAGGAACTGGAAAATGCACCCGAGAGGCATGACATTGAGGAAGTTGAATGGGCAGACCAACGGAAACAACTCTGTAGTATCATTACAGGTTAGCAGAGTCTTGGTTCTTCTCTTTCTCCTGTTTGAGTCTGCTTCTGCCTAATATATCTATTCTTCTTGTCAGCCCTATCTACAGAGAATGACCGCTTGAAAGCAGCAGTAAACAGAGTTGCCCTCAAGGTGAATGCTTATGGAGATTCAGCTGAAGCTCGTCTTGATGCTGTGAACAGTCGCATAGATCAGGCCGTCATCCAAGGTGTGCATGTTGGGGTTCCCCTTGGGCTAGCGGCAATAAGTTCTTGAACCAAAGAAGACTACTCCTCCCTACCAGTTGGTTTCACTGGCGATCCGGATGAATTTGAAGATCTTGAGATTTACGACGACCATGCCGCTGCTATTGCCGAGATTGCTGACCCTCAATCCATTGTGATCAAACTATTCCAAGAGTAGTCTGTAATAGGACAGATCCGTGAATGAAGCTTGTAACTCATGGAATTTGTTCTTCTCTAAATAATGTTTATTTGCATCTCTCGATTTCTCAATGACCTTTACTGATTGCAACATTTCTTCAGAGGAATATTTTGCCGAACACATGACGTCACCTTAGCCGACCAGATCTTGTTTTTGATATGTCATGTTGCTCGGCATCTCATTTACTGCACTTCACCTTTCTCTTCCCCCGATAAACCTGCTAACTTGGAAAATGCTAGGGTCACCAGGGTCACGAATATTCTTGTACTAAAGGCGATATAAAAAATACCGGCTATAACTTGAATTTCTTGGAACATTCTTTCTACTAAAGGCGATGCTTTACATCGGCTGTATACAAATATTCTTGAATCCGTTCCACACCCGACTACCATGCGTTCGGCTTTCAACAAGTGGTGCCGAAGTTAGTCCACGAGTGACGCATATATGAACAAAATTTCTTTATAGCCGAATACCTTTCTCTGGGTCTAACATTTTCGGCTAAAGCTAGCTGCTACTCATCTTTTCCTTTAAACTTAAAATAAGGGCCGATCCCAATGTATGGCTATCGGCCGCCACGTACCACTTGAAATGATCACCAAGTTGTGAAAGCGCCTTCATATATTCTTCAATTTTACCAAACCCTTCTGTCGTATGCCACCTCTCATGAATTCTTGATCTTCTTTGAGCTTCAGTAATGGAGAAATAAACAGAACTTTTTTCAAACGCTCGAGACCCAAACTTGGTACACATCGGTCCTATTTCGGCTTCATCATCAATACTTTATTCCTTGTCAGCCGACATGAAACTTGGTCTCAATTCTTCTCCATTACCATCAGTTGGATTATTTAAAAATTACTCTGAGAGCCGATCGTTTGAATCGGCTGTTGGTCCTTGTCGAAAACATTCACAGGACCTGCTTCCCAAGCTCTTCCAGAGAAGCACTCGACACCATCATATTCCCAATAGATGGGCTCTGCATTAGCAACACTCACCGAAACATCAGCATGGACAATTTCGATGTCATCTCCAATCCACTAGATGAGGAATTGGTGCATAGTTGACGGCACACAACAGTTTGCATGTATCCAATCTCTTCCTAATAGCAAACTGTATGCCCCCTTGCCATCAATGACGAAGAAGGTAGTAATCAAAGTCTTGGATCCGATCGTCAACTCAACATGAACTGCCCCCCGAGTATCAGAAGAATTACCAGCAAAGTCCCTCAGCACCATGTCGGTTTTCAATAAGTCTTCACTTGTCATCCCGAGCTTTCTGAAGGTGGTATATGGCATGATATTTATGGCAGCCCCCCATCAATGAACATCTTGGTCAGTGGCTTGCCGTTAACATACCCCCTCATATACAACGACTTCAAGTGCCGATGCTTAGCTGGTTTATCAAATACCGCCCGTTGAGCCAAGACGAGATGAGCCAACAAGTCTTGAAATTCATCTTCATCAAAATCTGAATACACTTCGTCCTGGACATCTTGACCTTCGGGAGCTACGAACTCTGATGGGAGAAAGAACGCCATGCATGCATCAGCCGAATAATCACCTCCATCCGGCTTCTCTTTAGGACGCCAAACTCGTTTTGTTTTGGCACTTGCTTGCTCTAACTCTCTATTTCTTAGGCGCTGCACTCTCCTTTTCTGGCTCTTTCTTAATCCTGGTGGACACCACTGTCCTTTCTGCCAGACATACTCGCGGTATTCCTCTTCTCCAGTGCGAGCCCGCCTTTGATCGGCAAATCCTCTTCCTTGCCGATTTTCAGAATTATTAATTTTTAAGCGCCGATTGTCCTCAGGGATTCGTGCCCCAAGCCTTTCATGGATAGAACGGCGGTTGACTCGAGACTGCCTATACTCGGAGTACTGATTACTGCACTCAGGGCAGTAGTTCTTAACAGGCAACTTCAAACCTTCGTTCCAACAATATTGGAAGAACGAGCATTCCCAATGAGATTGTTCTTGCTCCCTCATATCTTCTCGTTCTTCTCGGTACATCTCTTCTTCGTACCTTCGTCATTTCTCCAGGAACTTCTGTTCTTCATAAAGTCTCTGCTTCTAGTACTGTTCCTGTTCCCGACGCCATTTATTCAACAGAATACGCGTTGTGACTCTGGGTCTGGAAGTTTCACCCGTCTCAGTTCGGCTATTTTGGAACCGAACCCTTTGCTGAAGCTCTTTATTTCTAATCTACCGATCAGGGTCAACGGCACCAGTTTACCTCGCTCTATCAGAGGTTAACACTTTCATTTTGCTCTTACCCCTGGGATCAGCTGCATTGACCATATTAACAGAGAAGGACATAGTATTCTGTCCAAAAGGGCTACCATCAACTTTCATCTTTCCATCAAACCTTAGATGCCCGTCCTGGATAGCTTTCTGGATCCGCACTCTGAACACTCGGCAATCGTTTATGGAGTGGGATCTAGTATTATGGAAACCACAATACTTCTTGTCCTTGACCCCTTCAGGATGTAGCATAGGATGACCTTCCGGCAACTTGATGCGTCCTTCCTTCAACAAGTACTCAAATAATTTATCTGACTTGGAAACATCAAAGTCATAAGTACCTTTTTGTTGCCTTAGCCATCGCTGGTTGACTTGAGTTGGCTCCATAGCCCAGACTATCTCGGCTGCAGCTACTTCATCTTCACCATTATATTCGGCTGCTTCTTCTAAGAAAGCCTGATACATCTCGGCAGCCACGTCGCCCTTTTGGAATTGATTATTCCTCTTGAATCCCTGGGCTTGACTACTCACGTTGCCAACCTTTGTGATAACTGCCCGAGGTCATCAAACTCCATGCCGAATAGTTTCTCTTTGATACTCGGCAACATGCCAGCTATGGCTATCCCCGGCAATTGGTCATCCGGCAAATTCAGAGAATAGCAAAGATTCTTGGTTTCCCTGAATCGGCGCAGATATTCTTGTGGCGTCTCGCCAGGTTTCATCCTCAGGCTCATAAGATCGACCAACTTCTTCTCACTGGTGCCCGTAAAGAAATACGAGTGGATTTTGTGTTCCAGCTCTACCCATGTATTGATAGAATTTGCTGGCAGAGAAGCGAACCACGAGAAGGCTGGTCCTGTTAACGACAACGGGAAGTATCGAATCCTCCACGCTTCATCTGTAGATGCCTCTCCAAGTTGCATCAAGTATCGACTGATGTGCTCTACAGTGCTGGTGTCATCCTGACCCGAAAACTTGGTGAGATCAGTAGGAGGTTTTACCCTTGGAGGAAGTGCTACCCGATTGTACCATTCTGGGTAAGGGGACTTGTAAGCATATGACTGATTCTTTGGCTTTAGGCCGAATTGATTCTGCATCATATCGGCCATTCTATGCATGATGAGGTCAATACTCGAATCAGGAGCCGCTTGTACTTGCCCCCCAGGATGTAGTCCTCCTGTACTCTTGTAGCCTGGATTTGGAAGAGCATTAATTGAGCTATAATCAATGAACTCCTGATATCCATCTCCAAACATATTCCTTTGTATCCTATCTGCTGCAGGAGATACTCTAGAAGCAGATTGCGGGACATTCCCTATCATGCCGAACGTGACCTGGCCATAAGTCTGGGGAGGCTGTTGCGTCTCATGAGGAACCATCCCACCTGTGCTTGGGCCAGCTCCGCCCTCTTCGGCAATCCTTCGACGTTGAGGTACCGGGAACAACAACGGTCCTTACATTGGACCAGCAGCTTCTTCAAAGCGTTTATCCGCTGCTGGACCAAAAATGCTAACCATGACAACACAAAAAGTATTCAAGAAAGCCGCCTGATGATTGGTCATGGATTCTGATACAGCTTTGTACACTAATTCGGTCATCTTCCGAATAGCTTCCTCTTCATTGCTATCAGACGGCTCAGATTGGTGATGAGGAATGATCTTTGGGAACGCCTGCTTCTGAAAAACCTTGCCACTCTTGTTCTTGGAGAAAGTCATCAGGCACTTGCTCTGAAGTTCATCACAAGTCTGTTGTACTAAACTTTTCATCTCTGGTGACAAATCATCCATGGTCACATCCAGAACCTGATCATCACTGATCTCAGGCATCTTGAAACAGAGTTGTCCCACCGGGCGTGCCAAAAAGTGTGTTGACGCAAAACGTGACACCTCACGCCAAGCACACAGCAAGCCGAAAAGCTAGCTTCAATCGGGTGCCCGGAATGTGCTGAATCCGGAGACGTGCCAGTCGGTTTGACCTGAAAACCAACAAGGGAAAAAACTGTGAGAATACCTTTGGAACATGCCGGATAAAACCAGACAGTTCCATATGTACGGCTTTGAAAGCCAATCACGACGGCACACAGCTATAGAAGCTGTTTGTCAGAGCATGTTTATAAAGTCATTCAGCTAGTATGAGAACAGAGTATGTAAAAGCATATTAACTGCCGAATACATATGTAAAGAAAGACATGCTTGAACAAATTAAAGATATTATAAACAGGTAACTTGCAAATATAGATCTATTCAAATAACACATGTATAGGCTAATCCAACTAATTTATCGCACGTTTAGTCTTCATAAACCGGTCGGGTATAAACTCAAGCAAAGCTAATCCACCGCATGATACCACTTGCTATAAGTCTACACCACTTCTTATAATTAGATTAATCCACCGCATGATACAATCTAATTATAACAAGCTAAAAGCATGCATATATTTGGACATATCTATAAAGGCTCATTACTCGTGTAAGTTTAACCAAAATCGGCAAACCGGCCGAATTGGGGTCCATGAAGAAGGAACAAACAAGCAAGCATGATTAAACTAATCTAAAACCTGCATCTGCCGCACGACACCTAGTTTCATCAAAGTCTAACCATGATTGACATGCATGAACCCACAACATGTGACAATTTAGATTGAGAGTTGATTCAGCCATCATGATCTTATGATTAAAAGAAAGCACAAGCAAACTCGTGCGACAAGGCCGAACAAAGATCAATCTAGATTGGGGAAAAGAGTGTTACAAGAATTAAATAAATAAAACATATAACACATGATAACTTAATGAATCTATTGGATCTGCCAAATCTAATAGAGCCGATAACTATTTTTACTCATGACTTAATCTGCCGCACGATACAAGGCATAAGCAAAAACTTCCCGTCATAAGCTTAAATCCGCCGCATGATACTAAGCCTAACATACGAGACTACTTGCATCATATCTAAATCCACCGCATGATACTAGACATGATAGCAAGGTTGCCGATACTTACGGAGGTCGACGGATTGATGATTCCTCTCGAAGAACTCGATGACATGACTAAGGACTCGAAGGTGGCATGGGGCCGGTTTGTATTGATATGGTTGTGAACAATTTTACATTGGTCGAGGGCTTGTATTTATACCCTGGACAAAACATGAGTCCTAAACAATTACGACTCATACAACGAAATTTGGAAAGATACAAATCCTACTTCTATTCTTCTTCGGCGTCCTTTACTGCCACGTGTCTTCCGTGCAGGCCGACTTTTACCTGCCATATTCACGTTGCCGAATGGAGTCATCGCCTTGTAAAATAGCCGACCGCATAGACGTTTGCCGAAGACTCTGAAGGCTAACCATCCGCTTGGTCGCTCGTCGAATCCCCTTTTCACTGTCGATTGGGCCTACCTGTCATAAGCTTGTGCATTCCTGGGCCGTTACCGGGGATAGTTGCCTAGTTCTATCTTTGGTGAAGCTAAGAACTACCAACAAGCATTTCTGGCGCCGTTGCCGGGGAAGGCAATCGGTGTATCGGTTGAGTCCATGTCGAATTTATCTTCGTTTAAGCTCCTGCTTAGCGAATCCCATCTTACCCCATTCTTTCTTTCCTTAGTCCTTCTTATCTTTTTCCTTCATCTTCTTCAACTTCTTTCTTTCATATCTCGTTCTATCTTCACGATGGCCAACAAGACCATTCGTGAGTTTTCTGCTCCTTCTGCCGCCAATGTAGCGATAGTTCCAGACGTGATCGATGCCAACCTCAATTTTGAGTTGAAACCGGCTCTGATCACAATGGTCCAAGCTAGCCCGTTCTGTGGCAAAGCTCATGAGGATGCCAATGCTCATCTCCAACAATTCTTGGAGATTTGCGGCACCTTCACCATTAAGGGGACAACACAAGAAGCCATCCGTCTTCGTCTCTTTCCTTTCTCTTTGCTAGGAAAAGCGAAGCAATGGTTCTATACCAGTCGCAACGCTGTAGACACATGGGACAAATGTTCCAATGCTTTTCTCGCCAAATTCTTCCCGATGGGCAAGACGAATGCTCTGCGCAACAAAATCTCCAGCTTTACGCAACAAGCCGAGGAATCTATTCTCGAGGCTTGGGAGAGGTTGCAAGAGTATGTCGCTGCTTGTCCGCACCATGGTATGGAGGACTGGCTCTTGATCCAGAACTTCTATCATGGCCTAACCCCACTCTCTAGAAGCCATTTGGATGCCGTCGCCGGCGGTGCATTCTTTTCTGTCAATGTTGCAGATGTTAAGGCTCTCATAGAGAAGATGGTGTCAAACCAAGGATGGAATGACGAGAGACTGCAGCCCCGTAAGCGAGGTATACATTCTCTTAAGGAAGCCGACATGATCGTGGCCAAGATGGACCTGCTGGCAAAGAAGCTGGACAGCTGTGAGAAGATGAACCAACAAGAGAGTGTCCAATCTCCGGAATCCTACATGACTTGTGAAGTCTGTGGAGAAACCGGACATTATGGGAACTACTGCTCCGAGCTACATGAAGATTTGAACTTCATCAGCAACAACAACAACAACAACGGTTTCCGTCAACAGAATCAAGGATGGAATCAGCCTGCAAACTCTCAAGGTAACAATTCATTCCCCCGCTCTAATTTTCAGAATTCTGATAATTTCTCATTCTTGAAAAATTTAGTTTACTCACAAGGTAGAACTACTGATTTCTTGAATAAGAGATTAATGTCGAATGATAAAACCCTTGAGAATATAAATGCTAAATTGGAAGATTTCTCATCTGCTCTGAAAAATCAACTTAGCTTTAATAAGATGTTAGAAACCCAATTAGCTCAACTTGCTGCTATCATACCATCTTTTGAAACTGGCAAAATTCCTGCTAAACCTGACATGGAAACTGCAAACATGGTTGAAATAAAATATTTTAACTATTATGAAGATCAAACCATGACTGTTAAAAAGGGTGATCCTGGTAGTCCCATAATTAGATGCTCAATCTTTGGTGAAGTCTTTAAAAATTCCATGTGTGATTTAGGATCGAGTGTGAACATTCTATCTAAAGATTTTTTATGAAAACTCATTCTTTCCACCCATGTCATCCACATCTGCCTATGTTGTGCTAGCTGATCAATCCACTTGCTATGTAGAAGGAATAGTTAATGATTTACCTGTTCATATTAGAGGTTCATATGTTCCTGCTGATTTCATAATACTAGATATGGGAAACAGGAAAGATGTGCCTCTAATTTTAGGTAGACCTTTCTTGAATGCTGTGAATGCCTGCATATATGTGGGAAGTGGTAAAATGCAAATGACATTAGGAGGGAGGAAGGAAATATTCTCCTTTTCCCGTGGTCCCGCATATGCCGCTAACATGCAGGTAGCAAAACCCGTTCGTACCAAGAAGAGGCGCCCAAGAACAAGGTGGAACATAAAGGAAGAACCACCTTCTCCTGAGTTGTGTGATTCACATGACAAGAGAGAGGTGCCAAAAGAAGAAGAACCCGATGGAGTACTTAAAGAAGAAGCACCCAAGGAAGAAGATCCGCCCAGTAAGGATGAAATTCCATGGATCTAACGTATGGATTTTTTTAAAAAAAATTCCCTTCAAATTTCCCTTTTTCAAATAAATAACATATGTTATGCATGTAACTAAAAAAATTCAGTTATCATTAGTTATATGCATAGGTATATGTTAACTTAGCTAGATTAATAAAATATCATAATAGGATAGTTTCCCTTTTTCACAACATTAGATAGTTTCCCTTTTAATAAAATGAGAACAAGAGCTCCGACTGAGAAGAAGAAGATCCTTCACCAAGCAAGAAGCCAGCTTGGGGGAGACTCCCGCTCCAATAAGGTATGTTTCAAGCCTACACTTTATATTCAGTTCTTAAATTCTATATCTTTTGAATGTTATATGCTTGCCTAAGTAACCATTCCATGAATAAAATTGATAAAATCTGCTTAAACAAGTTGAAACCTGAATAAGATTTGAAATATGTCATGCAAATGCTATTGTTATGGTTTGAATAACTGGTCTTATCTAAGTTGTAGCTTTTGTGGGTTGCACATGCTTTAACTGAAATCATGCGTTGTAAATAAAGTTGGTAAGAAATGGAGTAATTCTTTAAACTTGCTAAGGTGAAATTAGGACCTAATATGGAGGATTTCTTTTAAAAATTTTGAAAACCTTGCTAAAAGTTCCTCCTAGATTTTATCCCATCCCACCACGAGCCAAATATTTGTTAGTCAAAACCACAAAGAGCTTTGTCTGTGTTGAGCTTTGTTAGACCTCATAGATCTTAGTAGAGAAGCTTATCATATTTTTTGAATCAAGATTCACACACCCACCATAAATTGCGTACTTTCCACTTTAAAAGTTTGCAACCACCAAATAAATTGCTCATTCTCTACACTGGAGATATGCAATACCTTGCCAAACGTCCCATTGCTAGCCTTATGCTATTCCTACACTGGGAATAAGCATTTCTCTCCCTTTCCCTACTCATTTCAAAAATCCTTTCCTATAGATAATCCGGGGAAATCTAGAGCTAAAAAAAGAGAGAAAAATGAGCAAAGTAGCTCAAGAAAGGACTATGTCCTAAGAAAAACAAATGAGCAAAGTAGCTCAAGAGAGGACTATGTCCTAAGAAAAGGTGAGGACACATCTTTTTGTCTACTCACTATGTATCCAAAAAAAAGAGAGAGAGAAAGAATTATCATTAGCTCTAGACCCCAGAAATTAACTAGGAAGGATTATGAAATATCCCTCTATACACTTCCACATAACCACACATGCACATCTTGATCAATTTTTCTGATTTGCTGCTCCTTATGATCTGAGTGTCTAGCTTAGCAATAAACATCAGGCAATTTGCTCATGGTTCTTAGACTTCCTATAACTCCACATATCATTCTTTAGAAGTAGGAGAGGCTACATTTTGGCCTAAGTGAGGATTTAAACACCATTGAGTGACTGAGTGAATCTTGGAGGACTTAAGCAAGTTTTTATCTTTTGAAAACCTTAAAACCTCCCGACAAAATCCTAGTCAAACCTAAGCAAGATAAAAGTTTCCTATCTACTACTTTATTTCACTCTTTCATGTTTGAAGTGAAAAGCTATAAGCCCCACATTGCTATGATTAATGATATATGCTAAGTTATTTCTCACTATACAATATGCACTTGCATACATCTAAAGTTGCTATCTATTTTATGCTCAATGCTTAAACCGCATTGTTGCTCGAGGACGAGCAACAGGTTAGCTTGGGGGAGCTTGTGGATGGTCCTTAAACACCTATTTTACCATCAACAATTGACCCTAAAGTCCACCAAAAAGGCATGAAATGTAGTCAAATAGGTTTCGAACTAACCAAATTCCACATGTCCATAGATTTTTATTTGAATGCAGGATTTGGACCAAATTTGAAGAATGAACCCACCAGGAGATGAGCCCACTCACCAGGACCCATTTGGGCCCTAGTGGGGTGGCGCCCGCCACCCCTAGGTGGTGCCTGCCACAAGGGTGAAGCCCACATTCCCCCCTACCACGTCACTGATCCGTGTGACCACCCCAAGGCCAAATCTTGGCCCTTGGTCACTAGGTCAGTGGCATCAGACGGCTCAGGAGGGAGTGGCGTGGATCAAGACCGAATGGTGGTTACTCAAACATGCAACCGACCTAACCACCGCCTCTCTGGAGCTCCTGGATGTCGTTGAAGCAAAGGCGGTGCATCCAACGGTGATGGGTGTGGCGGCCGCCACCTAGGGCTGGCGCCCGCCACTAGGGTTCCCCCTAGGTCGGTTGGCTGCCCCCTATAAATACCCCCCTCACTCCACAAGGCTATATATACCCCCCTTGAGGCATCACTTCATACACACCAACACACAAGCAAGAGAAGCAAGTGAGAGTTAGGTTAGAAGCTCAGAGAGCTTAGACAAGTAGGTAGCTAGTAGAGCAAGGCATCTTTGAAGGACCGAGAGTGCTACCAGAAAGCGACCAGAGGGGGGGGGGGGTGAATGGGAGCTTCAAATTTTCCTTTCGGAAACTTGTCACCACTGTCCCGAAAATCGACCCCAAAGGCAAACCCTAGAGCTCGCTAGTGTCCACAACCCCACTGGTAGGGTGGATGCTTCCAAGCAGCACAGCGAGACATTACACGACTCTAGAAACCCAACGCAAAAGCCAGAGATCAAAACTGACAACGGACGGGCGAACCGTGGACGAAACAACGCGAGACAGCACTGACCGGACTCACCCTGCGTCCGGTCAACACACACCGGACGCGTCCGGTCGTGGCAAAACAGATTTTGGACCTTACTGTTTCTAACCGGACTCTCGAAGGAGATGCGTCCGGTCAGGCTACCAGCGTCCGGTCGATTCAGACAAAAACTGTGAACAGTAACAATAGCGCGTCCGGTCACTCCCAACAATCAGCGTCCGGTCAAGTCAATAGAAAACGCGCGAGTCAAACCTTCATCGACCGAACTCTGACCTAGCGTCCGGTCGTCCCGACACCAGCGTCCGGTCACCCCGAAACAGCACTGTTCGTTCACCGATTCAACTCGATCTCACCCAAAACAAATCCTCTAGGGATCAAACTTGGTGAGAAGAGTCACAAAGGGGATAGTGAGCTATCTCTAAGAGATCATGGCTCGAACCTATCACCAAATCGATGAATCAAAGAAATTCGGGGGAAGGGAGAAATACTTGACCCAAAACTAAAATCAACCGATCTACTAGCTTGTGAGATTAGAGGTGAATTCCTTCGGTGGAAAGAAGTGCCTCACGATCTAGAACAACTTGGTTCAAACAAATTTGCAAGAGATGCACCAAACAACGAGATCGATCGATGGGAAAAACATGGAGAAAAGCAACCCGCGAAGAACACGAACAAAACGCGAATCACAACCACGAACTTGCAACCGTGTGGCTACCACACGCTACAACAGTGAGATTACGGTCTCACTTCCTCCAAAATCTCACGGGCACAGAGGTATTGTTCTCTTCTCTATGGATCTCATTTTGCTACAGCAGGGGCGAGGGAGAGCAGGAAAACCTAGAAGGCAAAATAGCAAATGACTGAAATTAATGGGGAGGTGGGTGTCTCCCCCTACTTATCCTAATTCTAACTATTCCTAATTCCCACTCTACCCCTAACTACTTACAGAGCGAACCAGCTAAACCCTAGGGTTATTCTGGACCAACTCGATGGTAGGTGGTGATCCGACGGCCACGCCCGCACAATAGGTAGCGTTGCCTCGACGCAACCTCACCGATTGCCGCCACGTGCCGCCACCGCTCTGCGTCCTTTTCATGGACTCCGTCCCCGGTTTTGAGGCCCAAACCGGGAAACCAGCCTTCACAGCCAACCCCCGGTTTTGAGGCCCAAACCGGGAAACCAGCCTCCAAGTCCATCCCCTGGTTTTGAGGCCGAAACCAGGAAACCGTCCTCAGCCCGAGTTTTGTGGCCCAAACTCGGAAACCCGCAGCACGCCCAGGTTTTGTGGCCCAAACCTGGAAACCGTCCACCCGATGGTTTTTCTCTGGCTCTACCACCAAACCGAAGCTGTAGAGGGGATGCACCGCCCGTGCACTCCGTCCACCGACACGTGTCCCCAGGTCCTCGACCCGAGCAACACCATGCCTCGCAAGTCTTCGCTCGTCGCTGTCCCAGGCTGCTAGCCACCACAGCTGATCCTCAGGCCACCGGTCCCTCAGTCCAAGCCTCACGTCCGCCCTTCACCGCTCCCAGTCCGTCGGCACGACACGTCTCTACTTGACGTTCACCTTGCCCTCAATCACTGTCTCTGTGCTCGACACCTGCACAACACAAGCCAAAGAATCTGCGATCAAATCCATTGACAATCACTCATCACTCGGGACTTGGCATACACCCATGTATCCGCAATCTCCCCCTTGATGAGTGCATTGTCAACTACACACACAAATTATAATGGAAACAGAATGAAGGAAGAAGAGAGAGGAGAGAACTCGACCAAATGACCCAAAAGCATAGCAAAGCCGATGAAGGTCAAGTGGAAAGAGAAAGACAACTTGGTCCCCAAAGACATGGGCAACGGCTCGACGCAACCAAGCAAAGCAAAGCTAGCCCTCAAGAAGAGGTAGAATAGGCTCAACACCGCTAGTAGACACCAACTGAAAAATCAAAGAAAATGCTAGTCCCTCAAGACAGAGGCACAGAGGCTCAACACAACTAGCAGAAAGCTTGACATCATCTGAAAAGCCCGAAACCAACTGAAGCAAAGATGCGACTGCTAGTCCCTCAAGATAGAGGCAAAGGCTCAACACAACTAGCAAAGCGCTCCGAACCAATTGTGAAAAGCCCAAAACCAACTGAAACAAAGATGCGACTGCTAGTCCCTCAAGATAGAGACAAAAGCTCAACACAACTAGCAAAACGCTCCGAACCAATTGGAAATTTCAAAAATTTATCACGAGCAAACTCCCCTTGCATGGTGCACACAACCGATTCCTCTCCCCTTAGTTGAACATGGGAGGCATGATTTGTCCAAATTCTCCCCCTTAGTTGAAAATGCACCATCAAGTGAAAAATGCAACAATAAGTCGCAAGCAAGGTCTCCTCCTGGGAAAATGCACCATCAAAAAGTGTCAATAAGAGAAGTTCTCCCCCTTCCAAAATGCATATGAGACATAGTGCAAGTTAGCAGCTTCAGGAATATAGTCAAGAAAATGCAAAAATGCTCTAAACAGTATAGCTCCAACGACTCACTGGAAAGCATACAAGCTAGCAAAGGCTCAAACTGATCACTAAATATGAATTATGAACATATGAGCAAAGTGAGCAGTTTTTAGCCAAAAAAAAATATTCACCATCAAAATAGCACAAGAGCATGTATAGACAGGAAATCAGTCAAGTGCTAAACATGTATACAAGGTGAACTACCCCTAGCACAGTTCAATCATCATGCCATAGAGTGAAACATAGTCTTGTGCATCCAAATTTTATCGGAGTTGTAGCGGTTAAGATTACACAAGTTAAAATTTCAGCATGTGATTGCGAGAGGTTGAAAGCTTGTCATTGCCTAACTTTTCAACTGTGCGAAGCCTATGCAGAAGCAATCAGAAGCTTAAAGCAACAGTTTCGGTCATACACTACACAGCTCAAGTTTAACTCAAAGTGCAATGAGAAACAGTCTCGAAACTGTGATGTGTTGACAAGCAATCCCATCTCAATCTTTTCAATTCACTTAAAACTTGGTTCAGATTTTATTGATAGAATATGAACAGACCAAGCAAGTGACAGACTCAGAACTAGAGACATAGCAACCTAGCATATATGAAAAGCACGAGTGAATTCAACACATCCTACACATGCTAGTTGCATATCTCAATGGTGAACATTTTCAAGTTTTATGTTTGTTAAGCAGATTCACCATTCAAAAAAATAGCTCAGCTCACAACATGTATTAGTGATCAGAAAGAGCATAAGCTACTAGCATCAGCATATAGCATCGGAGCACACTAAACAGAGCATAATTACATTCTAAAGATTATATACATGAAGCTCAGAATGTAAAAGCGTATGCTGAAATGCAAAAGAAAAAACGAAGCAAACGAGAAAATAGTCAATCTTTGATACAAGATCCAAAATGTTTCCCCCATCTAAAATGGAAAACACACACCAAGCTCACCCCTCAACCGATTAAAGGTTGATTCGTCCAAAGGCTTGGTGAAAATATCAGCTAACTGATGATGAGTATCGACATGGCGAAGGTCGATATCACCCTTCTCATAGTGGTCTCGCAAAAAATGAAAGCGCACATCAATGTGTTTGGTCTTCGAGTGAAGCACGGGGTTCTTAGCAACGCTAATCGCACTCGTGCTGTCACAAAGCAAAGGAACACGAGAAAAGCTTAGACCAAAATCACGCAAAGTGGTCATCATCCAAAGCAACTGGGAACAGCAGCTAGCTGCAGCAACATACTCAGCCTCCGTGGTAGACTGGGCGACACTAGACTGCTTGCGAGAAGACCACGATACAAGAGAAGAACCAATAAATTGGCAAGTCCTAGAAGTGGACTTGCGCTCAATGCGACAACCAGCAAAATCGGCATCGGAATAACCGCAAAGGGAGAGGGTGGAGGAAGCTGAATACCAAATCCCGAACTCAGGTGTGAAACGAAGGTACCTGAAAATGTTCTTCACCGCCTGACGGTGAGAAATGCACGGCGACGCTTGAAAGCACGCGCACAGGCACACCGCGAACTAGATGTCCGGGCGTGTCGCCGTCAGGTAGAGCAGCGACCCGATCATGCTTCGGTACTCCTTCTGGTCCACAGCTTCTCCATCCTTGTCCGCATCTAGGGCCGTCGTGGTCGACATGGGTGTTGGAAGAGGCTTGGCCTCACCCATATCGAACCTCTTCAGCAAGTCCTTGGTATACTTGCCCTGGTGCACAAACGTCCCTTCTCGGGATTGCTTAATTTGCAATCTGAGAATGAAAGTCAGCTCGCCCATCATACTCATCTCAAACTCCCTGCTCATAGTATCTGCAAACTTGGCAACCAAAGCATGAGAAGAACCACCAAAAATGATATCATCCACGTAAATCTGGACCAAGAGAGTGTCTTTACCTTGCTTGAGGAGAAAGAGCGTTTTATCCACACATCCCATTTTAAAACCCTTAGCAAGCAAAAGGGTTCTCAACCTATCATACCAGGCTCTAGGGGCTTGTTTCAAACCATATAAAGCTTTGTGGAGTTTGAAAACATGGTTTGGAAACTTGGGATTTTCAAAACCGGGGGGTTGTTCAACATAAACTTCTTCTTCTATGTAGCCATTTAAGAAGGCACTCTTGACATCCATTTGAAAAAGTTTGAAACCATTGGATGCTGCAAATGCCAAGAGTATCCTAATAGGCTCCAAACGAGCTACAGGAGCAAAAGTCTCCTCATAGTCTATCCCCTCCTTCTGACTATAGCCCTTCACTACAAGCCTGGCCTTGTTTCTAACAACGTGGCCATCTTCTCCTTGCTTGTTTTTGAAAACCCATTTTGTCCCAATAGGCTTATAGTCTAGAGGAGGTGGAACTAAAACCCAAACCCGATTTCGCTCAAAGTTCTCTAACTCTTCATGCATGGCATTGACCCAATCCGGATCTGTCAAAGCGTGTCCAACATCTCGGGGCTCAAAATCAGCAACAAAAGTAGAATGAGCAAAGTGAGAGATTTGAGACCTGGACCGAGTGACACGTTCGTCAATGTTGCCGATCATCTGCTGAGGGGGGTTTTGGCGCTGGATGTGTCGAGGCGCCTCCCGTGCAGAAGTGATCTCCCGCTCAACAGCAGCTGGTGCCTCCCCGGGTACAAAAGGTACCGCTCAGGGTGGCGGATCCCACGGCCCCCAGGAAGAAGAAGTGTCGAGACCGTGAGTCGTAGTAGAAGCCGCTCCTTGCGGCACAGCAGGTGGAGGGGGTGCTGGATCATCCATACCTTCAGCACCCTCGTCCTCGTCATCAAAAAGAGGCTCACCAACCTCGTGATCACCTGCACGCTCAAAACGAGAAGAAGGACAAACCATGGTCTCGTCGAAGGTGACATCGGATGTCTCCATGACTTGGTTAGTGTCAAGGTTAAGTACACGATAAGCGCGAGTATGAGTGCCATAACCCAAAAACACACCGTCAGAAGAATGAGACTTAAATTTGTCCAGGTTGCCTTTCTTAAGTATAAAACAGTGGCAACCAAAGACTCTAAAATAACTTACCTTGGGCAGTTTTCCAAAACGCAACTCATAAGAAGTCTTTTTCAAGAAAGCTCGGAGAAAAATGCGATTGGAAATATAGCATGCAGTGCTCATTGCTTTGGCCCAATATCGCCTAGGAGTCCTATGCTCATCGAGCATCGTCCTGGCCATCTCCACAAGGGTCCGATTCTTCCTTTCTACAACACCATTTTGGGGCGGTGTGTAGGGGGAAGAAAACTGATGCTCCAAACCCAAGGAGTTATAAAACTTCTCAAAATCTGAATTCTTGAATTCGGAACCATTATCACTTCTAATAGCTCGCATCAAGTTCAAAGGGAACTCATTCTGAAGGCGCAAAATCAGATTGCGAGCAAAAGAGAAAGTCTCGGTCTTCTCAGACAAAAAGAAGACCCATGAATACCTCGAAAAGTCATCAACAACAACAAGCACATACCACTTCCCCCCAACCGAGCTCACCCGAGCCGGACCAACAAGGTCCATGTGCAAAAGCTCTCCAGGGCGCTGTGTCATGACCTGAGTCACTGGATGGTGGGGAGCGGCAACCATCTTCCCATGTCTACAAGAATGGCAAACAAGATCCTTCTCCATCGATAACTTGGGCAATCCTCGGATTAGGCCAAGTGAGCTAAGTCTTGCAAGCAAGTCGAAGCTCAAATGTCCTAGTCTCCTTTGCCACTTCCAAAGATCAGAGGAGGAAAGTCCAGCCAAAAGACAACGAGAAATTCCAAACGACTCCGAGAAATCCGCACGAAAGACTTTCCCAAAGGGCGAAATCACACAAACAAGGTTGCCCTGAGGATCCAAAATACGACTGAGATTCAGTTTAAAATGAATCTCATAGTCATCATCAAAAAGTTGCGAAACAGAAAGAAGGTTAAAATGCAAGTTAGAAACAAGAGCAACATCGCGCAACACAAAGTGCTCATTAACTCGCACCGACCCACGAGACAATACTTTACCTTTGCTATTGTCGCCGAAGGTGATAAACTCTTTTCCGGCGACTGGACTAAGACTGGAGAACCACTTGGGGTTTCCGGTCATGTGCCTCGAGCAACCGGAATCCACCAATCAAACGTCCTGCAATCGTTTTACCTACATCAATAAAAAGACATAGGGTGAACATACGGTCCAACACTGGGGTTAGTGAAGTAGGAAGAATACCAGTGTTGGGCCGGCTGCTCAAAAGAACGGTTAGAAGAAAAACCATTCCTAGCACGCCTACGAGAGGAGCGATCACCACGTTGAGGAAAACGTGGTCCGCTAAGGGAGGAGCGTCCATCGCGATACTCAAACCGCGGTGGTGGAAAACGCTCAACTACAAAGCCACCGCCACGGGGTCCATAGCCTACAACTGCAGGCTCCCGCCGGGCACGACCTCTCCGCTGCCTAGGCCTAGGAACTTGAGGTTCTGGACCTCTAGGCCTAGTAGCACGCCTTAGAACGTTTGGCACATGTACATCATAGAAAGGATGGTACATGTCCGGGTTGTTCATCTCCCTTGCACGGCGCGCCTCTCTCTTGCGCCGAAAGCAGAACTCACTCAAGTGTCCATCTCTCCCACAGTGCTCACAATGGTACCTCACCGCTCTCAAAGGGGGTTGTTGGTACACACGGTTGTGGGTGTAGATCACTTTGCCCTTTTGTGGCATAAGCTCCTCCTGTGCGGATACATGGGTGTATGCCGAGTCTCTAAGTGATGAGTGATTGTCAACTGGGATATTGTGTATGTTCTTTGGCTTGTGTTGTGCAGGTATCGAGCACAGAGACAGTGATCAAGGGCAAGGTGAAGGTCAAGTAGAGACGTGCCGTGCCGACGGACCGGGAGCGGTGAAGGGCGGACGTGAGGCTTGGACTGAGGGACCGGTGGCCTGAGGATCAGCTGTGGTGGCTGGCAGCCTGGGACAACGACGAGGGAAGACTTGCGGGGCACGGTGTTGCCTGGGTCGAGGACCTAGGGACACGTGTCGGTGGACGGGGTGCACGGGCGGTGCATCCCCTCTACATTTTCGGTTTGGTGGTAGAGCCAGAGAAAAACCATCGGGTGGACGGTTTCCAGGTTTGGGCCTCAAAACCTGGGCGCTGATGGTTTCCGAGTTTGGCCACAAAACTCGGGCTGAGGACGGTTTCCTGGTTTGGGCCTCAAAACCTGGGCGCTGATGGTTTCTGAGTTTGGCCACAAAACTCGGGCTGAGGACGGTTTCCAGGTTGGGGCCTCAAAACCTGGGCGCTGATGGTTTCCGAGTTTGGCCACAAAACTCGGGCTGAGGACGGTTTCCAGGTTTGGGCCTCAAAACCTGGGTGTTGCGGGTTTGCTGAGTTTGGGCCACAAAACTCAGGCGCTGGTGGGCTGGTTTCCTGGTTTGGGCCTCAAAACCAGGGGTTGGTCGTGAAAGGCTGGTTTTCCGGTTTGGGCCACAAAACCGGGGGTGCGACGTCCAGGAAAAGGACAAGCAGAGCGGTGGCGGCACGTGGCGGCAATTGGGAGGTTGCGTCGAGGCAAGGCTACGAGTTGTGCGGGCGTGGCCGTCGGATCCACCTACCATCGAGTTGGTCCAGAATAACCTTAGGGTTTAGCTGGTTCGCTCTGTAAGTAGTTAGGGGTAGAGTGGGAATTAGGAATAGTTAGAATTAGGATAAGTAGGGGGAGACACCCACCTCCCCATCCATCTCAGTCATTTGCTCTTTGCTTCTAGGGTTTCCTGCTCTCCCAATCCCCTGCTGTAGCTAGCTGAGATCCGCAGAGAACCATACCTCTGTGTACTGGAGATTTTGAGGAAGTGAGGCCGTAACCTCACTGTTGTAGCGTGTGGTAGCCACACGGTTGCAGATCGATGTGTTGATTCGTGTTTTGGTTCGTGTTCTTCGCGTTCTTTGTTTCACCGTGATTTTCCCGTCACTCGATCTCCCTCTCTAGTGCGTCTTTGCAAAATCCTTTTGAATCAACTTGTTCTTTATAGTGAGGAGATCATTTCCACCGAAGATATTCATCTAGCTCCTCACGAACAAGTAGATCGGGTTGATTTCATTTTCGTGGCGCTTTTTCGGTTCATACACCTTCCCCTTCAATTTCCTATTGATTGTGTTGATTTGAGCGGATGATTTCTTGGGGATAGTCTCCTAACTATCTTGTGATCATCCTCTCCAAGTTTGGGATCAAGGGATTTTGGTTTGGATCAATTTGGAGAAGATTTGAGTTGAGGGCGACCGAAATCGCCCTTTCTGGGCACTCGTGGACAGTCCGCCAGTGCTACCACGGACAGTCCGCGCGTCGGGGATCAGCCGAGTCAGTGGCTGTGTTCTTCGGCCGATTTGCTTTTTCGTGACCGGTGGACAGTCTGCAGTTGTGAGCCGCGGACAGTCCGGGAACTGTCTAGGGGACTTCAGCAAGTTTGTTGTTTGGCGAGTTTTGCTGGCGGACAGTCCGCCACTCGCTAGCGGACAGTCCGGCAGTACCGCGGACAGTCTGGGACCCCAGGTCCGGACAGTCCGGGAATCGCCTGAAGCTTCTGGTTTTGTGCGTTTGCTCTCCCGGCTTCCTCGCTTGGTTTCCGGACTTCTCGTTTGGCCCTAGAGTTGATCAAGGAACCTCTCTAGGTATCTTTGCTACTTGTTAGCATAGGTATTTAGGAGTTTCTCGACGTAGCCGTCTATCTACGTTCGGGACTTGATTTTTGAGGGTCGAACTTGTGCCGGCTCTTTTGTCTTTTGGGTTTGCTATCGTGTTGTGGTGCCTCACTGTGATCCAAGGGATCATCCACCCACTTCCAAGGGTCGTGGGCATCACGGTTTCGGTCTTAGCTTTCAGGGGTTGATCTTGGGACATTGGCCAAAGTTTCGAGAGAAATTTTATTGGCTCCCATTCACCCCCCTCTGGTCGCCTTGCTAGTGCATTCTCGGTCCTTCAATTGGTATCGGAGCGGGTTAAGGATCTTCCACCTTAGCCGGTTCCAGATCCACCGAAGGCGACATGGATCGTGGCGTGGGCAAACCGCCGTTTTTCGATGGGACGAACTATGCGTATTGGAAGATACGCATGTCGGCCTATCTGCAGAGTTTGGGTTCTTCCATTTGGGATATTTGCAACTCTGCCGATTACGTGGTCTTGGCTGCTCGTGTCTCTCAGCTTCAGATCGATGAGCACGATGCCAATAGCCGAGCCCGTAATGCTCTTTTCTCATGCCTGAGCATGAGTGAGTTTGATCGGGTTTCTCACCTCGCTACGGCTCGGGAGATTTGGGCAACCCTCATGCGTTTCCATGAGGGAACCTCTCAAGTCAAAACCCGTCTCTACGAGTCGTTCAAGCGAGAGTATGAGAACTTTCGACATATGCCTGGCGAGAGCATAGAAAGTTTATTCGCTCGCTTTCAGGTGATTGTCAACAGGA
Organism: Coix lacryma-jobi var. lacryma-jobi; assembly: GCA_009763385.1. NCBI lineage: Eukaryota > Viridiplantae > Streptophyta > Magnoliopsida > Poales > Poaceae > Coix > Coix lacryma-jobi. The sequence continues at coordinate 64,352,552 of CM019825.1, forward strand.
TGAGGGCTAACAAGGAGCTGTTGCCTTTCAACGATCATGAGAGAGCTTTGAAGCTTTTGCATACTCTCGATCAATCGGTGTGGGATTCCAAGGTTCAGGCGATCATCGAATCGCCTAACTATGAGACCCTCACGTGCGACGAGCTCTTCAGTAAGCTCAAGTCCAGTGAGATCGATGCCATGGCGAGGGCTTCTTATGAAAATCCTTCTGGCCCGTCAATGGCTTTGCTTTCTGGCTCTTCTGCTAACTCCTCTAGAGGTTTTGCACTCTCTTCTCTCTTTTCTGTCATAGAGGAGCAGCTGGAGTCTTTGGGGGATGACGAGCTGGCTATGCTCGCCAACCGGTTCTCGCGGTTCCACAACAACCGCATGAACCGTCGCCGTGGAGGAGGACGCTCGGGATGCTACGAGTGCGGCGACCCCAACCACTTCATCGCCAACTGTCCCAAGAAGAAGCACTCATCTGAGAAGGGCGATCATGGGCACAAGTACGACTCCGGCAAGCGCAAGGAGAAGTACGTCCCCGCAAGGCACAAGCGGAAGGGCGGCTTCAACAAGGAGTACATGAAGACGAAGTACTTGGAGAAGGCCCAGGCTGAGCAGCGTGCTTTCTTCGCCACGCTCAGCGACGTCGACGACTCGGACGATGACTCCGCTTCCTCAAGCGACGACGAGTCCGAGAAGAAGAAGATCGAGGACAAGCTGAACGGTCTCTGCTTCTTCGCCGACGACGATGGCTTCTGCACCATGGCCCTCGGCAAGGAGGTCGACGGCGAGCTGGAGGAGACTCCTTGGAACAACGACGACGATGACGACACCTCCCAGGTATCTCTCACCCACGATGAGCTTTCTGCTGAGATCGAGAAGCTTACTGCCGCCTTGCTTAGTCAAGATAAGTTGCTTAGGCGTGCCGCTAGAGAGCGCAAGGAGTTTAGGCAGAAGTGGGAGGATACAGTGAAGGAACTTGAATCTGTCAAGTCCACCGTGGTTGTCACTGATGAGGAGGAGTGTGAGATGTGCACCACACACATGACTGACCTTCTCACCTTGAGAGGTAAGTATGCTGCGTTGGTTGGAGAGGTGGATGAGCTCCGGGCTAGACCCATGCTGTTGGGTGCGTGCAAGACTTGTCCTGTCTTGCAATCTGAGTTGGCAGAGAAGAATGCCAAGATTGTGTCTCTTGAAGAGGCCAACTCAGGTAGCACATGTGTGGCTAGGTGTGTTCTTTGTGAGGGTTTGGAGATGGAGATCACAAATGTGAAGCATGACAAGATGCAAACCGAGGAAGAAAACACATACCTTCGGACCATCTTGTTATGGATGTCTAGTGGTGAGCCACAGCTCGGGATGATGATCTCTCAATTCAAGCGAGCTGCTGGAGGTCCTGGTGTAGGTTTTGCTCCGGGTGTTGATGTGTCATCTTTTGGCAAGATTGGAGAGTCGAGTGGTCTGAACCCATGTGAGAAGCCTAACTCCACCACTACTCCCAAGCTTACCAAGATTCCACCCAAAGAGCCTCTCAAGCCTAACACCAAGGATGGGGTCTTTGTTGAACCTCCGAGAGCTCCACCCAAGAAACAATCATGGGCTGAAGGATCGAGAAAGCACTAGCAAGGCGACCAGAGGGGGGGGTGAATGGGAGCCAACAAAATTTCTCTCAAAACTTTGGCCAAATGTCCCAAAATCAACCCCCAAAAACTACGACCGAAATCGTGATGCCCACGACCCTTGGAAGAGGGTGGATGATCCCTAGGATCACAGCGAGGCACCACAAAGCGATGGCAAACCAAACGCCAAAAGAACCCGGTCAAGTTCGACCCTCAAAAACCAAGTCCCGAACGTAGATAGACGACTACGTCGAGAAATCCCCAAATACCGATGCTAACAAGTAGCAAAGATACCTAGAGAAGTTCCTTGGTCAACTACAAGGCCAAACGAGAAGTCCGGAAACCAAGCGAACAAGCCGGGAGAGCAAACACACTTAACGGGAGGCTACAGCAGGATCCCGGACTGTCCCCCGGTACGGTCGCGGACTGTCTGCCCAGTGGCGGACTGTCCGGGCTCAGGTCGCGGACTGTCCGCCGGCCAAAGGAGCAAAACCGTACTGCTGCTGAAGTCCCCTGGACAGTTCCCGGACTGTCCGCGAAAACCAACGGCGGACTGTCCGCCGGTCAAAAACCAAAATAGCAAAGCTGCTAAACAGTCCCTGGACGACTCCCGGACTGTCCGCGAGTTCCTTCGGCGGACTATCCGCCGGTCAAGGAATAGTAACGCAACCGAGACCCGCAGCCACTGACCTGGCTCGATCCTGACGCGCGGACTGTCCGCCGGTCAAAACCGCGGACTGTCCGCCAACGAGCAGAGAGGGCGATTTCAGTTGCCTCCTCTCCAAATCTCTCCAAATTCGATCCAAATCAAAATCCCGCATTCCCAAACTTGGAGAAGATGATCACGGGGTAGTTAGGAGACTATCCCCAAGAAATCATCCGCTTAAATCGATTCAATCACTGGGAAATTGAAAGGGGAAGATCAAGAACGAAAAAGCGCCACGAAAACAAAATCAACCTAATCTACTTGTTCGTGAGGAGTTAAATGAATTCCTTCAGTGGAAGTGATCTCCTTTCTAAAACGAACAAGTTGATTCAAACGGATTTCGCAAAGACGCAGTTGGGAGAGAGATCGAGTGACGGGAAAATAGCGGAGAAACGAAGAACGTGAAGAACACGAACAAAACGGGAATCTACACATCGATCTGCAACCGTGTGGCTACCACACGCTACAACAGTGAGGTTACGGCCTCACTTCCTCAAAATCTCCAGCACACAGAGGTATGGTTCTCTGCGGATCTAAGCTAGCTACAGCAGGGGATTGGGAGAGCAGGAAACCCTAGAAGCAAAGAGCAAATGACTGAGATAGATATGGAGGTGGGTGTCTCCCCCTACTTATCCTAATTCTAACTATTCCTAATTCCCACTCTACCCCTAACTACTTACAGAGCGAACCAGCTAAACCCTAAGGTTATTCTGGATCAACTCGATGGTAGGTGGATCCAACGGCCACGCCCGCACAACTCGTAGCGTTGCTTCGACGCAACCTCCCGATTGCCGCCACGTGCCGCCACCGCTCTGCCGTCCTTTTCCCGGACGTCGCACCCCCGGTTTTGAGGCCCAAACCGGGAAACCAGCCCACCAACGCCTGAGTTTTGTGGCCCAAACTCAGCAAACCCGCAACACCCAGGTTTTGAGGCCCAAACCTGGAAACCGTCCTCAGCCCGAGTTTTGTGGCCAAACTCGGAAACCATCAGCGCCCAGGTTTTGAGGCCCAAACCTGGAAACCGTCCACCCGATGGTTTTTCTCTGGCTCTACCACCAAACCGAAGCTGTAGAGGGGATGCACCGCCCGTGCACCCCGTCCACCGACATGTGTCCCCAGGTCCACGACCCAAGCAACACCGTGTCCGCAAGTCTTCACTCGTCGCTGTCCCAGGCTGCCAGCCACCACAGCTGATCCTCAGGCCACCGGTCCCTCAGTCCAAGCCTCACGTCCGCCCTTCACCGCTCCCGGTCCGTCGGCACGGCACGTCTCTACTTGACCTTCACCTTGCCCTCGATCACTGTCTCTGTGCTCGACACCTGCACAACACAAGCCAAAGAACATGCGCATTATCCCAGTTGACAATCACTCTTCACTCAAAGACTCGGCATACACTCATGTATCCGCAATCTCCCCCTTGATGAGTGCATTGTCAACTACCAACACAATTCATAATGGAAATAGAAGGAGGAAGAAGGAGAAGAGAGAACTCGACCAAATGACCCAAAAGCATAGCAAAGCCGAAGAAGGTCAAGTGGAAAGAGCAGAATAACTTGGTTCCCAAAGACATGGGCAACGGCTCGACGCAACCAAGCAAAGCAAAGCTAGCCCTCAAGAAGAGGTAGAACAGGCTCAACACCGCTAGCAAATACCAAATGAAAAATTGAAGCAAAATGCTAGTCCCTCAAGATAGAGGCACAGAGGCTCAACACAACTAGCAAGAAAGCTCGATACCAATGCCTTACGGCCAACACGAAGCAACAAACTCCCCCTCGAAAAGTACACGCAACCAGGAAAACTCCCCCTTGATTCAACTCGGAAAGCACAAGATTTGAACATTCCCCCTTAGTTGAACTTCGAGGAAGCATATGATTTCAATTTCTCCCCCTTAGTTGAAAATGCACTTATCAAGTAAAAGTTCTCCCCCTCAGAAAATGCACCAAACAAAAGTGCCAACAAGAGAAAAACTCCCCCTTCGAACATGCATATGAGTCAAAATGCAAGTTAGCAGCTTCAGAAATATAGTCAAGACAATGCAAAGATGCTCTAAATAGTATAGCTCCAACTACTCACTGGAAAGCATACAAGCTAGCGAAGGCTCAAACTGATCACCAAATATGAAATATGAACATATGAGCAAAGTGAGCAGTTTTTAGCCAAAAAGGTATTCACCATCAAAATAGCACAAACATGTATAGACAGGAAATCAGTCAAGTGCTAAACATGTATACAAGGTGAACTACCCCTAGCACAGTTCAATCATCATGCTATAGAGTGAAACATAGACTTGTGTATCCAGATTTTATCGGAGTTGCAGCGGTTAATTTACACAAGTTTAAATTTCAGCATGTGAGTACGAGAGGTTGAAAGCTTGTCTTGCCTAACTTTTCAACTGTGCGAAGCCTATGCAGAAGCAATCAGAAGCTTAAAGCAACAATTTTGGTCATACACTACACAGCTCAAGTTTAACTCAAAGTGCAATGAGAAACAGTCTCGAAACTGTGATGTGTTGACAAGCAATCCCATCTCGATCTTTTCAATTCACTTAAAACTTGGTTCAGAATTTATTGACAGAATATGAACAGACCAAGCAAGTGACAAACTCAGAACTAGAGACATAGCAACCTAGCATATATGAAAAGCACGAGTGTATTCAACACATCCTACACATGCTAGTTGCATATCTCAATGGTGAACATTTCCAAGTTTTATGTTTGTTAAGCAGGTTCACCATTCAAAAATAGCTCAGCTCACAACATGTATTAGTGATCAGAAAGAGCATAAGCTACTAGCAACAGCATATAGCATCGGAGCATACTAAACAGAGCATAGTTACATTCTAAAGATTATATACATGAAGCTCAGAATGTAAAAACGTATGCTGAAAATGCAAAAGACAAAAGAGACAAGAAAACAAGACAAACGAAAAATAGTTAGTCTATGATACATGATCCAAAATGTTCCCCCCATCTAAAAGGGGAAACACACACCAAGCTCACCCCTCAACCGATTAAAGGTTGATTCGTCCAAAGGCTTGGTGAAAATATCAGCCAGCTGATGATGAGTATCGACATGGCGAAGGTCGATATCACCCTTCTCATAGTGGTCTCGCAGAAAATGAAAGCGCACATCAATGTGTTTGGTCTTCGAGTGAAGCACGGGGTTCTTAGCAACCCTAATCGCACTCGTGTTGTCACAAAGCAGAGGAACACGAGAAAAGCTCAGACCAAAATCACGCAAAGTGGCCATCATCCAAAGCAACTGGGAACAGCAGCTAGCCGCAGCGACATACTCAGCCTCCGTGGTAGACTGGCGACACTAGACTGCTTGCGAGAAGACCACGATACAAGAGAAGAACCAATAAATTGGCAAGTCCCAGAAGTGGACTTGTGCTCAATGCGACAACCAGCAAAATCGGCATCGGAATAACCGCAAAGGGAGAGGGTGGAGGAAGCTGAATACCAAATCCCGAACTCAGGTGTGAAATGAAGGTACCTGAAAATGCGCTTGACCGCCTGACGGTGAGAAGTGCGAGGCGACGCCTGAAAGTGCGCGCACAGACACACCGCGAACTGGATGTCCGGGCGTGTCGCCGTCAGGTAGAGCAACGACCCGATCATGCTTCGGTACTCCTTCTGGTCCACAGCTTCTCCATCCTTGTCCGCATCCAGGGCCGTCGTGGTCGACATGGGTGTTGGAAGAGGCTTGGCCTCACCCAAATCGAACCTCTTCAGCAAGTCTTTGGTATACTTGCCCTGGTGCACAAACGTCCCATCTCGGGATTGCTTAATTTGCAATCCGAGAAAGAATGTCAGCTCGACCATCATACTCATCTCGAACTCCCTGCTCATAGTATCTGCAAACTTGGCAACCAAAGTGTGAGAAGAACCACCGAAAATGATATCATCCACGTAAATCTGGACTAAGAGAGTGTCTTTGCCTTGCTTGAGGAGAAAGAGCGTTTTATCCACACATCCCATTTTAAAACCCTTAGCAAGCAAAAAGGTTTTCAACCTATCATACCAGGCTCTAGGGGCTTGTTTCAAACCATATAAAGCTTTGTGGAGTTTGAAAACATGGTTTGGAAACTTGGGATTTTCAAAACCGGGGGGTTGTTCAACATAAACCTCTTCTTCTATGTAGCCATTTAAGAAGGCACTCTTGACATCCATTTGAAAAAGTTTGAAACCTTTGGATGTTGCAAAAGCCAAGAGTATCCTAATAGCCTCTAAATGAGCTACACTAGCAAAAGTTTCCTCATAGTCTATCCCCTCCTTTTGACTATAGCCCTTTGCTACAAGCCTGGCCTTGTTTCTAACAACGTGGCCATCCTCTCCTTGCTTGTTTTTGAAAACCCATTTTGTCCCAATAGGCTTACAGTCTGGAGGAGGTGGAACTAAAACCCAAACCCGATTCCGCTCAAAATTCTCTAACTCCTCATGCATGGCATTGACCCAATCCGGATCCGTCAAAGCGTGTCCAACATCTCGGGGCTCAAAATCAGCAACAAAAGCAGAATGAGCAAAGTGAGAGATTTGAGACCTGGACCGAGTGACCCGTTCGTCAATGCTGCCGATCATCTGCTGAGGCGGGTGCTGGCGCTGAATGTGTCATGGCGCCTCCCTTGCCGAAGTGGCCTCCCCCTCAACAGCAGCTGGTGCCTCCCCGGGTACAAAAGGTACCGCTCGGGGTGGCGGATCCCACGGCCCCCAGGAAGAAGACGTGTCAGGGCCGTGAGTCGTCGTAGAAGCCGCTCTTGGCGGCACAGCAGGTGGAGGGGGTGCTAGATCATCCATACCTTCAGCACCCTCTTCCTCGTCATCAAAAAGAGGCTCACCGACCTCGTGATCACCTACACGCTCAAAACGAGAAGAAGGACAAACCATGGTCTCGTCGAAGGTGACATCGGATGTCTCCATGACTCGGTTAGTGTCAAGGTTAAGTACACGATAAGCTCGAGTGTGAGTGCCATAACCCAAAAACACACCGTCAGAAGAACGAGACTCAAATTTGTCCAAGTTGCCCTTTTTGAGTATAAAACAATGGCAACCAAAAACCCAAAAATAACTCACCTTGGGCAGTTTTCCAATACGCAACTCATAAGAAGTCTTTTTCAAGAAAGCTCGGAGAAAAATGCGATTTGAAATGTAGCATGCAGTGCTCATAGCTTCGGCCCAATATCGCCTAGGAGTCCTATGCTCATCGAGCATCGTCCTGGCCATCTCTACAAGGTTCCGATTCTTCCTCTCTACAACACCATTCTGAGGCAGTGTGTAGGGGGAAGAAAACGGATGCTCTAAACCCAAAGAGTTACAAAACTTCTCAAAATCCGAATTCTTGAATTCGGAACCATTATCACTCCTAATAGCTCGCATTGAGTTCAAAGGGAACTCGTTCTGAAGACGCAAAATCAGATTGCGGGCAAAGGAGAAAGTCTCGGTCTTCTCAGCTAAAAAGAAGACCCACGAATATCTCGAAAAGTCATCAACAACAACAAGCACATACCACTTCCCACCAACCGAGCTCACCCGAGCCGGACCAACAAGGTCCATGTGCAAAAGCTCTCCAGGGTGCTTGGTCATGACCTGAGTCACTGGATGGTGGGGAGCGGCAACCATCTTCCCATGTCTACAAGAATGGCAAACAAGATCCTTCTCCATATGCAATTTGGGCAATCCTCGGATTAGGCCAAGTGAACTAAGCCTTGCAAGCAAGTCGAAGCTCAAATGTCCAAGTCTCCTATGCCACTTCCAAAGATCAGAGGAGGAAGGTCCAGCCACAAGACAACGAGAAGTGCCAAAAGACTCTGAGAAATTCGCACGAAAGACTTTTCCAAAGGGCGAAATCATACATACAAGATTGCCCTGAGGATCCAAAATACGACTGAGATTCGGTTTAAAACGAATGTCATAGTCGTCATCAAAGAGTTGCGAAACAGAAAGAAGGTTAAAATGCAAGTTAGAAACAAGAGCAACATCGCGCAACACAAAGTGCTCATTAACTCGCGCCGACCCACGAGACAAAACCTTACCTTTGCTATTATCGCCGAAGGTGATAAACTCCTTTCCGGCGACCGGACTAAGACTGGAGAACCACTTGGTGTTTTCGGTCATGTGCCTCGAGCAATCGGAATTGAAGGACCGAAAGTGCTACCAGAAAGCGACCAGAGGGGTCGGTGAATGGGAGCTTAAAATTTCTTTTCAGACTCTAATAGCTTCTATCCCAGAAAATCAACCCCAAGAGCAAAACCGATGTGCGTAATGTCCACGACCCAAGAGAATGGGTGGATGTTCCCTAGGAACACAGCGGGACACCACAAAAAACTTCCTCACCCAAGTTCACGCAAGTCAACTAGTGACAGGATGGACTTTGGGTAACCTCAACCTCCCCCGAGCAATGCGAGGGGGATTTAGGCTATTTTGCAAAGCGGGAAGCCCGATTTCTGTGGAGCACGAAGTCGGAAATCCAACGCAAAAACCCAAAACCAAATCCAAAGTCGAACGGTTAAACTGCGGACGAAACAGTGAAGAAATCACTGCATCGGACACTGGCAGCGTCCGATGGCCAAGCGTCGGACGCGTCCGATGCAAACAGTGCCTCTCGGGAACCTTACTGTATAGACATCGGACGCTGCTACAGTGAAAGCTCAGCGTCCGATGCTTGACCTCTGATGCGTTCGATGGCAACAGACGCTCCGATGGTCAGCGTCCGATGCTCCTTTAAAAACACTGTCAGATGACACGTGGCAACGGACGCTCCGATGCGATGAACTCAGCGTCCGATGCCTACAGACTCAGCGTCCGAAGGTCCTGAAACAGCACTGTTCTTCCGCGAAATTCACTCGATCTCCTCCGAATCAAAAGCACTAAGGCTTAGACTTGGTATGAGGAGTTCTAAGGAGGTTAGTGAGCTATCCCAAAAGAATCATGGCTCGAACCTAACTCCAAATCCGTGAATTGGAAGAAATCGGGACTTAAGGAAGCAAAACCGATCCAAAACTAAAATCGCTCGATCTCCTAGACCGTGGGGTTTGAGGTTAATTCCGTCGGTGGAAAGAAGTGCCTCACGATCTAGAACAACTTGGTTCAAACGGATTTGCAAAAGATGAACCGAGCAAAGAGATCAATCGACGGGAAAAACGTGGAGAAAAGCAACCCGCAAAGAACACAAGCAAAATGCGAATCACAACCACGAATTTGCAACCGTGTGGCTACCACACGCTACAATAGTGAAATTACGGTCTCACTTCCTCAAAATCTCACGAACACAGAGGTTTGATTGTCTTCTCTGTGGATGTCAGTTTGCTACAGCAGAGGAGAGGGAGAGCAGGAAAACCTAGAAGGCAAAATAGCAAATGACTGAGATAGATGGGGAGGTGGGTGTCTCTCTCTACTTATCCTAATTCTAACTATTCCTAATTCCCACTCTACCCCTAACTACTTACAGAGCGAACCAGCTAAACCCTAAAGTTATTCTGGACCAACTCGATGGTAGGTGGATCCGACGGCCACGCCCGCACAACTCGTAGCGTTGCCTCGACGCAACCTCCCGATTGCCGCCACGTGCCGCCACCGCTCTGCCGTCCTTTCCCGAACGTCGCACCCTCGGTTTTGCGACCCAAACCGGGAAACTAGCCTTCATAGCTAACCCCCGGTTTTGAGGCCCAAACCGGGAAACCAGCCCACCAAGCGCCTGAGTTTTGTGGCCCAAACTCAGCAAACCCGCAACACCCAGGTTTTGAGGCCCAAACCTGGAAACCGTCCTCAGCCCGAGTTTTGTGGCCAAACTCGGAAACCATCTGCGCCCAGGTTTTGAGGCCCAAACCTGGAAACCGTCTACCCGATGGTTTTTCTCTGGCTCTACCACCAAACCGGAGTTGTAGAGGGGATGCACCGCCCGTGCACCCCGTCCACCGACACGTGTCCCCGAGTCCACGACTCAGGCAACACCATGCCCCGCAAGTCTTCGCTCGTCGCTGTCCCAGGCTGTCAGCAACCACAGCTGATCCTCGGGCCACCGGTCCCTCAGTCTAAGCCTCACGTCCGCCCTTCGCCACTCTCGGTCCCTCGGCACGGCACGTCTCTACTTGACCTTCACCTTGCCTCTGATCACTGTATCCGTGCTCGACACCTGCACAACACAAGCCAAAGAACATGCGCATCATTCCAGTTGACAATCACTCATCACGCAGAGACTCGGCATACACCCATGTATCTGCAATCTCCCCCTTGATGAGTGCATTATCAACTACCAACACAAATCATAATGGAAAGAGAAGGAGGAAGAAGGAGAAGAGAGAACTCAACCAAATGACCCAAAAGCATAGCAAAGCCGAAGAAGGTCAAGTGGAAAGAGCAAGACAACTTCGTTCCCAAAGACATGGGCAACGGCTCGACGCAACCAAGCAAAGCAAAGCTAGCCCTCAAGAAGAGGTAGAACAGGCTCAACACAGCTAGCAAGAAAAAGGTTTGATACCAATTGAAAAACAAAAAAAATCGAAGCAAAATGCTAGTCCCTCAAGATAGAGGCACAGAGGCTCAACACAACTAGCAAGAAGGCTCGACACCAATTGAAAATCCGAAAGGCGAATGCTAGTCCCTCAAGAAAGAGGCAAAGGCTCAACACAACTAGCAGAAACGCTCCGAACCAATTGGAAATTTCAACAACTCAACATGAGCAAGCTCCCCCTTGCATGGTGCACACGACCGATTCCTCTCCCCTTTGAACATGGGAGGTATGATTTGTCCTAATTCTCCCCCTTAGTTGAAAATGCACCAACAAGCAAAAGGAACCGAAAGCAATTTTCTCCCCTTTAGAAAATGCACCATCAAAAGTGCCAATCAAGAGAAATTCTCCCCCTTCCAAAATGCATATGAGTCAAAATGCAAGTTAGCAGCTTCAGGAATACAGTCAAGAAAATGCAAAGATGCTCTAAACAGTATAGCTCCAACGACTCACTGGAAAGCATACTAGCTAGCAAAGGCTCAAATTGATCACCAAATATGAAATATGAACATATGAGCAAAGTGAGCAGTTTTTAGCCAAAAAGGTATTCACCATCAAAATAGCACAAGACATGTATAGACAGGAAATCTGACAAGTACTAAACATGTATACAAGGTGAACTACCCCTAGCAAAGTTCAATCATCATGCTGCAGAAAGAAACATAGACTTGTGTTTTCCAATTTTAATCGGAGTTGCAGCGGTGAAATAACACAAGTTCAGAATTCAGCATGTGACTGCGAGAGGTTGAAACCTTGTCATTGCCTAACTTTTCAACTGTGCAAAGCCTATGCAGAAGCAATCAGAAGCTTAAAGCAACAATTTCGGTCATAAACTACACAGCTCAAGTTTAACTCAAAGTGCAATGAGAAACAGTCTCGAAACTGTGATGTGTTGACAAGCAATCCCATCTTGATCTTTTCAATTCACTTAAAAACTTGGTTCAGATTTTAAACAGAATATGAACATACCAAGCAAGTGAGTGACTCAGAACTAGAGACATAGCAACCTAGCATATATGGAAAGCACGAGTGAATTCAACACATCCTACACATGCTAGATGCATATCTCAATGGTGAACATTTCCAAGTTTTATGTTTGTTAAGCAGGTTCACCATTCAGAAATAGCTCAGCTCACAACATATATTAGTGATCAGAAAGAGCATAAGCTACTAGCATCAACACATAGCATCGGAGCATACTAAACAGAGCATAATCACATTTTAATGAATATATGCATGAAGCTGAGAATGTAAAAGCGTATGCTGAAATGCAAAAGAAAGACAAAGAAAACGAGAAAATAGTCGGTCTATGATACAAGATCCAAAATGTTTCCCCCATCTAAAAGGGGAAACACACACCAAGCTCACCCCTCAACCGATTAAAGGTTGATTCGTCCAAAGGCTTGGTGAAGATATCAGCCAACTGATGATGAGTATCGACATGGCGAAGGTCGATATCACCCTTCTCATAGTGGTCTCGCAAAAAGTGAAAGCGCACATCAATGTGTTTGGTCTTCGAGTGAAGCACGGGGTTCTTAGGAACGCTAATAGCACTCGTGCTGTCACAAAGCAAAGGAACGCGAGTAAAGCTCAGACCAAAATCACGCAAAGTGGCCATCATCCAAAGCAACTAGGAACAGCAGCTAGCCGCAGCAACATACTCAGCCTCCATGGTAGACTGAGCGACACTAGACTGCTTGCGAGAAGACCACGATACAAGAGAAGAACCAATAAACTAGCAAGTCCCAGAAGTGTACTTGCGCTCAATACGGCAACCAGCAAAATCAGCATCGGAATAACCGCAAAGGGAGAGGGTGGAGGAAGCTGAATACCAAATCCCAAACTCAGGTTTAAACGAAGGTACCTGAAAATGCGCTTCACCGCCTGACGGTGAGAAGTGCGCGGCGACGCCTGAAAGCACGCACACAGACACACCACGAACTGGATGTCCGGGCGTGTCGCCGTCAGGTAGAGCAGCGACCCGATCATGCTTCGGTACTCCTTCTGGTCCATAGCTTCTCCATCCTTGTCCGCATCCAGGGCCGTCGTGGTCGACATGGGTGTTGGAAGAGGCTTGGCCTCACCCATATCGAACCTCTTCAGCAAGTCCTTGGTATACTTGCCCTAGTGCACAAACGTCCCTTCCCGAGATTGCTTGATTTGCAACCCGAGGAAAAACGTCAACTCGCCCATCATACTCATCTCAAATTCCCTGCTCATAGTATCTACAAACTTGGCAACCAAAGCGTGAGAAGAACCACCGAAAATGATATCATCCACGTAAATTTGGACCAAGAGAGTATCAGTGCCTTGCTTGAGGAGAAAGAGCGTTTTATCTACACATCCCATTTTAAAACCCTTAGCAAGCAAAAATGTTTTCAATCTATCATACGAGGCTCTAGGGGCTTGTTTCAAACCATACAAAGCTTTGTGGAGTTTAAAGACATGGTTTGGAAACTTGGGATTTTCAAAACCGGGGGGTTGTCTAACATACACCTCCTCTTCAGTGTAGCCGTTTAAGAAGGCACTCTTGACATCCATTTGAAAAAGTTTGAAACCTTTGGATGCAGCAAAAGCCAAGAGTATCCTAATTGCCTCCAAACGAGCTACAGAAGCAAACGTCTCCTCATAGTCTATCCCCTCCTTCTGACTAGATCCCTGGGCTACGAGTCTGGCCTTGTTTCTCACAACATGGCCATCTTCTCCCTGTTTGTTTTTGAAAACCCATTTTGTCCCAATTGGGTGACACTCAGAAGGTGGAGACACTAGAACCCAAACCCGATTACTCTCAAAGTTTTCTAACTCCTCATGCATGGCTTTGACCCAATCCGGATCCTTCAAAGCGTGTCCAACATCTCGGGGCTCAAAATCAGCAACAAAAGCAGAATGAGCAAAGTGAGAGATTTGAGACCTGGACCGAGTGACACGTTTGTCGATGCTGCCAATCATCTGCTAAGGGGGGTGTTGGCACTGGATGTGTCGTGGCGCCTCCCGTGCAGAAGTGATCTCCCCCTCAACAGCAGCTGGTGCCTCCCTGGGTACAAAAGGTACCGCTCGGGGTGGCGCATCCCACGGCCCCCAGGAAGAAGATGTGTCGGGGCCGTGAGTCGTCGTAGAAGCCGCTCCTTGCGGCACAGCAGGTGGAGGAGGGGCTGGATCATCCATACCTTCAGCACCCTCGTCCTCGTCATAAAAAAGAGGCTCTCCATCCTCATGATCACCTGCACGCTCAAAACGAGAAGAAGGACAAACCATGGTCTCGTCGAAGGTGACATCTGATGTCTCCATGACTCGGTTAGTGTCAAGGTTAAGTACACGATAAGCTCGAGTATGAGTGCCATAACCCAAAAACACACCGTCAGAAGAACGAGACTCAAACTTGTCCAAGTTGCCCTTTTTGAGTATAAAACAATGGCAACCAAAAACTCAAAAATAACTCACCTTGGGCAGTTTTCCAAAACCCAACTCATAAGAAGTCTTTTTCAAGAAAGCTCGGAGAAAAATGCGATTTGAAATGTAGCATGCAGTGCTCATAGCTTTGGCCCAATATCGCCTAGGAGTCCTATGCTCATCGAGCATCGTCCTGGCCATCTCTACAAGGGTCCGATTTTTCCTCTCTACAACACCATTTTGGGGCGGTGTGTAGGGGGAAGAAAACTGATGCTCCAAACCCAAAGAGTTACAAAACTTCTCAAAATCCAAATTCTTGAATTCGGAACCATTATCACTCCTAATAGCTCGCATCGAGTTCAAAGGGAACTCGTTCTGAAGACGTAAAATCAGATTGCGAGCAAGGGAGAGAGTCTCGGTATTCTCAGCTAAAAAGAAGACCCACAAATATCTCGAAAAGTCATCAACAACAACAAACACATACCACTTCCCCCCAACCGAGCTCACCCGAGCCGGACCAACAAGGTCCATGTGCAAAAGCTCTCCAGGGCGCTTGGTCATAACCTGAGTCACTGGATGGTGGGGAGCGGCAACCATCTACCCATGTCTACAAGAGTGGCAAACAAGATCCTTCTCCATATGCAACTTGGGCAATCCTCGGATTAGGCTAAGTGAACTAAGCCTTGCAAGCAAGTCGAAGCTCAAATGTCCAAGTCTCCTATGCCACTTCCAAAGATCAGATTGCAAGACTGGACAAGTCTTGCACGCACCCAACAGCATGGGTCTAGCCCGGAGCTCATCCACCTCTCCTACTAACGCAGCATACTTACCTCTCAAAGTGAGAAGTTCAGTCATGTGCGTGGTGCACATCTCGCACTCGGCATCCTCAGACACGACCACGGTGGACTTGGCAAAATCAAGCTCTCTCACCGTGTCCTCCCACTTCTGCTTAAACTCCTTGCGCTCTCTAGCGGCACGCCTAAGCAGTTTGTCTTGACTAAGAAGCACGGCAGGAAGTTTCTCGACCTCAGCGGAAAGCTCATCGGGGGTCAGAGATACCTGGGAGGTGTCGTCGTCGTCGTTCCGAGGAGTGTCCTCCAGCTCGTCGTCGACCTCCTTGCCGAGGGCCATGGTGCAGAAGCCGTCGTCGTCGGCGAAGAAGCAGAGACCGTTCAGCTTGTCCTCGATCTTCTTCTTCTTCTCGGACTCGTCGTCGCTTGAGGAAGCGAAGTCGTCAACGTCGCTGAGCGTGGCGAAGAACGCACGCTGCTCAGCTTGGGCCTTCTCCAAGTACTTGGTCTTGATGTACTCCTTGTTGAAGCCGCCCTTCCGCTTGTGCCTTGCGGGGACGTACTTCTCCTTGCGCTTGCCGGAGTCGTACTTGTGCCCATGATCGCCCTTCCCAGATGAGTGCTTCTTCTTGGGATAGTTGGCGATGAAGTGGTCGGGGTCGCCGCACTCATAGCATCCTGAGCGTCCTCCTCCGCGGCGACGGTTCATGCGGTTGTTGTGGAACCGCAAGAACCGGTTGGCAAGCAAAGCCAACTCGTCATCCCCCAAAGACTCCAGCTGGTCCTCTATGACAGAGAAGAGTGAAGAAAGTGCAAATCCTCCAGAGGGGTTAGCAGAAGAGCCAGAAACCAAAGCCATAGTCGGGCTAGAAGGATTCTCATAAGAAGCCCTCGACATAGCGTCAATCTCACTAGACTTGAGCTTACTAAAAAGCTCATCGCATGTGAGGGTCTCATAGTTAGACGATTCGATGATCGCCTGGACCTTTGAGTCCCACACCGGCCGATCGAGAGTATGCAAAAGCTTCAAAGCCCTCTCATGATCGTCGAAAGGCAACAACTCCTTGTTAGCTCGCATCTTGTTGACAATGACCTGAAAGCGAGCGAATAAACTCTCTATGCTCTCGCCAGGCATGTGTCGAAAGTTCTCGTACTCCCGCTTGTGCGACTCGTAGAGACGAGATTTAACTTGAGTGGTTCCCTCATGGAAGCGCATGAGGGTCGCCCAAATCTCACGAGCCGTGGGGAGGTGAGAAACGCGATCAAACTCGGACATGTTCAAATAGGAGAAAAGAGCGTTACATGCCCGGCTATTGGCTTCGTGCTCATCGATCTGAAGCTGAGAGACACGAGCAGCCAGAACAACGTAATCGGCCTTGTTGCAAATCTCCCAAACTGAAGAGCCCATGCTCTGGAGATAGGCCGACATGCCTATCTTCCAATACGCATAGTTCGTCCCATCAAAGAACGGCGGTTTGCCCACGCCGCGATCCATGTCGCCTTCTGTGGATCTGGAACCGGCTAAGGTGGAAGATCCTTAACCTGCTCCGATACCAATTGAAGGACCGAGAAAGCACTAGCAAGGCACCCAGAGGGGGGGGGGGTGAATGGGAGCCAACAAAATTTCTCTCAAAACTTTGGCCAAATGTCCCAAAATCAACCCCTGAAAACTACGACCGAAACCGTGATGCCCACGACCCTTGGAAGAGGGTGGATGATCCCTAGGATCACAGCGAGGCACCACAAAGCGATGGCAAACCAAACGCCAAAAGAACCCGGTCAAGCTCGACCCTCAAAAACCAAGTCCCGAACGTAGATAGACGACTACGTCGAGAAATCCCCAAATACCGATGCTAACAAATAGCAAATATACCTAGAGAAGTTCCTTGGTCAACTACAAGGCCAAACGAGAAGTCCGGAAACCAAGCGAACAAGCTGGGAGAGCAAACACACTTAACCGGAGGCTACAGCAGGATCCCGGACTGTCCGCCGGTATGGTCGCGGACTGTCTGCCCAGTGGCGGACTGTCCGGGCTCAGGTCGCGGACTGTCCGCCGGCCGAAGGAGCAAAACCGCACTGCTGCTGAAGTCCCCTGGACAGTTCCCGGACTGTCCGCGAAAACCAACGGCGGACTGTCCGCCGGTCAAAAACCAAAACAGCAATGCTGCTGAACAGTCCCTGGACGACTCCCACACTGTCCGCGAGTTCCTTCGGCGGACTGTCCGCCGGTCACGGAATAGTAACGCAACCGAGACCCGCAGCCACTGACCTGGCTCGATCCCGACGCGCGGATTGTCTGCCGGTCAAAACCGCGGACTGTCCGCCAACGAGCAGAGAGGGCGATTTCAGTCGCCTCCTCTCCAAATCTCTTCAAATTCAATCCAAATCAAAATCCCGCGTTCCCAAACTTGGAGAAGATGATCACGGGGTAGTTAGGAGACTATCCCCAAGAAATCATCTGCTCAAATCGATTCAATCACCGGGAAATCGAAAGGGGAAGATCAAGAACGAAAAAGCTCCACGAAAATGAAATCAACCCGATCTACTTGTTCGTGAGGAGTTAGATGAATTCCTTCAGTGGAAGTGATCTCCTTTCTAAAACAAACAAGTTGATTCAAATCGATTTCGCAAAGACGTAGTTGGGAGAGAGATCGAGTGACGGGAAAATCGCGGAGAAACGAAGAACGCGAAGAACACGAACAAAACGCGAATCAACACATCGATCTGCAACCGTGTGGCTACCACACGCTACAAAAGTAAAGTTACGGCCTCACTTCCTCAAAATCTCCAGTACACAGAGGTATCACTACTAGAGAACAGGCCTTTGGACGATTTGCAAAATCAGCATTAGCCACGGAAAAATTTGCGCCCGGGACTAGAAAGTCCTTTAGCCCCGGTTGGTAACACCAACCGGGGCTAAAGCTCCCCAGCCCAACGGCTCAATTGTCAGAGGGGCCTTTAGTCCCGGTTGGTGTTACCAACCGGGGCTAAAGACTGGCCTTTAGCCCCGGGCCGTAACACCAACCGGGACTAAAGGTTTTGCCCCGGTTGGTGTATGCAGCCGGGGCTAAATGTTGGCATCTTTAGCCCCGGGCCGTAACACCAACCGGGACTAAAGGTTTTGCCCCGGTTGGTGTATGCAGCCGGGGCTAAATGTTGGCATCTTTAGCCCCGGTTGGTAAAACCAACCGGGACTAAAAGGTTTTGTTCCGGTTGGTGTACCCAGCCGGGGCTAAATGCCAACATTTAGCCCCGGCTGGGAATAAGGACCGGGGCTAAATGTCCCTCCCTATATTTGAAATGTTCTTCTACCTCCAGCCGTGCCCGTGCTCCTGTCTTCATTTTTCTTCATTCAGTCACTGCTTGCTCTTGCTTGCTTGTTTGCTCTCTTCTCCTCCGGTGATTTTTGTTTGTTAACACATCTCCGGCGATTGATTTATTTCATCACATCTACACCGCCATCGACTCGTTGAAAGGTTACTAGCTTAAGTTATTCATTTTTGTAGCTATTTTGAGTTCATTGACTTGATAGTTCAAATTATTAATCTAAAAACAAAATATGACCGTTTAATTAGTTTATTTTAGTCTTTTAGAGAAATGTGACCGGTTTAGAAAAACAAAATATATAATACTTTAGTTTAGAAAATGTGACCGGTTTAATTAGTTTTTTTTTGAAATAGAGATCATTTAAATCATTTGTTTACACAAAAATTAGAAATATATAATACTTTAGTTTAGAAAATGTGACAGTTTAATTAGTTTTTTTTTTGAGGAATAGAGATCATTTAAATCATTTGTTTACAGAAATTAGAAATATATAATAATTTAGTTTACAAAATGTGACCGTTTTAATTAGTATATTTTATTATTTTGGAGAAATAGAGATTAGTTAAATTAGTTGTTTACAGAAATTAGAAATATATAATACTTTAGTTTACAAAATGTGACCGGTTTAATTAGTATATTTTATTATTTTGGAGAAATAGAGATCAGTTAAATTAGTTGTTTACAGAAATTAGAAATATATAATACTTTAGTTTACAAAACGCAGAAGGATGCCTGCTTGGTATGTTGTTTTCGAGGGCACCAAACCAGGTATTTACACCAGCTGGGCCGAGTGCAGTCAGTATGTCCTCAAAGTTAAGGGAGCTGTGCATAAAAAGTACAAGTCTTTTGAGGAAGCTTCTGCAGCTCTAGATGCTTTTAACTCAAGAATCAACTCAATTCCTACTGCACCTACCCCTACCTTACCTTCCTATCCGGTTGGAGTGGCAGACAGTACATCTTGTTGGACTGTGATGTGGGAAAAATGTGCAGGTGTTGTTAGTTGCTTTGGTTGTGGCCAAGTGGATTAGGCTGCACTGTTATCTTGATGTAATAATTAATTAATTAGACAAGTTCAACTGCTACTACTTTTATGCCACCAGTGATTCTTACTAAATTTCATGTCAGACATTTTATAATTTTATTTGTTTATAAGAATGAGAGATCGATATAATTATGTGATATGTCATATAATGCAGACGATGACACGTCACTGGATGTACAATGTCGATCGTCGCTCAAAAGAGTTCATTGATGGCGTGCATTATTTTTTAAGAGTGGCCGAGGCAAACAAGCGGAATGGTTTTATGTGCTGCCCATGTGCCCTTTGTAATAATTCGAAGGAATATTCTAGCTCAAGGAGTCTTCACTCACACTTGTTCAAGTCGGGTTTCATGCCAAACTATAGTTGTTGGACGAAGCATGGAGAAACTGGGGTTATGATGGAAGAAGGTGAAGAAGAACAATTGGACCCTGACGATGACATTATTGCTCAATACGGTGACTTTGGTGATACTGCAATGGGGGAAGGTGAAGAAGAGGCAAGTGCAGAAGACACACTCGCTGAAGATGATGCTCTTGGTGATGTCATTCGTGATGCACAAGGAGATTGCGAAAGTGAAAAGGAGAAGGCTAAGTTTGACTGTATGCTAGAGGATCACAGGAAATTACTATATCCGTCTGCTGCAGATGGACAAAAAAAGTTGGGCACAACACTTGAGTTGCTACAATGGAAGGCACAGAATGGTGTATCTGACAAGGCATTTGGACAATTATTGAAGATTATAAAACAAAAGATGCTTCCGAAGCCTAACGAATTACCCGGCACTACGTACGAAGCAAAACAAGTGGTCTGTCCTTTGGGTTTAGAAATCCAGAAGATACATGCATGTCCTAATGACTGCATCCTGTACCGTGGCAAGGAATACGAGAATTTGGATGAATGCCCTGTATGTAACGCGTCACGATATAAGATCAGGCGAGATGACCCTGGCGATGTTGAGGGTGAAGAACGTCCCCGGAAGAAAATCCCTGCCAAGGTTATGTGGTACGCTCCTATAATACCACGCCTGAAACGTCTGTTCAGAAACAAGGACCATGCAAAGTTGGTGCGATGGCACAAAGAAGACCGTAAGGTAGACAACATGTTGAGACACCCTGCAGATGGGTCCCAGTGGAGAGCAATAGACAGAGAATTCCCAGAATTTGCAAAAGATGCTAGAAACTTAAGGTTTGGTTTAAGTACGGACGGGATGAATCCTTTTGGGGAACAGAGCAGTAGTCATAGCACGTGGCCTGTTACTCTATGTATGTACAACCTTCCTCCGTGGTTATGCTTGAAGCGGAAGTTCATTATGATGCCAGTGCTCATCCAAGGCCCGAGGCAGCCTGGCAACGATATCGATGTCTACCTGAGGCCATTAGTTGAGGAACTCCTACTTTTATGGAGTAAATCAGGTGTACGTGTGTGGGATGATTACAAACAGGAACACTTTGACCTGCGAGCATTGTTGTTCGTAACAATCAATGATTGGCCTGCTCTAAGTAATCTTTCAGGACAGTCAAACAAGGGATATAATGCATGCACACATTGTTTTGATGACATGGATAGTGTATATTTGAAAAATGTAGAAAGGTAGTGTATCTTGGGCATCGTCGATTTCTTTCGATGAATCACCAGGTTAGAAAGAAAGGCAAGCATTTTAAAGGTGAGACAGACCACCGGAGCAAGCCTCGCAACAGAACTGGGGAAGATGTACTTGAGATGATCAAGGATGTGAAAGTAGTCTTTGGAAAGGGGACGGGCAGTGAACCTGTTCCGAAAGACGCTACGGGACACGCACCCATGTGGAAGAAGAAGTCAATATTTTGGGAGCTACCCTATTGGCATGTACTAGAGGTCCGCCACGCGATCGACGTGATGCACCTAACAAAGAATCTTTGTGTCAACCTTCTAGGATTCATGGGTGTGTATGGGAAGTCTAAGGATACACTTGAAGCACGACAAGAGTTGCAGCGCATGAAAGAACGAGACAACCTACATCCAGAGAAGACAGATGATGGACGCCATTACTTAAGACCTGCTAGCTACACTCTTAGCAATGAAGAGAAGGAAATCATGTTTGAATGCCTAAACAGCATCAAGGTCCCATCTGGATTCTCCTCCAATATAAAGGGAATAATAAATATGCAAGAGAAGAAATTCCTAAACTTAAAGTCGCATGACTGCCACGTGCTTATGACGCAATTGCTTCCGGTTGCTTTAAGAGGAATTCTACCTCCACATGTACGTCTTGCCACTGTGAAGCTCTGTGCATTCCTCAATGCAATTTCTCAGAAGGCAATTAATCCACTAGAACTGGCTACTCTACAGAATGATGTGGTTCAATGTCTTGTGAGCTTTGAGTTGGTGTTTCCTCCATCCTTCTTTAATATCATGACACACCTCCTAGTTCACCTGGTCAAGGAGATTCATATTCTCGGTCCTGTGTTCCTACACAACATGTTCCCCTTTGAGAGGTTCATGGGAGTACTGAAAAAATATGTTCACCAACGTGCTCGGCCAGAAGGAAGCATCGCCAAGGGCTACGGGACAGAGGAGGTCATTGAGTTCTGTGTTGACTTCATTCCTGACCTTGACCCGATTGGTGTTCCTGAATCGCGGCACGAGGGGAGGCTATGTGGAAAGGGGACACTAGGGAAGAAAACATATATCGGTACGGGGAATGATTATTTCAATAAAGCGCACTACACAGTTCTTCAAAACTCAACCGTGGTGGATCCATATATCGATGTACACAAGGAGTTCCTACGATCCCAATTTCCAGAGAAGAATGAAGTTTGGATAACACGTGAGCACATGAATACTTTTAGCACTTGGTTGCGAAAGGAATGTCTGGGTAATAACAATATTGATGAGCAACTATATTTGTTGGCTAGGCAACCGTCATGGCACATCCTCACGTACAAAGGGTATGAGATCAATGGAAACACATTTTACACCATGGCCCAAGATCAAAGGAGCACGAACCAAAACAGTGGTGTTCGCGTAGATGCCACAGACCCATCTGGGAAGAGGCAAACATATTATGGCCGCATAGAGGAGATTTGGGAACTAGACTACGCACCTAATTTTAAAGTCCCTTTGTTTCGATGCCAATGGGTCAAGGCGACCGGAGCCGGAGTAACAGTTGACAAGGAGTATGGAATGACAACAGTGGATCTCAACAATATTGGATACAAAGGTGAACCATTCGTCCTTGCTGCTGATGTGACTCAAGTGTTCTACGTGAAAGACATGTCTACAAAACCCAAGAGAGGGAAAAATGATGATAAATCAACCAAAGAGCCCAAACGCCACATAGTTCTTTCAGGAAAAAGAAACATCGTGGGAATTGAGGACAAGACAGACATGTCAGAAGATTATGAAAAAGATGACCGAATACCGCCCTTCAGTGTGACCAAAGACCCAAGCATCCTGCTAAATGCTGAGGAGACTCCATGGTTACGACATGATCATGACCAAGGAACATACGTGAAGAAAAAGATCACCAGTGTACCCGCTTGATATATATTACAGTTTTCGTGTAACTAATAATGATTATGCATAGTCATGGTTCGTTGATGTCAGTGTCGATGCCCCACAAGTTTGGCTCCATTCTGGATTATTTTGTTGGTAGGCCTAATTGACCCTATAATTATTGGGTGAGAGTGTGCGGTAATTCAATTAAACCGGAAAAGGAAGCAAACCATCTCCGAAAAAACACAAACTTGTTGGTTGCCTCACCCGTGCCACGTGACAACCTAAGAAAAATTTTGAGACCAATATGACACAGAAACGTATATGAACTACACAAATTTATCTTTTAAAATTAAATTGTAATTTAAGAGTGAATTTCTCTATCGTGCATTTGGACAATAAAAGATAAACAACCCAAAATTTAACGTTCATATAATGCAAAAAATATTTTCCTATCGAGCACCAGTTGTTTCAGATATTTAAATTTAACATTATATTTTTGCATTAACAAAATATAAATTGTTATTTACATTTGTATTTGTTATTATAAGAAAAGAAAAAAGAATTTATGTTACAAAATTTTCTACAATACAATAATGTAAAAGGAAACACAACTGCTATTTTTAAGTAATTTTATGCCTAATATTGAATTTACTATGCAAGTAACAAGTATTACAACATATTAATATAGCCAAAACTTAATTCAAAACCCAAAACACAGAAAACCCAAAATAAAGGCGGCAGAAGACCCTTTAGTCCCGGGCCGTAGCACCACCCGGGACTAAAGGTACCTTAACCCAAAATAAAGGCGGGAGAAGAACCTTTAGTCCCGGGCCGTAACACCACCCGGGACTAAAGGTACCTTAACCCAAAATAAAGGCGGGAGAAGAACCTTTAGTCCCGGGCCGTAACACCACCCGGGACTAAAGGTACCTTTAGTCCCGGGCCGTAGCACCACCCGGGACTAAAGGTCCCCCTCTTTAGTCCCGGGTGGGCTTATGAACCGGGGCTAAAGGTGTTTTAGTCCCGGGTGGTGCCACGGCCCGGGACTAAAGGTGCCCCGCGTATATAGGGCACAGGGCCCTCCTCCTTCCTCAGATCGACGTCAGAGTTTGCGCCGCCGCCTCCGCCTTCGCCGCCATCTCGTTCTCCCGCTCGGCGTCGTCCTCGGTGCCCTCGGCCTCCCTCGCCGTCGTTCGCGGCGCCCTCTGCCGTCGAGCTCGCTTTTGCCGCGCGCCGCCGTCGTGACATCCTCGCCATTCGCCGCGGCCGTTGCTCCCCTTGTGCCGTCGTGTCTCGTCCTCGCCGTCGTCTCGCGGCCGCTCCGGCCGAGTGCCTCCGTCCTCGCGCTGCCGGTGAGGAGTGCCACCGCGCGTGCGTGTGCGTGTGCGTGTGCGTGTGTGTGCATGTGTGTGTGTGCAGTGTGAAGTGTTTGTGCGTGTGCGTGTGTGTGCAGTGTATGCATGTGTGTGTGCAGTGTACGTGTAATTAAAGTGTGTGCACTGTGTGTAATAGGAAAAGGAAAATAGAAATCCATATGAATTGAAAATAGAAAATAGTTTTTACCCTAACAAGATATTATGTTTACACACATGTAGATAAAAGAGATTGGTCGCGTTGACCGCGCCGTCCGCCGTCATCCTCACCGCAACGTGATCTTCGGCGTCGTCTGTTGTCGTCCTCACCGCGACATCATCCTCGCCGTCGTCCGTCGTCGTCCTCTCATCAACGGTGTGTCCTTTGCATGTGTTAGATGGAGGAGGAATAATCACTTAGATAATTTGGTCTTTAGATATGTAAACATTTATTTATATCGGTCATGTATATGTTTATGAAATAATCACTTGGATATGTTTATGGAATAATCACTTGGATATGTTTATAGAATAATCACTTGGATATGACTTTTCGATCATGTCGGTAGTGTTATTTTTACGAATATAGTCTTCATGGATATATGTTATTTTTAATGTTGTCAAAACCTAGACCCCAAACCCTAAACCCTAAACCCCAAACCCCTAACCCTAAACCCCAAACCCGAAACCCCAAACACTAAACCCCAAACCCCAAACCCTCAACCCCAAACCCCTAACCCTAAACCCCAAACCCGAAACCCCAAACACGAAACCCTAAACACTAAACCCCAAACCCTAAACCCCAACCCTAAACCCCAAACCCAAAACACTAAACCCTAAACCCCAAACCGTAAACCCTAAACCCGAAACCCAAAACCCGAAACCCTATGCACGTTAGTTGCAAAAATATGGTGTTTATTATCACTTGGATATGTTTATAGAATAATCACTTGGATATGACTTTTCGATCATGTCGGTAGTGTTATTTTTACGAATATAGTCTTCATGGATATATGTTATTTTTAATGTTGTCAAAACCTAGACCCCAAACCCTAAACCCTAAACCCCAAACCCCTAACCCTAGACCCCAAACCCGAAACCCCAAACACTAAACCCCAAACCCCAAACCCTCAACCCCAAACCCCTAACCCTAAACCCCAAACCCGAAACCCCAAACACGAAACCCTAAACACTAAACCCCAAACCCTAAACCCCAAACCCAAAACACTAAACCCTAAACCCCAAACCGTAAACCCTAAACCCGAAACCCAAAACCCGAAACCCTATGCACGTTAGTTGCAAAAATATGGTGTTTATTATCCTCCATGTCATTCGCAGGAATGGCCGACCCAGTTGACAACATGGAGGAGGAAATGTACGAATTAATCAACAGCGGCGCTAATCAAAATTTAGCAGGTGATGATAACAATAATCAAGAAGTAGATGACGGCAGTCAATACTTTGCCGATTATGAAGAAATAATGCAAGAAAATACTGGCGAGGTATATACCTACAATAATCTCTATGTGCACATGAAATTCTAAATTATTTATAAATGTATTTATAATCTACTGTTCCTACATATGTAGCCCTCCGGATCGACAACGACTACCGGGAAGAGTAGGACCGTACGAGGTCCGAAGAAGCCGTTGGAGGGCCGGTACATTATCTCAGAATTCAACGAGAAAACAGGCCAAGTACTTGGAGAACATGCACAGAGATTTGTTGCCCACTGTGGGTGCCTTGTAAGGGATAAGATCCCGATCAGTGCTCGTGAATGGAAGAAAAAGGCAAGTGCTCCTGATATAAGTTTTGTCTCTGATCTTGATAAGGAACTGGTTTGGCAAGAGGTCCTTGCACATTTCACACTTGAAACAGAAGATATAAATTTGAAGGCCAGAGTTCGGGACTGGGCTATGAAGAAAATGGCAACACTATTCCAGGGCTGGAAGAAGAACTTATACAACAAATTTATCAAGAAGGACCAAACTCCGGATTTCAACACTAAGGCCTACGTCAAGTTGAGGCCATTTTGGGATGAGTTTGTAGAATTCAAGAAATCAGAAGAGAGTGAGGCACGGATCAGAAGGAACCAGCAGAATGCCCGACAAAAACAATACCACCATCACTTGGGATCAGGTGGCTATAAGAGTGCCATTCCTAAATGGGAAAGAATGGAACGAGAGTTGCAAGCCAAGGGCATTGAACCAGAATCGATAAACTGGCCTGAGCGCGCCAAGTATTGGTTTTTTGGTCATGGAGGAAGCCTGGACCAACAAACAGGAAGGGTACACTATGGCGAAAAACTCCAAAGAGCAGCAGAAAGATTTGTTTATGCTAGAGATATGGCTGCCAGTGGCAGGTGGCAGCCGAACAGAGACAAGGACGAGCTGACATACGCCCTGGAGAATCTTGAACATGGTGGGAGAACCAGAGGCTATGGGGAGCTGTCATGGGTACATGCCTTCCCTCAGGACAAAGAGACCTATAGAAGCCGCGCGAGAAAGAAGGAGGAGGAGGCACAGCGGATGCGCCGGTTAGAAGAAATGGTTATTCAGTCACAGGCCGCGGCTCTTGAAGCAGTTGAGCGAGAAAAAGCACTTGAAGGCAGAATGAACGAGGAAATAAAAAGGCAAGTGCAGTTAGCAATGCAAAGTCAATCTGCATCAGAGCCGGGAGTCAACATCAGCCCCCCTGAGCAAATGAAAAGCAGTTGCGCTTCCACAGAGGTCCCAGACGCAGCACTGCGCTTTCCTGTGGACGACATCACCGAGCCTCTCACGACATGTGAACTGCACATTCCACAGGGGAATACCACAGTCATGGTGGCTATAGGTGTTGTATCTCCTATCGATCCTACGAAGACACCAAGAAGTCATGGAGCAATAATACCTCCTGGATATGCTAGCGTCTCGGTGGACAGGGTGGTAAAAGGTTACGAGAATGTCGAACTTGACATTAAAGGAGGTGATGGCGAGAATACATTAGGAGAAGCGGAGAAGACATTCATATGTTGGCGCAAGCGCTATATCATAATTCCTGGCACATCACCTCCTCCTCCTCAACAACCTATCCCTAGGTGTGTATGAAATTAGTGAATGAAACTTAATAGTATTGGTGAGCTAATAGTATAAATGGATACTCATACCATGTTGTTTTCGCAGCAGGACATCCCCCAACCTAAGTCCAATTCTACATTCACCACATGATCACAGTGTTGCGGACGATGATGATCAAGATCAAATACGACGGGATCCATCATCGCCACCGGCCCCATCTCCTCCACGACGGGATCCAACACCGCCACCGGCCCCATCTCCCCCACGGCGTGATCCAACGCCGCCACCGGCCCCATCTCCTCCACGACGAGATCCAACACCGCCACCGACCCAACCATCTCCTCCAAAGCGGGCTCCGACACCGCCACCTGCCCCATCTCCACGGCGGGTTCCAACACCTCCACCGCCAACAAAGAAGAGGCCTGTCACACAAACAAAGGCGTCAGCCCCACCACCTTCGAAGAAGAAAGCACCTGTGAGAAAACCAGCTCCCAAGATGACAAAACTTGCATATGACATGACCGAGGAGGAGACTGACGCTGCAGTGCAAAAAGACTGTAACAAGTTCTTCGAAGCTGCCATTGCTAGTGGTCGAGCAAAGCGAAACCCGGAGAAGCCGTACCTTTTTGTTCGTCCTGAAAAACTAAGGCAAACTGTGGACGCTCACCAAAAAAAGGTACGTGCTGCCCGTAAGGCTTCGCCAAAATCAGACTATGATCGCACACTTAGCAAATCACTTGAGGAGGACAAGAAGGCAAAGAAGAGAGCAGGAAAGGGTGTCCCACAGCTCGGGGAACAAGAGAAGCAATCAGTGCCAGATCTAGTTGTTGATAATGAATACGGTACAAACATGGAAATCATACAACGAGCATATGGAGACGTTGATCCTGCGCAACTGCTCACATTTTTCGAGGAAACTGGTTTGAATGTGGAAAACATACTCGGAGAAGCAGGCATCAAAAGTGCTCCAGAAGTTGATAAATGGCAGAGGGCATATGTATATGGCCAAAGTCTATACAACCCAGCGGCCCTGAGGGATCTTGGTACACAGATGCACTTGCTAAATCAGTGGTACCTTACAGCGTGTGGCAGAAAAGCTGATGACTACATTTGCGTCAGAATTAGAGACCATGATTACTTCCGTGGTGATGACATCATATATGTTCAGTTTAATGAGTTACATCAGCTCTGCCACATGGACGCTCTCGACAAATCTCTCGTCAGCTGCTTCTGCCTGTAAGTGATTGTTTCCTTTAATAATCTCACTTTAGCTTATGTATATGTATAAGTAATTATCCTCACACTGCTAGCAAGCGTTTCTAAACATGTGCAGAAACATGATGAGACAACTAAGGCGTAAAAATGACAAGGAGATTGGTTTCATCGATCCATATATCGTCTTCAAGCACCCAAGCAATACTCACTCGGATGCATGGAAAACTCAAACAGAGAGTAATTTGCGGAGGTTCTTGGTAAACCAAAGGGACAAAAGATATATACTATTCCCCTACAACTTTAGGTGAGTTTTGTTATCATATGCACATTTTATTATAGGTTGACATAAAGATATATATATGTGTTGACTATATAAACATAAATGCAGTTTTCACTGGATTCTAATGGTGATCGATCTCCACGAGAGTCGTTTGCTAATCTATGACTCTCTGAGAAAACCACAAGAAGATTACCAAGATATGATTAATATTATCCGAGGGTAATGTGATCTTTAAATATTGATTCCTGCTATAGCTCTTTAACTCTGCAATAGTTAATTAACGTTCCAATTATTGTGAAGGGTTTGGACTTGGTTTGTTCAGAAACACCGTCCGGATCTGAAAGCGCAACTTCCTGATCCTCTACTCCTAAATGTAAGTTGTAGAGTACCTCCCCGCCTCTTTACCTTAATTAGCATCACTCAGCAGACGCACGCTCAACCGAGAGTACTCTTTTTACATATTGTACAGTGGGTTCTACGGCAGTCACCGGGAAACAATTTATGTGGGTACTATGTTTGCGAGTTTCTGACGGTGTATGAAAAAAGAACTCCTTTACAGAGTCAGCAAGTACGTAACATGTAAATAAATTTATTTTATTTTTTGTTGCTATTACATAAATATTATGTATGTTAATACTTTCTTTTTATTTTAATCCAAATTGAAGGAGACATGGTTGAAGAACCAGGTGATGGATAAGGTCCGCCTCAAAGCAATTCAAGAGACCATCGCGGGCTTCCTTAATGACCATGTCCTTAAGTCTGGCACCGAGTATTGGTTTAATAAAGACGAACCAATGAAGCCAAACCAAGATGAACACTTGTATGACCTCTAAGTTAGGAACGGTATTATATTTGTGTGTAAATATCAAGTTAAGCATGCATGATGGATAATGTTGTATATTTTATGTACATATGTGTGTATAGCTAGCTTTATAATATATATATATATATGTATAGTTTCATATTTCATTTGTGTGTAATTGTAAATTTTATGTGTTTATATATATTTATTAGCAGCGAAGAATAATACGTGTATTTGAAACTGGGCTAATATAATAGAATATATTAGCAGCAAAGAATACGTATTAGAAAACCTAATGTAATTGTAAAACCAAAAACAATAACCAATTGAAAAGAACAGAAAAAGAAAAAAGAAAAAAGCAGATGGATCTTTAGCCCCGGTTGGTAACACCAACCGGGACTAAAGAGGCCAGCAACGGTGGCCCGGCTGGAGGCCCCTTTAGTCCCGGTTGGTAACCAACCGGGACTAAAGGGGCCTCCAGCCGGGCCACCGTTGCTGGCCTCTTTAGTCCCGGACCAACCGGGACTAAAGGGGCCTCCAGCCGGGCCACCGTTGCTGGCCTCTTTAGTCCCGGTTGGTGTTACCAACCGGGGCTAAAGGTCCCTCCATTAGCCCCGGGCCATGGAACCGGGGCTAAAGGTCGGGGCTTTAGTCCCGATTCCTTAGCCCCGGCTCCATGTCCGGGGCTAAAGGCCAAAATGGCCCGGGGCAATAGGCCTGTTCTGTACTAGTGTATGGTTCTCTGCGGATCTCAGCTAGCTACAGCAGGGGATTGGGAGAGCAGGAAACCCTAGAAGCAAAGAGCAAATGACTGAGATAGATGGAGAGGTGGGTGTCTCCCCCTACTTATCCTAATTCTAACTATTCCTAATTCCCACTCTACCCCTAACTACTTACAGAGCGAACCAGCTAAACCCTAAGGTTATTCTGGACCAACTCGATGGTAGGTGGATCCGACGGCCACGCCCGCACAACTCGTAGCGTTGCTTCGACGCAACCTCCCGATTGCCACCACGTGACGCCACCGCTCTGCCGTCCTTTTCCCTGACGTCGCACCCCCGGTTTTGAGGCCCAAACTGGGAAACCGGCCTTCACAGCCAACCCCCGGTTTTGAGGCCCAAACCGGAAAACCAGCCCACCAACGCTTGAGTTTTGTGGCCCAAACTCAGCAAACCCGGAGCACCCAAGTTTTGAGGCCCAAACCTGGAAACCGTCCTCAACCCGAGTTTTGTGGCCAAACTCGGAAACCATCAGTGCCCAGGTTTTGAGGCCCAAACCTGGAAACCGTCCAACCGATGGTTTTTCTCTGGCTCTACCACCAAACCGAAGCTGTAGAGGGGATGCACCGCCCGTGCACCCCGTCCACCGACACGTGTCCCCGTGTCCACGACCCAAGCAACACCGTGTCCGCAAGTCTTCACTCGTCGCTATCCCAGGCTGCCAGCCACCACAGCTGATCCTCAGGCCACCGGTCCCTCAGTCCAAACCTCACGTCCGCCCTTCACCGCTCCCGGTCCGTCGGCACGGCACGTCTCTACTTGACCTTCACCTTGCCCTCGATCACTGTCTCTGTGCTCGACACCTGCACAACACAAGCCAAAGAACATGCGCATTATCCCAGTTGACAATCACTCATCACTCAGAGACTCGGCATACACCCATGTATCCGCATGTGCTCCCAAACCAAACCACCTCAAGAACAAGCTTGACACCATGTCACCCATCCAGGAGGAGCTTATGCCACAAAAGGTCAAACTGATCCACACCCACTACCGTGAGTACCAACAACCCCCTGTGAGAGCGGTGAGGTACCATTGTGAGCATTGTGGGAGAGATGGACACTTGAGTGAGTTCTGCTTTCGGCGCAAGAGAGAGGCGCGCCGTGCTAGGGAGATGAACAATGCGGACATGTACCATCCTTTCCATGATGTACATGCGCCGAATGTTCAGAGGCATGCTGCTGAGCCCAGAGGTCCAGAACCTCAAGTTCCCAGGCCTAAGCAGCGGAGAGGACGTGCCCGGCGGGAGCCTGCAATTGTAGGATATGGACCCCGTGGCGGTGGCTTTGTAGTTGAGCGCTTTCCTCCACCGCGTTTTGAGTATCGCGGTAAGCGCTCCTTCCCCAGCGGACCACGTTTTTCTCAGCGTGGTGATCGCTTTCCCCGTAGGCGTGCTAGGAATGGTTTTTCTGCTAACCGTTCTTTTGAGCAGCCGGCCCAACACTGTTATTCTCCCTACTTCACTAACCCCAGTGTTGGACCGTATGCTTACCCTATGTCGTTTTATTGATGTAGGTAAAACGATTGGAGAACGTTTGGTTGGTGGATTCCGGTTGCTCGAGGCACATGACCGAAAACGCCAAGTGGTTCTCCAGTCTTAGTCTAGTCGCCTGGAAGGAGTTTATCACCTTCGGCGACAATAGCAAAGGTAAAGTGTTGTCTCGTGGGTCGGTGCGAGTTAATGAGCACTTTGTGTTGCGAGATGTTGCTCTTGTTTCTAACTTGCATTTTAACCTTCTTTCTGTTTCGCAACTCTTTGACGACGACTATGAGATTCGTTTTAAACCGAATCTCAGTCATATTTTGGACCCTCAGGGCAATCTTGTTTGTGTGATTTCGCCCTTTGGGAAAGTCTTTTGTGCGGATTTCTTGGAGTCATTTGGAGTTTCTCGTTGTCTTTTGGCTGGGCCTTCCTCCTCTGATCTTTGGAAGTGGCATAGGAGGCTTGGACATTTGAGCTTCGACTTGCTTGCAAGGCTTAGTTCACTTGGCCTAATCCGAGGATTGCCCAAGTTATCCATGGAGAAGGATCTTGTTTGCCATTCTTGTAGACATGGGAAGATGGTTGCCGCTCCCCACCATCCAGTGACTCAGGTGATGACCAAGCGCCCTGGAGAGCTTTTGCACATGGACCTTGTTGGTCCGGCTCGGGTGAGCTCGGTTGGGGGGAAGTGGTATGTGCTTGTTGTTGTTGATGACTTTTCGAGATATTCGTGGGTCTTCTTTTTAGCTGAGAAGACCGAGACTTTCTCCTTTGCTCGCAATCTGATTTTACGTCTTCAGAACGAGTTCCCTTTGAACTCGATGCGAGCTATTAGGAGTGATAATGGTTCTGAATTCAAGAATTCGGATTTTGAGAAGTTTTGTAACTCTTTGGGTTTAGAGCATCAGTTTTCTTCTCCCTACACACTGTGACGGAACCACCCAATAATGTGGCCCACTTGCACACGTCATCGTCATAGGGAGCCCAATGACTGTGCAAATGAAACACGTTACTGGAAAGATCCGTCGGGTGTCCCCGAGAGGACCCCGAATTACTCACGAGCCACAGGACCATCATCATGAAGGTTGGAATAATTACAACATTACAACAGTTGATACAAAATACCATCGGAGTGCGGAAGCAAGATAGATAAACATTACAAATTATGAAGATGTTACTTTTTACATAAAAATAACTGGTATTGCGGAAGTAGAGTAGTATGACAGAACCACACTTAGGCGGAGTACCTAAGTTGGAGAAGAGGAACAACCAGATCACGTCAAGCCCACTGACATGATCATGATCAACACCACCTAATAGAAACCTGCAACAGGGGATTAACAAACCCTGAGTACTGGGGTACTCAACAAGACTTACCCGACTAAAGAAAAAGGGAGAAGACTCAGGAATGAAAGGCTTAGGGTAGTCAAGGTAAGGCTTAAGTATTTTGCAGAAAAAGCATTTTGTAAACCTTGTTTTATTTTGGAAAGATTCAAGCATTTCTCAATTCTTCATTGTCCATGATTCATTTTACATTTCAAAACATACCTAGTTGAGAACCACTCTCCGTTGACAGTCAGTGACCAAGTCTCCATAACCGAGGAGCAACGTTAATCCGGATAAATAATACTCAGCTGAGGATCCCTATCCACACTGCATATGTAGCACCCAAGCTTGCATATGCCAACTCATCTACCACGATTCCTCCAAGATTGGGCCCGGTCCTACGCCACCCGGAAGTACAGTACACCACTCCTATCCAGGTACGACGACCACGTGGGTACATGCTACTTCCGCCATCTCTCCACTCCCAGTGCGCGGTTGTCGGTCCAATAAAGGATTCCTCGGAGCCAGAGCTTTCCGTAGTATGTGAATAGTTGCAAGTCTTGGCCAGCAGGCCCCCATACGGATGGTCCCTAATTTTCCAGCCAGAACTACACCTTGGTTATATCTCACCCAAGCGTAATAGTCCTGTCAGTTTTTCAACCCTATCCCGGTCGGTGTCAACTGTTGAGTCCCGGACTACAACATGACGGCACCGTACGCGCGGACAACCTCTTCTCGACAATGACCACATGCTAGCTAGGCAAGCAGTCATCGAACGGGAAGTAAAGCCAAATTCCCATAAAGATTCTTTCAGTGATCACACTTTTGAAAATAGCATTTTATTGCAAATCTATAGTATAGCATCACTAAGCATTTTGCAAATAGTTTTAAAGCAGGGCTGATGGATCTTCTGGTGGAGGTAAATAATGCAGGTAATAGGTCATCACACAACTCCTATAACCTAATGCAGTAGTTTAACTCAAAAGCATTTAAGGAAAATATTTTATAAATCCAAGGAAGGGTTAAATGCACCGGGGCTTGCCTTCGTTTGCTGCTTGAAGTTAAGTCTTTTTCGACGAAGCCTGTCCAACAAGAACCCTCCTCCGAGGCTCGTTCGACAATGGTGAACACCAGAGCTTGATCAACACGACTTCAACACTCTTGGATACTACACGTGGATAAATGATGTATGCTTTAACATGATGCCATGGAATGCATGCTAAGGTGCAGGACAAGACTACTGATTCTAGAGTACAACTTTCTAACATGTGAGTAACTTCTAGGATAGACATAAAGATTAATTATCTTTATCTTTTTAAGCCAGATTAAACAAACTTATTAAGCATTATTTACAAAACATTGCAAGGCATCACAATCATCATAGACCAGAGGGGTGGGGTCTATGAACAGCAAACAATCCAAAAGGTCACACCATGATTACTTTTCTGTTTTTCCTAATTTATTTTAAAAGATCATTTTATACAGTTGTCCCAAAATTTACCAAATTAATCTCATAGGTTCATCATGGTGTAAATAGATGACAAAACAAATTTCATGACCTTTGGAGCTATACATGTTTTACTAAAAACCTAAAACTATCCATTTATTAATTAAAAGGAGGATTTTTCATATTTTAAACTTTGCATAAAAGTAGAGTTTCTTATTTTTCTAAAATACTACACAGAGCAAGGAACACACAACATTTATCTCAAGATTTTTAGAACAACAGATTAAACCTCACAAAATGAAGAAAACAAAACACTATTCATATTTTTAAAAGAAAAGGAAAACTGTGCTTCTCTCGAGGCTCGGCGCGCTTGCCTGTAAGGCGGACAGCGGACCGGTCGCTCGAGGTCTCGGCTGGGAAGGCAGAGGGTGGGGATAGCTTCGCGGGCTCACGAGGAGTTGGAAACGAGGCTCGGCGAGGCGGTGCAAGGGTCGGAGGCGGGAGCTTGATGGTGGCGAGGCCTTGGCGGAGGCTCGGCTAACCTCTCGAGGGTAGCCTCGGCGTGCTCAAGGCTCAGTCCGAGGGTGGCTGCGATTCGCCCGAGGCTGAGGGTGGGGCTCGGCTGCTTCGAGGGGGCGCGGTTCGCAGGCGTGCTCGAGGGTGAGGCTCGAGGGGACGCTCGAGGGTGAGGCTCGAGGCTGGCCTTGGCATGTTCGAGAGATGCGGCTCGAGGGATGTGGCTCGAGGGGACGCTCGAGGGTGTGCGGTTCGAGGGTTGGCTCGAGGGTGAGGCTCGAGCGATTCGCCGGAGTTGGAGGGGAGTCGCTGCGCCGGCGAAGGAAAGGACGGAGGGGTGAAATTGGTGGCTTGGGAAGGTGGAGAAGCTCAAGGCGAAGGCAGTGGCGGCCTTGGCGGGCGCTGGGGCTGCCTGATGGCTTGGGTTGGCGAGGAAGTGTTTGTGGTGGCAATGGGGAGCTTGGTGGCTTTTATAGGCGCGGGGTGATGCCGGGGTCCGGGCGAAGGACGGTGGGGGTCCGGGCAAAAGGACGGTGGGGGTCCGGGCAAAAGGACGGTGGGGGTCCGGGCAAAGAGAGGTAGGGGCCGGGTGAGGATGAGGTAGGGGTCCTCCAGCTGTGCACAGTGAAAACCTATTCTTCTTTTGAAATCTTGAAAATTACTCCTAAACTTTGAACTGCACAAAGAAAACTCAAAACACCAAAGTTGTTTAGAATTTGAGATCTACAACTTTGCTAAAAGGACCAACTTCAAATTTTGAACAACTTTTGAATTAGAAAAAGGGGTAAAACTAGAGTTTGGAAATTTGGGGTTTTTCAAAAGGAATTTAAATTTTATTTTGAGTTTTGAATTTTGGTCCTCATAACACAGCATCAAAACACTTAACTGAACAAGCTCTACACAAAAATTAAGCAAACTTAAATGCATGGCAAGAATGATTAAAGACTAATGCTGATGACATGTCAGGTTAATTACTTATTAAACACCAGAGGTGTTACAGCCTTCCCCCCTAAAAGAAATCTCGTCCCGAGATTTAAGAAGTGCTTAAAGGCTGGGGTTGAGTAATGAAAAAGGAAATGTGTCACACTTGTTTCTCGCAAGGAGTTCACAAGGCAACTGGGTTGCGGTTGGGATTATAACTGGGATCAGAATGCGGTTGCAAGTAGCAAGATAGAAGACATTTGAGTGGAGCAAGAAAAATTATCAAGAACCAAGAGATAGCGTACATTAGCTGTGGGTTATAATGGATCATAACTGTAGACCTCGATACCTGCGCGCACCCAATGGAAACTTGTGCAATCCGGCACACAGGATTCTTTGGGTTCCGTCGCGGCACCGTGGTCGCCAATCATGGCACCATAATAGAGCACAACTTCTATATCCCTCATTTCAATAAGAAGGAAATTATAACCAGAAACAAAGGTTGGTTATAACTACAAGGAAAGTGGCTTTGAACTCCCTTTCGGGCATTCAGAAATGAAAGCACTTTCATAGTGGACTAGAAGGAATTATTACTATAGGCCTGGATATTAGCGAGCACCTGGCCGTAAAGCTCTATGGTGGCCATCCATAGGCGACTTCAGGTTCCCACGCTTTTATCCGGTCCATAGATCAGGGTCCTTTCAAAGAACACAATTTCAATAACTTTCAACCACCATTCGTCGTTTTCACAACACCAAGCAACCAGCACGTGCCAATTCAAGGCATGACACACGCTTTCCAGAAGAACCAAGGACTTTACCATGATTCTGACTTTATGTGGTAGAGTGTATGAAAGATATCCAAAAATTCCCAAGGATTAGGAACTTATGGAATGAAAGTAGCAAGAGCAACAGAATCTAGGGACAATCAACTATCGGGGATCATAGCTGCTTTTAGAATTTAGAGAAGAAGCACATTTTATTATTATGCATGATATGATGCATGCTCGTCCTATACGACCTCTCACTGACAGGAGATCTCTGTCTCCACCTGTTAGTTAGATATAGGGCTATACTTTATATACTAGCTTCACTGACTTGGTACCTTCTGTCAGAATCACTAGTATAGTCTTCACGAAGTCTTCCAGCAAAGCAAGAAACTTAGGGAAGGATCATTTTTAATTTGTTACTTTAAAAAAAACTTTTAGATTAAGAAACCATTTTGAAGTTTTTCAAAAGTAATGTTGTAACCAGTCTTCCCTTGATGACAATCCTGCTCCGATACCATTCTGTGACGGAACCGCCCAATAATGTGGCCCACTTGCACACGTCATCGTCATAGGGAGCCCAATGACTGTGCAAATGAAACACGTTACTGGAAAGATCCGTCGGGTGTCCCCGAGAGGACCCCGAATTACTCACGAGCCACAGGACCATCATCATGAAGGTTGGAATAATTACAACATTACAACAGTTGATACAAAATACCATCAGAGTGCGGAAGCAAGATAGATAAACATTACAAATTATGAAGATGTTACTTTTTACATAAAAATAACTGGTATTGCGGAAGTAGAGTAGTATGCCAGAACCACACTTAGGCGGAGTACCTAAGTTGGAGAAGAGGAACAACCAGATCACGTCAAGCCCACTGACATGATCATGATCAACACCACCTAATAGAAACCTGCAACAGGGGATTAACAAACCCTGAGTACTGGGGTACTCAACAAGACTTACCCGACTAAAGAAAAAGGGAGAAGACTCAGGAATGAAAGGCTTAGGGTAGTCAAGGTAAGGCTTAAGTATTTTGCAGAAAAAGCATTTTGTAAACCTTGTTTTATTTTGGAAAGATTCAAGCATTTCTCAATTCTTCATTGTCCATGATTCATTTTACATTTCAAAACATACCTAGTTGAGAACCACTCTCCGTTGACAGTCAGTGACCAAGTCTCCATAACCGAGGAGCAACGTTAATCCGGATAAATAATACTCAGCTGAGGATCCCTATCCACACTGCATATGTAGCACCCAAGCTTGCATATGCCAACTCGTCTACCACGATTCCTCCAAGATTGGGCCCGGTCCTACGCCACCCGGAAGTACAGTACACCACTCCTATCCAGGTACGACGACCACGTGGGTACATGCTACTTCCGCCATCTCTCCACTCCCAGTGCGCGGTTGTCGGTCCAATAAAGGATTCCTCGGAGCCAGAGCTTTCCGTAGTATGTGAATAGTTGCAAGTCTTGGCCAGCAGGCCCCCATACGGATGGTCCCTAATTTTCCAGCCAGAACTACACCTTGGTTATATCTCACCCAAGCATAATAGTCCTGTCAGTTTTTCAACCCTGTCCCGGTCGGTGTCAACTGTTGAGTCCCGGACTACAACATGATGGCACCGTACGCGCGGACAACCTTTTCTCGACAATGACCACATGCTAGCTAGGCAAGCAGTCATCGAACGGGAAGTAAAGCCAAATTCCCATAAAGATTCTTTCAGTGATCACACTTTTGAAAATGGCATTTTATTGCAAATCTATAGTATAGCATCACTAAGCATTTTGCAAATAGTTTTAAAGCAGGGCTGGTGGATCTTCTGGTGGAGGTAAATAATGCAGGTAATAGGTCATCACACAACTCCTATAACCTAATGCAGTAGTTTAACTCAAAAGCATTTAAGGAAAATATTTTATAAATCCAAGGAAGGGTTAAATGCACCGGGGCTTGCTTTCGTTGCAGGGAAGATAAGATCCAAGAAAGATTGACACAAGTTAGTTCGTTTGCTGCTTGAAGTTAAGTCTTTTTCGACGAAGCCTGTCCAACAAGAACCCTCCTCCGAGGCTCGTTCGACAATGGTGAACACCAGAGCTTGATCAACACGACTTCAACACTCTTGGATACTACACGTGGATAAATGATGTATGCTTTAACATGATGCCATGGAATGCATGCTAAGGTGCAGGACAAGACTACTGATTCTAGAGTACAACTTTCTAACATGCGAGTAACTTCTAGGATAGACATAAAGATTAATTATCTTTATCTTTTTAAGCAAGATTAAACAAACTTATTAAGCATTATTTACAAAACATTGCAAGGCATCACAATCATCATAGACCAGAGGGGTGGGGTCTATGAACAGCAAACAATCCAAAAGGTCACACCATGATTACTTTTCTGTTTTTCCTAATTTATTTTAAAAGATCATTTTATACAGTTGTCCCAAAATTTACCAAATTAATCTCATAGGTTCATCATGGTGTAAATAGATGACAAAACAAATTTCATGACCTTTGGAGCTATACATGTTTTACTAAAAACCTAAAACTATCCATTTATTAATTAAAAGGAGGATTTTTCATATTTTAAACTTTGCAGAAAAGTAGAGTTTCTTATTTTTCTAAAATACTACACAGAGCAAGGAACACACAACATTTATCTCAAGATTTTTAGAACAACAGATTAAACCTCACAAAAAGAAGAAAACAAAACACTATTCATATTTTTAAAAGAAAAGGAAAACTGTGCTTCTCTCGAGGCTCGGCGCGCTTGCCTGTAAGGCGGACAGCGGACCGGTCGCTCGAGGTCTCGGCTGGGAAGGCAGAGGGTGGGGATAGCTTCGCGGGCTCACGAGGAGTTGGAAACGAGGCTTGGCGAGGCGGTGCAAGGGTCGGAGGCGGGAGCTTGATGGTGGCGAGGCCTTGGCGGAGGCTCGGCTAACCTCTCGAGGGTAGCCTCGGCATGCTCAAGGCTCAGTCCGAGGGTGGCTGCGATTCGCCCGAGGCTGAGGGTGGGGCTCGGCTGCTTCGAGGGGGCGCGGTTCGCAGGCGTGCTCGAGGGTGAGGCTCGAGGGGACGCTCGAGGGTGAGGCTCGAGGCTGGCCTTGGCATGTTCGAGAGATGCGGCTCGAGGGATGTGGCTCGAGGGGACGCTCGAGGGTGTGCGGTTCGAGGGTTGGCTTGAGGGTGAGGCTCGAGCGATTCGCCGGAGTTGGAGGGGAGTCGCTGCGCCGGCGAAGGAAAGGACGGAGGGGTGAAATTGGTGGCTTGGGAAGGTGGAGAAGCTCAAGGCGAAGGCAGTGGCGGCCTTGGCGGGCGCTGGGGCTGCCTGATGGCTTGGGTTGGCGAGGAAGTGTTGGTGGTGGCAATGGGGAGCTTGGTGGCTTTTATAGGCGCGGGGTGATGCCGGGGTCCGGGCGAAGGACGGTGGGGGTCCGGGCAAAAGGACGGTGGGGGTCCGGGCAAAAGGACGGTGGGGGTCCGGGCAAAGAGAGGTAGGGGCCAGGTGAGGATGAGGTAGGGGTCCTCCAGCTGTGCACAGTGAAAACCTATTCTTCTTTTGAAATCTTGAAAATTACTCCTAAACTTTGAACTGCACAAAGAAAACTCAAAACACCAAAGTTGTTTAGAATTTGAGATCTACAACTTTGCTAAAAGGACCAACTTCAAATTTTGAACAACTTTTGAATTAGAAAAAGGGGTAAAACTAGAGTTTGGAAATTTGGGGTTTTTCAAAAGGAATTTAAATTTTATTTTGAGTTTTGAATTTTGGTCCTCATAACACAGCATCAAAACACTTAACTGAACAAGCTCTACACAAAAATTAAGAAAACTTAAATGCATGGCAAGAATGATTAAAGACTAATGCTGATGACATGTCAGGTTAATTACTTATTAAACACCAGAGGTGTTACACACACCGCCTCAAAATGGTGTTGTAGAAAGGAAGAATCGGACCCTTGTAGAGATGGCCAGGACGATGCTCGATGAGCATAGGACTCCTAGGCGATATTGGGCCGAAGCTATGAGCACTGCATGCTATATTTCCAATCGCATTTTTCTCCGAGCTTTCTTGAAAAAGACTTCTTATGAGTTGCGTTTTGGAAAATTGCCCAAGGTGAGTTATTTTAGAGTTTTTGGTTGCCACTGTTTTATACTTAAGAAAGGCAACCTGGACAAATTTGAGTCTCGTTCTTCTGACGATGTGTTTTTGGGTTATGGCACTCATACTCGCGCATATCGTGTACTTAACCTTGACACTAACCGAGTCATGGAGACATCAGACGTCATCTTCGACGAGACCATGGTTTGTCCTTCTTCTCGTTTTGAGCGTGCAGGTGATCATGAGGTTGGCGAGCCTCTTTTCGATGATGAAGAAGAAGGTGCTGAAGGGATAGATGACCCAGCACCTCCTCCACCTGCTGTGCCGCAAAGAGCGGCTTCTACGACGACTCACGGCCCCGACACGAATTCTTCCTTGGGGCCGTGGGATCCGCCACCTCGAGCAGTACCCTTTGTACCCGAGGAGGCACCAGCTGCTGTTGAGGGGGAGGCCACTTCGGCAAGGGAGGCGCCATGACACATTCAACGCCAGCACCCGCCTCAGCAGATGATCGGTAGCATCGACGAACGCATCACCCGGTCAAGGCAAATCTCTCACTTTGCTCATTCTGCATTTGTTGCTGATTTTGAACCCCGGGATGTTGGACACGCTTTGATGGATCCGGATTGGGTCAATGCCATGCATGAGGAGCTTGAGAACTTTGAGAGAAATCGGGTTTGGGTTCTAGTGTCTCCACCTTCTGAGTGTCACCCAATTGGGACAAAATGGGTTTTCAAAAACAAACAGGGAGAAGATGGCCATGTTGTGAGAAACAACGCCAGACTCGTAGCCCAGGGATATAGTCAGAAGGAGGGGATAGACTATGAGGAGACGTTTGCTCCTGTAGCTCGTTTGGAGGCAATTAGGATACTCTTGGCTTTTGCTGCATCCAAAGGTTTCAAACTTTTTCAAATGGATGTCAAGAGTGCCTTCTTAAACGGCTACATAGAAGAGGAGGTGTATGTTAGGCAACCCCCCGGTTTTGAAAATCCCAAGTTTCCAAACCAAGTCTTTAAACTCCACAAAGCTTTGTATGGTTTGAAACAAGCCCCTAGAGCCTGGTATGATAGGTTGAAAACCTTTTTGCTTGCTAAGGGTTTTAAAATGGGATGTGTAGATAAAACGCTCTTTCTCCTCAAGCAAGGCACTGATACTCTCTTGGTCCAAATTTACGTGGATGATATCATTTTCGGTGGTTCTTCTCACGCTTTGGTTGCCAAGTTTGCAGATATTATGAGCAGAGAATTTGAGATGAGCATGATGGGGGAGTTGACGTTTTTCCTCGGGTTGCAAATCAAGCAATCCCGGGAAGGGACGTTCGTGCACCAGGGCAAGTACACCCGGGACATTCTGAAGAAATTCGATATGGGTGAGGCCAAGCCTCTTCCAACACCCATGTCGACCGCGACGGCCCTGGATGCAGACAAGGAGGGAGAAGCAGTGGACTAGAAGGAGTACCGGAGTATGATCGGGTCGCTGCTGTACCTGACGGCGACACGCCCGGACATTCAGTTCACGGTGTATCTTTGCGCGCGATTTTAGTCTTCGCCGCACACCTCTCACCATCAGGCAGTCAAGCGCATTATGAGGTACTTATGCTTCACTCCTGAGTTTGGGATTTGGTATTCTGCTTCCTCCACCCTTTCCCTTTGTGGTTATTCCGATGTCGATTTTGCTGGTTGTCGCATTGAGCGCAAGTCCACTTCTGGGACTTGCCAATTTGTTGGTTCTTCTCTTGTTTCGTGGTCTTCTCGCAAGCAGTCTAGTGTCGCCCAGTCTACCACGGAGGCTGAGTATGTTGCTGCGGCTAGCTGCTGTTCCCAGTTACTCTGGCTGATGGCCACTTTGCGTGATATTGGTCTGAGCTTTTCTCGCGTTCCTTTGCTTTGTGACAGCACAAGTGCTATTAGCATTGCTAAGAACCCCGTGCTTCACTCGAAGACCAAACACATTGATGTGCGCTTTCATTTTCTGCGAGACCACTATGAGAAGGGTGATATCGACCTTCGCCATGTCGATACTCATCATCAGTTGGCTGATATTTTCACCAAGCCTTTGGACCAATCAACCTTTAATCGGTTGAGAGGTGAGCTTGGTGTGTGTTTCCCCTTTTAGATGGGGAAACATTTTGGTTCTTGTATGATAGACTGACTCTTTTTCGTTTGTCTTTGTTTTCTTTTGCATTTCAGCATACGCTATTACATTCTGAGCTTCTTGTATATACTCTTTAGAATGTGATTATGCTCTGTTTAGTATGCTCCGATGCTTATGTTGATGCTATGTAGCTTATGCTCTTTCTGATCACTGATACATGTTGTGAGCTGAGCTATTTTGAATGGTGAACCTGCTTAATGAACTTAAAATTTGAAAATGTTCACCATTGAGATGTGCAACTAGCATGTGTCAGATGTGTTGAGTTCACTCGTGCTTTTCATATATGCTAGGTTGCTATGTCTCTAGTTCTGAGTCATTCACTTACTTGGTATGTTCATATTCTGTTTAAAATCAGAACCAAGTTAAGTGAATTGGAAAGATCGAGATGGGATTGCTTGTCAACACATCACAGCTTCGAGACTGTTTCTCACTGCACTTTGAGTTAAACTTGAGTTGTGTAGTGTATGACCGAAACTGTTGCTTTAAGCTTCTGATTGCTTATGCATAGGCTTCGCACAGTTGGAAAGTTAGGCAATAACAAGCTTTCAACCTCTCACAGTCACATGCTGAATTCTGAACTTGTGTAATTTCACCGCTGCAACTCCGATTAAAATTTGAAAACACAAGTCTATGTTTCATTCTGTAGCATGTTGATTGAACTTTGCTAGGGGTAGTTCACCTGGTATACATGTTTAGCACTTGTTCGAATTCCTGTCTATACATGTTCAGTGCTCTTTTGATGGTGAATACTTTTGGCTAAAAATTGCTCACTTTGCTCATATGCTCATATTTCATATTTGGCGATCAGTTTGAGCCTTCGCTAGCTTGTATGCTTTCCAGTGAGTCATTGGAGCTATACTGTTTAGAGCATCTTTGCATTCTCTTGACTATATTCCTGAAGCTGCTAACTTGCATTTTGACTCATATGCATTTTAGAATGGGGAGAACTTCTCTTGTTTGGCACTTTTGATGGTGCATTTTCTAAGGGGGAGAAAATTGCTTTCGGTTCCTTTTGCTTGATGGTGCATTTTCAACTAAGGGGGAGAATTAGGACAAATCATACCTCCCATGTTCAAAGGGGAGAGGAATCGGTTGTGTGCACCATGCAAGGGGGAGCTTGCTCATGATGAGTTTTTGAAATTTCCAATTGGTTCGGAGCGTTTTGCTAGTTGTGTTGAGCCTTTGCCTCTTTCTTGAGGGACTAGCATTCGCCTTTTAGATTTTCAATTGTTGTCGAGCTTTCTTGCTAGCTGTGTTGAGACTCTGTGCCTCTATCTTGAGGGACTAGCATTTTGCTTCGATTTTTCATTTGGCATTTGCTAGCGGTGTTGAGCCTGTTCTACCTCTTCTTGAGGGCTAGCTTTGCTTTGCTTGGTTGCGTCGAGCCGTTGCCCATGTCTTTGGGAACCAAGTTGTTTTGCTCTTTCCACTTGACCTTCTTCGGCTTTGCTATGCTTTTGGGTCATTTGGTTGAGTTCTCTTCTTCCTTCTTTCTTCTTTCTTCTTTTCAATTATGATTTGTGTTGGTAGTTGACAATGCACTCATCAAGGGGGAGATTGCGGATACATGGGTGTATGCTTAGTCTCTGAGTGATGAGTGATTGTCCACTGGGATATTGTGTATGTTCTTTGGCTTGTGTTGTGCAGGTGTCGAGCACAGAGACAGTGATCGAGGGCAAGGTGAAGGTCAAGTAGAGACGTGCCGTGCCAACGGACCAGGAGCGGTGAAGGGCGGACGTGAGGCTTGGACTGAGGGACCGGTGGCCTGAGGATCACCTGTGGTGGCTGGCAGCCTGGGACAGCGACGAGCGAAGACTTGCGGGGCATGGTGTTGTCTGGGTCG
The DNA here is from genome assembly GCA_009763385.1 of Coix lacryma-jobi var. lacryma-jobi. Classification (NCBI taxonomy): domain Eukaryota; kingdom Viridiplantae; phylum Streptophyta; class Magnoliopsida; order Poales; family Poaceae; genus Coix; species Coix lacryma-jobi. Next base: position 64,397,456 of record CM019825.1, read on the forward strand.
AGGACCTGGGAACACGTGTCGGTGGACGGGGTGCACGGGCGGTGCATCCCCTCTACATTTTCGGTTTGGTGGTAGAGCCAGAGAAAAACCATCGGGTGGACGGTTTCCAGGTTTGGGCCTCAAAACCTGGGCGTTGATGGTTTCCGAGTTTGGCCACAAAACCCGGGTGAGGACGGTTTCCAGGTTTGGGCCTCAAAACCTGGGCGCTGATGGTTTCCGAGTTTGGCCACAAAACTCGGGCTGAGGACGGTTTCCAGGTTTGGGCCTCAAAACCTGGGCGCTGATGGTTTCCTAGTTTGGCCACAAAACTCGGGCTGAGGACGGTTTCCAGGTTTGGGCCTCAAAACCTGGGTGCTGCGGGTTTGCTGAGTTTGGGCCACAAAACTCAGGCGCTGGTGGGCTGGTTTCCCGGTTTGGGCCTCAAAACCGGGGGTTGGTCGTGAAGGCTGGTTTCCCGGTTTGGGCCACAAAACCGGGGGTGCGACGTCCAGGAAAAGGACAAGCAGAGCGGTGGCGGCACGTGGCGGCAATCGGGAGGTTGCGTCGAGGCAACACTACGAGTTGTGCGGGCGTGGCCGTCGGATCCACCTACCATCGAGTTGGTCCAGAATAACCTTAGGGTTTAGCTGGTTCGCTCTGTAAGTAGTTAGGGGTAGAGTGGGAATTAGGAATAGTTAGAATTAGGATAAGTAGGGGGAGACACCCACCTCCCCATCCATCTCAGTCATTTGCTCTTTGCTTCTAGGGTTTCCTGCTCTCCCAATCCCCTGCTATAGCTAGCTGAGATCCGCAGAGAACCATACCTCTGTGTACTGGAGATTTTGAGGAAGTGAGGCCGTAACCTCACTGTTGTAGCGTGTGGTAGCCACATGGTTGCAGATCGATGTGTTGATTCGCGTTTTGGTTCGTGTTCTTCGCGTTCTTCGTTTCACCGCGATTTTCCCGTCACTCGATCTCCCTCTCTAGTGCGTCTTTGCGAAATCCGTTTGAATCAACTTGTTCTTTATAGTGAGGAGACCATTTCCACCGAAGGAATTCATCTAGCTCCTCACGAACAAGTAGATCGGGTTGATTTCGTTTTCGTGGCGCTTTTTCGGTTGATACACCTTCCCCTTTGATTTCCTATTGATTGTGTTGATTTGAGCGGATGATTTCTTGGGGATAGTCTCTTAACTATCTTGTGATCATCCTCTCCAAGTTTGGGATCAAGGGATTTTGGTTTGGATTGATTTGGAGAAGATTTGAGTTGAGGGCGACCGAAATCGCCCTTTCTGGGCACTCGCGGACAGTCCGCCAGTGCTACCGCGGACAGTCCGCGCGTCGGGGATCAGCCGAGTCAGTGGCTGTGTTCTTCGGCCGATTTGCTTTTTCGTGACCGGCGGACAGTCCGCAATTGTGAGCCGCGGACAGTCCGGGAACTGTCCAGGCGACTTCAGCAACTTTGCTGTTTGGCGAGTTTTGCCGGCGGACAGTCCGCCACTCGCTAGCGGACAGTCCGGCAGTACCGCGGACAGTCCGGGACCCCAGGTCCGGACAGTCCGGGAATCGCCTGAAGCTTCAGGTTTTGTGCGTTTGTTCTCCCGACTTCCTCGCTTGGTTTCCGGACTTCTCGTTTGGCCCTAGAGTTGATCAAGGAACCTCTCTAGGTATCTTTGCTACTTGTTAGCATAGGTATTTACGAGTTTCTCGACGTAGCCGTCTATCTACGTTCGGGACTTGATTTTTGAGGGTTGAACTTGTGCCGGCTCTTTTGGCTTTTGGGTTTGCTATCGCGTTGTGGTGCCTCGCTGTGATCCAAGGGATCATCCACCCTCTTCCAAGGGTCATGGGCATCACGGTTTCGGTCTTAGCTTTCGGGGGTTGATCTTGGGACATTGGCCAAAGTTTCAAGAGAAATTTTATTGGATCCCATTCACCCCCCCTCTCTGGTCGCCTTGCTAGTGCATTCTCGGTCCTTCATCCTGGATAGGTGGCATTGTGTCCAGCTTGTTTTTCAGGTGATTGGGTTTAGGAGCCCATTGTTGGTTCTTAGGTGGAGCTCGTGGAGGTTCTTCAAACACCCCATCCTTGGTGTTAGGCTTGAGAGGCTCTTTGGGTGGAAGCTTGGTAAGTTTGGGAGTGGTGGTGGAGTTGGGCTTCTCACTTGGGTTCAAACCACTCGACTCTCCAATCTTTCCAAAAGACGAAACATCAACACCCGGAGCAAAACCTACACCAGGACCTCCAGCAGCTCGCTTGAATTGAGAGATCATCATCCCGAGCTGTGGCTCACCACAAGACACCCATGACAAGATTGTACGAAGGTATGTGTTTTCCTCCTCGGTTTGCATCTTGTCATGCTTCACGTTGGCTATCTCCATCTCCAGGGCCTCACAAAGAACACACCTAGCCACACATGTGCTACCTGAGTTGGCCTCTTCAAGAGACACAATCTTGGCATTCTTCTCTGCCAACTCAGATTCCAAGACAGGACAAGTCTTGCACGCACCCAACAACAGGGGTCTAGCCCGGAGCTCATCCACCTCTCCAACCAAAGCAGCATACTTACCTCTCAAGGTGAGAAGGTCAGTCATGTGCTTGGTGCACCTCTCACACTCAGCCTCCTCAGCCACGACCACGGTGGACTTCACGAACTCAAGCTCCCTCACCGTGTCCTCCCACTTCTGCCTAAACTCCTTGCGCTCTCTAGCAACACTTCTAAGCAACTTATCTTGACTAAGCAAGGCGGTAGTAAGCTTCTCGACCTCAGCAGAAAGCTCGTCGTGGATGAGAGATACCTGAGAGGTGTCGTCGTCGTCGTCGTTCTGAGGGGTGTCCTCCAGCTTGCCGTCGACCTCATCACCAAGGGCCATGGCGCAGAGGTCATCGTCGTCGGCGAAGAAGCAGAGGCCGTTCAGCTTGTCCTCGATCCTCTTCTTCTTCTCGAACTCGTCATCGCTTGTGCAAGCAGAGTCGTCATCTGAGCCGTCGACATCGCTGAGTGTGGCGAAGAACGCACGCTGCTCAGCCTGGGCCTTCTCCAAGTACTTCTTCTTGATGTACTCCTTGTCGAAGCCGCCCCTCCGCTTGTGCCTCGCGGGGACGTACTTCTCGTTGTGCTTGCCGGAGTCGTACTTGTGCCCATGATCGCCCTTCCCAGATGTGTGCTTCTTCTTGGGACAGTTGGCGATGAAGTGGTCGGGGTCACCGCACTCAAAGCATCCTGAGCGTCCTCCTCCGCGGCGACGGTTCATGCGGTTGTTGTGGAACCACGAGAACCGGTTGGCGAGCAATGCCAACTCGTCATCCCCCAAAGACTCCAGCTGGTTCTCTGTGACAGAAAAGAGTGAAGAAAGTGCAAATCCTCCAGAGGGGTTAGCAGAAGAGCCAGAAACCAAAGCCATAGTCGGGCCGGAAGGATTTTCATAAGAAGCCCTCGACATGGCGTCAATCTCACTAGACTTGAGCTTACTAAAGAGCTCGTCGCAAGTGAGGGTCTCATAGTTAGACGATTCGATGATCGCCTGGACCTTTGAGTCCCACACCGACCGATCAAGAGTGTGCAAAAGCTTCAAAGCCCTCTCATGATCGTCAAAAGGCAACAGCTCTTTGTTCGCTCTCATCTTGTTGACAATGACCTGAAAGCGAGCGAATAAACTCTATATGCTCTCGCCAGGCATGTGTCGAAAGTTCTCATACTCCCGCTTGTGCGACTCGTAGAGACGGGATTTGACTTGAGTGGTTCCCTCATGGAAGCGCATGAGAGTCGCCCAAATCTCCCGAGCCGTGGGGAGGTGAGAAATGCGATCAAACTCAGACATGCTCAAATAGGAGAAAAGAGCGTTACGAGCTCGGCTATTTGCTTCGTGCTCACCGATCTGAAGCTGAGTGACACGAGCAGCCAAGACAACGTAATCGGCCCTGTTGCAAATCTCCCAAACAGAAGAGCCCATGCTCTGGAGATAGGCCGACATGCGTATCTTCCAATACGCATAGTTCGTCCCATCAAAGAACGGCGGTTTGCCCACGCCGCGATCCATGTCGCCTTCTGTGGATCTGGAACCGGCTAAGGTGGAAGATCCTTAATCCGCTCTGATACCAATTGAAGGACCGAGAGTGCTACCAGGAAGTGACCAGAGGGGGGGGTGAATGGGAGCTTCAAATTTTCCTTTCAGAAACTTGTCACCATTGTCCCGAAAATTGACCCCAAAGGCAAACCCTAGAGCTCGCTAGTGTCCACGACCCTACTAGTAGGGTGGATGCTTCCAATAAGCACAGCGAGACACTACACAACTCTAGAAACCCAACGCAAAAGCCGGAGATCAAAACTGACAACGGACGGGCGAACGGCGGACGAAACAACGCGAGACAGCACTGACCGGACTCACCCTGCGTCCGGTCAACACACACCGGACGCGTCTGGTCGTGGCAAAACAGATTTTGGACCTTACTGTTTCTGACCGGACTCTCGAAGCAGATGCGTCCGGTCAGGCTACCAGCGTCCGGTCGATTCAGACAAAAACTGTGAACAGTAACAACAGCGCGTCCGGTCACTCCCAACAATCAGCGTCCGGTCAAGTCAACAGAAAACGCGCGAGTCAAACCTTCATCGACCGGACTCTGACCTAGCGTCCCGTCGTCCCGACACCAGCGTCCGGTCACCCCGAAACAGCACTGTTCGTTCACCGATTCAACTCGATCTCACCCAAAACAAATCCTCTAGGGATCAAACTTGGTGAGAAGAGTCACAAAGGGGATAGTGAGCTATCTCTAAGAGATCATGGCTCGAACCTATCACCAAATCGATGAATCGAAGAAATTCAGGGGAAGGGAGAAATACTTGACCCAAAACTAAAATCAACTGATCTACTAGCTCGTGAGGTTAGAGGTGAATTCCTTCGGTGGAAAGAAGTGCCTCACGATCTAGAACAACTTGGTTCAAACAAATTTGCAAGAGATGCACCAAACAACGAGATCGATCGACGGGAAAAACATGGAGAAAAGCAACCCGCGAAGAACACGAACAAAACGCGAATCACAACCACGAACTTGCAACCGTGTGGCTACCACACGCTACAACAGTGAGATTATGGTCTCACTTCCTCCAAAATCTCACGGGCACAGAGGTATTGTTCTCTTCTCTGTGGATCCCAGTTTGCTACAGCAGGGGCGAGGGAGAGCAGGAAAACCTAGAAGGCAAAATAGCAAATGACTAAAATTAATGGGGAGGTGGGTGTCTCCCCATACTTATCCTAATTCTAACTATTCCTAATTCCCACTCTACCCCTAACTACTTACAGAGCGAACCAGCTAAACCCTAGGGTTATTCTGGACCAACTCGATGGTAGGTGGTGATCCGACGGCCACGCCTGCACAATAGGTAGCGTTGCCTCGACGCAACCTCACCGATTGCCGCCACGTGCCGCCACCGCTCTGCGTCCTTTTCACGGACTCCGTCCCCGGTTTTGAGGCCCAAACCGGGAAACCAGCCTTCACAGCCAACCCCTGGTTTTGAGGCCACAACCGGGAAACTAGCCTCCAAGTCCATCCCCTGGTTTTGAGGCCGAAACGAGGAAACCCGCCAGCGCCCAGGTTTTGAGGCCCAAACCTAGAAACCGTCCTCAGCCCGAGTTTTGTGGCCCAAACTCGGAAACCCGCAGCACGCGCCAGGTTTTGTGGCCTAAACCTGGAAACCGTCCACCCGATGGTTTTTCTCGGGCTCTACCACCAAACCAAAGCTGTAGAGGGGATGCACCGCCCGTGCACCCCGTCCACCGACACGTGTCCCCAGGTCCTCGACCCGAGCAACACCATGCCCTGCAAGTCTTCACTCGTTGTTGTACCAGGCTGCCAGCCACCACAGCTGATCCTTAGGCCGCCGGTCCCTCAGTCCAAACCTCACGTCCGCCCTTCACTGCTCCCGGTCCGTCGACACGGCACGTCTCTACTTGACCTTCACCTTGCCCTCGATCACTGTCTCTATGCTCGACACCTGCACAACACAAGCCAAAGAACCTGCGATCAAACCCGTTGACAATCACTCATCACTCGGGACTCGGCATACACCCATGTATCCGCAATCTTTGCCCTCGCGGAAGCATTGCTCAAGGCTTAGCTCAAGAGTAGAGGCGTGCGAGTGATCGGTCCTGGAGCTGGGAAGAGTCTTCCTGTTGACACCGGATTTTCGCACATGTAAGGATATGACGGATCGGCACAGCCAGCAGAGAAAAGAAGGATTCGGCAAGCATTCGGACGGATATTTGGTCCTTATGGCTTTCGTTGAGCAGCTGCGCGGTCGGCTATTTCGTGAAGCAATGACCTCATTCGGGAGATGGATGATGCAGGTGAAGCCGGTTTGCGCAAGAAGACACGTGACGATGGAAGATGCCGAAAGGTTTAGGAATGTGATTTATGTCTTTCCTTATTTTTAGAGTCGTAATCGTCTAGGATTCGTGTTTCGTCCAGGGTATAAATATAAGCCCTCGACCATTGTAAAACTGTTTACAACCACATCAATACAACCGGCCCCGTGCCGTCTTTGAGTCCTTATAGTCGTGTCGTCGAGTTCTTCGAGAGGAATCATCGATCCGTCGACCTCCGTAAGTACCGGCAACCTTGCTATCATGTCTAGTATCATGCGGTGGATTTAGATATGATGCAAGTAGTCTCGTATGTTAAGCTTAGTATCGTGCGGCGGATTTAAGCTTATGACGGGAAGTTTTTGCCTATGACTTGTATCGTGCGGCGGATTGAGTCATGAGTAAGAATAGTTATCGGCTCTATTAGATTTGGCAGATCTAATAGATTCATCAAGTTATCACGTGTTATATGCTTTATTTATTTAATTCGTACAACACTTTTTGCCCAATCTAGATTGATCTTCGTTCGGCCTCGTTGCACGAGTTTGCTTGTGCTTTGCCAATTATAAGATCATGATGGCCGAATCAACTTTCAATCTAGGTTGTTACATGTTGCGGGTTCATACATGCCGATCATGTTTAGGCTTTGATAGAGCTGGGTGCCGTGCGGCAGGTACAGGTTTTAGATTAGTTTAATCATGCTTGGTTTGTATGTTTCTTCTTCATGGACCCCAGTTCGGCTAGTTTGCCGATTCTGGTTAAGCTTACATGAGTAATGAGTATATATAGATTTGTTCGGATGTATGTGTGCTTTTAGCTTCTTATAATTAGATCGTATCATGCGGTGGATTAATCTAATTATAAGGAGTGGTGTAGATTTATAGGAAGTGGTATCATGCGGTGGATTAGCTTTGCTTGAGTTTATACCTAACGGGTTTATGAAGGCTGGACGTGCGGCAGACTAGCTGGATTGGCCTATGCACATGTTATCTGAATAGATTTGTATTTACAAGTTACCTCTTTTATTCTTTTGTCACGTATGTATTCGGCATTCGACATGTTTACATGCTTTCTCTTTATACTTGTCGAATGACATATTAAACCCATTTCGACAAACAGCTTCTATAGCTGTGTGCCGTCGTGATTGGCTTCAAAAGATCTGGTGCAGCAAGCTTGTGATGAATTCCAGCGCAAGTGCTTGGAGGCCTTCTCCAAGAATAAAAGTGGCAAAGTCTATCAGAAGCTGACGTTCCCGATGGTTGTTCCTCATCACCAACTTGAGCTACCTGACGGTAGCGAAGAAGCGGCTCTCTAGAAGATGGAAGATATGATGCATAGGATCGTATCGGGAGCAGTTACCAGTCATCAATTGGCTTTCCTGAACACCTTTTGTGCTGTCATGGTTGATACTTTCGGTCCAAACGCGGATAAGTATTTTGAAGAAGCTGCTGGTCCAGTGCGGGGGCCATTGTTGTTCCAAGTACCTCAACGCCGAAGAGTTGTCAAAAACAGTGGAGCTGGCCCAAGCATGGGTGGGATGGTTTCTCAGGAGACACGACAACTTCCCCAAACCTATGGCCAGCTCACATTCGGCACAACAGGGGACATCCCACCATCTGCTTCTAGAGTATCTCCTATGGCAAACAGGATCCAAAAAGATATGTTTGGAGACGGATATCGGGAATTTATGGACTATAACTCGATTAACGCTCTTCCAAATCCCGGATACAGAACTTCAGCAGGGTTACATGCTGGGGGGCAAACACAAACAACTCCTGATTCAAATGTCGACCTCATCATGCATAAGATGGCTGACATGATGTAGAATCAGTTCGGCCTAAAACCGAAGAATCAGACATACACGTACAAATCTCCCTACCCAGAATGGTACAATCGGGTGGCTCTTCCTCCGAGAGTCAAGCCTCCTACCGACCTTACCAAGTTCTCAGGCCAAGATGACACCAGTATGAGGGAGCATATCAGTCGTTACCTGATGCAGCTTGGTGAAGCATCGGCAGATGAAGCTTGGAGGATTCGATACTTCCCGTTGTCGTTGACAGGACCAGCCTTCTCTTGGTTCGCCTCTCTGCCAGTGAATTCCATCAGTACGTGGGCGGAGCTGGAGCAGAAATTCCACTCATACTTCTTTACGGGAACCAGTGAAAAGAAGTTGGTCGATCTCATGAGCTTGAGGATGAGACCCGGCGAGACACCGCAAGAGTATTTGCGCTGATTCAGGGAGACCAAAAATCTCTGCTATTCTCTGAATTTGCCGGATGACCAGTTACCGGGGATAGCCATAGCTGGCATGTTGCCGAGTATCAAAGAAAAGCTATTCGGCATGGAATTTGAAGACCTCGGGCAGTTATCACAAAGGTTGGCAATGATGAGCAATCAAGCTCAGGGATTCAAGAGGAACAACCAGTTCCAGAAGGGTGATGTAGCTGCCGAGATGTATCAGGCTTTCCTAGAGGAAGCAGATGAATATCATGATGAAGATGAGGTGGCTGCAGCCGAGATAACTTGGTCTAAAGAGCCGACTCAAGTCAACCAACGGTGGCTAAGGCAACACAAAGGTACTTATGACTTTGATGTGTCCAAGTCAGACAAATTATTTGAATACTTGTTGAAGGAGGGACGCATCAAGTTGCTAGAAGGTCATCCTATGCTGCTTCCTGGGGGCGTCAAAGACAACAAGTATTGTGGTTTCCACAACACTAAGTCCCATTCCATAAATGATTGCCGAGTGTTCAGAGATCGGATCCAGAAGGCTATTCAAGGTGGACATTTGAGGTTCGATGGAAAGATGAAGATTGATGGTAGCCCTTTTGAGCAGAATACTGTGTCTTTCTCTGTTAACATGATCAATGTAGCCGATCCCAGGGGTCAGGTTAAGATGAAAGTTTTAACCTCTGACAGAGCGAGGGAAGCTGACACTATTGATCCCGATCGGCAGGTTACGAAAGGAGAACTTCAGCGGGGAGTTCGGTTCCAAGATAGCCGAATTGAGACGGGTAACACCTCCAGGCCCAGGGTCACGACGCGCATTCTATTGAATAAGTGGCGTCGGGAACAGGAATAGTACCAGAAGCAGAGGCTTTATGAAGAACAGAAGTTCCTGGAGGAGCAGAGGAGGTACGAGGAAGAGATGTACCGAAAAGAACGAGAAGATACGAAGAATCAGGAACAGTCTCATTGGGAATGCTCGTTCTTCCAGTATTGTTGGAACGAAGGCTTGAAGTTGTCTGTTAAGAATGACTGCCCTGAATGTAGTAGTCAGTACTCCGAGTACAGGCAATCTCGAGTCAACCGTCGTTCTGTCCATGAAAGGCTTGGGGCACGAATCCCTGAGGACGATCGGCGCTTAAAAATAAATAATTCTTAGAATCGGCATGGAAGATTTGCCGATCGAAGCTGGGCTCATACCGAAGAGGAAGAATACCGTGAGTATGTCTGGCAAAAAGGACAATGGTGTTCGCCAGGTTTAAGGAAGAGCCAGAAAAGGAGAGTGCAACGCTTGAGGAACAGAGAATTAGAGCAAGCAGGCACCAAGACAAGACAAGTTTGGCGTCCTAAAGAGAAGCTGGATGGAGGTAATCGTTCGGCTGATACATGCATGGCGTTCTTTCTCCCGTCAGAGTTTGTAGCTCCGGAGAATCAAGATGTTCAGGACGAGATATATTCAGACTTCGATGAAAGTGAATTTCAGGACTTATTGGCTCATCTCGTCTTGGCTGAAAAGGCAGTATTTGATAAACCAATCAGACACCGACACTTGAGGCCATTATATATGAGGGGGTATGTCAATGGCAAGCCATTAACCAAGATGTTCATTGATGGAGGAGCTACCATAAATATCATGTCGTATACCACTTTCAGGAAGCTTGGCATGACAAGTGAAGATCTACTGAAGACCGACATGATATTGAGGGATTTTGCGAAAATTCTTCTGACACCCGAGGAGCAGTCCATGTTGAGTTAATGATTGGATCTAAAACCTTGATCACTACCTTCTTTGTCATTGAGGGCAAGGGGGCATACAGTTTGCTGTTAGGAAGAGATTGGATACATGCAAACTATTGTGTACCATCAACTATGCATCAGTTCCTCATACAGTGGATTGGAGATGATATTGAGATCGTTCATGCTGATGAATCGGTTAGTGTTGCTAATACAGAACCAATCTATTGGGAGTATGAAGGTGTCGAGTGTTTCTCTAGAAGAGCCTGGGAAGCAGGTCCTGTGAATGTCTTCGATGAGGACCAACAGCCGATTCAGACAATCGGCTCTCAGAGTAATTTTTAAATCTAACTAATGGTAATGGAGAAAGCTAGAGCCAAAGTCTCATATCGGCTGACAAGGAATAAAGTGTTAATAATGAAGCCGAAGTTGGATCAATGTGTGCAAGTTGGGATCTCGATATGATTCAAAATCTGCAAGCCTTTAAGGGGACTACAATTATTTCTTCATTACCAGAGCTTATGGAAGTTCAAGGAAGATTCATACAAGGTGACGTGCAACAGAAGCTTTTGATGAAATTAGAGATATATGGATTCGCTTCCACAACTTGGGGATTATTTTGAGTTGTACATGATGGCCGGTAGCCTTATAGTAGGATCGGCCTTTATTTTTGAGTTTAGAGGAAAGATGATTAGCAATTTGTTTTAGCCAAAAATGTCAAACCTAAGAAAGGGGTATTCGGTTGTGACAAGACTTTTTGGTTCGTGTACTTGTCAGTTGAAGCTTCGGCACTGCTTGTTAAAGCCAAACGCGTGGGAGTCGTGTAACTCGAGAAATATTTTGTATACAGCCGATGTGAAAAAACACCGCCTTTAGCAGAAAAAATACTCCAAGGAATTATGTTATAGCCGATATTTTTACATATCGCCTTTAGTGCAAGGATATTTATGATCTTGGTGACCCTGGCAGTTTCAAATTGGTAGGATTGTCGGGGAAAGAGAAAGGTAAAGTGCAGTAAATGCAATGCCGGGTGACATGACATGTTAAGGATGAGATCTAGTCGGCTAAGATGATGTCACACATTCGGCAAGCGCTCTTCTGAAGGGATGTTGCGAACAGGAAAAGTCATTGAAAAAATCAGAAATGAGCATCATTTAGAGAGGAGCAAGTTTATCTACTGCGAACTTCGTTTACAGGTCTGTCCTAGTACAAATTACTCTCGGAATAATGTATTCACAATAGATTGCGGGTCAGTGATTTCAGCAACAACGGCAGCATGACCATCATAGACTTCGAGATCTTCAAACTCATCTGGATCGCATGCGAATCCAATTGGTAGGGAAGAATAATCTTCTTTGGTCCAAGAACTCATTGCTGCTAGCCCGAAGGAAACCCCGACGCGTACACCTTGGATGACGGCCTGATTTATGCGGCCATTCACAGCATCAAGACGAGCTTCGACAGAATCCCCACGGGCATTTACATTGAGAACGACTTTGTCTGCTGCTGTCTTCAAGAGCTCATTCTCCGCAGACAAGGCTGACAAGAAGCAAAGATATGATAAGTAAAAGCAGATTCAATCAGGAGAAAGGGGAGAACTGAGGTTCTGCTAACATGTAATGATGCTGCAGAGTTGCTTCCATTGTTCTGCCCACTCGGCCTTCTCAGTGTTATGCTTCTTACGTACATCCTCCAGTTCTTTCTGAGCTTTGTCCTTTTCCTCACGGGGCCAAGGAGCATCCAAACGGATCTGCTAAAGTGAATTGTTAAACTCAAAATCTGATGGTTTGAGGGAAATTTGAAGAAGAACTTTTTAGATCTACCGTTTCTGAAGAGGGAACCCGAGCATGGCTGGAGGAAGATTCCACCCTGGGGAGAGGATAAATAACAAATCAAGGAGCGAGCTATCACAAGGGGGCAGAGAATTGGTTTCTTACCTGTAACGCCGGTGAATTCGTGCTCGGCTCCCTCCTGCTTCGCCTTCAGTAGGATGCTTGCTACGGTCGCCATTCCCTGCCGTTGTTTTTCTCTCTGACTTGAGCTGGAAGTTGAAGGATGAGAGTTTTGCAAGATGAGTTGTTTGATTGGAGTCACAGCTTATATGCGGTCATCTTTATAGAACCAAAGCTTGCACACTGGAGACCAAGCGTCGGGGTAGGGTTTGCACAGTTTATGGACTGTTGTTGGGCCGGGCCGAATCTTTTGATGGTTAGAGAAAGTTGTGGCTTTAGGATCAGGAGGCCAATGGGATTCGGCTAAGATTCTTTCAGTTTTAATTGGCTGTTTGGACTCATATTGCCGATTAACAATGAAAGCATAGACGAAAGGATTCCTTAAACAAGGCTGTTCTGATGTCATTGGAAATTTGAAGAAGAAGATTGGAAACTTCAGATCTGAAATGGCCAGTTTCAGTATTGTCTGCAAAGTGAAGTTTTTCGGTACGGTCATCACGGTAACCAATGTGTAAGCATTGCCGATTGAAGCAGAAAGACAGAAATCAGTGGTCAATATGCTAAAAAGTAGAACACACAGTGATCTCGGAAGGTCGGTCATGGATTGATTTCAAATGGACAAACAAGGGAGCTTCATATTTACAAAAGGGGAAAACAGGATTACAGAGAGTTAATTTATCCACTCCATCTTATGTCTAATCGGGAGAAAATGATCGAAAGTGTCAGCCAGATCTGATCCAGCTACCTTCATGTCATCTGCGGAACGTTCTACTCTATCCTCTAGATCTTGTTCACAGACGTCGAACCTGTGGTAATCGGCGCCGGAATGAATCTTCACGGCGGAAAAAGCGAGTGTCGCGCCGTACCCCATGACGGCTCTGGAGATGATGGGGAGGACACGGTTGACTTCGTTTACCCGTTTCAAGGGTGTTGTGCCCATTACATCGGCCCTGACAGCAAGCTTGGTGATGGCAGCCTCGAGATCATGGAGTTTGGCCGCCAAGACTAAAGAAAGAAGAAATCGATAAAAACAGAAAAAGAGAGAACAGAAAGAAATGGCAAGAAAACACTTACTGGTGGCTCTTTTTCGAGCGGCGTCACGCTCTTGGGAGATTTGGGTAATTTCCTGATCCTTCCTTTCCAGGTCAAGCTGAAGATTCATGATTTTCTGGGTCAAATCCTCGGTAAGATCGTTGCTAGTCCTCCTGAGGCAAAAACAATGGAATGAAGCCAGATTCTTTGGAGAGGAAAAAAGAGGGAAGTAACCTTCTTTTGGAAGAACTTGAGGCGCCGAGCTCGAGGCTATGGCGGCTTGCTTGGGAAGACATCTTCTGGCTGATTTTTTAGAATGGCGAGGGAGAAGAGGGTTTTCTGGTTTGGAGGCTGAAGCAGAGGAGTCCGAAATGCACGGGCCGAAACGAAGTAAAGGGGAGAGTTTAAGAAACCCCAAGTGCATCGGGAAGTGAATCGACAGACACGGTAATGATGATATGAGAGGACAGATGCTTCTGGGGTTTCCACGTCAGTGCGAAAAGGAAAAGGAATTTTAGAATAAAACATTTATCCCAAAATTAGGGGGCATGTATTGACACCGGATTTTCGCACATGTAAGGATATGACGGATCGGCACAACCAGCAGAGAAAAGAAGGATTCGGCAAGCATTCACACGGATATTTGGTCCTTAGGGCTTTCGGTGAGCAGCTGCGCGGTCCGCTATTTCGTGAAGCAATGACCTCATTCGGGAGATGGATGATGCAGGTGAAGCCAGTTTGCGCAAGAAGACACGTGACGATGGAAGATGCCGAAAGGTTTAGGAATGTGATTTATGTCTTTCCTTATTTTTAGAGTCGTAATCGTCTAGGATTCGTGTTTTATCCAGGGTATAAATATAAGCCCTCGACCATTGTAAAACTGTTCACAACCACATCAGTACAACCGGCCCCGTGCCGTCTTCGAGACCTTATAGTCGTGTCGTCGAGTTCTTCGAGAGGAATCATCGATCCGTCGATCTCCGTAAGTACCGGCAACCTTGCTATCATGTCTAGTATCATCCGGTGGATTTAGATATGATGCAAGTAGTCTCATATGTTGAGCTTAGTATCGTGCGGCGGATTTAAGCTTATGACGGGAAGTTTTTGCCTATGACTTGTATCGTGCGGCGGATTGAGTCATTAGTAAGAATAGTTATCGGCTCTGTTAGATTTGGCAGATCTAATAGATTCATCAAGTTATCACGTGTTATATGCTTTATTTATTTAATTCGTACAACATTTTTTGCCCAATCTAGATTGATCTTCGTTCGGCCTCGTTGCACGAGTTTGCTTGTGCTTTGCCGATTATAAGATCATGATGGCCGAATCAACTTTCAACCTAGGTTGTTACATGTTGTGGGTTCATACGTGCCGATCATGTTTAGGCTTTGATAGAGCTGGGTGCCATGCGGCAGGTACAGGTTTTAGATTAGTTTAATCATGCTTGGTTTGTATGTTTCTTCTTCATGGACCCTAGTTCGGCTAGTTTGCCGATTCTGGTTAAGCTTACATGAGTAATGAGTATATATAGATCTGTTCGAATGTATGTGTGCTTTTAGCTTCTTATAATTAGATCATATCATGCTGTGGATTAATCTAATTATAAGGAGTGGTGTAGATTTATAGCAAGTGGTATCATGCGGTGGATTAGCTTTGCTTGAGTTTATACCTGACGGGTTTATGAAGGCTGGACGTGCGGCAGACTAGCTAGATTGGCCTATGCACATGTTATCTGAATAGATTTGTATTTACAAATTACCTCTTTTATTCTTTTGTCACGTATGTATTCGGCATTCGACATGTTTACATGCTTTCTCTTTATACTTGCTGAATGACATATTAAACCCGTTTCGACAAATAGCTTCTATAGCTGTGTGCCGTCGTGATTGGCTTCCAAAGCCATACATATGGAACTGTCTGGTTTCATCCAGCATGTTCCAAGGTATTCTCACACTTTTATCCCTTGTTGGTTTTCAGGTCAAACTAACTGGCACGTCTCCGGGTTTGATACACCCCGGGCTCCCGATTGAAGCTAGCCTCGTTCGGCTTGCTGTGTGTCCTTGACGCGAGACGCCACGTTTTGCATCAACACTTCCTCCATCTCCAGTTCAGGTTTTGCTCTTGTTACTCAAGCACTTTACTATATTCTAGTTCATCGTTTCAAGTATTACTTTATTCTACTTACCAGTATTGTGTAGTATACTTGATTGATTGCTTGAGTGCCTAGCTATCCTACAAATCAATTCACTTAGCCATAGTAGTTAATCTCTAGTGAGCTTAGTGTTTGATCTTTGCCAATAGGTTGCTTAGTTAGTTTAGTGTTTATCTTATTAAGTCAAGTATGTGCTCTGACGTCCGCAAGGGTGTCTCTATTCAAAGCTAGGGTAGAGATAGTTAGAATATAGTTAAGCGTGGTGCTTAGTTATAGACTTACCTTCAGATACGGCTGGACCCCGGGATAGCTGTGGTAGCAAGCAGGTGGTGACAGCCTTGTGTGCCTTGAATTCCACCACGTAGTTGGCCCAGTTTAACAGTAAGGCTCGTTGTGCTAGCGTTCAACCTAAGTCAGTGGTAAAGGCTAGTACGCCTCGATACTTGATAAGATAGGAATAAAACTTTACTTAACTTGGTTGCTTAATTGACATTTGCCTATCCTGCTTCGTAGTTATCTTGCCTTGTAGTTATCTTGCTTCGCAGTCATCTAGGAGTAGTTATTAATTATTAATTAGTTATCTTAGTTACCCTTATTTACCCTCTATCTACCTATCCATCCCCCTTACCTTAGCCATCCATTTCATTCTTACCTATCCACCCATATATTCTTTCTAGCCTTTCATCCCCTCTCTTCCCTTCTCTCCTTTTCCCTTTTCTCTTTTTTTCTTCGACTCTCATCCCCTCCTTGACTCGACTCATACACCACCCTAGCCTTCCCTTGGGATCAAATAAATCGACACCTGGTACTCCCAGGAGAAGTGCTACTACGATAGTTCTGTGCGCCTGCAGAATCTCCTCTTGGTAGATTGCAACTTCTCTAGCTAGCTCCTACTAGTGTCGGGATTGACAACCCCATTTGACATTAGTAGATAGCTGCTTTAGCTTCACTCCTTTAGGTATAGTGACCGGACTTGCTACAAGCACTTCTGACGCCATTGCCAGGAATAGATTCCATAGTCTACTCCTAGTAACGACATTAGCAAGTGCCAACAAGCATTCCTGGGCCGTTACCGGGGATAGTTGCCTAGCTCTATCTTTAGTGAAGCTAAGAACTACCAACAGCCAACCCTAGGGGTATCTCGGTCCAACTCTGCTGGTTGACGATCCGACGGCCACGCGCCTTCCTCATCCTTAGCTTCGCCTCGACGCAAGCCTCAGGATGCCGCCACGTGCCGCCTAGTCGACCGTCGCGCCTTCCTCGCGGATAGCTGCGCCGCCGCGCCAGCCTCTCCACGCCGCCACGCGTCGACTGTCCTTTTTGCGGACCTCCCCCCGATTTTGAGGCCGAAACCGAGAAACTTGGGCCTTCCCCCGGTTTTGAGGCTGAAACCAGGAAACCTGTCCTTCGGTTGAGTTTTGTGGCCCAAACTCAGAAACCCGCGAGCCCAGGTTTTGAGGCCCAAACCTGGAAACCGTCCATGCCGAGTTTTGAGGCCCAAACTCGGAAACCGTCCAACCCGAGTTTTGAGGCCCAAACTCGGAAACCGTCGAGGGTAGCTTTTTGAGGCTCAGCTACCGAACCCGTGCCGTAGACGGGATGTGGTTCGCACACCCCGAGTTCCAGCACTGATGCCGAAGCATGTCCAGCCTCCACGCCGGGCACAGTGCATTCACCATCCTTCTCGGCCTCCTGCCAAGTGTCACAACGCCATCACCTTCCTCCCGACTCGGCCGATGCACCGCACATCCCCATGTGCTCTTGCTTGCCGATGCCACGTGCCAGCTACCACAGCTGGTCCTCAGGTCTCCCGGTCCGTCGGTCCAAGCCTCACATCCGCCCTTCACCGCTCCCGGTCCATCGGCACGACACGTCTCTTCTTGACCTTCACCTCACCTTCGACCACTGTCCGAGCTCCACACCTGCACACCAACACAGCCAAGAGACATGTTGCCTGTTGACCGATCACTCATCACTCAGGAAGGGAACCACAATGGCACATATCAACCTTGTGTTCGCAATCTCCCCCTTGATGAGTGCATCGTCAACTCATAGTAACCGTAATCAAAATAAAAAGAAAGCAGAATTAGATAGAAGGAGAAAACTCACTCGAGATGTCCAAAAGCCAGAGAAAAGGCCGAAGAAGAGCAAATCGAGATAAGCGAAGCTTGGTCCCCAAAGACATGGGCAACGGTTTGACAGAACCAAGCAAAAGCTCAAGCTAGTCCTCAAGAAGAGGCAGAAAAAGGGCTCAACACCACTAACTGAAAGCTCGATACCAAATGAAGACTGCATAAGAAGCAACTACTGCCAGTCCCTCAAGATAGAGGCACAGAGGCTCAACACAACTAGCCGTAGGCTCGATACCAATCAAGAATCACCAAAACAAAATGGTGAAAACAGCTAGTCCCTCAAGACAGAGGCACAGAGGCTCAACACAACTTGTTGAAACGATCGATACCAAATAAAAAACCGATTCGGGGCAACACAGGCAGAAAAACTCCCCCTTACTCAAAGAACTCCCCCTCAGCAAGTGAAGCATAAATTGCAAATTGTCACCACAACAAGACACACTCCCACTTGGAAAAATTCTCCCCCTTGGGGGAAATTTGCAATCACAAGAGAAAGGAAAAGAGTCCAAGTAAGCAAAATGGAGCTAGGTCATGCCTATCGGAGTCGAGCAAATGCACATGAGTCAAAAATGCATGTTAGCAGCTTCAGGTATATACTCGAAAGAGTGAAAGAATGCTCTAAAGAGTGCTGATCCGACTACATAGCAAGATGCAAAAGTGCTAGCAAAGGCTCAAACTGATCACCAAAAACAAAATATGAACGCATAAGCCAAGTGAGTAGTTTTAAGCCATTCAGAAGAGGGTTTTCACCATCAAAACAACACTGAACATGTATAGACACGAAGTCAAGCAAGTGCTAAACATGTATACAAGGTGAACTACCCCTAGCAAAGTTCAATCATCATGCTATAGAATGAAACATCGACTTGTGTTTTCAGATTTTATCAGAGAATTTGCAGCGGTTATTAACGCAAGTTTAAATTCAGCATGCAATTCCGAGAGGTTGAAAGCTTGTCATTGCCTAACTTTTCAACTGAGCTAAGCCTATGCAAATGCAATCAGAAGCTTAAAGCATCGGTTTTGGTCTTACACTACACGGCTCAAGTTTAACTCAATGGTGCTATGAGAAACAGTCTCGATACCGTGATGTGCTGACAAAGCAATCCCATCTCGATCTTTTCAATTCACTAAAACTAGGTCCATTTTTAAGCAGCATATGGACAAACCAAGCAAGTGAAAGACTCAGAACTAGAGACATAGCAACCTAGCATATATGAAATAGCTCAAGTGACTTCAACACATCCTACAGATGCTAGTTGTCAATCTCAATGGTGAACATGTATCAAGTTTTAAGTTCATTAAGCATGTTCATCATTCTGAAAAATAGCTTAGCTCACAACATGTATCAGTGATCAATGAGAGCCTAAGCTACAAGAATCATCATATATCATCGAAGCATACACTAAACAGAGCATAGATTCATTCTAAGGAATATAGACATGAAGCTCGAAAATGCAAGATGTATACATGATGAAGTCAGAATCGGAGCAAGAAAAAAAACTAAAAAGACTCAAGGCTCAAAAACAAAAAGGATCAGAAAGTCAGTTTATGGTACAAACATGCTTCCCCCATCTAAAAGGGGAAACACACACCAAGCTCACCTCTCAACCTAGAAAAAGTTGAGAGATCCAAAGGCTTGGTGAAAATATCCGCAACCTGGTTATGGGTGTCTACATGCCTAAGGTCAATGTCGCCTTTCTCGTAGTGATCACGAAGAAAGTGAAAGCGAACATCGATGTGTTTGGCCTTGGAGTGAAGAACAGGGTTCTTTGCTACACTAATGGCAGAAGTGCTGTCGCAAAGCAAAGGGACCCGACTGAAATCTAGACCAAAATCACGCAAAGTAGCAACCATCCATAAAAGTTGCGAGGCACAAGAAGCAGCGACAACATATATACTCGGCTTCAGTAGTAGACTAGGCTACGTTCGACTGTTTGCGAGAAGACCACGAAACCAAAGAAGAGCCAAGAAACTGACAAGTCCCAGAAGTAGACTTACGCTCAAGCCGACAACCGGTAAAATCCGCATCGGAATAACCACAAAGTGAGAGGGTTGAAGAAGAAGAAGAGTACCAAAGTCCGAACTCAGGAGTGTATCGGAGGTACCTCATGATGCGATTGACCGCTTGCTTGTGGGAAGTCCGAGGGGACGCCTGAAAACGAGCGCACAGACACACAGAAAACTGTATATCTGGCCTCGTCGCCGTCAGGTACAGGAGCGAGCCAATCATGCTCTGTAATCCTTCTGGTCAACCGGCTCTCTGTCCTGGTCCGCGTCCATCGCAGCAGTCGTCCCCATGGGCGTCGTAAGAGGTTTGGCCTCGCCCATGTCGAATTTCTTCAGTATGTCCTTCGTGTATTTTCCTTGATGCACGAACGTCCCGTCTCGGATTTGCTTAATTTGCAACCCGAGGAAGAAAGTCAACTCACCAATCATACTCATCTCAAACTCCCTGCTCATAGTATCTACAAACTTGGCAACAAGCGCGTGAGAGGAGCCACCAAAGATGATATCATCCACGTAAATCTGGATCAAAAGGGTGTCATTGCCTTGCTTGAGGAGAAACAGAGTTTTATCTACCCGTCCCATTTTAAAACCCTTAGAGAGCAGAAAAGTTTTCAAACGATCATACTAAGCTCTCGGGGCTTGTTTCAAACTATATAAAGCTTTTGTAAGTTTGAAAACATGGTTTGGAAACTTGGGATTCTCGAAACCTGGGGGTTGTCTCACATAAACCTCTTCCTCTATATACCCATTTAAGAAAGCACTCTTGACATCCATTCGGTAAAGCTTAAAACCCTTTGAAGCTGCAAAAGCTAGAAGAATCCTAATGGCTTCTAAACGGGCTACATGAGCAAAGGTTTCCTCATAGTCGATCCCCTCTTTTTGGCAAAAACCCTGGGCTACTAGCCTAGCCTTGTTCCTCACTACCATCCCATCCTCACCCTGTTTGTTTTTGAAAACCCATTTGGTACCTATAGGGTGGCATTCTGGTGGAGGTCGAACTAGGGTCCAAACTTGGTTTCGCTCAAAGTTTTCTAACTCCTCATGCATGGCATTAACCCAATTAGGATCAGAAAGAGCGTGTCCAACATCTTTGGGCTCAAAAGAAGCAACGAATGCAGAATGAGCAAAGTGTGAGATCTCATACGCTCGTGACCGTGTGACTAGTTGGTCGATGTCGTCGATTATTTGCTGCGGCGGGTGAGCCTGCTGAACACTTCGGGGCGCTTGCCTCGCCGAAGTCGCCTCCCCCTCGCCAGATGTTGTCGCTCCCTCAGGTGCAGCCGGTGCTCGCTGGAGAGGAGGCTCTAGAGGACCCCAGGAAGAAGACGTCGTGGGATCGGGTCCTCGAGCTGAAGTAGACGTCGTAGGGTCGACAGGGACAACCAGTGGAGTTGGCTCGGGATCACCCCAATCGGCATTCTCCTGCTCCTCCTCCACAAAAATGGTCTCTCCCAGCTCCTGTTCTCCTGCAACATCAAAAGCAGAAGAAATACAAGGCATAGTCTCGTCGAATGTGACCTCACAGGTCTCCACTATCCGGTTAGTCTCAAGGTTAGGAACTCGATAAGAGCGCGAATGCGAAGCATAACCAAGAAACACGCCATCAGCAGAGCGAGATTCAAATTTGTCCAAATTGCCTTGCTTCAGGATAAAACACTTGCACCCAAACACCCGAAAATGAGACACCTTGGGTACCCATTCAAAACGCAACTCATAAGAAGTCTTTTTTCATGAAAGCACGAAGAAAGATGCGATTTGAAACATGGCAAGCGGTGTTGATCGCCTCGGCCCAAAAACGCCTAGGAGTCCTATGCTCATCGAGCATCGTCCTGGCCATCTCAACAAGGGTCCGGTTCTTGCGCTCAACAACACCGTTCTGCTGAGGGACATAAGGAGAAGAAAACTGATGCTCGATTCCATTAGAAGAACAGAAAGAGGCAAATTGTGAGTTATCAAACTCAGTACCATTATCGCTACGAATAGCTCTAATAGTATCAGGGGGAAACTCAGTTTTCAACCTCAAAATCAAATCACGAGCAAAAGGAAAAGCTTCATCCTTACCCTCCATGAAGAACACCCAAGAGTACCTCGAAAAATCATCCACGATCACTAGAACGTACCACTTCCCACCCGTTGAGCAAACCCGAGCTGGACCAACTGTGTCCATGTGTAAAATCTCGCCGGGTCGCTTTGTCATCACCTGATTAACAGGTGGGTGAGAAGCAGCAACCATCTTCCCATGACAACAAGGATGGCAAACAAGGTCCTTCTGGAACTTAAGCTTGGGCAATCCTTGGATTAGGCCAAGTGAGCTAAGTCTTGGTAGCAAGTCAAAACTCAAGTGACCGAGCCTCCTATGCCACTTCCACAAATCAAAAGAAGGACCAGCCATCAAACATCTAGCAGAGCCGAAAGAATGAGAAAAATCGGCTCTGAAAACACGGCCAAAAGGTACGATCCAACAAACAAGATCTCCCCGAGGGTCTAAAACACGACTCAAACCCTTCTTAAAATGCACTTCACAATTGTCTTCAAGGAGTTGCGAAACAGAAAGCAAATTGTAATGCAAGTTTGAAACCAAAGCAACATCCTTAAGAACAAAGTTCTCATTGAGCCGAATAGCTCCATGAGAAACAACCTTACCTCTACTGTTATCCCCGAAAGTGATGTACTCCTTGTGCATCACGGGGTCTAGGCTGGAGAACCATTCCTTCTTTCCGGTCATGTGGCGTGAACACCCGGAATCCATGAGCCACATGTTCTCCAACCGAAGTTCCTACATCAATAGAAAGGCAGGAAATGAGCATATGGCACAACACTGGGGTTAGTATACTGAGAAGGATACCAGTGTTGTGTCATAGGCCCAGAAAAAGTGTTAGAAGCAACACCAAGCTGTCCTCGTCCCATGGGTGGATAGCGATCACCACCAACCTGAAAGGTTGGTCCGTTATGGAACGGAAAACCTCCAAACTGGCCTACATGTCCCATTTGAGCAAAGTGATCACCACCAAGCTGAAAAGGTGGTCCGCTATGGGACTGAGCAGCAAAGCCTCTTACACTCGGCTCACGATCGTATTGAGGACGACCGGAACCGCGACGGGCATGACCACCACCCCGTGGTCTAGCTGCCTAGGGCCTAGCTACCTGAGGGGGTGCACCTCCAGGCCTAGCGCCCTGCCTCTGAACTCCCTGACCTTGCACACCATGGAGAGGGTGGTGCCTGGCCTGGTTGTTCAGCTCCAACTCCTTCCTAGCGTCTCTCTTCCTCCGAAAGCAAAACTCAGCTAGGTGACCCTAACGGTGACAGTACTCGCACTCAAACCTCACCACTCTCTTGGGTTGTTGGTTTCTACGGTTGCGAGGGTTGTTCACTCTGGCTGGCTGCTTGCCTCTCAGAAGTGAATCACTAGAGACGTCAGGAAGGGTGTCAAGTGTGTTCCTAAGATGGTTAGGTTTGGGAACCCACACTTGCTTGTGAGGTGGAGCCTTGGGAGGTTCATCAAGGATACCATCCTTGGTGATAGGCTTGGGAGGCTTAGGTGGGGTGATCTTGGTAAGCTTAGGGATAGGGAATGGCTTCTCACTCGGGTTCACTCCGCTAAACTCACCGATCTTGCCAAAGATACTAGCGCCCTTCCCACTTGAAGCAAAGCCTACTCCCGAGCAATCAGTTCCCCTCTTGAACTGATTGATCATCATGCCCAACTGTGGCTCACTGCATGACACCCAACTCAGGATGGACCGAAGGTATGTGTTTTCCTCCTCGGTTTGCATCCTGTCATGCCGACAGTTGGCAATCTCAAGCTCCATCCCCACGCATCGCTCACATGAAGCAGACAAGGTGCTAACTGCGCTGGCCTCCAAGGCTTCAGCAAGTTTGGCATTAACTCCTGCCATCTCAGTTCGCAAGCTAGGACAAAGCTTGCAAGAACCCAGCAAAGAAGGCCTCGCCTTCACTTCCTCTAGCTCCTGCTTCAGAGAAGCACACTCACGACACTCACCCACCAAGTCTAGCCTACCCTTCAGCTCATCATATACCTCGATCAAGGAGGCATACTTGGTTTGCAGGGTGGAGAAGTTTGTCATGTGTGGGGTGCACTCATCGCACTCCTCCTCATCCGTCACCTTCACCTCAGACTTAGCGGACTCAAGCTCCTTAAGCGCATCATTCATCTTAGCCTTAAACTCATTGCGCTCACGGGTGACAAGCTTGAGTTTCTTCTCCAGACCCAAAACTAACTCAGCAAAGGCATCACGCTCAACGGTGAGACAATCGACAAGAGAGGAGTTTGATACCTCAGAAGCGTCGTTGTTGTCGTCGTTGTTGGCGTCATCGGCGTCCTTCGCCTGTCACTTGCGGTCCTCTTCGTCCAGGGCCATGGTGCATAAGCCCTTGGAGGAGTTGCCGAAGAAGCAGAGTCCGTTGAAGTGATCTTCTGTCTTGTGCTCGGACCCGTCGTCGCTGGAGTCGCTGTCGGAGGTCTTGTCACCATCGCTTATGGTGGCGAAGAGGGCATGCCGACCGGCGTCCAAAGCTTTCTCCACATCCTCCCGGCGAAAGGTGTCCTTCTTCTTCTTCTCGGTCTTCTACTCCGGCTTCCCTTTGCGCCTGGAGTTGCGAGCCTTGCCGAAAGATTTCTTGTTGTTCTTGGGGCAGTTCGCGATGAAGTGATCTGGATCACCGCACTTGTAGCAGCCCTCGCGTGCGCCACCACGCCGGCAATTCAAGCGGTTGTTCTAAAACCGCGAGAACCGGGTGATGACGAGGGCGAGCTCGTCATCTCCCAACGCCTCCAACTACTCCTCTGTAACTGCAAGCAAAGAAGACAGAGCAAAAAGAGGAGGTGAAGCGTCAGCAGGAAACATCGATCCACCCTTGCCTGAGACCAAAGCCATGGAATGTGAAGATGGGTTCTTCAGCTTGGCCTGAGTCAGGTGATCGATCTCGATGGACTTGAGCTTGCTGAACAGCTCGTCCACGGTGAGGGTGTCATAAGATGGAGACTCTATGATAGTTGACACCTTCACCTCTCATACCGTCCGATCCAAGGCGTATAGCAACTTGAGAGCCCTCTCATGATCGTCATAGGGTAGGTTAGCCCGATTGGCACGCATCTTGTTCACAATCGTTTGGAAACGAGCGAACATAGCATCAATCGTCTCTCCCTCCAACTGAACAAAGTTCTCGTACTCGCGCTTGTACGTCTCGAAGAGTCTGGTCTTGACCTGAACGGTTCCCTCATGATAGCTTTGAAGCTTCACCCAGATCTCTCGTGTCGTCTCAAGCTCAGAGACACGCTCAGACTCAGGAATGGAGATGTTGGCCAAAAGAGCGTTACGAGCCTTGGAGTTGGCCTCATGTTGATCAATCTGAACCTGACCCACACGAGCCGCAAGGACCTCGTAATCAGTGTTCTCGCATATCTCCCAAATGGAAGAACTGATGCTGCAGAGAAAAGCACGCATCCGAATCTTCCAATAGGGATAGTTCATCCCATCGAACCAGGGAGCCTTGCCATTCCCTCGATCCATGTCGCCCTTAGGATCCAAAACTGATTAAGGTAGAGAAGATCCTTAACCGGCTCTGATACCAATTGAAGGACCGGATTGGTGACCAGAGGGGGGGGGGTGAATGGGAGCCTCAAATTCAACTCGTGAATAGAATGGCCCTTGTCCCAGAAAATCACCCCAAAAGCTAAGACTCGAAACGACCGAAGAGTTCACGACCTACAAGTAGGTGGATACCCTAGGAGATGTCCTAGTGGTACAGCGGAACCCCCGGAGAAACACCAAAACCAACTGCCAAAGCCCCAGAGCAAAACTGCAAAGCCTGCAGATTCACGGACTGTCCGGGGTCAGGGTCTCGGACTGTCCGCCGGCAACAGAGACCAAAACATACTGTTCTGCACAAGCCCTGGAAAAGTCCCGGACAGTCCGCGGTCTGAACGCCGGACTGTCCGTGGTTCACGTGAACAGTGAAACCCTAGAGTCTGATGGTAACACTGTACAGCGTCCGATGTGACCCCGGACTGTCCGCGGGTCACTGGTGGACTGTCCGCCGGTCACAGGACCGAGAACAGTATCGCGCTAGGCTGATCTGACCTTGCAAAGTCCCGATCCCCGGACTGTCTGCCGCTGGGGGCGTGGACCGTCCGCGGATGAACAGAGAGCAGAAAAATAGCTCGGGACAAAAGCCAATTCGATCGAAACTTCACCAAATCAAAGGGGACTTCGATCAAACTCCTCCCATGTGTTCCTCTATGTATTGGGGTGCTAATCCTAAGAAATCATCCCACCAAATCAAGTCTATCAAGAGAAATCCGAGGATCACCGGAAAGGGGGAAAGAACGAAGAACGAATGCGAAATCAACCCGATCTATGGATTCGTGAGGTTAGGGGAGGAATCCTTCGGTGGAAAGAAGGAGCTCACGACCAAGAACAAATTGATTCAAGTGGAATCGAAAATCATCTCGCGGAGAGGGAGAACGAGGCAAATCTTTGGGAGATGAAAAACCGAGACGCGAAGAACACAAACACAAAACGCGAATCGATTCAATTCCAGCCGAAATTCCTCCACACGAGGAGACAACGAGAATACGGTCTCGTTTCCTCAAAAGATTCAAATACACAGAGGTATGATCCCCGTCTCTACGGATCGCTAGCAGCGAGGTATGATTAGAACCTAAGCGGGGGCTAGAGAGAGAGAGCTCAGGAACAAATGACTGCTAGGATAGAGAGAGAGGAGGGGCGCCTCTCTTATTTATAGACTGAAAACAATAGTCCCCTTCTACTCCTAGATACAAGAGCGAAGCGGCCAACCCTAGGGGTATCCCGGTCCAACTCTGCTGGTTGACGATCTGACGGCCACGCGCCTTCCTCATCGTTAGCTTCGCCTCGACGCAAGCCTCAGGATGCCGCCACGTGCCGCCTAGTTGACAGCCGCGCCTTCCTCGTGGATAGCTGCGCCGCCGCGCCAGCCTCTCCAAGCCGCCACGCGTCGATCGTCCTTTTTGCGGACCTCCCCCCGGTTTTGAGGCCGAAACCTGGAAACCTGGGCCTTCCCCCGGTTTTGAGGCTGAAACCGGGAAACCTGTCCTGCGGCTGAGTTTTGTGGCCCAAACTCAGAAACCCGCGAGCCCAGGTTTTGAGGCCCAAACCTGGAAACCGTCCATGCCGAGTTTTGAGGCCCAAACTCATAAACCGGCCACCCCGAGTTTTGAGGCCCAAACTCGGAAACCATCGAGGGTAGCTTTTTGAGCCTCAGCTACCGAACCCGCGCCGTAGACGGGATGAAGGACCGAGAATACAATAGCAAGGCGACCAGAGGGGGGTGAATGGGAGCACAAAAATTTCTCTCGAAACTTTGGCCTTTTGTCCCCAAAATCAACCCCCGAAAGCTTCGATCGAAACCGTGATGCCCACGACCCTTGGAAGAGGGTGGATGATCTCTCGGATCACAGCGAGGCACCACAAAGCGATAGCAAACCAAATGCCAAAGACACCGGCACAAGTTCGACCCTCAAAAATCAAGTCCCGAACGTAGATAGACGGCTACGTCGAGAAACTCCTAAATACCTATGCTAACTAGTAGCAAAGATACCTAGAGAGGTTCCTTGATCAACTCTAGGGCCAAACGAGAAGTCCGGAAACTGAGCGGAGAAGCCGGGAGAGCAAACGCACCAAACCAGAACACACAGCCAACTCGCGGACTGTCCGGACCTTGGATCCCGGACTGTCCGCCCCTACTGCGGACTGTCCGCTAGGGGATGGCGGACTGTCCGCCGGTCAAAAGTGCAAACACGCACTAGTTCTGAAAGTCCCCTGGACAGTCCCGGACTGTCCGCGGTTTATAATGGCGGACTGTCCGCCGGTCAACTGAGACCCAAACAGCAAGGACTCATGGCCACTGGTCTGGCCAAGTCCCCGACGCGCGGACTATCCGCGGGAGGAACGGTGAACTGGCAGCGACCTCCCAGTGAGGGTGATTTCGGTCGCCCTCACACAACTCTTCCCAAATCCGAATCAAAACTCAATCCCACATTCCCAAACTTGGAGAGGATGATCACGAGGTAGTTAGGAGACTATCCCCAAGAAATCATCCGCTCAAATCGACTCAATCAACGGGAAATCGAAAGGGGAGGAGTATGAACGAAAAAACGCCATGAAAACGAAATCAACCCGATCTACTTGCTCGTGAGGAGTTAGATAAATTCCTTCGGTGGAAATGATCTCCTCACTATAAAGAACAAGTTGATTCAAACGGATTTCGCAAAGACACAGTAGAGAGGAAGATCGAGTGACGGGAAAATCGCGGAGAAACGAAGAACGCGAAGAACACGAACAAAACGCGAATCAAGTCATCGATCTGCAACTGTGTGGCTACCACACGCTACAACAGTGAGATTACGGTCTCACTTCCTCAAAATCTCCAGTACACAGAGGTATGGTTCTCTGCGGATCTCAGTAGCTACAACAGAGGATTGGGAGAGCAGGAAACCCTAGAAGGAAAGAGCAAATGATTGAGATAAAAATAGGAGGAGGGTGTCTCCCTCTACTTATCCTAATTCTAATTCCTACTCTACCCCTCTCTAATTACAGAGCGAACCAGCTAAACCCTAGGGTTATTCTGGACCAACTCGTGGTAGGTGGTGATCTGACGGCCACGCCCGCACAACTGGTAGCGTTGCCTTGACGCAACCTCACCGATCGCCGCCACGTGCCGCCACCGCTCTGCTTGTCCTATTCCCGGACGTCGCACCCCCGGTTTTGTGGCCCAAACCGGGAAACCAGCCTTCACAGCCAACCCCCGGTTTTGAGGCCCAAACCGGGAAACCCGCAGTCCATCGCCTGAGTTTTGTGGACCAAACTCAGCAAACCCGCAACACCCAGGTTTTGAGGCCCAAACCTGGAAACCGTCCTCAGCCCGAGTTTTGTGGCCCAAACTCGGAAACCATCAGCGCCCAGGTTTTGAGGCCCAAACCTGGAAACTGTCCACTCGGTGGTTTTTCTGTGGCTCAACCACCAAACCGAGCCGTAGAGGGGATGCACCGCCCGTGCACCCTGTCCACAGACACGTGTCCCCAGGTCCTCGACCCAAGCAACACCTTGCCCGCAAGTCTTCGCTCGTCGCTGTCCCAGGCTGTCAGCCACCACAACTGATCCTCGGGCCACCGATCCCTCAGTCCAAGCCTCACGTCTGCCCTTCGCCACTCTCGGTCCATCGGCACGGCGCGTCTCTACTTGACCTTCACCTTGCCTTTGATCACTGTATCCGTGCTCGACACCTGCACAACACAAGCCAAAGAACATGCGCATTATCCCAGTTGACAATCACTCATCACTCAGAGACTCGGCTTACACCCATGTATCCGCAATCTCCCCCTTGATGAGTGCATTGTCAACTACCAACACAAATCATAATGGAAACAGAAGAAGTTAGGAAGAAAGAGAGAGAACTCAACCAAATGACCCAAAAGTATGTCAAAGCTGAAGAAGGTCAAGTGGAAAGAGCAACACAACTTGGTTCCCAAAGACATGGTGTTGGGTATTTTAAACGCACACAGAATAATCCGCAAGCGTACGGATACCGATGTAGCTTTCACCCTTGAGTATTCCAGGGTATTGATTTCCACGGGGAACGTGAAGTGTACTAGAAGAATTAAGAACGTCCAAGAAAAGAGGTAACTATATGGTAGAGAGAAATTATCCAAGGTTCTCTAAGTTGATTTTATTAATTAAGATCAGGCTCACTACACGTCACCTACTTCGGAGCAACAGTACCTTTCCGATTCTCGAAAAAGACTGGGAAAAGGGTAATCGGGGGAAAGCTGCCAAAAAGCTCTACGAAACACCAACCCTAACGTGGTGGATTATAACAATCTACAAAGCTGTCACCCTTGTAGCTACCACAACTAACCGGAGGATTGGGCGCAAACTCAGGTAAACACTAGCCTAGACACCGCGTCTACACTAATGATTACTACTCTAATCCAGATCTAAAGACTAGAGCATTCAATACGAACGGAGATCTAGTAAATGAAATAAAGTAAGAACTAAACTTAATTAAATGAAGAACTTAGAAATAATAAATGAAGAACGCAGGGATTGCTAAAGACAAACCAGATCCTGCAGTAGTACAATGTTGAAGAAGATCCGACAGATCCAGTTCCTCAGCTTTCTCCTTTCTCTCTCTCTAGATTACAACTAGATGATGAACTAGAACTAGATCTAGAACTAGAAGATGAACTAGAACTAGAAGATGAACTAGAACTAGAACTAGAAGATCAACTAGAGGGATATCTACTTCTACTTTGACACCCTAGTTTCTGATGTGGAGATGAATAATGAAGATGGAGATACCTGGAGAGGGGGGTCTGGGTCCGGTTTTATAGCCCGGAGTGTGGAACGTGAGCCCTTGGATCAAACCGACTTCAGGGACGGTGGAGATGCATCCTAGGAGGCGGTGGAAGAAGGTTCCAGAAGGCGGAGGTGAAACGGCTTCCGTGACCGACCGGTCGGTCTCCATGTGGGACCGGTCGGTCTGGCCCAGTGGGCCCACGTGGTGGCCCGCCTCGTGGTGTCTTCTGGTGTCTTCTAGATCCTTCTTTTGCACATTTCGATGCGAAATTAATATCTTTTCATCCGGGACTCCGAATATAGCAAATGATATGTCCGTTTTGATCGTCTCGACGAGCCCTTCGCAATGGTGCACTCCAATTCATCACTTGAGATACTTTTATATGGTGAAATATTGATGTCCTACAAAACAAGTGAGAGCACCAAAACTAATGGAACTTGTTAGTTTCAAACCCTACAACTATGCTTTATAATTTATTTAGTGTCATTCCGTGCAATAGTTGATGGTTAATTATGAGCATTAGTGAGTGTCAACAAGTTCCCCCAAGCTTAACCTTTGCTAGTCCCGAGCAAAGCCAATCTCAACAATGGATCAGGAGTTGCTACAATATCTGAACTTCCAACAATTACACAAGCATTCATACAAAAGTTCTCATCATATTATTTATCACGGGGTTTAGTACTTTACCTTGAATCTTGAGTAATTGAAAGATAGAACGATCAAATCGAGCACCATGTCTCTAGCTCTTTCACTTCACCATTATTTCAGAGTTTTATGAATTTTCAGAAAAAGATTAAAAACATATGTTGCCAAATTAAACAATGGATCCAAAGAGAAAGTCAACCATACCATTGAATCGAGAAGTGCATGTGTATGGAAAATGGAGTCGGATGCTCTTTTAAAATATATCACTCTCTTTTGTTTATCAGAGACACATGGCTATCAGGCTAATTCTACTGGCGGGCACATGCCCATTTTTTTTCTGATATTCATTTTTTTATCATCATTTTTTTCGAGGTTCCGG
Source organism: Coix lacryma-jobi var. lacryma-jobi (assembly GCA_009763385.1). NCBI lineage: Eukaryota > Viridiplantae > Streptophyta > Magnoliopsida > Poales > Poaceae > Coix > Coix lacryma-jobi. The sequence goes on from CM019825.1 coordinate 64,428,410, forward strand.
ACACTTGTCCCTTTTTATTTCCTCGAGATCTTTCTTTTTGAGGTTTCGGACACTTGTCCCTTTTTATTTCCTCAGATTTTTTTTCTCTTTTTTCTTCTTCTTTTTTTTCAATAGCCACATGCTTCCAACAAACTTTTGAGAGGATTCGAACAAATAATCATGAGCATTTATGCGAAAAATGGATGGAATGTGTAAGTGATCTCAATTCAATAGCATGATAACTTCTCATAGGGTCAACAAAGCTTAATTTAACTCAATGCCATTATTAGTCATATAAATATTGGAAACTCTCTGGAACTCTAGTGTTATTTTAGAACAAGATAACAGTAGCTCAGATCATCACAGATCATATGTGTCAATTACCTAGACTCTGGATCAAGCATTTGCTACCCATATATTTAATTTTATTTTTAAGCATCATTATTAATCAGGAGAACTCATGCTTTGAAGGCTAGGTACTTGAAAGAAATTAGATAGAGCAACTATTCATCATTTCCATGTAAAAGATTAGAGAGAGAGTTATTCTTTTATTATTAACTTCTTAAAATAAACTAAGCAAACTTAACATAGTATTAATTTAACCTAACACAGTTATTATAAATAACTAAGATTGTGAATAAGACATACCTGGATCACGAAGATAACGGGGGTGCGTCTCCCCCAAGCTGGTTCCCTTAATAGCGTTGAGCCTTCATGTGCCCATATATTTTATCTGTTTTTTTTTTATTTATGTATCGAAAGAAAACTTAAGATGATAAGGATACTTACCTGAATACACGGGGGTGGCCTCCCCCAAGCTAGATGTTGATGTAGTCGTTCAATCTTGTAGTTTAGTAGACTGGCAGTGAAGGTGTACTTCCTCTATTAGAGCATTGATTGATGATGATGACGGATGAGACAGTGCTCCAACAGTGGTAGAACATCCACTTGCTTGTCAACTCTCCTTAATGATCCTGCACAGCTCAAATAGACAATAAAACTCGTGGAACTGATTAAGTGTTAGGCATATAAGTTTTAATTGTCTAGAGCCTTGGTGATTGATTGATTTTTAGATAGGATCTTTAAACTGTAAAAATTCAATCACATCAATTTCTTCTAAGTTTTCAGGTTCTAGAAAAACTTTCAAACGTTGACCATTTACTTTGAATGTGTTACCTTCATCGTCTTGGATTGTGATGGCGCCATGTGATGAGGTCTCCACTACTTTGAATGGTCCTTCCCATTTACTCCGAAATTTTCCATGACCAAAAAGCTTCACTCTTGACTTGAACATAAGTACTTTGTCACCAGGCTTGAACTCCTTGTGCTTGATTCTCTTATCATGCCACCTTTTTGTTCTTTCTTTGTATATCTTAGAGCTATGGTAGGCCTTCTCTCTCCATTCTTCTAGCTCTGATAATTGATCCATGTTCCATTTCTTGATTGCCCAGTGAGCTCTGAATTCTAATTCAACAGGTAGGTGACATGTTTTCCCATACACAAGTTGATAAGGTGACATTCCTATGGGTGTTTTGTATGCTGTTCAATATGCCCATAGTGCATCATGAAGCTTGTACTTCCATTTCTTCCCCATTTCATCCACAGTCTTCTGTAGAATGTTCTTGATTTGCTTATTTGATGTTTCAGCTTGACCGCTTGTCTGTGGATGGTATGGAGTTGCAATGTTGTGTTTGACTCCATATTCTTCTAGGAACTTTCTGAAGGTTTTGTCAATGAAGTGTGATCCTCCATCACTTATGACCAGTCGAGGTGTTCCAAATCTTGGGAATATCACTTCATGGAACATTTTTTTAGCATGCTTGGAATTTGCAGCTCGACATGGTAATGCTTCTACCCATTTAGACATGTAGTCTACTGCCACCAGTATGTATTCAGCATCTCCAGACTTAGGGAATGGTCCCATGTAGTCTATTCCCCAGACATCAAACAGTTCCACTTGGAGGTTATTCTGGAGTGGCATCGCATCTCGAGCATTAATGTTTCCATGCTTTTGGCATCTGGCACATCTTCTGACAAACTCCTTTGTATCTTGATACATCGTTGGCCAAAAGAATCCACTCTGCCAAATCTTAGCATGTGTACGGTATGCTCCATAATGTCCTCCATAGGGTGATGCATGACATCTGTCTATGATCTTTGTGGCTTCTTCCATTGAGACACATCTCCTTAGCAATCCATCAGAGCAGACACGAAAAAGGTATGGATCATCCCATAAGTGGCAGCGGGCATCGTATTTGAGCTTTCTCTTGTTTCCTCCTGGTGGAACATAACCTGCAACCATAAAATTCACAATATCCGCATACCAGGGGTCCGAGTGTGTTACCGCGAGGAGTGTGTCGTCCCTAAGATAGTCATTAATGGGTAATTCATGTGTTTCCTTATATTGCAACCTAGACAAGTGATCAGCTACCGAGTTCTCTACTCCTTTCTTATCTCTTATTTCTATGTCAAATTCTTGGAGTAGGAGAATCCATCGGATTAATCGAGGCTTAGCATCTTTCTTAGTGAGAAGGTATTTAAGAGCAGCATGATCTGTGTAAATGATTACTTTTGCTCCTACTAAATAAGACCTAAACTTGTCTATTGCAAAGACAACAGCTAGCAACTCTTTTTCAGTGGTAGCATAATTGAGTTGTGGCCCAGACAAAGTTTTACTAGCATAGGATATAGCATAGTGCTTTTTATCTTTAGTTTGGCCAAGGACAGCTCCTACAGCAAAGTCGCTGGCATCACACATGATCTCAAAGGGTAGCTTCCAATCAGGTGGCTGGATGATTGGAGCTGAAATAAGTGCCTTTTTAAGGATTTGAAAAGATTCATGACACTCATTATTAAAGATGAAATGCGTATCTTTAGCTAAGAGGCTTGTCAGGGGTCTAGCAATTTGAGAAAAGTTTTTAATGAAACGCCTATAGAACCCTGCATGGCCTAAAAAGCTACGAACACCTTTCACATTTGTGGGAGGTGTAAGTTGTTCTATGACTTCAATTTTTGCTTTATCCACTTCTATCCCACTCTCAGAGATCTTGTGTCCTAGCACTATTCATTCCTGAACCATAAAGTGACATTTCTCCCAGTTCAGGACTAAGTGCTTTTCTTCACAATGTTGTAAGACTCTGTCTAAATTCTTAAGACAATCATCGAAGGTTTTGCCATAGATGGTAAAGTCGTCCATGAACACCTCCACAATTTTCTCAATCATGTCAGAGAAAATAGACATCATGCACCGCTGGAAAGAAGCTAGAGCATTGCATAATCCAAACGACATTCGTCGGTATGCATAAGTTCCATACGGGCAAGTAAAAGTGGTCTTACTCTGGTCATCTGGGTGGATTGGGATTTGATGATACCCGGAATACCCATCAAGGAAACAAAAGGAAGAGTGGTTTGCAAGCCGTTCCAGCATTTCATCAATGAAGGGTAACGGGAAGTGATCTTTCTTTGTAGCCTTGTTAAGTTTCCGATAATCAATACACATACGCCACCCAGTAACAGTTCGTTGAGGGATAAGTTCATTATTTTCATTTCTAACGACTGTCATTCCTCCCTTCTTCGGCACGACTTGCACTGGGCTAACCCACTCGCTATGTGGCACAAGATAGATAATCCCAGCATGCAAAAGCTTCAAGACCTCTTTCTTAACAACCTCTCGCATAGCATTATTAAGTCTCCGTTGTGGCTCCCTCGAAGGTGTGCAATTAGGATCAGTGGGGATGCGATGAGTGCAGAGAGCGGGACTAATGCCTATGATGTCTTCAAGTGAGTAGCCTATAGCAGATCTATGTCTTTCTAGAATAGTGACAAGTTGTTGTGTTTCATCTTGAGTGAGCTTGTCATTAATGATCATAGGGGTTTCTCGATTATTATTAAGAAAGACATATTTCAAGCCTGGAGGAAGAGGTTTTAATTCAATTGAGGGTTGGAATGGCACCTCCATTGGATCTATCTTAATTGGGTTTGCTAACTCTTCCTCTTCTAGAATGAAGTGTTCATCATCGAAGAGTGGTTGGGCCATGTCTTCTAAAGATGCCATTAGGACTTCCTTAATAGGATCTTGTTTGGGCTTGGGTTCTACTATTGCATTGTGTGAGCGTGCAAGTGAGATATCAATAGTAGATTTTCCCAGCTTTAAAGTCAAGAGGCTTTGATTGGGTCGCTCTTGAAATAGTGTGCCAAAAGGTACACCAATCAAGAGAGACATGTCTGAGATGTCATAGATGTGAAAGTTTAGACGATACTCAGATCCTCTTATGCGCATTGGAATATACCTCATGATCCCATAACTTTCAAGTGTAACTCCACAAGGACTTCTTAGAAGTCTGTGAGAGGAGATCACAGATTCGTTGGGGAGTAATTTTTTAGCCAAAGCTTTTGAAATTATGTTCATTCCAACACTAGGACTATAGTGAGCTTCTATGGATGTGTTCTTTAGGATGCATGTTAGAGCTTCTGAGGGGGCAATAATTTGGGCTACCTCAGTGGATAACTCCGCTTCTGCCAACCACTCACGGCTCATGATGGCTGAAAGTCCTTTAATATGTTCTAAAAGGAAGGCATCATTATTCAGGCCATCGTTATCCTCAAGTGGTGTAGAATACACCAGAGGCTTCATTTGGACTGGGAAATTTGAGGTGTTCCCAAAATCTTCAAAAAGACCATCCTCGATTTCAAAAGGGAACAAGGGAGGATTAGGTTCATCATCTTCTAAAGTGTGGTTTGTTCCGATAATGGGAGGTTCTATGACAACCAATTCATCGTTAAGATTTAAAGGAATTTTAGATTCAGTTTCGGTTGCGTGTATCTCCTCTAGTTGGTCGGGGCATGGCTCGACTTCTTCCTCAGGGAATTCATCAAAAATGCCAGTGTAAGGAGTGTTTTCAAGGATTCTTTCTAGGATGGCTTTCCCTTCACTAACGATTTTATGCGAGAATGACCCTCCTGAGGCAGTGTCAAGATGCAGAGCAGCCTCCTTGTTAAGACCACGATAAAAGTGATAGTGTAGGATATGGTCAGGCAAGGAAAGGTTTGGACCGGAATTGGTAAGGCTTGTAAATCTAGCCCAGGCTGCTCCTAGAGTCTCCTTCTCTTTTTGTTTGAATGTAAGAACTTCTATTCTAAGGTTAGCGATTCGATAAAGAGGGAAGAAAGAAAGACAAAAATTGTCTCGAAGTTCATCCCAATTTCCATTTACGTCTCTTACGGAATGAGTATACCACTTTTTCGCTCTACCCAAAAGGGAGAACGGGAATAGTTTCCATTTAAGTGTCTCTTGTGTCATGCCAGCAATAGTGCGACAAGAACACAACTGCTCAAATTCCCTAAGGTGTGTGTATGGATCTTCATCTGCTAACCCAGAGAAGGATAACTCTCTAATGATGTCTATGAAAGCAGGGCGAAGCTCATAGTCATCTGTAAGAATGGGGTGTGATGATGGTGGAGGCTCCAACAAGTCACCCTTTGGAGCAAAGAATTTATATATAGGAGTTAAGTCCATGTGGTAAGAAGTGTGGTGGTGAGGTAAAGGTGGTGGTAAAAGAAAAAGGTGGAAAAGAAAAGAAACACGGACGATCCTGGTTCGATTCTAGAACAGCTACCGTTCCCCGGCAACGGCGCCAGAAAGCTTGTTGGGTATTTTAAACGCACACAGAATAATCCGCAAGCGCACAGATACCGATGTAGCTTTCACCCGAGAGTATTCCAGGGTATCGATTTCCACGGGGAACGTGAAGTGTACTAGAAGAATTAAGAACGTCCAAGAAAAGAGGTAACTATATGGTAGAGAGAAATTATCCAAGGTTCTCTAAGTTGATTTTATTAATTAAGATCAGGCTCACTACACGTCACCTACTTCGGAGCAACAGTACCTTTTCGATTCTCAAAAAAGACTGGGAAAAGGGTAATCGGGGGAAGGCTGCCAAAAAGCTCTACGAAACACCAACCCTAACGTGGTGGATTATAACAATCTACAAAGCTGTCACCCTTGTAGCTACCACAACTAACCGGAGGATTGGGCGCAAACTCAGGTAAACACTAGCCTAGACACCGCGTCTACACTAATGATTACTACTCTAATCCAGATCTAAAGACTAGAGCATTCAATACGAACGGAGATCCAGTAAATGAAATAAAGTAAGAACTAAACTTAATTAAATGAAGAACTTAGAAATAATAAATGAAGAACGCAGAGATTGCTAAAGACAAACCAGATCCTGCAGTAGTACAATGTTGAAGAAGATCCGACAGATCCGGTTCCTCAGCTTTCTCCTTTCTCTCTCTCTAGATTACAACTAGATGATGAACTAGAACTAGATCTAGAACTAGAACTACAAGATGAACTAGAACTAGAACTAGAAGATCAACTAGAGGGATCTCTACTTCTACTTTGAAACCCTAGTTTCTGATGTGGAGATGAATAATGAAGATGGAGATGCCTGGAGAGGGGGGGTCTGGGTCTGGTTTTATAGCCCAGAGCGTGGAACGTGAGCCGTTGGATCAAACCGACTTCAGGGACGGTGGAGATGCATCCTAGGAGGCGGTGGAAGAAGGTTCCAGAAGGCGGAGGCGAAACGGCCTCCATGACCGACCGGTCGGTCTCCATGTGGGACCGGTCGGTCTGGCTCAGTGGGCCCACGTGGTGGCCCGCCTCGTGGTGTCTTCTGGTGTCTTCTAGATCCTTCTTTTGCACATTTCGATGCGAAATTAATATCTTTTCATCCGGGACTCCGAATATAGCAAATGATATGTTCGTTTCGATCGTCTCGACGAGCCCTTCGCAATGGTGCACTCCAATTCATCACTTGAGATACTTTTATATGGTAAAATATTGATGTCCTACAAAACAAGTGAGAGCACCAAAACTCGTGGAACTTGTTAGTTTCAAACCCTACAACTATGCTTTATAATTTATTTAGTGTCATTCCATGCAATAGTTGATGGTTAATTATGAGCATTAGTGAGTGTCAACACATGGGCAACGGCTCGATGCAACCAAGCAAAGCAAAGCTAGCCCTCAAGAAGAGGTAGAACAGGCTCAACACCGCTAGCGAGAAAACTTGATACCAATTGAAAGATCAACTGAAATTCAAGCAAAACAGTGCTAGCCCTCAAGAAGAGGCAAAACGGCTCAACACCGCTAGCAAAGCAGCTCGATACCAATTGTTACCAACTCAAAACCAAAAGAGTTCGATACCAATTGAAGAGCTGAAAATGAGCTGAAAATGTTTGCTAGTTCCTCAAGAAAGAGGCAAAGGCTCAACACAACTAGCAAACTCCCCCTCAACTAGTGCACACAACCCAGGGAACACATGATTTGTCAATTTCTCCCCCTTAGTTGAAAATGCATCATCAAGCAAATGTGCACACGCACTCAAATGTCTCCTTTGACAGAATATCTCCCTCCAAAAATGCATATGAGTAAAAATGCAAAGCTTCAGGAATATAATCAAGAGGGTGCAAGGATGCTCTAAACAGTTTTGATCCGATGATTCAACAACATCCATAAGAAGCTAGCAAAGGCTCAAACTGATCACCAGATACGAAATATGAATATGAGAGCAAAAAGAGCAGTTTTCAGCCAAAAAGGGTTCACCATCAAAATAGCACAACACATGTATAGACAAGGTATCCGACAAGTGCTAAACATGTATACAAGGTGAGCTACCCCTAGCACAGTTCAATCATCATGCTATAGAATGAAACATAGACTTGTGTTTGCAAAATTTTATCGGAGTTGCAGCGGTTAATTTACACAAGGTCAAATTTCAACATATGATTGCGAGAGGTTGGAAGCTTGTCATTGCCTAACTTTTCAACTGTGCGAAGCCTATGCAGAAGCAATCAGAAGCTTAAAGCAACAGTTTCGGTCATACACTACACAGCTCAAGTTTAACTCAAAGTGCAATGAGAAACAGTCTCGAAACTGTGATGTGCTGACAAACAATCCCATCTCGATCTTTTCCAATTCACTTAACTTGGTTTAGATTTTTAGAACAGAAAAAGAACATACCAAGCAAGTGAAAGACTCAACACTAGAGACATAGCAACCTAGCATATATGAAAAGCACAAGTGACTTCAACACATTCTACACATGCTAGTTGCATATCTCAATGGTGAATATTTTCAAGTTTTATGTTCATTAATCAGATTCACCATTCATAAAATAGCTCTGCTCACAACATGTATCAGTGATCAGAAAGAGCATAAGCTACAACATCATCATAAAGCATCAGAGCACATACTATACAGAGCATAGCTAGTTACATTCTTCAGATTATATACATGAAGCTCTGAATGAAAAAATGCAAGATGAAATGCAAAGATGCATGAAGAACCCAAAAGAAAAACACAAAGTCAGTTTATAAGACAAGAGCCAAAATGGTTCCCCCATCTAAAAGGGGAAACACACACCAAGCTCACCTCTCAACCTAGCAAAAGTTGATTGGTCCAAAGGCTTGGTGAAAATATCAGCCAACTGATGATGAGTATTGACATGGCGAAGGTCGATATCACCCTTCTCATAGTGGTCTCGCAGAAAATGGAAGCGCACATCAATGTGTTTGGTCTTAGAGTGCAGCATGGGGTTCTTTGCGACGCTAATAGCACTCGTGCTGTCACAAAGCAAAGGAACTCGAGAAAAGCTCAGACCAAAATCACGCAAAGTGGCCATCATCCAAAGCAACTGAGAACAACAGCTAGCCGCAGCAACATACTCAGCCTCCGTGGTAGACTGGGCAACACTAGACTGCTTGCGAGAAGACCACGAAACAAGAGAAGAACCAATAAACTGACAAGTCCCAGAAGTGGACTTGCGATCAATACGGCAACCAGCAAAATCAGCATCGGAATAACCGCAAAGAGAGAGCGTGGAGGAAGCAGAATACCAAATCCCAAATTCTGGAGTGAAGGATAAGTACCTCATAATGCGCTTGACCGCCTGACGGTGCGAGGTGCGCAGCGACGACTGAAATCGCGCACAAAGACACACCGCGAACTGAATGTCCGGGCGTGTCGCCGTCAGGTACAGCAGCGACCCGATCATACTCCGGTACTCCTTCTGGTCCACCGCTTCTCCATCCACATCCTCATCCAGGGCCGTCGTGGTCGACATGGGTGTTGGAAGAGGCTTGGCCTCACCCATATCAAACTTCTTCAATATGTCCTTGGTATACTTACCCTGGTGCACGAACGTCCCTTCCCGGGATTGCTTGATTTGCAACCCGAGGAAAAACGTCAACTCGCCCATCATGCTCATCTCAAATTCCCTACTCATAGTGTCTGCAAACTTGGCAACTAAAGCGTGAGAAGAACCACCAAAAATGATATCATCCACGTAAATCTGGACCAAGAGAGTATCAGTGCCTTGCTTGAGGAGAAAAAGCGTTTTATCCACACACCCCATTTTAAAACCCTTAGCAAGCAAAAAGGTTTTCAACCTATCATACCAGGCTCTAGGGGCTTGTTTCAAACCATACAAAGCTTTGTGAAGTTTAAAAACATGGTTTGGAAACTTGGGATTTTCGAAACTGGGGGGTTGTCTCACATACACCTCCTCTTCTATGTAGCCATTTAAGAAGGCACTCTTGACATCCATTTGAAAAAGTTTAAACCCTTTGGATGCAGCAAAAGTCAAGAGTATCCTAATAGCCTCCAAACGAGCTACAGGAGCAAAAGTCACCTCATTTTCTCACAATATGGCCATCCTCTCCTTGTTTGTTTTTGAAAACCCATTTTGTCCCAATTGGGTGACATTCAGAGGGAGGAGAAACTAGAACCCAAACCCGATTTCTTTCAAAATTTTCCAACTCCTCATGCATGGCATTGACCAATTCTGGATCCATCAAAGCGTGTCCAACATCTCAGGGTTCAAAATCAGCAACAAATGCAGAATGAGCAAAGTGAGAGATTTGTTGTGACCTGGACCGAGTGACACGTTCGCCGATGTTACCGATCATCTGTTGAGGCGGGTGCTGGCGCTGGATGTGTCGTGGCGCCTCCCGAGCTGATGTAGCCTCCCCCTCAACAGCAGCAGGCGCCTCCTCGGGTACAAAGGGTACCGCTCAAGGTGGCGGATCCCACGGCCCCCAAGATGAAGAACTGTCGGGGTCGTGAGTCGTAGTAGGAGCCGCTCCTTGCGGCACAGCAGGTGGAGGGGGTGCCGGATTATCCATACCTTCAACACCCTCATCCTCGTCATCAAAGAGAGGCTCACCAACCTCATGATCACCTGCACGCTCAAAACGAGAAGAAGGACAAACCATGGTCTCGTCGAAGGTGACATCAGATGTCTCCATGACTCGGTTAGTGTCAAGGTTAAGTACACGATAAGCGCGAGTATGAGTGCCATAACCCAAAAACACACCGTCAGAAGAACGAGACTCAAACTTGTCCAGGTTGCCCTTTTTGAGTATAAAACAGTGGCAACCAAAGACTCTAAAGTAACTCACCTTGGGCAGTTTTCCAAAACGCAACTCATAAGAAGTCTTTTCCAAGAAAGCTCGGAGAAAAATGCGATTGGAAATGTAGCATGCAGTGCTCATTGCTTCGGCCCAATATCGCCTAGGAGTCCTATGCTCATCGAGCATCGTCCTGGCCATCTCTACAAGGGTCCGATTCTTCCTCTCTACAACACCATTCTGTGGCGGCGTGTAGGGAGAAGAAAACTAATGCTCTAAACCCAGAGAGTTACAAAACTTCTCAAAATCCGAATTCTTGAATTCGGAACCATTATCACTCCTAATAGCTCGCATCGAGTTCAAAGGGAACTCGTTCTGAAGACGCAAAATCAGATTGCAAGCAAAGGAGAAAGTCTCGGTCTTCTCAGCTAAAAAGAAGACCCACGAATATCTCGAAAAATTGTCAACAACAACAAGCACATACCATTTCCCCCAACCGAGCTCACCTGAGCCAGACCAACAAGGTCCATGTGCAAAAGCTCTCCAGGGTGCTTGGTCATGACCTGAGTCACTGGATGGCGGGGAGCGGCAACCATCTTCCCATGTCTACAAGAATGGCAAACAAGATCCTTCTCCATGGACAACTTGGGCAATCCTCGGATTAGGCCAAGTAAACTAAGTCTTGCAAGCAAGTCGAAGCTCAGGTGACCAAGTCTCCTATGCCACTTCCAAAGATCAGAGGAGGAAGGTCCAGCCAAAAGACAACGAGAAATCCCAAATGACTCCGAGAAATCCGCACGAAAGACTTTTCCAAAGGGCGAAATCACACAAACAAGATTGCCCTGAGGATCCAAAATGCGACTGAGATTCGGTTTAAAATGAATCTCATAGTCATCATCGAAAAGTTGCGAAACAGAAAGTTAAAATACAAGTTAGAAACAAGAGCAACATCGCGCAACACAAAGTGCTCATTAACTCGCATAGACCCACGAGACAGCACCTTACCTTTGTTGTTGTCGCCGAAGGTGATAAACTCTTTTTCGGCGACCGGACTAAGACTGGAGAACCACTTGGCGTTTCCGGTCATGTGCCTCGAACACCAGGAATCCACCAACCAAACGTTCTCCAATCGTTTTACCTACATCAATAAAAAGACATAGGGTGAGCGTACGGTCCAACACTGGGGTTAGTGAAGTAGGGAGAATACAGTGTTGGGCCGGCTGCTCAAAAGAACGGTTAGCAGAAAAACCATTCCTAGCACGTCTACGAGAAGGGCGATCACCACGTAGAGGAAAACGTGGTCCGCTAAGGGAGGAGCGTCCATCGCGATACTCAAAATGCGGTGGTGGAAAACGCTCTACTACAAAGCCACCGCCACGGGGTCCATAGCCCACAACTGCAGGCTCCCGCCGGGCACGCTCTCTTCGCGGCCTAGGCCTAGGAACTTGAGGTTTTGGACCTCTAGGCCTAGCAGCACGCCTTTGAACATTCGGCGCATGTACATCATGGAAAGGATGGTACATGTCCATGTTGTTCATCTCCTTTGCAAGGGCGCACCTCTCCCTTGCGCCGAAAGCAAAACTCACTCAAGTGTCCATCTCTCCCACGGTGCTCACAATGGTACCTCACCGCTCTCAAAGGGGGTTGTTGGTACTAACGGTAGTGGGTGTGGATCACTTTGCCTTTATGTGGCATAAGCTCCTCCTGGATGGGTGGCATGGTGTCCAGCTTGTTCTTGAGGTGGTTTGGTTTGGGAGCCCATGATTGTTTCTTGGGTGGAGCTCTCGGAGGTTCAACAAAGACCTCATCCTTGGTGTTTGGCTTGAGAGGCTCTTTGGGTGGAATCTTGGTAAGCTTGGGAGTGGTGGTGGAGTTGGGCTTCTCACATGGGTTAAGACCACTCGACTCTCCAATCTTGCCAAAAGACGAAACATCAACACCCGGAGCAAAACCTACACCTAGACCTCCAGCAGCTCGCTTGAACTGGGAGATCATCATCCCGAGCTGCAGCTCACCACTAAACACCCATGACAAGATGGTCCGAAGGTATGTGTTTTCTTCCTCGGTTTGCATCTTGTCATGCTTCACATTCGCAATCTCCATCTCCAAACCCTCACAAAGAACACACCTGGCTACACATGTGCTACCTGAGTTGGCCTTTTCAAGAGACACAATCTTGGCATTCTTCTCTGCCAACTCAGATTGCAAGCCCGCACAGGACTTGCACGCACCCAACAGCGAAGATCTAGCCTTCAGCTCATCGACCTCTCCTACCAACACAGCATACTTGCTTCTCAAAGTGAGAAGGTCAGTCATGTGTGTGGTGCACATCTCACACTCCTCATCGGTAACAACTACGGTGGACTTGACAGATTCAAGTTCCTTCACCGTATCCTCCCACTTCTGCCTAAACTACTTGCGCTCTCTAGCAGCACGCCTAAGCAACTTATCCTGACTAACGAGCGCAGTAGTAAGCTTCTCGACCTCAGCAGAAAGCTCGTCGGGCGTCTGAGATACCTGGGAGGTGTCGTCGTCATCGTCGTCGTTCCGAGGAGTGTCCTCCAGCTTGCCGTCGACCTCCTTGCCGAGGGCCATGGTGCAGAAGCCGTCGTCGTCGGCGAAGAAGCAGAGGCCGTTCAGCTTGTCCTCGATCCTCTTCTTCTTCTCGGACTCGTCGTCGCTTGAAGAAGCGGAGTCATCATCCGAGTCGTCGACATCGCTGAGCGTGGCGAAGATCGCACGCTGCTCAGCCTGGGCCTTCTCCAAGTACTTTGTCTTGATGTACTCCTTGTTGAAGCCACCCTTCCGCTTGTGCTTCACGGGGACGTACTTCTCCTTGCGCTTGCCGGAGTCATACTTGTGCCCATGATCCGCCTTGCCGAAGATCTGCTTGTTCTTCTTCGGGCAATTGGCGATGAAGTGGTTGGGGTCGCCGCACTCGAAACAGCCCGAGCGTCCTCCTCCGCGGCGACGGTTCATGCGGTTGTTGTGGAACCGCGAGAACCGGTTGGCGAGCAACGCCAGCTCGTCATCCCCCATGAACTCCAGCTGCTCCTCTATAACAGAAAGAAGAGAAGAGAGTGCAAAGCCTCCAGAGGGGTTAGCGGAAGAGCTAGAAACCAAAGCCATCGACGGGCCAGAAGGATTTTCATATGAAGCCCTCGCCATGGCGTCAATCTCACTGGACTTGAGCTTACTGAAGAGCTCGTCGCACGTGAGGGTCTCATAGTTAGGCGATTCGATGATCGCCTGAACCTTGGAATCCCACACCGACCGATCGAGAGTATGCAAAAGCTTCAAAGCTCTCTCATGATCATCGAAAGGCAACAGCTCCTTGTTAGCCCTCATCCTGTTGACAATCACCTGAAAACGAGCGAATAAACTTTCTATGCTCTCGCTAGGCATATGTTGAAAGTTCTCATACTCTCGCTTGAATGACTCATAGAGACGGGTTTTGACTTGAGAGGTTCCCTCATGGAAATGCATGAGGGTAGCCCAAATCTCCCGAGCCGTAGCGAGGTGAGAAACGCGATCAAACTCGGACATGCTCAAACAAGAGAAAAGAGCATTACGAGCTCGGCTATTGGCATCGTGCTCATCGATCTGACGCTGAGTGACATGAGCAGCCAAGACCACGTAATCAGTAGAGTTGCAAATATCCCAGATGGAAGCACCAATACTCTGCAGATAGGCCGACATGCGTATCTTCCAATACGCATAGTTCGTCCCATCAAAAAACGGCGGTTTGCCCACACCGCGATCCATGTCGCCTTCTGTGGATCTGGAACCGGCAAAGGTGGAAGATCCTTAACCCACTCTGATACCAATTGAAGGACCGAGAATACAATAGCAAGGCGACCAGAGGGGGGGTGAATGGGAGCACAAAAATTTCTCTCGAAACTTTGGCCTTTTGTCCCCAAAATCAACCCCCGAAAGCTTCGATCGAAACCGTGATGCCCACGACCCTTGGAAGAGGGTGGATGATCTCTAGGATCACAGCGAGGCACCACAAAGCGATAGCAAACCAAACGCCAAAGACATCGGCACAAGTTCGACCCTCAAAAATCAAGTCACGAACGTAGATAGACGGCTACGTCGAGAAACTCCTAAATACCTATGCAAACTAGTAGCAAAGATACCTAGAGAGGTTCCTTGATCAACTCTAGGGCCAAACGAGAAGTCCGGAAACCGAGCGGAGAAGCCGGGATAGCAAGCGCACCAAACCAGAACACACAGCCAACTCGCGGACTGTCCGGACCTGGGATCCCAAACTTGGAGAGGATGATCACGAGGTAGTTAGGAGACTATCCCCAAGAAATCATCCGCTCAAATCGACTCAATCAACGGGAAATCGAAAGGGGAGGAGTATGAACGAAAAAACGCCACGAAAATGAAATCAACCCGATCTACTTGCTCATGAGGAGTTAGATAAATTCCTTCAGTGGAAATGATCTCCTCACTATAAAGAACAAGTTGATTCAAACGGATTTCGCAAAGACACAGTAGAGAGGAAGATCGAGTGACGGGAAAATCGCGGAGAAACGAAGAACGCGAAGAACACGAAGAACGGGAAAGTCATCGATCTGCAACCGTGTGGCTACCACACGCTACAACAGTGAGATTACGGTCTCACTTCCTCAAAATCTCCAGTTCACAGAGGTATGGTTCTCTGCAGATCTCAGTAGCAACAACAGGGGATTGGGAGAGCAGGAAACCCTAGAAGCAAAGAGCAAATGACTGAGATAAAAATAGGAGGAGGGTGTCTCCCTCTACTTATCCTAATTCTAATTCCTACTCTACCCCTCTCTAATTACAGAGCGAACCAGCTAAACCCTAGGGTTATTCTGGACCAACTCATGGTAGGTGGTGATCCGACGGCCACGCCCGCACAACTGGTAGCGTTGCCTCGACGCAACCTCACCGATCGCCGCCACGTGCCGCCACCGCTCTGCTTGTCCTTTTCCCGGACATCGCACCCCCGGTTTTGTGGCCCAAACCTGGAAACCAGCCTTCACAGCCAACCCCCGGTTTTGAGGCCCAAACTGGGAAACCCGCAGTCCATTGCCTGAGTTTTGTGGCCCAAACTCAGCAAACCCGTAGCACCCAGGTTTTGAGGCCCAAACCTGGAAACCGTCCTCAGCCCGAGTTTTGTGGCCCAAACTCGGAAACCATCAGTGCTCAGGTTTTGAGGCCCAAACCTGGAAACCGTCCACTCGGTGGTTTTTCTGTGGCTCAACCACCAAACCGAGCCGTAGAGGGGATGCACCGCCCGTGCACCCCGTCCACCGACACGTGTCCCCAGGTCCTCGACCCAAGCAACACCTTGCCCGCAAGTCTTCGCTCGTCGCTGTCCCAGGCTGTCAGCCACCACAGCTGATCCTCGGGCCACCGGTCCCTCAGTCCAAGCCTCACGTCCGCCCTTCGCCACTCTCGGTCCATCGGCACGGCACGTCTCTACTTGACCTTCACCTTGCCTCTGATCATTGTATCCGTGCTCGAAACCTGCACAACACAAGCCAAAGAACATGCGCATTATCCCAGTTGACAATCACTCATCACTCAGAGACTCGGCATACACCCATGTATCCGCACGGGATGTGGTTTGCGCACCCCAAGTTCCAGCATCGATGCCGGAGCATGTCCAGCCTCCACGCCGAGCACAGTGCATTCGCCATCCTTCTCAGCCTCCCGCCAAGTGTCACGATGCTATCACCTTCCTCCCGCCTCGGCCGATGCACCGCACATCCCCATGTGCTCTTGCTTGCCGATGCCACGTGCCAGCTACCACAGCTGGTCCTCAGGTCTCCCGGTCCGTCGGTCCAAGCCTCACGTCCGCCCTTCACCGCTTCCGGTCCGTCGGCACGGCACGTCTCTTCTTGACCTTCACCTCACCTTTGACCACTGTCCGAGCTCCACACCTGCACACCAACACAGCCAAGAGACATGTTGCCCGTTGACCGATCACTCATCACTCAGGAAGGGAACCACAAGGGCACATATCAACCTTGTGTTCTCACAATCAACATATTCTCTCAAAAGCACGATCAATTCTAGTTTATAATCGGCTTCTAAGTTTTGATTCACAAATGTCGGCCTAGGTATAGAACCATCCCCTATATCAACTTGTTCTAAGGGATCAGCCGACATGAAACCTTGGCCCAACTTATTGAGCTCATCAAAATCATCAATAGCCTCACAAGCATCGGTCTTAAAGGTCCGATATCGTTCAACACGATGCTTTAACCAATCAACATTAGCATCCATTAAAATAATTACATGATAACATTGAACTGATTGTCAATCGGCTTTAGAGATACTGGTACAAAACCTTCCTTAGTAACACTAATGAATTGAAAATTGGAAAGGTCCCGAATAGATAAGCAAGCAATAGCATCATGCCCCTGAGTAAAGGAGCATCGGCCGTAGCTACATAGGCCGATGAATCTGAGTGCACAATTTCTACATCGTTGCCCACCCACTGAATGAGAAACGGATGTAGACTAGAAGGAATGCACCGATTAGCATGAATCCAATCACGCCCAAGTATAAGGTTATAGCTACCTTGTATATCGGCGACGAAGAAAGCAGTAGCCAAAGTCTTGCTCCCAATAGTAAGCTCCATGGACGCAACTCCTTTGGCCGGGATAGGATCTCCTCCTCCAACTCCAGTGATGGTCAAATTGGTCTTGGCCAACTCCTCATCAGTGCCACCAAGCTTCTGGTAAAAGCGAATATGGCATCAGATTCACAATTGCAACGCTGTTGACCAACATCTTGTGGACCGGTGTACCATTGATATGGCCCTTTACATGCAGTGTCTTAAGATGATTGATAGAGACTTCCGGCTTCTGAAACATGGCAGTCTGCATAGCGAAATTAAATTCCATTGCTGTCAAATTATCTCCGAGCACATAATAATCAGCAGACAAATAAACCACGTTAACCTCCGCTCTCTCCGGAGAAGGTTCATAGTCTACCATCTCCTCGTCTTGTTCCTCAGGTATATCTTCACCGGTCGTGGTAACACCAGCAGAGGAGATAAGATTATCTGGGCATGCATTAGAGCCCATTGGAACATCAGGAACTGATTTGGTCGTCTCAGAATCTGGTCTGGTGGTCTTATCACAAGATTCAACGGCACCTGACTTAACCAGTTCGATATTTAAACTGGTCGGCCCATGATCTGACCTAGTCGGCTCGGTATCTGACCTGGTTGGCCCTAAAACCGATTTGACAGGCTCGATATCTAGACTGGTCGGCTTAGGATCCGACCTGCTTGATTCAACAATTATCGTGGTCGGTTTTCGATTAATAAAACCCGACTCTTCACCTCCTCACTTGCCTTGAGGAAACATGGGATGTGTGGAGTTGAATATGTATTCCCTCATTTTCTCAAGTTGCTTGCGCCTTTGCTTGTTACAGCGAGCTCTCTGCAACTTCCTCCCCTGAGTCTTACTTAAGCCAGGGGGACACCACCTAGACTGAGTATATCTGGGATCCCGCTCAACGGACCCTTTCTCTTCCACTCCAACTGAAGCATCTTGAACATCTTGGACCTTTGCTGGAGTCAGTTCCTCGATCACCATCGGCTCGGCTTCACTAATAATAGGAGCCTCCATAGAACCGATTGTAATCGTGGGAACTGGATCAGGTTTGGTTGGGGAAGCAGCAGGAGCGTGTTGTACCCTTTTAGGCACATAAACTTGTCGTACCAGCGCCTTCCCTGTCTCTTGAGCAGTTAGAGTCCTCGACGTGATCAGTCGATTCTGATTTACACCACTGGAGCTCGGCTGACCACTCAACTGATCGAACACTGATACCCTCAGAGGTTGACTAACAGGCGCTCCCATCCTGGCTGATAGTACATAGGTGCTGGCATGGGGTATGGTACCCAAACTCCTTGAGGACCCCATTGTGCAGGTGGTGAAATAGGAGGAGCCCACTAAGGCCTACAAGGAACAGCCCTCGGCACTAGGGATGCTGCTTGGACCACCACCAACTACTTGGACTTCCCACCTTCTCGCTTCGAAGGAGTGGACTCTTTTTTTAATGGCCGATTCTGGGAATCGGCCTTTTATTCTTTGTATTTAGCCATGAGTCTATCGAAAGTGCATGGTTCTCTGGCAACCTTCCCCTTATTCTTCTCCACATTAGTTTTCCAGGTACCAACTTCAGGTTTCCGTGGAACAAATGTGTGTAAGACATGAACTCCAGAAGAAGTAGAGTTGTTGGTGCCAGCTAAACCAATTGGTACGGTCGGTTTGTCTGCTTTAGCTGAACTAGAAGGGGCTAGACTAGCCTGGTCGGTATTTTGACCCGACTGAACTGGTTGCTCTGAAGAAGGGCCAGACTGGTCGGCTTGAGGACCCGACCTGGTCGGTCTCTGCTGCGCTGCCCTGGTCTCAAACCACCTTTGCTTATTTAGGTGTCTTGCCAATCCGGCGGTAATCACGAGCTTGCTTCTGCCATCATCACCCTTCTCAAGCACCACTTTGCGCCCCAAATTATCAAAATTTGGTGTCACTCGTGATTCGCCGATAACAACATTCTTGCCTTTAGCGGTATCGGCTTGCTCTAGACGAATTAAAATAGCAGGGCTCCCTGCTTCCACCATATGGACTGGAAAGGGGGTAGTATCAACTTGCATCTTAGTAAGACTCAATCGTCCCTCACTAAGGGCCGATTGGACCTGCCGACGAAAAACATTGCAATCGTTAGTAGCATGAGAAAAAGAATTATGATACTTACAATAAGCCCTTCTTTTTAATTCGTCAGGTGATGACAATGTATAATTAACTCTAAGATAACCGAATTTAAGCAATTCATCAAAGATTCGGTCGCATTTGGAGAAATCGAAAATAAATTTAACTTCCTCACCCCGATTCTTCTGAATCGGTTTGAGAGAAGGAAAAGTGACCAATTTATTTTGTGCTGGCCATAAGAACTCAGCAGCATAGCAATCCTTAGATTCATCGTCCGGACTATCATAATATACTTCAACCATATGCACACTCGGACGATAGGACTTGTGAGGATCGTGATGCTCTTTAAGGCGCGATTCAATTGAAACAGCCTTTTGCAAAAATTGATTTACGTTAAAGAATTCATAATGCTCAAGTTTATCCTTAATTTCTCGACGTAAACCAGCAAAACATAAATCTGTCAAATCTCTATCAGAAATCATTAAATGAAAACATCAACTCTTAATTTCTTTAAAACACTTAAAGAAATCAACTACAGGCTCACTACGCCCCTGACGAACCGATGCGAGATGTGACACCCTAGTTTCTTGGACTCCATCATAAAAGTGATTATGAATTTTTTCTTCTAATTCAGTGTCACACCCCAATTTTAAGAACAAAATTGGAGCATAATATATGTATGCCAGGATCAATTTTCATACATATATCGACATCATAGTAAATATCAAAACAATGCTTTATTAATAATATCGAACTTTATTACAAAATGACCCTCGGGTCTGAAAGAAAAGTACAGACTCTCAGTCTAATTCTAATGTAGACTCGCGGAAACTGGACGTCATCTCCACAGGAAGGTCGACGGGGGCTGCGCCATCCTAGTACAAGTCGTCTGGGTCGTATCCACCATCTTCTAGGTACTCCTGCTCCTCGTCGTAGACTCCAACGTCTGGGTGGGGTAGCAGGGGGGACAAAGAGGAAGGGTGAGTACATCGAAATGTACTCCTCAAGTGTAGGAAAATATGCTTATGAGGCTATTAACAAAGGTAGGCTGACTCTATTTTACTCAAGCGCCTAAAGCAACACATCCTATTAAATTCTATTAATCCTACGCACCTATTTACTAGGTTATATCCACAGTCTCCAACAGTAACAGTAACCACACTCGGAGTCGCACCGAGCAAACCACACTCGGAGTCACACCGAGCAACCAACACTTGGAGTCACACCAAGCAACCACACTTGGAGTCGCACCAAGCATACCCACACCCGAAGTCCATCAGACAACCGCACCTAAAGTCCATCAGATGACCCGAACCAGTAACCAACTAATCTCGAAAAAGTCCAAACCACTCGTGACCATGAGCACGGCTGATATATCAGTTTTATACTCTACAGAGTTGGCACATCGTTACCCATGAGTCATGCGTTCCCTGTCATGCTACACACTGCCAAGATGCATAGCGGGGTCGCACAACAAGGCCTTTACAAAGCCCCTCCAAGCCTGTGTTACACGTACTCTAAGGTTTCTCCCCTGTCCATAAGTCAACGACCCCAAGGGACCCCTTTTGAGCCACTAAAAAAACCCCCGTGTAGCATAACTTGAAGGAAACTAATTAATTAGCCAGGTCCAGCCCATCCAGACCTCATGGTTGTGCTGTGTAACCGGGTTACATGCTCCGAGAACCGGGTCCAAGGGATCCAGGCAGGATAAATGTAGCACGAGCCTAGAACCAGAAACCAAAACCAGCTGCCGAGTCCCACGGCACAAAACCACCAATACGGGTCCATGCTGCCAGATTTACCTAATAACTATGTTGCTACAAAAATTATCAAGTCCACATTGTTTCATAGTCCATTAATCAATATTATTAATATTTAACTCCCATCCCAACCATGACTGCAGGACTAAGCAAGACATCTACCTGAACATCCCAAAACAGGCGACAAAGATAATATATACAAATTCTAGTAAACCCTAACATGGGATTCAAATTAATGACAAGCATGCATCTACAGGATCTAACTACTCTAATACCAAAAGTAAGATAAAGTAAGGGTGCAAGATGTTCAAGAACACTTTGCCTACGGGTGGGGTTGAAACTGCAGGAGCATAAGAAGGGTCTGGAGCATCCTCGAACTCCGCACTCTTTGGATCACACATCAATACATGGCCCAAACAAAGCAATATAAGAAACAGTACATCAACATTATGAAAACAGAACATAAATAGATCTAACGCGTAGAGCTCGACGAGACGAATCTAACGCGACTTGAACGGATCAAATCGGAGTTAAAACACAAAAGTTATGGGCTTTTGAAGTTTAGTGGCAATTCTAAAAATAGATCAAAGCCATTTTCATAATTTAAGTAAATAAATCTGAAAAAGAAAAGGCGTCAGGACTGGCCATCATTTTCTCGGAAGAACGGGGGCTAAAACAGAAGTTTTCGCAGACTCATGGAACAGTCCCTTTGGACGTCGGGTTGGTTTTTGAAAACTTGAAGGGGCTAAATGAAAAACTGGATGGGCATGGTGCAGTGGCCTGCACGGCGGCTTACGTGTCCACCACGTGGCGCGATCTGAGTGGTCGCGGTGTGCCAGCTGGCGAAGGGCGGGTACAACACTGCATTGGACTGCGCCTCAAATAGACGAACGTGCAAGGGTTAGATCGGAAGTGTCCCAAGACACAGTGCACAGGGAATAGAGTGCGGGTTTATTTGAGGAAATCACAGGGATTTTTCTGCAAAGTGCCATGGCCGGTCGGCCGATGCGCGACAACAGCTGACGCCGGTGCCACGTGACGCAGTGCCATTCGGTGGGCTCACCACGCGGCGGTGGACAGAGGGAGCCGATGCTGTGGACCGCGTCTACAACTCGGCGCATACCGGTTCACCGGTGGATCTAATCAGGGTCGTTGGCGTGAGATCAAACGGCTGGGACGACGAGGGGAGGGCCTGCTCGTCGGCGGTATAGGAGACACGGCGGTGCCAAGAGCCGCGCGGTGGCGCCATGGATGGCGTGACTCAGAAGCTTGCTACAGGCCATTAGCGACCTCGGGAAAGGGGGGAACAGGTTGAGGAGCTTACTATGGACTCAGCGGAGGGCTTGTTGGCGCCGGAGACAGGCCGGAGAGGGGCGGACCCGCGGCGGCGCCATGGATGGCCGTCGGAGCTCGCTCGGGCGGGGGGGGGGGGTGCCCTAGAGGCCGGTAGAGACTGCGGTAAGTGTAGGGTTCGGGAGAGGAGCTTACATCGGTGTCGGTGATGCACTTCTGGTTGCTGACGGAGGTCTCGAGACGGCTGGCGGTGTGGAGGTCATGGCAGCGGAGCTTCGGTGCTCCGGCGAGGCCGGGGCGGTGTGCTCCGGCTCCGTTTCGCTCCGGGATGGGTTCCCCGGAACGCGGCGCGCCTCGGTAAACTTGATCTGGGAGTCGGGGTTATCAGGGAGGCGCCGGGTACACCTAATCGCGCGATCGAGCAGTGGTGGTGGCTATGGCGATGACTAGAGATGATATATGGTGGCAGCGCGATCTGTTGGAGTGGGGAGGAGAGCACGGGTTCGTGGGGGGGGGCGACGTTTTTGTATGCCGAGCGACGAGGAGGGTTGGGGCTGGCTGCGATGGTGTCGCGGGAAGGGCAGAGGGCCGGAGGGGTCGGCCCCAAGGCGAAGTGGGAGGAGGGGAGGGAACGGGCCGGCTGGGTGGCCCACGCGGGAGAGGAGAGGAAAAACCGGAAGAAGGGGAGAGCTGGCTGGGTCGGCCCGTGGCGAGGAGAGAAGAGGAGGGAGTGATTTGGGCTGGATGGGAGGTTTGGAGAGGGAACCCTTTGCCTTTTTTTCTGGTTTGATTTTCAAAAAGAAAACCAATCCAAATTCAAATAAAAAACCTTTCTAAACCAAATCAGTTTGAAAACTTTTCAAAATATTTCACCTAGATTTTGCAAATAAAACTTGAGTTTGATTTTCTAAAATTTTCATAAATCTTTTATTTATTTTCTAAAATAGAATAAATTCGATTCGCCCAAAACGGGTTTAATAAATCCTTTTTCACCCAATAAAAATATGCACCGACATGAATGCAACAATCACCTGGTTAGAATTTTCCTCCATCTAGGATTTTGACCATTTTCTTTTTAAATTCTATTTTATTTCAATTAATTAAACACCTGGGATGTTACATTCAGCCCAAGAACTAATAGAACATGATGGTAATGATGTAAACCAAGCAAAAGTTGTACCAGTAAGAGATAATGGAAAATATTGTACATTCATGAAATCTAGAATACTAGCTTCATCCATTTGTGCAAGGAACATAATAACATATTCCATTGTTGATTTACTGCCATCACCACTAAATTTATAAAATTACGGTACCCTCCAACCATCAAGTGCCTTCATAAAATCAAAGTGTGGAGGGTACGGTTTAAAATAGGTGGTCCTACTGGGCTAAATTTAGACTCCCAAGCTACTTTCTAGGGATCTAGTTATTTCTTCTTTGAACCGATTTAAGGCTCGGCCAAAATCAGTTGTGGCAGGGTTGGGAGCACCACTAGGCATTGGTATCTGACTTGGAGACTTCGGTGGATTGGGTAATACAATACCCTGCCCAGCCGAAGTTCTATTCATTGCCTCCCCTTGGTCGGTCCGTGTAGTCCGACCACAATTATGGTCGGTGTTATTTGTGTGCGCTGATGTACTAGCTCCACCATGACCGGTTCTATCAGTTTCGTTTGCCAAAAAACCCGATTGTAATTGACCAAAATTTGGATGTGAGGTTTGGTCTTCAAAGAAAATTAAAGGCATGCCAAACTGTGGTTGTTCGGTCGGATGATCAGGCTTGACGGTTTTACCCTCTAACTTATCCATACGAGTACTAAGTAATTTAAATGAATGTTGAAAGGTATTGGTAAGAGCTTTTGTAGCGCCATCTAGCATCACTGAATAATTAGCATGGGTAGGGTAAGGATCATCATGTACCTCAGTATTTACCTTTTCAGTAGCATCTTCAGCGATTTTTGTTGACGCAGTAGGAACTATCTCGCTGAAGTCCGGCTCTTTGTCTTGAGTGACCCTGCCGTGCCGATCTTTTGAGCAGCATTCTAGGAAAGCTTTTAGGACGACGTCGAGATTGGCCTGTGCTTGTTGCTTCAACACGTCGGGGAGTTCGTCGATACCGGAAGGATGGATGATGTTTTTCTTGTGTGTGGAACCATCCTTGCCGCCCATCTTGGTAATAGATGAGATCTAACTTTGCTCAATTTTTCCCAGCGGAGTCGCCAAAAAGTGTGTTGACGTCGGAAGTGATCCGAATCACATACCAGCAGAGCTAGAACGTCCGAAGAGGTTGCAGATCAACCTGAGACAGCAAGGAGCCTAATTAAACTGATGGAAACCAATCTAAAGATCGGTTTAGATCAATTTAGGGTTTGACTTCTTGTGTTGATAACTCTAGAAGTCCTCCCGGGAAGACTCGTCGAGGAGAAGCATGTAGAGGTTGCCCTAGGACCAACAAGGCCGCCTAGAACACGGCCAAATCTCGCCGTGAGATGCGTCGAACAGCAAAGTAGAGAGGAAAAAGGGTAAAAGGGGATAGTAGATTGATTTTGACGATTAGGGTTGGTGAAACGACCCACGATTTCCTCGAAGGGAAATCCGCAGATACATCATAATGTGAAAGTCCAAAAAGTCTCAAACCATCACATTACCATTATTCAGTTGTTACCATAGTTCATACAACGCGGAAGTACAGATTACAAGTCATTACATCATATGGAAACACCACCTAGTACAAACTATATCGGTAACGCACACCTATCGACGCTGGAGTCGGTGTAGAGCGTCGGCGAGTGAAGGCTCCTCCTTCACGGGCATCATCAAAGTTGTTGTAGCAGCGGGCGAAGGCTCTGTCTTCGTCTTCTCATCCAAACTTGCGTATAGGAACGAGGCTTCCCGATCCATCCAGCTTCTGCTACCGTCGTGGTAGAAGTCATCCACCTAGCCATAATTTTTAGTACGGTTTGTACTGGCCACACTTTCCCATCCTATGCTTGCATTTGCTATGTGATATGTGGAATGCAAGGGTAGAGCAAAAAGGAATCTATTTATGGCTGTAGTTTTCCTATGCAGGTAGTCAATATTTTATAAATATAATCATCAAGTTTTAACCCATATACCCGGCCACATGGCCTTCCATTCGGTCATCGACCGAACATCCGGCCACACGGCCATCCATCCATCTATCCCATCCACACACATCCACACATCTCACCACACTCGCACTCTCTAGGCGACAAGGACGACTCCCACTCGTACCTTGCCTCAATGGCCAGCGCCGGATCTATCAACCCAGGGGGAGAGAAGAAAGGACACCTCTCACTAAGTTCGGGGGAATCTGAGCACCATAGTGTTGTCCATGACCGTGGACACGGCTATACGTATAGATCGATCGACTCTGCAGAGCGTGTACGCCTGGAACCACAGGTTAGCTATCCTCGACGAACCGGCTCGTCTAAGCTGATTCCGAACTTCCCCCTAATCCGCAACGATGCCATCCTACCTCTCAGCCCTGGGGCACCCCGGTGGAAATCCACCGTAACGCTGAGACTGTGAGATGTGGATCCTGGCGTACCAAATAAAACACCACGTTGTCTTAGGAGGGTGTGGGTATCCAGCCCTTACCTCCCTACACTTATCACCTTCCAGCCTAGCAGTAATGGCATCGTTTCGCCCAGGGGGTAGGAACGGTTCTGTGCCCATACAAGAACAAGTGGTGCGCACGAAAGTACCATGGCCGGTAGCCCCAGCGCAATAAGTCCTAAGGACTGAACAGGATATCTCCTCCTCGGGGCTTCCATCGCCCCCGTGCTGACACAGCACCTCTATCCCGGGGGTTCGTCCCACGAAGACACTCCTCCCCAAGACCTCTTCTCGAGATCACAATGTACCCGCCACAGGTACTCCCCAGGGAATGCCCAGGTCACATCCCCTCGGCAAGACTCGTCACCGGACTCGTCGTAGATCCTGTCCAGTCGACTCAACCCTCACCACACGCACCCAAGACACACGCCAAGATCTCCCCAAGTCATCATCCCGTTATCATGACACCATGTGCCTTAGCCACCCACAAGCAAACATCCACCAAGCATCACATCACAGATATAATGCATAGTAGAAGTGAGTAGCGAGTATGTAAAGTAAGCGGTGTCTAGCCTAACAGCGAGTGTGCAGGGGAAAGGGTTGCGTCAAGGTATAGGCTTCACAAGCAATCTAACATGCAACCTATCACAGTTCATTTGTAAATAGTAAAGCGCTAGCAGCTACATTATTGCATGTCTAATAGGATTCTACGAGATTGGATGGGTTGTGGCACCTGTTACGTTGTTAGTCCAAGATCTCTGATGTCCTTGTAGCCGTTCTCCTCAGGTCCTGGTGTCGTCCTCAGTCTCCTCCAGCAGGCTCTGGACCGATCAAGGCTGCTCCCGACACAACTACCTCGTGAGACCGTCAAGCAAGACAAAAGAGCAATCAGAACACTGACACGACAACTAGACCTGAAAGACGCGAAGGACACTAAATAGAGAAAAGACTCAGCCCTCGTGGAGGACATCTGGTCCTCAGGCTCGAAAAGATGCAGGAGCGGATGCTTGCTAAGCACAAGCTCAAGTCACAACCTAGCTCGTACTTCCCAGGCCGACCGAGTCGACCTGTACGGCTCGAGGAAAATGGTTGAGACCGATCCCGACATAAGCAAACATCATGCAAGAACAACACTAGCCCTCACGAAGCGAGTTCGTTTTCCTCGGGCTCGAAAGAGGCGAAGGAAGGAACTCGGCTAAGCACGTTTATGTCTTGTTCTCGGTGTAAATGTTTTTCCTACGGTCGATCGAGTCGACTCGCACGGAACCGAGATCATGACATAGACCTTAGCTTTGCCAACTAGAACGAGGGTTCGGTCTTTGATCCAATCGTCATGGCTAAGGACGAGATCGAATAGATCGACCATCGAGAAAAGAAAACAGTTTTGATATCTCTCGATCCACACGCCATTGTAATCGACGAGAACCGAGAAGAGGAAACAGAACAGGAAGAGAAAAGAGAAACGAAGGTAGCCTCGCTTCCTTCTATGCACACACCATGACAAAGACGGACATCGAAGGGAGCGACATACCGAGAACACAAACACTTAAACCACTTGTAGGGTACCTCGACCCGTGCGCACTAAATGGCACTAGACGTTCCTAGAATCTGCAGCGGTGCGGTTGTCACCGCGAGGATCTAGGAGCGCTTCAGTCTAGAATAGGTACAAGCATACAAGGGCTCAAGTGCGAAGAAGCAAAAGAAGTAAAACGGGGATCCACATTCCTTTGACCCACACGCCATAGTAGTAGACGTGAATCACAGGAATGGGATCAAGAAGCAAGACTACTACATAAACATGACCAGCACGCAAACGAGACAGACTAAAAGCGAGGAACTTGGTTCCATGGGGACTTCGATCCATGGTCATTGCATTTGACAGGGATCGGAGTGACGGAAAACAAAAGGAGATCGATCCACACCTTACTGGATCGGCAGAGATCGAAATAGAAAGAAGAAAAGAAAAGAGTGCCCACATTCACTCGACCGACACGCCATGGTGAGGGCGGTGGCCGAAGAATTAGAGACACTCATCCTATGCCAACTTGTAGGGCACCACGACCTCTGTGCAACTAAACCAGCACAAGGCTATTCCCACGGCTCGTAGCGGTGCGGTTGTCACCGCGAGAGTCGGAGGAATGCTATGGTCAAGGTGGTGCAAGCATACGAGGTGGCTAGGACAGAAGCACGACAAAAATGGGTGAAGCCCGTTGGTCATGGCGAGGTAACTCGCGGCCATGAGCTTCACCCAAACGAGTTGGCACTCGTGCTCGACGATCATCGTCACCCGTTCCTTCTCCCACTAGACCAGGTCACGAAGGACTATCGTGTGCGGGTAACATCCGCATGACCATGCCCTAGGGCTAAGGACAGGAGCTGACGCTCGTGTCGCAACGGAGTCAACCAAATCCAAAACAACGACTAAGACTACGAGGGGCGAGTTACGCTCAGCGTTACGACCACGGCGGGACGAACCCACGATCGCAACGTCCGAGCGAGGGACGACCCCTCGACCGGCTCGAAGGCACGGTTCACAGACAAAACAAACAAGGATCGGCTGGAAGGCACGGTCAACCGCCAATGACATAAACGCAACGACTATCACCCGACCACAACCATAGAGTAACACATCCATAGCAATAGAGAAATAGACCGGCGCGAAGGCTCGGCATAGGCAAGTATAGATCGTGTATGAGTCAGTATGAATGACAACAGTATGAAGGTGAATAAAATGAAAGGATTTGTGTCGACGTCGCGGGAGGCGTCAACGGGTTCCAAAGGTTAGACCTTGTCGATGGCACGGAAGATGGGGCTTCAACGGAGCGATACCGAGGGTAGTGAGTGCACCCTCGGCCGAGCGGCAGCGCGCCGTCGACCGGACAGATGTGTGCGGTCGACCGATCAGCAAGGCATGCCTTGGACGAACGTGGCTGCGGTGGGCTGGGGGCTAGCTGCGGGACACCAGAAGCTGGCCGCTGCTAGTCGGGTGCAGTTGCGGCCAGCTGGAGGTGGCAACATGTGGTTCAGAGGGTGGTAGAGTTCCGATGAAAGCTCGGTGGCGTGGCCACCTTTCCTGCACAGTGCAAAACTCGGCACGAAGGCCGGTCTCAGCCATGAACATCGACGAGACAGAACAAAAAGGTGGGGCCTTTGGGGATACGGAGCTCACCGACAGCAACGAGTTCGGCGAGGGCGTGGTCGGCATGGTGGCGTGGTTTGGCAATCGACCGAGCCGACAGCGACGTCCCGGCGTAGGCGGCGGCCGAAGTGGCCATCCTGTGGTCGGCTGCAGTCTTGCCTTGGCAGCCGCGACAGAGGGAGGTTGGCACAGCTGCTGATGGCGCGGGCGCGGCCGACGGGGCCACAGAAGCTCCCAGCCGTGACGTGGTGTGGCCACGGCGCATCCGCGACCGGCGTGGCAAGCGCTCGACGCAGCGTGGCCACAGCCTCGGTCTGCGCGGCAGGTGCTCGGCGGGGTGGTGCTGGCCGAATCAGCAGGGCGTGGGCGACGTCGTGGCGCTTGGCGACGTCACGGCGCTTGGCGTCGCGAGGGACGGCCTCAGCGCGGCCGTGGCTGGCCAGCACCTTCGCCGGCGAGGACGGAGAGGCCAGTGGCGGAGCAGCTGCGCGTCGTGGTCGCGGCCGAAGGCGGCGAGGCGCTTCATCTGTCGGTGCTGCTGGCTTGGGCGAGCGCGCGCACGGCGGCTCGTCGAGGACTCGACGCCGGAGAGGTGCAGACCGGCCGGGGCGCTAGGGCACGCGGCCTTCGCGACAGGGTCGGCTGCAGGTGCGAGCAGGGAGGGAGGGAGAAGCTGGTGGCGGCTCGGCATGGGGAGAGTGGGAGGAGAGAGGCAGTCCGTGGTGGCTTGGGGCTCTTATAGGGCGGCCGGTTAGGGCAGGAATGGCATGGACGGCGAGATGCCTCGGCGTCCGTACTCCTGGACGCGTGGCGCTCATCACGCGGTGCGGACGCCGAGGGCACGGGCGCGGGTTTCCAGGCGGCGGCGGCGGCGGCGGGGAGCGCTGGGGCGCACTGCCCCTAGGGTTCGCAGAGGAGCGGCGGCCGGCTTGGGCTCGCACGCGCGCGTGGGCAGGCCAAGGAGGGGCGCGATGCTGGGCTGCTGGGCCAGGGCGTGCTCGCGGGCCACGCGCAAAGGAAGGAGAGGGGGGAAGCGGGCAGGCCTGGGGCGTTGCTGGGCTAGAGCGTGGTGGCGGGCTTTGGCCCATGCGGCAAGAGGGAAGGTGGGAGGAGGGAGAGGAGAAGGAGTGGGCCGGCTAGAGGTTTCAGCCTAAGAGAGGAGAAGATGGTTCTTCCCAATTTTGCTAATGAAAAAGAGATGGATCCAAATGAAGTTTGGAGAAATTTAGAGGAATTTGGATGGAGCATTCAAATATGATTTGATGGAAAAGAAGAAAAGGATTTTTCTCTTCCAAGAAATATATTATGACTTAGAGTGTTCAGAGTTGGGACAAAGGAGATCGAGGGAAATTCAAAGAAGTTGGGTGGAATCAAAATAAGTGGTTCGAAGGGTTCCGATAAACATTGGGGGGTTTGAATCCCAAAGATAATTTGGGAATGGTTGAACAGGAGATTCGGAGTGGATTTGTGAACAAGGGTTTTGAAAGGAATCCGAGTAGAATCGGAATTGGAAAAGAGGGGAGCAAGGGAAAGGATTTTCCCCGAGTCATGAATTAGTATGACCCGAAGATCTTTTGGGATGGGATAAAGAGAGATCGGGAAAAGTCCCAAAAAGGAGGGGAGATCACTATGGATCTGTACACTCCGACTCTGACACGACTCAAACCCTAGACCGAATCGAGAGCTCAGGCACACCTCTACAAGCAATTCTATATGAGTGCAACGCTTTGCGGGAAAACAACACTACGTTGACTAGCGTTTGACCTAGCGGCAACATGTTCCACACATTGCAGGAAAAAGTTTTAAAAAGCTCGTATTTTTGGTTGTTGGAAAACCTAGGATGTTACAGACCATCCCCCTTACAAGAATCTCGTCCCCGAGATTTAGGGGTCTCTGTCACAAGAAGGTTGAACTGGTAGGCTTGACCTAGGGTTGATGGTTTCTGTTGGGCAGCCTATATGCACTAATGCATTTTGAAAAGGGATCTTTTGAGAAGGGTTTTTAGGTAAAGACCTTTTTAAGCAAAAACATTTTGCAAAAAGCTTTTGAAGTAGGGTGTTTGGCAAAGATCTTTTTATGAAACACTTCCCAATAAAATGGTTTGGAAGAAGAGGGTTTGTGTTCTCAAAATGATAAAAGGATTTTGCAAAAACAAGGTCTTTTGAGGAAAAGCGGGTGTTCAAATCATGGGTAGGGGTAGTTTTGAAGACTTTCGCAAACCAAGTTTGAAAACCTTTGGAAAGCATTTTATTTTTGCAAACCTCAGTTTTGAGAAACTATTTCAACACCACTTTGAAAGCATTTTGTAAACCACAGTTTTGGAAAACAAGATTCAAACGCAATTTTGAAATCCTTTTTTTTCTGCACCGAGTTTTGTAAAACAAGATCAGACGCCATTTTGTGAAAACTCATTTCATTTGAAAAACGATTTTTGAAACGAAAATCAAATCTATTTTGATGTTAGTTTTGGATTTTTGAAACCAAAACATTTATGTTTCCATAAGACATTTTGAAAACCTTAGAAAATTGATTTTCATAAACTCTTTCTTTTGAAACGATTGTTTGAAGAGAGGGAGATTTTCTTAAAACTTTACAAAAGAAACACCAACGAGAGTTTTGAAAACTTCTTTTCAAACAACATTTTGAAATAAAGGCAAGGTTTTCAAAACACTTGAAACGGGTCACGAGTTTTGAAAACAAGAAGTTTATTTGAAATAAAACCTTTCGAAAACTTTTCACAAACTTTTTCTTTCGAAAGTTTTTGTAAAACAAGACTCTGGGTTTAAAACTTTGCTAAACCAAAACAGGACGTTGGAAGGAGGATTTTTTTTGAAACCAACACAACGAGATTGTTTTGAGCCAAAATTTTTGGGGTTTTAAAATCTCTATTAAATCAAATCAAGGCTTTTGAAGGAGGGTTTTCAAAATCCAAAACAACTTTTGTTTTTATGTAAAAACCATTTTTTTTGAAATGGACACTTTTGAAAAGTAGTTTGAAAGCTAAGCTTAGGATCTCGGCGTTACACAGGTATCTCTCGGGGTGGTCACAGTCACGTACCGCGATACCAGCATACGCCCGGCAGCAAGCCATGTGGATGCATCACACATGGGGCCCCAAGTTTCGTAGCGGCACCGTGGGTCATGATCACAACACTACCAACAGTTACCGATAACAACTCGATATCCTCAGCTGGAGGGGAAGGGAAAGAAAAACCTTTGAAAACCATTTTGAAAGTTTTCTTTGTGGAAACAGTTTTAAAATCCTTTGTTTTTTTGTAATTTTTGCAAGGAGGAGAGGGTAACGATCTTTGAACTTTGAAATTAAAACAAGAATATTTTGAAATAAGCCATTGCCCATTTTGGTTTTGAAACTCAAATCATTATTTTTGAACTAAGACAAACTTTTCAAAGAGCCTTTTTAAAAGGTTCGAAATAAGTTTTTAGTTTATAAAATCAAAGCTTTTAAGGAGGGCTTTTTGTTTTCCAAACTCTTTTTTAAGAGATTTTTCCAAGAACGGTGAGCCTTTTGGAAAGAAAGCATTTTTAAATCAAACCATTTGTAAAACTTTTCACAAACAAACTTTTGGTTAAAAGATTTTTGAAATAGCGAGAACACGCAATTTTGAAATCCTTTCAAAGAAACATTTGGCTAAACTTTTTAAATCCAAGTCGGGTTTTGAAATGTTTGGAATCGATACAGGTTTTGCAATAAAAGTCTTTTGAAAGTCTTTTTGTTTTTGAAGACAAACACACCCGTTTATTTTTAAAACCTTTGAAACAAGCAGATTTGAAAACACTAAGGTTTTTTGAAATGGGGCGTTGCTCCCTTTTGTTTGAAACAAAACTAGTTTTGAAACTGATTTTAAACTGTGCCTTTTGAAAAGCAAAGATTTCGCAAACAACTTTGTTTTCCAGAAATCATTTTCAAAATAACTTTTGAAATAAACTTTGGAAAAACTCTTTTTGGTTTTGACAAATACTTTTTAAAACGGTTGCAAGACATCCTTTTCGCAGAGGTTTTGCTTCATAAAACAGTTGCAAAGCATTTTTTGAAAGCAGGGTTGATTTTTCGAAAGGGAACTTGACTCTCAGTTTGAAATCAAAACAATTTAAAACAAAATTGAGCCAAGGACCTTTGGATTGAAAATATTTTGCTGGGTGAAAACAAAACTTGGTTTCCTAAAAATGAGTTTTCAAGCACTTTTGAAAAAAAAACGGTTTTCACACTGCTTTGTAAATAGCTTTTGAAGGGAAACAGTTCAGGAAGAGAACTAAACTTGTTTTTCTTTTAAAAGAGGAAAACCTTTTTGAAAACTTTTTAAATTGTTTTTCCTTTGAAATAGAATAGCTTTTGTGAAAGCACTGACATTTTTCAACCAAAGGAAGGGAGGAAAGTTTTGAAGACTTGTTTGGATGGAAAGCCGAAAACATTTTTGAAATGGTCTCGAAAGACATGATGCATTGGCTTTACCTTTCCCACTCAGTTAGTTGGGGTCTCTCACTTAGTTATATGGCGGCTTGGGTTTAGCCTGTAAGGTTACCAACACCTGAAGTCTCACGCAAAAACATCTTTTATAACTTACACTCAGATAATAAGAAGCATAAAAGCACAAGCAAAACATCAAAGATCCAGACAATCAGGCAGCATTATAACTCCTATATGCATAGTGTTGACTTAAGGCGACTCCAAAGCCTTCAAGCCTCACACAACTACCGTTCTAGCGTAGGCAGTATAAGAGGGGGGAATTGTTTACTATAGGTCAACTTTCCAAAAGGAGTAGGTCAATTAGCTTAGAACTCAAGGTAGAGAGGGGGAAACAAGTGTTAGCACTTATAGTTCTACCAACAAGCAGGAAGTTTGGCTTCTATTCTAGTGTTTGGTCCTAAAGTCTCGTCCTACAGGCAAGTATGGCTTTGATACCAACTGAAACGACCCACGATTTCCTCGAAGGGAAATCCGCAGATACATCATAATGTGACAGTCCAAAAAGTCTCAAACCATCACATTACCATTATTCAGTTGTTACCATAGTTCATACAACACGGAAGTACAGATTACAAGTCATTACATCATATGGAAACACCACCTAGTACAAACTATATCGGTAACGCACACCTATCGACGCTGGAGTCGGTGTAGAGCGTCGGCGAGTGAAGGCTCCTCCTTCACGGGCATCATCAAAGTTGTTGTAGCAGCGGGCGAAGGCTCTGTCTTCGTCTTCTCATCCAAACTTGCGTATAGGAACGAGGCTTCCCGATCCATCCAGCTTCTGCTACCGTCATGGTAGAAGTCATCCATCTAGCCATAATTTTCAGTACGGTTTGTACTGACCACACTTTCCCATCCTATGCTTGCATTTGCTATGTGATATGTGGAATGCAAGGGTAGAGCAAAAAGGAATCTATTTATGGCTGTAGTTTTCCTACGCAGGTAGTCAATATTTTATAAATATAATCATCAAGTTTTAACCCATATACCCGGCCACATGGCCTTCCATTCGGTCATCGACTGAACATCCGGCCACACGGCCATCCATCCATCCATCCCATCCACACACATCCACACATCTCACCACACTCGCACTCTCTAGGCGACAAGGACGACTCCCACTCGTACCTTGCCTCAACGGCCAGCGCCGGACCTATCAACCCAGGGGGAGAGAAGAAAGGACACCTCTCACTATGTTCGGGGGACTCTGAGCACCATAGTGTTGTCCATGACCGTGGACACGGCTATACGTATAGATCGATCGACTCTGCAGAGCGTGTACGCCTGGAACCACAGGTTAGCTATCCTCGACAATCCGGCTCGTCTAAGCTGATTCCGAACTTCCCCCTAATCCGCAACGATGCCATCCTACCTCTCAGCCCTGGGGCACCCCGGTGGAAATCCACCGTAACGCTGAGAATGTGAGATGTGGATCCTGGCGTACCAAATAAAACACCACGTTGTCTTAGGAGGGTGTGGGTATCCAGCCCTTACCTCCCTACACTTATCACCTTCCAGCCTAGCAGTAATGGCATCGTTTCGCCCAGCGGGTAAGAACGGTTCTGTGCCCATACAAGAACAAGTGGTGCGCACGAAAGTACCATGGCCGGTAGCCCCAGTTCAATAAGTCCTAAGGACTGAACAGGATATCTCCTCCTCGGGGCTTACATCGCCCCCGTGCTGACACAGCACCTCTATCCCGGGGGTTCGTCCCACGAAGACACTCCTCCCCAGGACCTCTTCTCGAGATCACAATGTACCCGCCACAGGTACTCCCCAGGGAATGCCCAGGTCACATCCCCTCGGCAAGACTCGTCACCGGACTCGTCGTAGATCCTGTCCAGTCGACTCAACCCTCACCACATGCACCCAAGACACACGCCAAGATCTCCCCAAGTCATCATCCCGTTATCACGACACCATGTGCCTTAGCCACCCACAAGCAAACATCCACCAAGCATCACATCACAGATATAATGCATAGTAGAAGTGAGTAGCGAGTATGTAAAGTAAGCGATGTCTAGCCTAACAGCGGGTGTGCAGGGGAAAGGGTTGCGTCAAGGTATAGGCTTCACAAGCAATCTAACATGCAACCTATCACAGTTCATTTGTAAATAGTAAAGCGCTAGCAGCTTCATTATTGCATGTCTAATAGGATTCTACGAGATTGGATGGGATGTGGCACCTGTTACGTTGTTAGTCCAAGATCTCTGATGTCCTCGTAGCCGTTCTCCTCAGGTCCTGGTGTCATCCTCGGTCTCCTCCAGCAGGCTCTGGACCGATCAAGGCTGCTCCCGACACAACTACCTCGTGAGACCGTCAAGCAAGACAAAAGAGCAATCAGAACACTGACACGACAACTAGACCTGAAAGACGCGAAGGACACTAAATAGAGAAAAGACTCAGCCCTCGCGAAGGACATCTGGTCCTCAGGCTCGAAAAGATGCAGGAGCGGATGCTTGCTAAGCACAAGCTCAAGTCACAACCTATCTCGTACTTCCTAGGCCAACCGAGTCGACCTGTACGGCTCGAGGAAAATGGTTGAGACCGATCCCGACATAAGCAAACATCATGCAAGAACAACACTAGCCCTCACGAAGCGAGTTCGTTTTCCTCGGGCTCGAAAGAGGCGAAGGAAGGAACTCGGCTAAGCACGTTTATGTCTTGTTCTCGGTGTAAATGTTTTTCCTACGGTCGATCGAGTCGACTCGCACGGAACCGAGATCATGACATAGACCTTAGCTTTGCCAACTAGAACGAGGGTTCGGTCTTTGATCCAATCGTCACGGCTAAGGACGAGATCGAATAGATCGACCATCGAGAAAAGAAAACAGTTTTGATATCTCTCGATCCACACGCCATTGTAATAGACGAGAACCGAGAAGAGGAAACAGAACAGGAAGAGAAAAGTGAAACGAAGGTAGCCTCGCTTCCTTCTATGCACACACCATGACAAAGACGGACATCGAAGGGAGCGACATACCGAGAACACAAACACTTAAACCACTTGTAGGGTACCTCGACCCGTGGGCACTAAATGGCACTAGACGTTCCTAGAATCTGCAGCGGTGCGGTTGTCACCGCGAGGATCTAGGAGCGCTTCAGTCTAGAATAGGTACAAGCATACAAGGGCTCAAGTGCGAAGAAGCAAAAGAAGTAAAACGGGGATCCACATTCCTTTGACCCACACGCCATAGTAGTAGACGTGAATCACAGGAATGGGATCAAGAAGCAAGACTACTACATAAACATGACCAACACGCAAAGGAGACAGACTAAAAGCGAGGAACTTGGTTCCATGGGGACTTCGATCCATGGTCATTGCATTTGACAGGGATCGGAGTGACGGAAAACAAAAGGAGATCGATCCACACCTTACTGGATCGGCGGAGATCGAAACAGAAAGAAGAAAAGAAAAGAGTGCCCACATTCACTCGACCGACACGCCATGGTGAGGGCGGTGGCCGAAGAATTAGAGACACTCATCCTATGCCAACTTGTAGGGCACCACGACCTCTGTGCAACTAAACCAGCACAAGGCTATTCCCACGGCTCGTAGCGGTGCGGTTGTCACCGCGAGAGTCGGAGGAATGCTATGGTCGAGGTGGTGCATGCATACGAGGTGGCTAGGACAGAAGCACGACAAAAATGGGTGAAGCCCGTTGGTCATGGCGAGGCAACTCGCGGCCATGAGCTTCACCCAAATGAGTTGGCACTCGTTGCTCGACGATCATCGTCACCGGTTCCATCTCCCACTAGACCAGGTCACGAAGGACTATCGTGTGCAGGTAATATCCGCATGACCATGCCCTAGGGCTAAGGACAGGAGATGACGCTCGTGTCACAATGGAGTCAACCAAATCCAAAACAACGACTAAGACTACGAGGGGCGAGTTACGCTCAGCGTTACGACCACGGCGGGACGAACCCACGATCGCAACGTCCGAGCGAGGGACGACCCCTCGACCGGCTCGAAGGCGCGGTTCACAGACAAAACAAACAAGGACCGGCTGGAAGGCACAGTCAACCGCCAACGACATAAACGCAACGACTATCACCCGACCACAACCATAGAGTAACACATCCATAGCAATAGAGAAATAGACCGGCGCGAAGGCTCGACATAGGCAAGTATAGATCGTGTATGAGTCAGTATGAATGACAATAGTATGAAGGTGAATAAAATGAAAGGATTTGTGTCGACGTCGCGGGAGGCGTCAACGGGTTCCAAAGGTTAGACCTTGTTGATGGCACGGAAGATGGGGCTTCAACGGAGCGATACCGAGGGTAGCGAGTGCACCCTCGGCCGAACGGCAGCGCGCCGTCGACCGGACAGATGTGTGCGGTCGACCAATCAGCAAGGCACGCCTTGGACGAACGTGGCTGCGGTGGGCTGGGGGCTAGCTGCGGGACACCAGAAGCTGGCCTCTGCTAGTCAGGTGGAGTTGCGGCCAGCTGGAGGTGGCAACAAGTGGTTCAGAGGGTGGTAGAGCTCCGACGAAAGCTCGGTGGCGTGGCCACCTTTCCTGCACAGTGCAAAACTCGGCACGAAGGCCGGTCTCAGACATGAACATCGACGAGACAGAACAAAAAGGTGGGGCCTTTGGGGATACGGAGCTCACTGACAGCAACGAGTTCGGCGAGGGCATGGTCGGCATGGTGGCGTGGTTTGGCAATCGACCGAGCCGACAGCGACGTCCCGGCGTAGGCGGCGGCCGACGTGGCCATCCTGTGGTCGGCTGCAGTCTTGCCTTGTCAGCCGCGACAGAGGGAGGTTGGCACAGCTGCTGATGGCGCGGGCGCGGCCGACGGGGCCACAGAAGCTCGCAGCCGTGACGTGGTGTGGCCACGGCGCATCCGCGACCGACGTGGCAAGCGCTCGAAGCGGCGTGGCCACGGCCTCGGTCTGCGCGGCAGGTGCTCGGCGGGGTGGTGCTGGCCGAATTTGCAGGGCGTGGGCGACGTCGCGGCGCTTGGCGACGTCACGGCGCTTGGCATCGTGAGGGACGGCCTCGGCCCGGCCGTGGCTGGCCAGCACCTTCGCCGGCGAGGACGGAGAGGCCAGTGGCGGAGCAGCTGCGCGTCGTGGTCGCGGCCGAAGGCGGCGAGGCGCTTCATCTGTCGGTGCTGCTGGCTTGGGCGAGCGCGCGCACGGCGGCTCGGCGAGGACTCGACGTCGGAGAGGTGCAGACCGGTCGGGGCGCTAGGGCACGCGGCCTTCGCGACAGGGTCGGCTGCAGGTGCGAGTTGGGAGGGAGGGAGAAGGTGGTGGCGGCTCGGCATGGGGAGAGTGGGAGGAGAGAGGCAGTCCGCGGTGGCTTGGGGCTCTTATAGGGCGGCCGGTTAGGGCAGGAATGGCGTGGACAGCGAGATGCCTCGGCGTCCGTACTCCTGGACGCGTGGCGCTCATCACGCGGTGCGGACGCCGAGGGCACGGGCGCGGGTTTCCAGGCGGCTGCGGCGGCGGCGGGGAGCGCTGGGGCGCACTGCCCCTAGGGTTCGCAGAGGAGCGGCGGCCGGCTTGGGCTCGCACGCGCGCGTGGGCAGGCCAAGGAGGGGCGCGATGCTGGGCTGCTGGGCCAGGGCGTGCTCGCGGGCCGCGCGCAAAGGAAGGAGAGGGGGGAAGCGGGCAGGCCTGGGGCGTTGCTGGGCTAGAGCGTGGTGGCGGGCTTTGGCCCATGCGGCAAGAGGGAAGGTGGGAGGAGGGAGAGGAGAAGGAGTGGGCCGGCTAGAGGTTTCAGCCCAAGAGAGGAGAAGATGGTTCTTCCCAATTTTGCTAATGAAAAAGAGATGGATCCAAATGAAGTTTGGAGAAATTTAGAGGAATTTGGATGGAGCATTCAAATATGATTTGATGGAAAAGAAGAAAAGGATTTTTCTCTTCCAAGAAATATATTATGACTTAGAGTGTTCAGAGTTGGGACAAAGGAGATCGAGGGAAATTCAAAGAAGTTGGGTGGAATCAAAATAAGTGGTTCGAAGGGTTCCGATAAACATTGGGGGGTTTGAATCCCAAAGATAATTTGGGAATGGTTGAACAGGAGATTCGGAGTGGATTTGTGAACAAGGGTTTTGAAAGGAATCCGAGTAGAATCGGAATTGGAAAAGAGGGGAGCAAGGGAAAGGATTTTCCCCGAGTCATGAATTAGTATGACCCGAAGATCTTTTGGGATGGGATAAAGAGAGATCGGGAAAAGTCCCAAAAAGGAGGGGAGATCACTATGGATTTGTACACTCCGACTCTGACACGACTCAAACCCTAGACCGAATCGAGAGCTCAGGCACACCTCTACAAGCAATTCTATATGAGTGCAACGCTTTGCGGGAAAACAACACTACGTTGACTAGCGTTTGACCTAGCGGCAACATGTTCCACACATTGCAGGAAAAAGTTTTAAAAAGCTCGTATTTTTGGTTGTTGGAAAACCTAGGATGTTACAGTTGGATGCCTCAATTGGCCATAATCCTCTCATATATATATATAGAGGGGGTTGGTCTTATCCCAATAGGAAACATCTCCAAATTACAATCTCCAAGTTTCCTACCCAAACTCAATCAAAATATGGAATCAAAAAGTCCTATCTGGACTAGAAAAGGTAAACTTAATCTAGCCGATTCTTAAACCGACTAAACCGGTATTTAATGGGCTTCAACAACGGCCCAAACCGATTACACCGATTAATAGATCTTTTAATCCCCTTAAGCACCAGAGAAAAGATCTTTAAATCGATACGAATTGGTGTTCACCATCATTCTAATGCTTCCGACCAGAGTCACCTGGTCGGAAAACTTGCAACTGGTCGGAATATACTTATAGCGATAAATGAATCAAGCGACCAGACCAATTCTACTTAGAATATCTGATCTTTTAAACTCAAGATGAATTCGGCTTCAAAATATTATAACCCAAACATGTCTTTTGTTTTAATATGTGCTTATCATACTTTTGAGTGTCAACACTTTTGAGTGTCAACACATTGCAACTTGGTGAGGTCGTATAGGTATAGTACGTGGGTCAGGGACGACCCAATGCAAATATATAGACTATACCGTATAGTGTACAATACTAGTACACTGACTGCATTACTGTCGTACATACTGTTCAATCTGGGATCTGGGAGCACATGTCTCTCGTGTGTGCATGGGACAAGGAACTTGCCCTGCAGGCGCAGCTCTGGCGTATGGCGAATGCGCGCGATCGATCTGTTGCCCTCACCTGCGGTTTCCTTCGTTCGTCCGCCCGTGACCTCATGAGCCGCCGTCAAGTTTCACCGAGACAAGTAATATGGTGCAGTGCAGCGTCACTGGCCACCCGGCATTATAATTTATATTTATATATAAAGAAAAGAAGGCTGACGACTCATCGCCGAATCGTCACCTTAGGCATTGTTTAGTTTCTTCAACTTCCTCCAAATATTTCTAGATTCTCTGTCACATCAATCTTTAGCTGCATGTATGGAACATTAAATGTAGGTAAAAAAATAACTAATTATACTTTTAATATGTACATGTCGAGACGAATCTTTTGAGCCTAATTAGTTTATGTTTAAATAAAGTTTGTCAAATATCAACGAAAGTGCTACACTGTATTTTCCAAATACTTCCCAAAACTAAACAACACTTAATTTGGATCGTCGTCCGGTCCATCGGGAAGTAAAGCGCTAAAGGGTGCCCATTTATTAACTCAGGAGTGTGAGCACCAAAAGGGATCGGATAAGATTTTGTCATGCATGCACTACCAGGGCTCAGATACAATAAGTTCTACCACGTGAGTATTATCATAGTCTCCACTATTATCTCTAACACAATGTCTGCCAATCTGCCTGCACGTGACAGAAGCTAAAAAACGACAACATCCAATAAACATAAATAAAAAACAACGTGGGCAACGCACTATTAGAAAACCGAATATTCTTGAGGTCGAACCCTCCACAAAAGCATGCAAAGGAAATTATCCTTGATGCTTGATGGTCAACTCAAGCAGGCCGGGTAGAGAAAAATAATTTAACAACCCTCAAAGATATATATTTTCATGACGGTCGTATGTCCATCCGAGGTTATTTGCAAAAAAAATATTAAATTTAGAACTATGTGAATATAATTAAAATATAATTTTTGGACTCTAAATGATTTCTGATGCAAATTTCATCAACTACAAAGTTGTACTCCCTTTATTCCAAATTATAAGTCATTCCAAGAATCTTCGAGAGTCAAAGTTTTTCAAATTTGACCGGAATTATGGAAAGAAACACAAATATTTATGACATCACATAGGTACTATACTATGAAAATATAACTAACAAAGAATATAATGCTACATGATTAATATAATAAATGTTATTATCTTATTGGGGTCAAAATTAGAAAACTTTGACTCTCTAATATTTTTGGAATGACTTATAACTTGGGACAGAGGGGGTAGATCTCTTCAAGCTTTGCAACTTAATTTGATATAAACTTTGCCTTCATCCTATATTAGTATGTTGCATGTTAGCTTTAAAACAATCTAAACGTCTCAAGCTAAGTGTCAATTTGTGTTACCTAATAACAACTTAAAAATGTACCTTTTGTTGGATTAATGTAACAAGAAAAGCCATTGTTGACACTCAAAAGTGTCATAGGTAAAGATGAATTTAGAAGAGGTATTCGTCCTAAAATATTAGAGTCGAATTTGTCTTCTATTATTTAATATTTAATGGATCGGATGGGCCTGGTCATTTTGGGTTTCCGATCACTCATGATATGTCCGACCAAGTGGCCCTGGTCGGAAGCCTTATGAAAATTGAGTCCAGTGTTAATATGAGTCCAGTGTTAATATGCGGATCCTTCTCTTGTAAGGATGATTTGGGCTGATAAAGCCCATTAAGCCGATCTGTTCGATCTAAAGATTGACAAGATCAGGGTTACCTTGTTGCGTCCGGATTGGATTCTATATTTTGATAGAGTCCGGATAGGAAACTTGGAGATTGTATCTAGAGATGTTTCCTATTAGGATAAGACCAACCCCCTCTATATATATGAGAGGATCATGGCCGATTGTGGTATCCAACATCAATCGATCAAAACCAATCTACTACCCTTTTACCCCTTTTTCCCCTCTACCTTGCTGTTCGGCGCGTCTCCCGGCGAGGCTCGACGGCGTTCTAGGCGGCCTTGCTGGTCCTAGAACAACCTTTACGTGCTTCTCCCCAACGAGTCTTCCCGGTAGGAGTTCTAAAGTTATCAACACAGGAGCTCAAAACCCTAGATCGATCTAAACCGGTCTTTAGATTGGTTTTCATCGGTTTAGCCATGGTCCCTGCTGTCTCAGGTTGAACCGCAACCTCTTCGGGCGTT
The DNA here is from genome assembly GCA_009763385.1 of Coix lacryma-jobi var. lacryma-jobi. Lineage (NCBI taxonomy): Eukaryota > Viridiplantae > Streptophyta > Magnoliopsida > Poales > Poaceae > Coix > Coix lacryma-jobi. Next base: position 64,471,099 of record CM019825.1, read on the forward strand.
CTAGCCCTGCTTGTGTGTGATTCGAATCACTTCCGACGTCAACACACTTTTTGGCGACTCCGCTGGGAAAGATCAAAATCTCATCTACTACCAACATGGGCGGCAAAGACGGTGCTACCGATAAAGATAACATCGTCCGTCCTGCGGGCATGGATGAGCTCCCAGACGAGTTGAAGCAACAGGCGCAGGCCAAGCTCGACGCCGTATTGAAGGCTTTCCTGGAAAGCTGCTCAAAGGATCGGCGTGGCAGGATCACTCAGGACAAGGAGCCGGACTTCAGCGAGATCGTCCCTACCACGACAAATACGAACGCTGAAGACGCTACTGACAAGGTAAAAACCAAGGTACCTGAAGATCCTTACCCTACCCATGCTAATTATTCCGCAATGCTGGTTGATTCTTAAAAAACTCTTACCAATACTATCCAACATTCATTTAAATTGCTTAGCGACCGCATGGATAAGTTAGAAGGTAAAACTGTCGAACCCGAAGTCCCAACCGGGCAACCACAGTTCGGCATGCCTTTTAATTCTTTTAGGGGACAGACTTCACACGTTAATTTCGGACAATTAGGGTCCACTGAGACCAGGGGCGGTGAAGCCGGTACCTCGACAACTACCAATCACGTTCATCATGGCACTGGTCGGACCATGCAGACCGACCAGGGTACCTCGACAAACAGGACTTCGGGAGGACAGGGAACAGTGTTACCCAATCCGCTGAAGTCACCAAGCCACAATCCCATGCATGGTGGCACCAACGACCTCGCCAACACCGATTTTGGAAGAGCCATAAATCGGTTTAAGGAAGAAATAACTAGGTCGCTTGAGACTAGTTTAGGGGTCCAATTCAAGCCTACCAGGACCACTTATTCTAAACCATATCCTTCATATTTTGATTTTATGAAAGCACCTGACGGTTGGAGGGTACCAGATTTTTATAAGTTTAGTGGTGACGGTAGTAAAACAACTATGGAGCACGTCAGTATGTTCCTCGCGCAAATGGGCGAAGCTATTACTTTAGACTTTATGAATATATGACATTTTCCTTTATCTCTTACTGGTACAGCTTTTGCCTGGTTTACGTCACTACCCGAGTGTACCGTAGGTTCTTGGGCTGAATTAGAAGAAAAATTTCATAATCGCTTTTATGACAGAGTCAAAAAACTAGGTTGTCACATCTTACATCGGTTCGACAAGGACGTAGCGAGTCTGTGGTCGATTTCTTCAAACATTTTAAAGAAATTAAAAACCAATGTTTCCATTCGAGGATCTCCGACAGAGATCCAACAGATCTATGTCTAGCTGGTCTACGTCGAGAGATCAAAGACAAACTTGAGCATCATGATTTCTTTAACGTAAATCAATTGTTGCAAAAGGTTGTTTCGATAGAATCGCGCTTTAAAGAACCCTATGATTCTCATAAGACTCATCGATCGGGCGTACATATTGCCGAGATAAGTTCTGATAGTTCCGACGATGAGTCTAAAGATTGCTACGCTGCCGAAATTCTATGGTCAGCGCAAAATAAACTAATCACTTGTCCTTCCCTTAAACTGATTCAGAAGAATCGGGGTGAGGAGGTGAAATTTACTTTTGATTTCTCTAAATGTGACCGAATATTCGATGAATTACTTACATTCAGTTATCTTAAAATTAATTATACTTTGTCGTCACCCGACGAACTAAAAAGGAGGGCTTACTGCAAATTCCAGAATTCTTTCTCTCATGCCACTAACGACTGCAATGTTTTCCGTCGACAGGTCCAATCGGCCCTCAATGAAGGACGGTTGAGTCTAACTGAGATGCAGATCAGTACTACTCCTTTCCCAGCACACATGGTGGAAGCAGGGAATCCTGCTATCATGATTCGTCCAGAGCAAGCCGATATGACCAAGGGAAAGAATGTGGTCATCGGCGAACCACGAGGAACACCGAATACTGAGAATGATTCGGGGCGCAAGGTGGTGTTCGAGAAGGGTGACGATGGCAAAAGTAAAATCACAATCACTGCAGGGTCAACACGACACCTGCATAGACAAAGGTATTTTGAGACCAGGGCAGCACAACAAAGGCCGACCAGGTCGGGTTCTCAAGCCAACCAGTCCGGTTCATCTTCAAAGCAGCCAGAACAGAAGGCCGACCAGGTAAGGTCGGTCTCTGCCAATTCCAGTGGGATCAATAAACCGACTGATACAGTCGGTGTAACCGTTTCTAAAGACTCTACCCCTTCCGGAGTACGTGTCATCCGCACTTTTGTCCCGCAGAAACCTGAAGTTGGTACTTGGAAGACTAATGCGGACAGAAGTAAGGGGAAAGTCGCTAGAGAACCATGTACTTTTGACAAGCTCATGGCCAAATACAAGCAGCAAAAGGTCAATTCCCAGAATCGGCCCTTAAAAAAGAGAGAGTCTACTCCTCCGAAGCGTGAGGATGAGAAATCCAAACAGATGGTGGTGTCTCAGGCGACGTATCCAGCACCAAAGGCTGACCCATATTACCATCAGTGGGCCCCTCCTATTTCGCCACCACCGTAATGGGGTCCTCAAGGGGTGTGGGTGCCTTACCCTATGCCGGCACATATGTATTATCAGCCAGGATGGGGAATGCCCACCAATCAGCCTGCAAGAGTTTCAGTGTTTGATCGCTTGGGTGATCGGCCGAGTTCTAGTCAGAATCGGCTGGTCGCACCAAAGACTTCAATCTCTAAGGAAACCAGGAAGATGCAGGCGCGATGGGTCTATGTACCTAAGAAGCTGCAAAGTGTTCCTATTGCCTCTCCGACCAGACCCGACCTGGTCCCCACTATTACAATCGGGTCTATGGAAGTCCCTCTTGCTAATGAACCTGAGCCGATGGTGATTGAAGAGCCAACAATAGAAGAGGTCCCAGAAGCTCAAGATACTTCGGCTGAGGCAGAAGAGGAAAAGCCTATCGAGCGTGACCCCAAATACATGCAGCCCAGATGGTGTCCTCCTGGTTTGACTAAAACTCAGAGAAGGAAGCTACAGAGGGCCCGCTGCAATAAACAGAGGAAAGAACGGCTCGACAAAATGAGGGAAGACATATTTAACTCAACACATCCTATTTTCCCTCAAGGCAAGAGAGGAGGTGAAGAGCCGGCTTGCAATCAGAAGCCGACCTTGATGATAGTAGAGTTAAACAGGTCGGATCCTGAGCCGACCAATCTGAGTGCCGAATCTACTAAAGTGGCTTCGGAACCAACCAAGTTGGACACTAATCCGACCACCTTAGGACAGGTGCCGACCAGTTTAGCGGTTGAGCAGGGTGAGCCGATTACTACTGGATCAGAAATTGAGCCGGCCCGACCAGGGTCTGCGACCGAATCGGTTCCTAATATGCTGATGGGATTAGGCTCGCTTCTTAGTAACCCTGATTCCTCCACTGGTGTTGCTACGACCAGTGAAGAATCACCTGAAGGACAAGATGAGGAAATGGTGGACTATGAACCTTCCCAGAAAGGGCGGAGGTCAATTTAGTTTACCTATCGGCCGACTATTACATGGTCGGAGATGATTCGACGGCGGTAGAATTTAACTTCGCTACACAGACTGCTGTATTCCAGAAGCCAGAGGAATCCGTCAATCATCTTAAACCGTTGCATATAAAGGGTCACATCAATGGTACACCAGTTCATAAAATGCTGGTCGACAGCGGGGCAATCGTGAACTGGATGCCATACTCGCTTTACCAGAAGCTCGGCGGTACCGATGAAAAACTGATCAAGACCAACATGACTATCACTGGAGTCGGAGGAGGAGATCCTATTCCGGCCAAAGGAGTTGCGTCCATGGAGCTGACCGTTGGAAGCAAAACTCTGGCCACTGCCTTATTCGTTGCCGACATACAAGGTAGTTATAACCTTATACTTGGGCGTGACTGGATTCATGCTAATCGGTGCATACCTTCTAGTTTACATCAGTTTCTCATTCAGTGGGTGGGAGACGATGTTGAGGTGGTGCACTCAGATTCATTGGCCTATGTAGCTACGGCCGATGCTCCTTTGCTCGGGGGGCATGATACTATTGCTTGTCTGTCTGGTCAGGACTTTTCTGATTTTCAGTTTGTTAGTGATACTAGGGAAGGTTTCATACCAGTATCTTTAAAGCCGACCGACAATCGGTTCAACATTATCATGTAATTTAATGGATGCTAATGTTGATTGGTTAAAACATCATGTTGAACAATATCGGACCTGTAAGACCGATACTTGTGAGGCTATCGATGATTTTGATGAGCTCAATAAGTTGGGCCAAGGTTTCACGTCGGTCGATCCTTTAGAACAAATAGATATTGGAGATGGTTCTATACCTAGGCCGACCTTTGTAAATCAAGATATTGAAGCCGATTATAAAATAAAGTTAATCGCGCTTCTGAAGGAGTATGTTGATTGTTTTGCATGGAGTTATACGAAGATGCCCGGGTTAAGCCGAGAACTTGTTGAGCATCGGCTTCCCATTAAGTCGGGGTTCCGACCATTCAAGCAACATCCTCGCCGTTTCAATTCTACAATATATGACCGGATTAAAGAAGAGATTAATCGGTTATTGCAGATACATGGGTGTATGCCGGGTCTCTAAGTGATGAGTGATTGTCAACTGAGATAATGCGCATGTTCTTTGGCTTGTGTTGTGCAGGTGTCGAGCACGGATACAGTGATCGAAGGCAAGGTGAAGGTCAAGTAGAGACGTGTTGTGCCGATGGACCGAGAGTGGCGAAGGGCGGACGTGAGGCTTGGACTGAGGGACCGGTGGCCTAAGGATCAGTTGTGGTGGCTGACAGCCTGGGACAGCGATGAGCGAAGACTTGCGGACACGGTGTTGGTTGGGACGAGGACCTGGGGACACGTGTCGGTGGACGGGGTGCACGGGCGGTGCATCCCCTCTACGGCTCGGTTTGGTGGTTGAAGCCACAGAAAAACCACCGAGTGGACGGTTTCCAGGTTTGGGCCTCAAAACCTGGGTGCTGATGGTTTCCGAGTTTGGGCCACAAAACTCGGGCTGAGGACAGTTTCCAGGTTTGGGCCTCAAAACCTGGGCGCTGCGGGTTTCTGAGTTTGGGCCTCAAAACTCAGGCGATGGACGACTGGTTTCCCGATTTGGGCCTCAAAACCGGGGGTTGGCTGTGAAGGCTAGTTTCCCGGTTTGGGTCTCAAAACCGGGGGCGAAGTCCGGGAAAAGGACAAGCAGAGCGGTGGCGGCACGTGGCGGCAATCGGTGAGGTTGCGTCGAGGCAACGCTACCAGTTGTGCAGGCGTGGCCGTCGGATCACCATCTACCTTGAGTTGGTCCAGAATAACCGTAGGGTTTAGCTGGTTCGCTCTGTAATTAGTTAGGGGTAGAGTGGGAATTAGAATTAGGATAAGTAAAGGGAGACACCCACCTCCCATCCTATCTCAGTCATTTGCTCTTTGCCTTCTAGGTTTTCCTGCTCTCCCAATCCCCTGCTGTAGCAACTGAGATCTGCAGAGAACCATACCTCTGTGTACTGGAGATTTTGAGGAAGTGAGACCGTAATCTCAATGGTGTAGCGTGTGGTAGCCACACGGTTGCAGATCGATGTGTTGATTCGCGTTTTGTTCGTGTTCTTCGCGTTCTTCATTTCTCCGCGATTTTCCCGTCACTCGATCTCTCTCTATACTGTGTCTTTTCGAATTCCACTTGAATCAACTTTGTTCTTTATAGTGAGGAGATCATTTCCACCGAAGGAATTCATCTAACTCCTCACGAACAAGTAGATCGGGTCGATTTCGTTTTCGTGGCGCTTTTTCGGTTCATACACCTTCCCCTTCGATTTCCCGTTGATTGAATCGATTTGAGCGAATGATTTCTTGGGGATAGTCTCCTAACTGCCTCGTGATCATTCTCTCCAAGTTTGGGATCAAGGGATTTTGGTTTGGACCGATTTGGAGAAGATTTGAGTTGAGGGCGACCGAAATCGCCCTTTCTGGGCACTCGTGGACAGTCCGCGCATCGGGGATCACCCGGGTCAGTGGTTGTGTTCTTCGGACGGGTTGCTGTTTTTACACTGGCGGACAGTCTGCAGTGTAAAGTCACGGACAGTCCGGGAAGGGTCCAGGGAACTTCAGCAGCAGTGCGTTTTCACACTTTTGACCGGTGGACAGTCCGCCATCCCCTCGCGGACAGTCCGCAGTAGGGGCGGACAGTCCGGGACCTCAGGGCCGGACAGTCCGGGATCCTGCTGAGTGTTGCGTTTTAGTACGTTTGCTCTCCTGGCTTCTTCGCTTGGTTTCCGGACTTCTCGGTTGGCTTTTTAGTTCACCTAGGAACCTCTCTAAGTATCTTTGCTACTTGTTAGCATCGGTATTTGGGGATTTCCCGACGTAGCCTTCAATCTACGTTTGGGACTCGGTTTTTAGGGGTCGAACTTGTGCCGGTGCTTTTGGCGTTTGGCTTGCTATCGCTTTATGGTGCCTCGCTGTGATCCTAGGGATCATCCACCCTCTTCCAAGGGTCGTGGGCATCACGGTTTCGATCGAAGCTCTTGGGGTTGATTTTGGGGACAAAAGGCCAAAGTTTAAATTTTTGAGCTCCCATTCACCCCCCCCCCCCCCACCTCTGGTCGCTTTCTGGTAGCACTCTCGGTCCTTCAGTTATTCGAAGCGGGGTTTATCCAACCATGCAGATATGCGGAGTGGGTCTCTAACATCGTGCCTGTAGAGAAGAAAGATATCGGGAAAATCAGGGTTTGCATTGATTTTAGAGATCTGAATAGAGCCACTCCCAAAGATGAGTATCCTATGCCTATAGTCGATATGTTAATCAATGATGCTTCAGGACATCAGGTTGTCAGTTTTCTTGACGGCAACGCTGGTTATAATCAGATATTCATGGCCGAAGAGGATATGTCCAAAACGGCCTTTATTTGTCCTGGGTTCGTTGGTCTTTTTGAGTGGGTCGTGATAACATTTGGTTTGAAGAATGCAGGTGCTACTTATCAGCGCGCTATGAATCTGATCTTTCATGATTTGATTGGGATAATCATCGAAGTGTATATTGATGATATTGTGATTAAATCGGCTGCCCATATGTATCATCTAGCCGATTTATGTCTAGCGTTTGAAAGGATGCGCTGTTATGGCTTGAAGATGAACCCGTTGAAATGTGCTTTTGGTGTATCAGCTGGGAAGTTTTTAGGGTTTATCATTCACGACAAGGGCATAGAGATTGATCCTAAAAGGATAGAAAAGATCAAGAAAGTTCAGGCGCCTACATGCAAAAAGGACTTGCAGAAGTTCTTGGGGAAAGTGAACTACTTGAGGGGATTTATTGCAAATTTGTCTGGGAAAATTATTCCTTTCACCCCTATATTAAAACTAAAATATGAAGATGAGTTCTCTTGGGGGCAGAGCAACAAGAAGCATTTGAAAAGATAAAGGAATATTTGTCATCTCCACCAGTTCTTCGGGCGCCTAGGAGAGGAATCCCTTTCAGATTATATGTCGCTGCCGATGAAAAGGTTATTGGAGCTATCTTGACACAAGAAGATGGAGGTAAAGAATATGTAATTGCATATATTGGTTGCCGTCTTCCTGATCCCGATACAAGGTACGCCCATATCGAGAAATTATGTTTATCCTTGTACTATGCTTGTGCTAAAATGAGACACTATTTGCTATCTAGTACATGTGTTGTTGCATGTCAGGCCGATGTGATTAAGCACATGTTATATCGGCCAATCCTTAGAGGAAGGATTGGCAAATGGGCGTATGCATTGATTGAGTTTAACTTGACCTATGAACCATTGAAAACTTTGAAGGGTCAAGTTCTGGCTGATTTCATTGTTGAGCATGGTATAAGTTTAGAAGATGAAATCGGTTATTTTACTTTTACTCCATGGAAACTTTATTTTGATGGATCGACTTGTAAGGAGGGCCAAGGTGTTCGTGTGATCATTATTTCTCCTAATGGTGCTGAGTTTGAAATGTTGAGCCGGTTAGATTACTTGTGCACTAATAATCAAGCCGAATATGAAGCTCTTTTATTCGGTTTAGAAATTTTATGTTCCATGGAGGTTAAGCATGTTGAAGCTTACGGCGACTCCTTACTAGTAGTACAACAAGTTGCTGGTAAATTCCAATGTTTAGAGGGATCGTTAAATGTTTATCTTGACATGTGCCTTGACATCATTCCTCATTTTACCGAATTCCAAATTTGGCATATACCAAGGCATGAAAATTATAAAGCCAACATGTTAGCTCAGCAAGCATCTGGCTATAATGTTAGTAAACGCAATTTTTACATAAAGCCGGTGCAACAGCGCGCAGAAGTATTGTCGACTTCTATGGCCGACCAGTTTGTTTTAAGACCAGTTCGGCCACCTTGCCATGGAGACCAGGTATATGTTGAGCATACTTGGGTAAATACTATGGCCGACCAGGTTGTTTTTGAATCAGGTCAGTTAATCCGTTCGATTGACCTGGTCGATCTTGGAATGATTAATTTGTCTGAAGAAACTCTAAATCGGTCCAAAGCAAGTGGGACTGATTTGGAAGATTGGAGAATTCCCCTACTTAAATATCTTAAGGATCCAAGTACTAAGGCTGATCAAAGTGTTCGGCGGAGTGCATTTAAATATATACTGCATAATGATGAGCTTTACCGAAGAACTGTCGAAGACTTGTTGCTTAAGTGTTTGGGATCTAATCAAGCAAAAGTGGCTATGGGAGAAGTTCATGAAGGTATTTGTGGTACACATCAATAGGCACCAAAGATGAAATGGCTATTGCGACGAGCTGGGTTTTATTGGCCCACAATGATGGCCGATTGTTTTTGTTACTACAAAGGATGCGAAGAATGTCAACGGTTTGGAAACATACAACTTGCACCTGCTGCTACACTTCATCCTATTATCAAACCGTGGCCTTTTCGTGGTTGGGGGCTAGAATTCATTGGCCAAATTCATCCCCCATCTTCAATGGGACATCGTTTTGTTCTGGTCGCTACAGATTACTTCACTAAATGGACTGAAGCGGTGCCTTTGAAGAATATGACACATAAGGAGGTAATTGAGTTTATCACTGAGCATATTATACATAGATTCGGCATACCTCAGACGTTAACCACAGATCAAGGAACGTCTTTTATTTCTAAAGAAGTGCGAGATTTTGCCGAATTATACAAAATAAAGATGCTCAATTCGTCTCCGTACTATGCTCAAGCTAACGGCCAAGCTGAGTCTAGTAACAAGACTTTGATCAAGCTTATCAAAAAGAAGATTTAGGATAACCCAAGGAGGTGGCATGAGGTTTTGTCTGAGGCTTTATGGGCTCATCGTGTGTCAAGGCATGGTGCTTTGAAAGTCACTCCTTTCGAGCTGGTATATGGGCAAGAAGCAGTATTGCCCGTCGAGGTAAATCTGGATGCATATAGACTAGCTAGACAGAATGATTTATCTGCTGTTATGTACCATGATGCCATGATGGACAACGTTGATGAAGTGACCGATAAGAGATTAAAGGCTCTTAAGGAGATGGAAAAAGACAAAGCCCGGGTTGCTAGAGCATACAACAAGAAGGTGAGAAGCAAATCGTTCCAAGTGGGAGAATTAGTATGGAAAACTATACTACCACTCGGGTCGAGAAGCAACAAGTTTGGCAAGTGGTCGCCGAGTTGGGAAGGTCCTTATAAAGTGATCAAGGTAATATTCGGGAATGCATATTTGCTGGAGACGTTACAAGGTGAAAGTCTCCCAAGAGCAATAAACGGAAGGTATCTGAAAAAGTGCTTTCCAAGTGTCTGGCAAGAAGCCTGAGCACCTTCCAAACAATGGCCGATACATGTATCGCCCTTAGAACAAAAATAATCAGAATATTCATCCTTAATTTTCGAATAGCCGATGAGTCGGACATCGTTGTTATTCGGTTTGTTTTTAGGTTCTATTGAAGATCACCTAAAAACAGGGGGGCATATGTTGACACTCAAAAGTGTCATAGGTAAAGATGAATTTAGAAGAGGTATTCGACCTAAAATATTAGAGTCGAATTTGTCTTCTATTATTTAATATTTAACGGATCAGATGAGCCTGGTCATTTTGGGTTTCCGATCACTTATGATATGTCCGACCAGGTGGCCCTAGTCGGAAGCCTTATGAAAATTGAGTCCGGTGTTAATATGTGGATCCTTCTCTTGTAAGGATGATTTGGGCTGATATAAAGCCCATTAAGCCGATCTGTTCGATCTAAAGATTGACAAGATCAGGGTTACCTTGTTGCGCTCGGATTGGATTCTATATTTTGATAGAGTCTGGATAGGAAACTTGGAGATTGTATCTAGAGATGTTTCCTATTGGGATAAGACCAACCCCCTCTATATATATAAGAGGTTCATGGCCGATTGTGGTATCCAACATCAATCGATCAAAACCAATCTACTACCCTTTTAACCCTTTTTCCCCTCTACCTTGCTGTTCGGCGCGTCTCCCGGCGAGGCTCGACGGTGTTCTAGGCGGCCTTGCTGGTCCTAGAACAACCTCTACGTGCTTCTCCCCGACGGGTCTTCCCAGGAGGAGTTCTAGAGTTATCAACACAGGAGCTCAAAACCCTAGATCGATCTAAACCGGTCTCTAGATCGGTTTTCGTCGGCTTAGCTAGGGTCCCTGCTGTCTCAGGTTGAATCACAACCTCTTCGGGCATTCTAGCCCTGCTGGTGTGTGATTCGGATCACTTCCAACGTCACTAGCCATATTTCACTCTACTACAGGAAACTTTTTGAAGGCGGACAAAACAACCGCATCCAATCAAAAGTCATGGTTAATCCACAAACCATGGAGAAGGACGCTTTGACCGTCTCGGTTAATCAATACTAAAAAAACAGAAAAAAGAAATCCTATGAGCAGGCCATCCACAGACCCACGGAGCCCATCCACGGGATGCGGCTGCCGCTACCTGGATCCGCAGCTCCAATCCCTGGATCCGCCGCTCCGCTCATCGAATTAGGGTTGGGTCGAAGAAAAGATCTCGTGCCAACGATGTCAGATCCGCGCACCGTGCCTCCACCGAGTCTCATAGCTGCTAGATCCGCGCGCCCGTGAAGGTAGCGGCGACATAGCTGGCGCTAGCACGACAACACCCCAACCAAGGACACGACCGATTGTTGCCGCGAGCATGCCAACTTGAGCTAGGGCGCAGCCCACCACCACCGCAAGTGCGCCATCCCAAGCCGGGGTCAGCCTGCCATCGCCACGAGCACGAGCTTCCCACCGAGGGTGCGCCCCGTTCCCTATGCGTCGTGAGGAGTACCGAGCATGACGCCCAAAGAGAGAGAGAGAAAGAGAGAGACGAGTACCGAGAGGGAGAGAGAGGGAGGATGGACCAGAGAGAGCACGCCGATGGATCTAAGAGAGAGGAGAGAGGACTGAGGGAGAGGGTGCTCGGTGGGGAGGGGAGGGGCGGTCCTGGAGAGTGGCGCAGGTTCGAGCGGCTCTGGAGAGCATAACCCTATGTGCTGCTTATATACGAGCTTGGTGATAGATTTGGACTTTTGCTTGGGTGGGGAACTGGACCACTTTTTGTGGACGCGGGCTTTGTAGTATGCCCACCTCTGGAATTAAATTTTTAGAGGCGGTTGCTTTAAAATGACCATCTCCGAAAATAGATGATTTTTGGAGGTAGTTATCTTAATACGTCCGCCTTCATAAATTGACTTTAGGAGGTAGTCAAAAGTGTCCGCTTTCGTAAATAAAAAATGTCTATCTTCGTTAATCGCAAGCATTAATTGAGATGGTTGAATTTTGTGACCGCCACGTTAATAAAAGGACATTATCTTTTAAAATTATTTATGTAGTAGTTTCACTCGATAAACATGTCAAGGGAGCATTTGTGTCTATAAAGTGCGATGTATAACTAACAAGCTTGCAATGAGTCCATATATTAGTGGTTAAGAGGAAGGACTAGAAAAATAAACATATTTTTTCTTGTAGGCTACAACATTTCACTTGAGGTTTTTGCACCCAAGAAAACTAGCACTTCTTTGATAGTTTGTAATAACACTAAAGGACATATGAATTACCTTGGGGATTTTGAATAGCATCTAAAGTGCGAAAGCAAGGTTGATATGTGCCCTTGTGGTTCGATCTTGTGATGAGTGATTCTCAACAGGCTCATATGTTGGTGTGAGTGTGTGACATGTCTTTTGGTTGTGTTGGTGTACAGGTGTGGAGCTCGGAGGCAATGGTCGATGACAAGGTGAAGGTCAAGTAGAGACATGTCGTGCCGATGGGCTAAGAGCGGTGAAGGGCGAATGTGAGGCTTGGACTGACGGACCGAAGGACTAGAGGACTAGTTGTGGTAGCTGGCACTTGGCATCGACAAGCAAGTGCACATGGGGATGATGATGGCGTCGGTCGAGTCAAGACGGAGGGCGATGGTGTCATGGCACTTGGCGGAGGTCAGATACGGGCTTGCATGGGAGATGCAAGTGTCGTCGAGTCTTGGAGTAAAGCAAAGATGTCGAGCTTGGCAGAGGCTGGACACATGTCGACATCGGTGTCGGCAGACAGGGCCCTCTACAACGCGGGTTTGGTAGTTGAGCCTCGAAAAACTACCACCACTATTTTCAGGTTTGGGCCTCCAAATGGGGCAGCACATGGTGGCATCGCAGGGCTTGTATCGAGGTGAAATGAGCGATGAGGAAGGCACATGACCGTCGATTAGGAAATCCTTTAGAGTTGAACTAAAATGCTTCTGGGCTAGTTAGTTCGCTCTTGTATCCTAGGGGTAGAAGGGGTATAATATAATAGGGTATAAATAAGAGATGACACCCTCATCCCATCTTATCACTTCAGTTAGACTATTTTCAGTTCATCTATTAGGGTTTCCCTTCCCTGTAGCTTCGACGGCTCATCTTTGTAACACCCCGGGTGTTAAATTAATTAAAATAAATTAGAATTTAATAAGGAAATGGTCAAAACCCTAGATGGAGGAAAAATTCTAACCAGATGTTTGTTGCATTCATGCCGTTGCATAATTTTTATTGGCTGAAAAAGAATTTATTAAAGCCGTTTAGGGCGAATCGATTTTCTCCTATTTAGAAAACAAATAAAAGTTTTGTAAAAGTTTTATAAGTCTTCAAAACTCAAAGTTTTACTTGAAAACCTAGGGAAAATATTTTCAAAACTTTGCGAACTGTTTTGATTTCAAAAAGTTTGATTTTGAATTAAAAAAAACATTTGGAAAATCAAACGAAAAAGTGAAGAAAAGGCAAAGGGCTCTCCCTGGCCCAAACCGGCCTGCTCCCCACCTTCTTCCTCTCTCTTTCACCCCTCCCCGCGCAGGCCCGTCTCCCTCCCTCCATCCAGACGGCCTAGACCCCGGCTCCCTCCCCTCTCCCTCCTGGCCCAGCGCGCCAAAGCCCAACTCCCCTAACCGGCTGCTCGCCCTCACTCTCCCTCTGGCCCATCCCCTCCCTGCGCACGCCTCCTCACCGCGCGGCCCAGCTCGCACGCGGCCCGGCACTGAGCCAGCAGCATGCCACCTGCACGCGCGCCCCCACCTCCTCTCCACTGCCAGGCGGCCCCGCGGCCTATGCCACCGATGGGTGGGTCCCGACGGTCGGACTCATCCTCAACCTAACCACCTCCTCCGAATGTTTCTCCTCCGCACCGAGCATCCACCGTCCTCATCCCTCCCGCAAGAGCCGCTCCACCGGTCACTCTCATCTCCTCCTCGGTCCACCGAAGGCGGAGGGCGCCGCCACCCTTTCCCCTTGACCTACAAAGCGTCAAACCGCCTCCCACACCGGCCTTTCTTCCTCCACCCACCCCTACAGCTCGCGACCGCCATCTCCACGCTCGGGCGAGCTCGGTTCCACCCCAATCAAGCCACCAGCTCCCTTCCTCTACCCACAGACGACTCCACAAGGCCGCGACGCGCCCAAGGCAACCAATCTTGGTAGAAATCGGCGTCGGGGAATGCCGTCCGCAGACCTCACCAGAGGCCAGTGCGCCACCGTCCGCCCCGCCCTGTCACCAGCTGCCTACGCGCCGAATCCGACCTCGTCGACGCCTCCGTCGCGCTCGTTGTGAGATCCTTAGTCCTTCCCACCTCTTTTTGTTATTGCTACCGCCACCTAGAACGTTTCCGAGCCCGTCGGCCATGGCGCCACCGAGCCTCTGGGCGCCGGCGGTGAGTACCCCTCCTGCCCTCACGTCTTGGCCGTCCAATCTCAACGAACGGCCTCGATTAGATCAGGTGCACAAACCGGTATGGACTGAGTCCAGGCGGCTATGGACGCGGTCCATCGTGTTTTCCCCCTCCATGTCCACTGCACAGCGTACACCGAGCCAATGGCACGAAGCCGCGTGGCACCATAGCCGCGTGGCACCAGCGCCGGCGCCGCTGACCGTCCCTGCGACATTTGCACAAAAACCCTCCGTAATTCAGTTAATCAACCCGTCGTACACCAGAGCTGTTCGCTGAGTCTGCGTACTCTTGCAACCAAGCCCTTGCGTTTACAGATAAATGAGGCCCGGTCCTCGCCCTTTTCTTTTACAGATTTTATTTATTTGAAAATGCAAAATGAGTTCCAACTATTTACAGATTTGCCACTAAAATTCAAAAACCCCATAACTTGCTCATTTTAACTCCGATTCGACCCGTTCAAGTTGCGTTAGATTCGTCTCGTCGAGCTCTACGCAGTAGATCAGTTTACGTTCTATTTTCCTACTGTATGATGTACTGTTTCTTATATGCTTTGTTTGGACCATGTATTGATGTGTGATCTAGAGAGTGCGGAGTACGTGGACGCTCCCGACCCTTACTGTGATCTTGCAGATTCGACCCAGCCCAAAGGCAAGTGTCCTTGCACATATTGCTCCCGTATTTATTTTATTTTGAGTTAGAGTAGTTAGATCTAGTAGATGCATGCAGTCTTAAATTGAATCTCATGTTAAGGTTTACTAGAGCTTGTTTATATTATCCTTGTCACTTGGTTTGGGATGTGTTGGGTAGAAGTCATGCTTAGCCCTGCTGTCTTGGGATGGGATGGTAAATAATTAATCCTAATTAATGATCTATGAAACATGGACTAGTAATGAGTAGTATGGTGAGTAGGTAAATCCGGCAGGATGGACCGTATCGGTGGTTTTGTGCCGTGGACTCGGCAGCTGGTTTTAGTTTCTGGTTCTGGGCTTGTGCTAGACTTATCCTGCCTGGATCCCTAGGACCCGGTTCTTGGAGCATGTAACCCGGCAAAACAGCGCAAACCATGAGGCCTATATGGCTCTGGGACTGGCTAAGTAATTAGTTTCCTCCAAGTTGAGGGTTTACATGGGGTCGGATTTGTGGCACAAGAGGGGGCTTCTGCAGTGGTGTGTATATCCACTGTTAGCGGTGAAACCTTAGTGAACGTGTAGAACGGACTTGGAGGAGGCTTTGTAAAGGCCTTGTAGTGCGACCCCGCTGTGCACCTTGGCAGTGTTTGGCTTGATGGGGAATGCATGACTCATGGGTAAAGATGTGCAAACTCTGCAGAGTATTAAAACTGATATATCAGCCGTGCTCACGGTCACGAGCGGGCTTGGACTTCTTCGAGATTAGTTGGTGGTTTTGTTCTAGTTCGTTAGAGAAGCCTTATGTGGTTATTAGTCTCATATGACATGAGTACAGAGGCTTCTTCTACGCGGGTTACTGCTTGGTACGGGAGTGACTGCCAGGCTCGGGCGCAGACCTGGTGTTATTACGAAAAGTAGCTTTCTATGTCATGACGTATGGAACTAATACACATAGGACTCCTTGTAACGGCCTAGTTCGGGTCATCTGATGGACTTCAGGTGTGGTTTGCCTAATGGACTTCAGGTGTGGGTTTGCTTGGTGTGACTCCAAGTGGGTTTGCTTGGTGGACTCCAAGTGTTGGTTGCTCGGTGTGACTCCGAGTGTGGTTTGCTCGGTGCGACTCTGAGTGTGGTTACTGTTACAGTTGGAGACTGTCGTTATAACCTAGTAAATAGGTGCATAGGATATAGGATTTTAATAGGATGTGTTGCTTTAGGTGCTTGAGTCAAACAAAGTCAGCCTACCTTGGTTAATAGCCTCATAAGCATATATTTCCTACACTTGCGGAGTACATTTCGATGTACTCACCCTTCCTCTTTGAACCCCCTGCTACCCCACCCAGACGCTGGAGTCTACGATGCGGAGCAGGAGTACCCCGAAGACGGTGGATTCGACCCCGACGACTTGTACTAGGATGGCGCAGCCCCCGGTCGACCTTCCTGTGGAGATGGCGTCCAGTTTCCGTGAAGACTACATTAGAGTTACACTGAGAGTCTGTATTTTTATTTTGGACCCGAGGGTCATTTTTGTAATAATGTTCGATATATTAATAAAACATTGTTTTGATATTTACTATGATGTGGATATATGTATGAAAATTGATCCTGGCATACATATATTGTGCTCCAATTTTGTTCTTAAAATTGGGGTGTCACAGAGTGGTATCAAAGTCGTGTTGACCGTAGGACGCTACCCTAGTCAAGTTGTCGAGTTTATAAAACTATTTTTACAAAGCCTCTCCCTTTTCCCACTTCTGTAGTCTTTCTCTGCTGAAAAATTCAAATTTTTTTTTAAAGTAGGTCCGCCAAATCGTAGGACGCCCACCATAATTATTTAAACTCATAGCACGTTGATTGATATTTGCTTGTGCTCTTGTTTCATTTGCTTCTTTGTATTGATTGTAGCCCCCCGAATCTCGGGACGAGATTCAAGTTAAGGGGGTAAGTTTGTAACACCCCCGGGTGTTAAATTAATTAAAATAAATTAGAATTTAATAAGGAAATGGTCAAAACCCTAGATGGAGGAAAAATTCTAACCAGATGTTTGTTGCATTCATGCCGTTGCATAATTTTTATTGGCTGAAAAAGAATTTATTAAACCCGTTTAGGGCGAATCGATTTTCTCCTATTTAGAAAACAAATAAAAATTTGTAAAAGTTTTATAAGTCTTCAAAACTCAAAGTTTTACTTGAAAACCTAGGGAAAATATTTTCAAAACTTTGCGAACTGTTTTGATTTCAAACAGTTTTGATTTTGAATTAAAAAAAAACATTTGGAAAATCAAAAGAAAAAGAGAAGAAAAGGCAAAGGGCTCTCTCTGGCCCAAACCGGCCTGCTCCCCACCTTCTTCCTCTCTCTTTCACCCCTCCCCGCGCAGGCCCGTCTCCCTCCCTCCATTGAGACGGCCCAGACCCCGGCTCCCTCCCCTCTCCCTCCTGGCCCAGCGCGCCGAAGCCCAACTCCCCTAACCGGCCGCTCGCCCTCACTCTCCCTCTGGCCCATCCCCTCCCCGCGCACGCCTCCTCACCGCGCGGCCCAGCTCGCACGCGGCCCGGCACCGAGCCAGCAACACGCAACCTGCACGCGCGCCTCCACCTCCTCTCCACTACCAGGTGGCCCCGCGGCCTATGCCACCGATGGGTGGGTCCCGACGGTCGGACTCATCCTCAACCTAACCACCTCCTCCGAATGTTTCTCCTCCGCACCGAGCATCCACCGTCCTCATCCCTCCCGCGAGAGCCGCTCCACCGGTTGCTCTCATCTCCTCCTTGGTCCACCGAAGGCGGAGGGCGCCGCCACCATTTCCCCTTGACCTACAAAGCGCCAAACCGCCTCCCACGCCGGCCCTTCTTCCTCCACCCACCCCTACAGCTCGCGACCGCCATCTCCACGCTCGGGCGAGCTCGGTTCCACCCCAATCAAGCCACCAGCTCCCTTCCTCTACCCACAGACGACTCCACAAGGCTGCGACGCGCCCAAGGCAACCAATCTTAGTAGAAATCGGTGTTGGGGAACGCCGTCCACAGACCTCACCAGAGGCCAGTGCGCCACTGTCCGCCCCGCCCTGTCACCAGCTGCCTATGCGCCGAATCCGACCTCGTCAACGCCTCCATCGCGCTCAGGGTGAGATCCTTAGTCCTTCCCACCTCTTTTTGTTATTGCTACCGCCACCTAGAACGTTTCCGAGCCCGTCGGCCATGGCGCCGCCGCGGGAGTCATGGCGCCACCGAGCCTCTGGGCGCCGGTGGAGAGTACCCCTCCTACCCTCACGTCTTGGCCGTCCAATCTCAACGAACGGCCTCGATTAGATCAGGTGCACAAACCGGTATGGACCGAGTCCAGGCGGCTATGGACGCGGTCCATCGTGTTTTCCCCCTCCCTGTCCACCGCACAGCGTACACCGAGCCAATGGCACGGAGCCGCGTGGCACCAGCGCCAGTGCCGCCGACCGTCCCTGCGACATTTGCACAAAAACCCTCCGCAATTCAGTTAATCAACCCGCCGTACACCAGAGCTGTTCGCTGAGTCTGCGTACTCTTGCAACCAAGCCCTTGCGTTTAGAGATAAATGAGGCCCGGTCCTCGCCCTTTTCTTTTACAGATTTTATTTATTTGAAAATGCAAAATGAGTTCCAACTATTTACAGATTTGCTACTGAAATTCAAAAGCCCATAACTTGCTCATTTTAACTCCGATTCGACCCGTTCAACTTGCATTAGTTTACGTTCTATTTTACTACTGTATGATGTACTGTTTCTTATATGCTTTGTTTGGACCATGTATTGATGTGTGATCCAGAGAGTGCGGAGTAACAGACAAAGATTCTATAGAATACCAGAATTATCCAGGGATCAGACAGAAAGAAGACGACAAGGTATCCATCCACGCCATGACCCGTTGCGCAAACCAACCGAACAAGGACTCTAGGCAAAGAAGGAAGCTACCAGAAGACTCCCAATCGAAGGACGAGGCAGGCGGCGGCAGGGGGAGGCCGTCCAACCCCGGCCTCCCCCTAGGCCGGCCGGCCTAGGCCCACATGGCAGCCTCCCCTCCTTTGTACGGCGTGACCTAACCGACCTCTACTTTGTATCTTGGTTGTTGTTCAAGGTCGGTTTGATCCAAGGGCTGCAGTTCATCCCACTGGGCTATATAAGAAACCCCAGACCCCCCCCCCCCCTCAACATCAGATCACATCATATCTGATAGCATAGATCAATCGCTAAGTTTAGAGATAGCCTAGACAACCAAGAGCTCCACCATCCAAGGGCGTAGCTAGAATAGAATTAGAAGAGTCGAGGAAGCTCGGATTCCAGATCTAGTCAAGAGGAGCTAGGTAATTAGCCTTGTCTTCTCTCTTGTATCAACATTGTTCTTCTAATTGTTCTTCTAATTGTCTAATTGTCTTCTAGTTCATTATCTTGTGTTTTAATTGTGTTCTAGTTCATCTTCTAATCTCTCTAGTTCATCTTTGTGTTCTAATCTAGTTCTAATTATCTTTCTAGTTCATCCTAGTGCTTCTAATCTACTTCTAATTGTTCATCTAGATCTTATTCATCTTCTAGTTTGTGTTCTAGTTGATACATGTCATGACTTGTTACTATTTCGTGTTCATAATTATAATGTTCATCGTCTACTTTGACTATATGTCTAGCATAGCTTGGGTATCTCTATGTTTATGCTCTTGTTCGTATAGCGCTCATTCTGGCGATCACGGGGTGAGTGGTCAACATTGTGTAAGCGTGGTGCTTATACGTTGTTTACCTGCGTATGCAACCTATATTCCGGGCCAGCATGTGGTAGATCGCGAGGGTGACTCTTATAGCCTCATTGAGTCCTTTGTAGTCCACTCCCCGAATATAGTACTAGCAAGACCTGGTCACCCGGAGGAC
Organism: Coix lacryma-jobi var. lacryma-jobi; assembly: GCA_009763385.1. Classification (NCBI taxonomy): domain Eukaryota; kingdom Viridiplantae; phylum Streptophyta; class Magnoliopsida; order Poales; family Poaceae; genus Coix; species Coix lacryma-jobi. Next base: position 64,490,797 of record CM019825.1, read on the forward strand.
ATAGACTCTGGATCTGATCCTCCATGCGTGATGTCTCCTGCGTATGAATATAAGTTATTCTAACCATGATTGCTAAACATAATTGCACTAATTGATGTAGTCTATGACCTATAGTTAGAACCATATATTAGGAAGTTAATCTATCTCTTTCTAGTTCTAGTTACGATTCGACCTTGGATGGGAATGCTCTGTTGGAACTCTTATGGTTTACTCTGTTCTATTTCATTTGTCTTATTTATCATTTATGATTGATTCCTGTGTTGAGTATAGATCTAGTGGAACTCTTATCATAATCATACATGTGTGTGTCATAGTTGTAGATGTTTATCTCCTATCACTTTCTTAACTAATGATATGATTGTCTCCATTATAAATAACGATACCTTGGAAACTCTCCTTGGTGAAATGCTACAGCGGATGTATTGTATTTGTGCACTTGCAGATAATCTCATTTACTATTTTATAAGGGCAAGATCATAAATACAATCCACATCTTTAGTGTCGCTGCTAGTGGTGACAGCCTAGCGTTAAAGGTAATGTTGTTAGATTTGTATACTTGCATTTCTAGCGCCATTATCTGAAGTGATGCTAAGAGATGTCAACATCCATGCAGTCCTAGAGGCCAACAGAACAAAGATTGGGCCGAGACGATGTTTCCAGGGTACGGCCGCACCATTTCCGGCGCGTCTCAAGCCCATCTTTTGCAGGTCGGTTCGTGTCGCCTTTGCAATGGCAGTTCCCTAGGTCGCTACCAGGTTCAACGAATCTAGATAGGCGGTTTGAGGTTGGTTTGGGCCTTCCAAATGAGGAGGAGAGGTCATCCACTCCCCCAAGGCACCTCCACTATATATAGAGGTCTTCTCCATCATTTGTAGACACATCTACACCATCAAGGCTTCATTTCCTCATCATATTAGTGGTTGTAATGTCCCTCTAGGTGCTTCTACCCTAGTTGTAATTATCAGAAAAGAGATAGAGAGGAGAGGGAAGAAGCGGAGGAAGAGCCAAGTCTGTCGGAATCTCCTCAAGTTTTGTACCTCTACGGAGTCACCTTGTTCGTGAGTAAACTCCAAGTTCTTCTTTTGAATTTTTCCAAGCTCTTTATTTAATTCCAGTTTTAGCACTTACTCTATTCTCTTACGGGATCTCCGCTCGACCGAGTGCTCTAGTCCATAGGTACCGGACTAGAGTAGTAATCGCTAGCGTAGACGTGGCGTTTAGGCTAGAGTTTACCTGAGTTTTGAAGGACCGAGAATGCTACCAAAGGCGACCAGAGGGGGGTGAATGGGAGCCTAAAAATTTCTTTCGAAACTTCGGCCTTTGTCCCAACAATTCAACCCCAAAAGCTTTGGACACAAGTGTGATGCCCACGACCCTTGCAAAGAGGGTGGATGATCCTTAGGATCACAGTGAGGCACCACCAAACGAGAACAAACCGAAACTCACGAACTCCGAGTAATTTTCTTCCCAAAAACCCAGTCCCGGAACTAGATGGAAGGCTACATTGGGATTCCTCTAAATACCTATGCTGACAAGTAGCAAAGATACCTAAAGAGGTTCCTAGGTGAACTCTAGGAGCAAACGAGAAGTCTAGAAACGAAGCGGAAGAGCTGGGAGAGCAAACGCACTAAATAGTGCTTGACTGCAGATTCCTGGACTGTCCGGACTCCCAGTCTCGGACAGTCCGCCCTGTGCCGGACTGTCCGCGAGTCTGTAGCGAACTGTCCGCCGGCCAAAGGCGAAAAACAACAAGTCTGCTGAACAACCTCTGCTCGGGACCGGACTGTCTGCGCTCCCCAACGGCGGACTGTCCACCGGTCACCTGAGCCCAAACACGCTGAGATGCGCAGCCACTGAACCGGCTGGATCCCGACGCGTGGACTGTCCGCGCCTCTAGCGGCGGACTGTCCGCGACCTTGCAAAGAGGGAAACTTTGATCGCCTCTCTCCCAAATCTCCTCAAATCCGATCCAAATCAAAATCCCTTGATCCCAAACTTGGAGAAGATGATCACTAGGTAGTTGGAAGACTATCCCTAAGAAATCATCCACTCAAATCAACTCAAACTCCGGGAAATCAAAAGGGAAGGTATAGGAATGAAAAAGTCACCATGAAACTTGAATCGACCCGATCTACTTGTTCGTGAGGATTGAGATGAATTCCTTCAGTGGAAATGTTCTCCTCACATCAAAGAACAAGTTGATTCAAGTGGATTCGAAAAAGACGCAGTGTAGAGGGAGATCGAGCGACGGGAAAATTGAGACAAAAAGCAAAACGCGAAGAACAACTCAAGAACGCGAATCACAATCTCCATTGCCAGTCGAAATTCATCCCCACGAGGAGACAACGGGAATCTGGTCCTGTTTCCACAAAATCCAAATACAGAGGTATGATTAAGTCATCTCTGTGGATCTCAGTAGCTACAGCAGGGAATGGGAAGCAAGAAACCCTAGAGTGAAAATAGCAATGGCTGAGATAGTTTGGAGGGAGGGGTTGCCTCTCCTAATATAGCCTAATACAATTATTCCCCTTCTACCCCTACTGCTAATGAGCTAGTAGGCTAACCCAAAGGGTATTCCTGTCCAACTCGAAGTTGATGTCGATCTGACGGCCACGCCCGCACAACTGGTAGCTTCGCCTCGACGCGACCTCACCGGATGCCGCCATGTGCCACCACTCGTCGTCCGTCCTTTTTCTGGACCTCCCCCGGTTTTGAGGCTGAAACCGAGAAACCAGTCCTCAGGCTGAGTTTTGTGGCCCAAACTCAGAAAACCCACCATTGCCCAGGTTTTGTGGCCCAAACCTGGAAACCGTCCTTAGCCCGAGTTTTGAGGCCCAAACTCAGAAACCGGCCAACACCCAGGTTTTGAGGCCCAAACCTGGAAACCATCCACCCGGTGGTTTTTCTGGGGCTCTACCACCAAACCGAAGCCGTAGAGGGATGCACCGCCTGTGCACATCGTCCACTCGCAAGTCTTCACTTGTCGCTGTCCCAGGCTGTCAGCCACCACAACTGATCCTCAGGCCCCCAGTCCGTCAGTCCAAGCCTCATGTCCGCCCTTCACTGCTTCGGGTCCATCGGCACGACACGTCTCTACTTGACCTTCACCTTGCCTTTGATCACTGTGTGTGAGTTCGACACCTGCACAACACAAGCCAAAGAACATGCGCATCATACTAGTTGACAATCACTCATCATCTCAAGATTCGGCATACACCCATGTATCCGCAATCTCACCCTTGATGAGTGCATTGTCAACTACCAACACAAATCATATGGAATAGAAGAAAAAGAAGAAGGAAGAAGCGAGCTCAAACAATCGACCAAAAGCAACGCAAAGCCAAAAGAAGTCGAATGGAGTGAGCAAAACAACTTGGTTCCCAAAGACATGGGCAACGGCTCGACGCAACCAAGCAAAGCAAAGCTAGCCTTCAAGAAGAGGCAGAACGGGCTCAACACCGCTAGCGAGAAGTTCAGAGCAAAGAAGCCAAAAACTTGAGTAAATCAGCTAGTCCCTCCAGAAAGAGGCAAAGGCTCAACACAACTAGCTGAAAACCGCTCCAAACCAATTGAAAACTTGTCAAGCAAAACGAGCGAGCAAACTCCCCCTGGACATGAACTCCCCCTTCAAAAGTGCACACAACTAGGACATGATTTGTCAAATTTCTCCCCCTTAGTTGATAATGCACAATCAAGCAAATGCATATGAGTCACAAATGCAGGTTATCAGCTTCAGATATATAGTCTATAGAATGAATAGATGCTCTAAAGAGTGCTGATCCGACTACTCAATAACAAGTATAAACGCCAGCAAAGGCTCAAACTGATCACAGAATACGAAATATGAACATATGAGCATAGTGAGCAGTTTTAAGCCATTGAGAAAGGGGTTCACCATCCAAATAGCACCAAACATGTATAGACAGGAAGTTAAGCAAGTGCTAAACATGTATACAAGGTGAACTACCCCTAGCAAAGTTCAATTATCATGCTATAGAAGGAAACATAGACTTGTGTTTTCAGATTTTATCGCAGTTGCAGCGGTGATTATACACAAGTTTGTATTTTCAGCATATGATTGCGAGAGGTTGAAAACTTGACATTGCCTCACTTTTCAACCGAGCTAAGCCTATGCATAAGCAATCAGAAGCTTGAAGCAACGGTTTCGGTCTTACACTACACGGCTCAAGTTTAACTCAATGTGCAATGAGAAATAGTCTCGATACCGTGATGTGCTGTCAAGCAATCCCATCTCGATCTTTTCAATTCACTTAGACTTTGTTCAATTTTAACAGAATATGAACATACCAAGCAAGTGAAAGACTCAGAACTAGAGACATAGCAACCTAGCATATAAGAATAGCACAAGTGACTTAAACACATTCTACACATGCTAGTTGCCAATCTCAATGGTGAACAAGTTTCAAATTTTATGTTGAATTAAGCATATTCACAGTTCTGAAAAACAGCTTTGCTCACAACATGTATCAGTGATCAAGAAGAGCCTAAGCTACAAGCATCATCATATATCATCAGAGCATACACTAGTCATAGCATAGATTCATTCTAAAGATTATAGACATGAAGCTTGAAAAAGTAAAGATGCAAAGATGATGAAATGCAAGGATTAAACAAGAACAAACACAAAAGAAGTCAGTCTATAATACAATAACCAAAATGTTCCCCCGACTAAAAGGGGAAACACACACCAAGCTCACCTCTCAACCTAGCAAAGGTTGATTGGTCCAAAGTTTTGGTAAAAATATCTGCCAACTGATGATGAGTATCGACATGGCGAAGGTCGATATCACCCTTCTCATAGTGGTCTCGCAAGAAATGAAAGCGCGTGTCGATGTGTTTGGTCTTAGAATGAAGCACGGGGTTCTTAGCAACGCTAATCGCACTCGTGCTATCACAAAGCAATGGTACTCGAGAAAAACTCAGACCAAAATCACGCAAAGTGGCCAACATCCACAACAATTGGGAATAGCAGCTAGCCGCAGCAACATATTCAGCCTCTGTGGTAGACTGAGCGACACTAGACTGCTTGCGAGAAGACCAAGAAACAAGAGAAGAACCCAAAAACTGACAAGTCCCAGAAATGGACTTGCGATCAAGTCGGCAACCAGCAAAATCAACATCATAGTAACCGCAAAGAGAGAGGGTAGAAGAAGCAGAATACCAAATCCCGAACTCAAGAGTGAAACGAAGGTACCTCATAATGCACTTGACCGCCTGACGGTGAGAGGTGCGCGGCGACGACTAAAATCGCGCGCAAAGACACACTGCGAACTAGATGTCCGGGTGTGTCGCCGTCAGGTACAACAGCAACCCAATCATACTCTGGTACTCCTTCTGGTCCATGACTTCTCCCTCCTCATCCGCATCCTGGGCCGTCGTGGTCGACTTGGGTGGTGGAAGAGGCTTGGCCTCACCCATATCGAACTTCTTCACTATGTCCTTGGTGTACTTGCCCTGGTGCACAAACGTCCCTTCTCGGGATTGCTTGATTTGCAACCCGAGAAAGAAAGCCAACTCGCCCATCATGCTCATCTCAAATTCCCTACTCATTGTATCTGCAAACTTGGTAACCAAAGAATGAGAAGAACCACTGAAAATGATATCATCCACGTAAATCTGAACCAAAAGAGTGTCATTGCCTTGCTTGAGGAGAAAAAGAGTTTTATCCACACATCCCATTTTGAAACCCATAGCGAGCAAAAAGGTTTTCAACCTATCATACCAGGCTCTAGGGGCTTGTTTCAAACCATACAAAGCTTTGTTAAGTTTAAAAACATGGTTTGGAAACTTGGGATTTTCGAAACCGGGGGGGTTGTCTCACATACACCTCTTCTTCTATGTAGTTGTTTAGGAAGGCACTCTTGACATCCATTTGAAAAAGTTTGAAACCCTTGGATGCAGCAAAAGCCAAAAGAATCCTAATTGCCTCCAAACGAGCTACCGGAGCAAAAGTCTCCTCATAGTCTATCCCCTCCTTCTGACTATACCCCTGGGCTACAAGTCTGGCCTTGTTTCTCACAACATGGCCATCCCCTCCTTGTTTGTTTTTGAAAACCCATTTTGTCCCAATAGGGTGACACTCAGGAGGAGGTGGAACAAGAACTCAAACCCGATTTCTCTCAAAATTTTCTAACTCCTCATGCATGGCATTGACCCAATCCGGATTAGATAAAGCGTGTCCAACATCTCGGGGTTCAAAATCAGCAACAAATGCAGAATGAGCAAAGTGAGAGATTTGTTGTGACCTTGACCGAGTGACGTGTTCGTGGATGTTGCCGATCATCTATTGAGGAGGGTGTTGGCGCTGAATGTGTCATGGTGCCTCCCTTGCTAAAGTGACCTACCCCTCAACAGTAGTTGGTGCCTCCTCGGGTATCACTGGCAAACCCCGAGGTGGTGGATCGACCGGCCCCCATGTAGCGGAAGAAGATGGGTCGGGGCCGCGAGCAGTCGTGGTCGAAGTCGATCCCAAGGGAACAGCAGGTGGAGGAAGATCTGGGTTGTCCATCTGTTCAGCTCCATCTTCCTCATCATCAAAAAGAGGCTCACCGACCTCATGATCACCTGCACGCTGAAATCTAGAAGATGGACAAAGCATGGTCTCGTCGAAGGTGACATCGGATGTCTCCATGACTCGGTTAGTATCAAGGTTAAGTACACGATATGCACGAGTATGATTACCATAACCCAAAAATACACCGCAAGAAGAGCGAGACTCAAACTTTTCCATGTTGCCTTTCTTGAGTATAAAACAATGGCAACCAAAAACTCTAAAATAACTCACTTTGGGTTGCTTCCCAAATTGCAACTCACAAGAGGTCTTCTTCAAGAAAGCATGAAGAAAAATGCGATTGGAAATATAGCATGCAGTGTTTATAGCCTCGGCCCAATACCGCCTAGGAGTCCTATGCTCATTGAGCATCGTCCTGGCCATCTCTACAAGGGTCCGATTTTTCCTCTCTACAACACCATTTTATGGCGGTGTGTAGGGAGAAGAAAACTGATGCTCTAAACCCAAAGAGTTACAAAACTTTTCAAAATCCGAGTTCTTAAACTCGGAACCATTATCTCTACGAATAGCTCTCATCGAGTTCTTAGGGAACTCGTTCTGAAGTCGCAAAATCAGATTGCAAGTAAAAGAGAAAGTCTTAGTTTTCTCATATAAAAAGAAAACCCATGAATATCTTGAAAAGTCGTTAACAACAACAAGCACATACCACTTCCCACCAACCGAGCTCACCCGAGCCGGACCTACAAGATCCATATGCAAAAGCTCTCCAGGGCGCTTGGTCATAACTTGATTCACAGGATGGTGGGGAGCGGCAACCATTTTCCCATGTCTACAAGAATGGCAAACAAGATCCTTCTCCATGTGTAGCTTGGGCAATCCTCGAATTAAGCCAAGTGAACTAAGCCTTGCAAGCAAGTCGAAGCTCAAATGACCTAGTCTCCTATGCCATTTCCAAAGGTCGGAGGAGGATCCAGCCAAAAGACAACGAGAAATGCCAAAAGACTCCGAGAAATTCACACGAAAAACTTTCCCAAAGGGCGAAATCAAACATACAAGATTGCCCTGAGGATCTAAAATACGACTGAGATTCGGCTTAAAACGAATCTCATAGTCATCCTCAAAAAGTTGAGAAACAGAAAGAAGGTTAAAATGCAAGTTCGATACAAGAGCAACATCACGTAAGACAAAATGCTCATTAACTCGCACAGAACCATGGGATAGCACCTTACCATTGCTATTGTCACCAAAGGTAATAAACTCCTTTTTGGTGACTGGACTAAGACTGGAGAACACCTTGGAGTTTCCGGTCATATGCCTTGAGCACCCGGAATCCACAAGCCAAACGTTCTCCAATCTACTTACCTACATCAATAAAAAGACATAGGGTGAGCATACGGTCCAACACTGGGGTGAGTAAAACGGGAAGAATAACAGTGTTGTCCCGGCTGCTCAAAAGAACGGTTAGTATAAAAACCATTCCTAGCATTCCTACGGGGAAAGCGATCACCACGCACAGGAAAACATGGTCCGCTAGGAGGAGAGCGCTCACTGTTGACACCAGCCTCGGTCAATTGTAGCCTTTCACCAGGAGTATTCCAGGTATCGTATTTCCACAGGGAACGTGAAGTGGATTAACTAGAAGTAGGGTCGTCAAAGGATGATCAAAGGGTATATGATAACTGGGATAGAGAGGTCTTCCTAATATCAATATCTGGTACTGGTTTTCTAAGAGTACTGAGGTTTACCACCTCATTCCTTACTGGGGGCGAAGGACGAAACAGTAGTTGATTAAAAGGTTTTCCACCTAACGACTACTAAGGCGGCAATGCTGCTACATAACTATTATTTTCAACTTGCCTACAACACTTGAGAGGAACTCCAACCACTGGTGGTGTCTGTCACCCTACCACCAGGCGTCTACACAAGTGCGACAAGAAGTCCACACTGGCAATATATAGCCCAGACACCACGTCTACACTAATCTTACTACTCTAAAGCTAAGCTTATTAGGCCTAGAGCGCTTCAACAAAGTAAAGCAATGTGCCAAGTAAAAGAACTGTAAACTTAAATTACCAGACCAGAATATTAAATACTAGACGGACTCAGATGTAACACTTACAAGAAGAATCGCATCCGCTGACGCGCACCTTGGAGAAGACTCCCGACAGGCCGAGACTCCTCCGTGGAACTCTTCACTCCCTTCCCTCACTTCTAACACTAAAGCTACTAAGTAGACTTTCTCTCCTTGGATGCATACAAATGAAGAGCTCTAGGGGGGTATTTATAGCTTGGAGGTGGAGAAGCGGCTACTCCGGTGCCACGTCAGCGATCCGCGTGCTCTCCTTCCTTTGCCATTGGATCAAACCGCCATAGCAACCGACCTTGATGAATGCTTGGATATTGTTCACGTGTGAAACATGTGCTTTGCCACCGACTTGGATGAAGCTCACCATGGGGTCGGCCGACCCCACTCTATAACATGTGGGCCCAGGGTACATCTTCTAGAAGTTGGTGATGTCATCTTGATGAACAGTGCAGATTGTCCCCACCAAGGGGGGTCGGCCGACCCCCCTATGACAGGGCTGGCCCACCTTCTTCTCTCCCTTGGTGACCCCACATGTCATGGAGCAAGTCTTGTGATGATGGTTGCATTTGGTTTCGGTGTGGACCCATGAATCCATGTGCTTCTCATCTTGCACCATTGAGTAAAAGCACATGTTTGATCCAAGGGTTGATATTTGCTTGAACATGGTTCTCTTGGATCATGCCATGTCACCCTGGCTGAGGTGGCCCCAAGGTGGGGTCGGCCGACCCCCTTGGTGGGCCCACCTGGCCTCATTTTGTTCATTTTGCCATCTCCTACAAGTTCACAAGCTAAGAGTACAAGTGGAACTTATTAGTGATGAATATGCTCATGATATGTTATACTTCCTTGAAACCGAGGCCTGCTGACGGTATTTTGATAAGGTAAAACATGCTATAACTTCCGTCAACAAGATCCCCCACACTTGAATCTTTGCTCGTCCTCGAGTAAAGGTTAGAGAAAGTGAACAAGTGATTATTACATACTTAAAATGATAATGATCATAAAGCATCATTCCTAACATAGTTTATACAAATGGGTTATGTGGTACTGTCTATCATATATCCTTTAGATGTTGAGAAAAGGGACAAATCTCAAAGCAAAGTCATCTCCCTGAATTCTTGTTCTTGGTACTTAGAGTTTTTAGGAAAGTTTGAAAGGAAAACACATAGTTCATGCTTACTCCTCATATAGTACTCTCAAGACACTCTTATAGGTGTTTGGTTCCTCACCAAGGCATAGCGTGTGATTGCCTTTTTTTGTTTTATCCTAATCTATCAGGCTTATGTGGAACTTGGTAGGGATAAACAAAGTAGCATACTTGTTTTGCATATATTGTAAAGTCAAAACAAGGATCCATGGAGAAGAATGTCATAATCCTAGATCAAGATGTGCATGTGTGTGGAAAGTATGTGGACTAGAATGCTCCTTTAATATAATCTCTCTCTCTACTTTATTTTACCTTGAGACATGGCTAGCATTTTTCAACAATGGACCTTCATGTGTCCATATTTTTTTTAGTGGACCTTCATGTGTCCACAATTTTTTTTCTTTTGCTTAGCCTTAATGTCTCTTTTTACTAACCAAAGTTAGAGAGAGAGATATTGTAGAACTTTAATGTACGGAGCATCTATAGAGTGGAAATGAATGGCATGTGCAGGCATACTTCCAGTGTAGAAGTTGCATATATAGATGGTGTGTACGTGATCTTGATCTTGGGGTTATGACAAAATTCTCGACTAGGGTCAACAAGGTTTGACCAAACTCAAGACAAAAACAAGTTGCACGTGTGTAAAAGGTTTTGATCATGTATGCATATGGATGGTTTTGGTAGGTATTTCTCACTATAGAGGAGTAAATGATACTATGGATTTGAGATATTTTCAAAAACAAATCTCTAAGCACCTTAAACAAAAACAGGTTTGAGTCTTAAGCCAAGATTTATCTCACTTTTAACAACAACTTAGTTAATACGGTTTCCTAATTTAGTTTACCCATGAGTATAAACATATGTAAGAACATGGTTTTATGACATTAACATTCTTAGCATATCATAAATAAACATATGTAAGAACATGGTTTTATGACATTAACATTCTTAGCATATCATAACTCAAGTTACTTTGTAGCTTTTTATTTTATTTTATTCAGAATATTGAATGAGTGTGAAACTGCTTGAACCGAGAAGAGAAAGGAGAAACGAACCAGACAGCAGTGTTGAGCTTACTGTGCAGAGGTGAGCTGGTGGGCCTAGGTCACCATGGTGGGGTCGGCCGCCCCCACCAAATGGTGTTTTCGTTGCCATTTGCTTTTTCTTCCATTCAGTTTTACATCTCTGTTTTGTGCACTGCAGCGTGTCAGCCTTAAAGATGTTGTCGTTGGTGTCCTAAAGCGTGACAGCTCCATGCGTTGCGGCGTCGATCACGAGGAATGGTCCTCCCCATTTGCTTTTTAGTTTTCCATGGCCAAAGAGCTTGACCCTTGAGTTGAACATAAGAACCTTGTCTCCCGGATGGAACTCCTTTAGCTTGATCCTCTTGGCATGCCATTTCTTGGTTCTCTCTTTATAGATCCTAGCATTGTGATAGGCTTTCTCTCTCCATTCTTCCAGTTCAGAGATCTGCATTCTCCTATTTCTTCCTACTGCGGGCAAATCCATATGCCATCTCTTTATTGCCCAGTGTGCTCTATGCTCCAATTCCACGAGCAGATGGCATGTCTTGCCGTATACAAGTTGGTATGGGGTCATACCAATTGGAGTCTTGTATGCGGTTCTGTATGCCCACAGTGCATCTGATAGCATGCTTCTCCATGCTGTCCCCATTTCATTGACAGTCTTTTGCAGAATATTCTTGATTTGCTTGTTCGATGTTTCTGCTTGTCTGCTTGTTTGTGGGTGATAAGGTGTTCCAATATTGTGCCTTATCCCTCTTTCTGTTAAGTAGCGTCGGAACTTTCTATTAATGAAGTGGCTTCCTCCATCGCTGATTACTAACCTTGGGGTGCCAAACCGTGGGAATATTATTTCCTTGAACATCTTTGTTGCGTGCAACGAATCCGCTGACTTGCACGACATGGCTTCAACCCATTTGGATACGTAGTCTACTGCCACCAGAATATACTCACAACCTTGAGACGGGGGAAAGGAACCATGTAGTCAATTCCCCAGGCATCGAACAGCTCTACTTGTAGGTTGTTTGTGAGTGGCATTGCATCACGGGCATTGATGTTCCCATGTTTCTGACACCTTGCACACTTCTTCATGAAGTCCTTGGTGTCTTCATACATGGTAGGCCAATAGTATCCACTTTGCCAAATCTTGGCATGGGTTTGGAATGTTCCATAATGGCCTCCATACTCTGCTCCATGACACTTCTCCATGATCTTGACTGCTTCATTCATGGGCACACAGCTTCTTAGTATGCCGTCTTGGCATACTCTATAGAGATACGGGTCATCCCATAGATGCATCGAGCTCTCCTTGATAAGCTTCTTTTTGTCTACTCCATGTGGTACGTAGTCTGAGACTATGTAGTTGACGATGTTTGCATACCACGGGTAGGTGTCTCAAACTTTGAGGAGTGTGTCGTCCTGAAGATAGTCGTTGATGGTTAGGTCCTGTTTATTCTCAGTTTGCATTCTAGACAAGTGGTCGGCTACAGAGTTCTCTACTCCCTTTTTATCTCTAATTTCTAGATCAAATTCTTGGAGGAGTAGGATCCATCTTATTAGTCGTGGTTTAGCATCTTTCTTAGTAAGTAGGTATTTCAGAGCTGCGTGATCGGTGTAGACGATCACCTTGGCTCCTACCAAGTAAGATCTAAACTTGTCTATAGCAAATACCATAGCTAAAAGTTCTTTTTCTGTTGTTGCATAGTTTAGCTGTGGTCCAGTTAGCATTTTACTGGCATAGGAAATGGCATAGTGTTTCTTATTCTGGGTCTGTCCTAGGACAGCTCCTACAGCATAGTCACTAGCATCGCACATTATCTCAAAAGGTAGCGACCAGTCAGGGGGTTGAATGACTGGTGCAGAGATAAGTGCTTTCTTGAGATGGTAAAAAGAGTCTAAGCATCTATCGTCAAAGTCAAAGGGTGCGTCTTTCGCTAGCAGGTTTGTTAAAGGTCTAGCAATTTGAGAAAAATCTTTTATAAACCTTCTATAAAAACCGGCGTGGCCAAGGAAACTGCGAACGCCTTTAACATTCATGGGAGGTGGGAGCTGTTCTATAACTTCTATTTTAGCTCTATCTACCTCCATTCCACGTTCAGATACTCTATGTCCTAGCACTATCCTTTCTCGAACCATGAAGTGGCATTTCTCCCAGTTCAAGATCAAGTGCTTTTCTTGATAGCATTGTAAGACACGGTCCAGATTCTCTAAGCAGTGATCAAAGGTTGTTCCATAGACTGAAAAGTCATCCATGAAAACTTCCATGATTTCTTTTATCATATCCGAGAAGATGGACATCATGCACCTCTGAAATGAAGCAGGGGCATTGCACAGGCCAAATGACATGCGCCTGTATGCATATGACCCGTAGGGGCATGTGAACGTGGTCTTACTTTGGTCGTCGGGATGGATTGGAATTTGATGGTACCCCGAATACCCATCAAGGAAACAAAAGAAGGAATGTTTGGCTAGCCGTTCCAACATCTCATCGATGAATGGCAATGGAAAGTGGTCTTTCTTTGTGGCCTTGTTAAGTTTTCGGTAGTCTATGCACATTCTCCATCCCGTGACGGTTCGTTGTGGAATCAATTCGTTGTTTTGATTTTTAACGACCGTCATTCCTCCTTTCTTAGGAACTACTTGGACGGGGCTGACCCACTCGCTGTTTGGAACAGGGTAGATTTTGCCCGCGTGCAAGAGCTTCAAGACCTCCTTCTTTACTACTTCTCTCATCGCATTGTTGAGCCTCCTTTGTGGCTCTCTAGAAGGTGTAGCATCGGGTTCGATCGGAATGCGATATGTGCAAAGAGCGGGACTAATTCCCTTGAGATCTTGCAACGAATATCCTAAGACGGATCAGTGTTTTTCTAGGACGGTGATGAGTTTAGAAACTTCTTCCGTTGTAAGTCGATCACTAATGATCACGGGAGTCTCTCTATCACCATTAAGGAAGGCATACTTAAGCCCAGAAGGAAGTGGCTTAAGCTCTATAGAGGGTTTTGGTGGAGGTTCAGACTCATCCAAGTCTAATGGTTCATCTAAATCAGTGTCTTCTTCTTGGATAAAGTCATGGGCGTCTTCTTCTAGATCGGGTTGAGAAGTTTCTAGTGAAGATACCGACATCACCTCCTCTATTGGATCAGGCTCGGGTTTTGGTTCGGCTATGGAATTAACGGAGCCGGCAAAAGGAACTGAAAGATCTAGATCCTTCCCAAGGTGACCCTTAAGGCTCCCTTCACGAAATCCCTCAATGAATCTCATGAGTGGGTGCCCAATTAACAAGTCGACCTCGTCTACGTCAAAGACATAGAAGTTTGCGAGGAAGCTAACCTTGTTAATTGTGATAGAAATATTATGTGCAATCCCGCAATTCTTGACCAATTTTCCAGAAGGAAGCTTAAGGAATTTATTGGTCGGGTTTAGCGGTTCCTCACCTAGGAGTGTTAACATCAACGATTTAGACATTAAATTTACTCCTACAGCGGGATCATAGAGGGAATCTACAGCCGTCTTGTTTATGGCACATGGTATGGATGTGAAACAGGACAGAAGCTTAACGACATCTAATGATGCTTCAGCCTCCCTGAACCATTCGTTGCTCATAATAGACATGAGCTCTGGGGCAGTCGCCTTAAGGTAACTTGCCTCAAACTGGGTTGGCATGTGGTTATTAGGAGCTCTACGGGCTGTGGATCTCTTCTGCACAGGTTGTTTCGAGACATTGCCATAATCAGCTAAAAGATCTGTCTCGATATTTAGAGGATAATCCAAAGGATGAATTACTTCTTCCTTTGGAGGAGTAGGTGGTTGTGGTCCAGGTTTAACAGCTTGGGGTATAGGTAAAGGAGTTTCGGCTGTCGTGGGTTCATCCCTAGGAGTTTGATCTTCCTCTAGAGTTTCACCATGGTCATCGGTGTAGGGGGTGTTCTTGAGAATGGTCGCAAGGACTTCCTTACCTTCACTAATGGGTAAATGGAGGAAAGCTCCTTTAGAGGCTAAATCAAGGAATTGTGCGGAGTTTTGGCTAAGACCGAGATAGAAATGTTGCATAAGGGTTGGCTCGGTTATAGCTAAATCTGGGCCAGAGGATGCTAAGTTTGTAAGTCGTGCCTAGGACGCACCTAGAGATTCCTTCTCGTCTTGTTTGAAGTTTAGCACATCTCTACGAAGACGAGCTACGCGGGATATGGGAAAGTACGTTAAGCAGAACATGGCTTGCAGTTTCTCCCATTCTCCGTTCACACTACCAACGTAGCGAGTATACCAGCGTCTAGCTTTTCCCGTTAACGAGAACGGAAATAGCTTCCACTTAAGAGTGACTCGCCTCATCCCTTGGATGTGAATACATGAACAAAGTTGTTCGAAATCACATAGGTGGGTATAAGGATTCTCATCTACTTCTCCCAAAAAGGGATTCTCCTGAACCATCGCTATAAGGTTGGGGCGAAGCTCATAGCGAACTGCCGAAACGGCATGAGATGAACTAGGCGGCTCCAACTCAGTGCCTGATGGAGCAGCGTAGTGAAAAAGGGTTGTTTGATCCATATTGATTTATGAAATAAAAGTTCTAATCAAACTACGATAACTTTAATGACTTTGTTCTACCTAACATAGCTACCGTTCTCCGGCAACGGCGCCAGAAAAGCTTGTTGACACAAGATGTGGCAAACAGATATACCGCAAGCGTACGGTAGTCAATTGTAGCCTTTCACCGGGAGTATTCCAGGTATCGTATTTCCACAGGGAACGTGAAGTGGATTAACTAGAAGTAGGGTCGTCAAAGGATGATCAAAGGGTATATGATAACTGGGATAGAGAGGTCTTCCTAATATCAATATCTGGTACTAGTTTTCTAAGAGTACTGAGGTTTACCACCTCATTCCTTACTGGGGGCGAAGGACGAAACAATAGTTGATTAAAAGGTTTTCCACCTAATGACTACTAAGGCGGCAATGCTTCTACCCAACTATTATTTTCAACTTGCCTACAACACTTGAGAGGAACTCCAAGCACTGGCTATATCTGTCACCCTAACACCAGGCGTCTACACAAGTGCGACAAGAAGTCCACACTGGCAAGATATAGCCTAGACACCACGTCTACACTAATCTTACTACTCTAAAGCTAAGCTTATTAGGCCTAGAGCACTTCAACAAGTAAAGCAATGTGCCAAGTAAAAGAACTATAAACTTAAATTACCAGACCAGAATATTAAATACTAGAAGGACTCAGATGTAACACTTACAAGAAGAATCGCATCCGCTGAGGCGCACCTTGGAGAAGACTCCCGACAAGTCGGGACTCCTCCGTGGAACTCCTCACTCCCTTCCCTCTCTTCTAACACTAAAGATACTAAGTAGACTTTCTCTCCTTGGATGCATACAAATGAAGAGCTCTAGGGGCATATTTATAGCTTGGAGGTGGAGTAACGTCTACTCCGGTGCCATGTGAGCGATCCGCGTGCTCTCCTTCCTTGGCCATTGGATCAAACCACCATAGCAACCGACCTTGATGAATGGCTTGGATATTGTTCACGTGTGAAACATGTGCTTTGCCACCGACTTGGATGAAGCTCACCATGGGGTCGGCCGACCCCACTCTATGACATGTGGGCCGGGGGTACATCTTCTAGAAGGTGGTGATGTCATCCTGATGAACAGTGCAGATGGTCCCCACCAAGGGGGGGTCGGCCGACCCCCCTATGACAGGGCTGACCCACCTTCTTCTCTCCCTTGGTGACCCCACATGTCATGGAGCAAGTCTTGTGATGATGGTTGCATTTGGTTTCGGTGTGGACCCATGAATCCATGTGCTTCTCATCTTGCACCATTGAGTAAAAGCACATGTTTGATCCAAGGGTTGATATTGGCTTGAACATGCTTCTCTTGGATCATGTCATGTCACCCTGGCCGAGCTGGCCCCAAGGTGGGGTCGGCCGACCCCCTTGGTGGGCCCACCTGGCCTCATTTTGTTCATTTTGCCATCTCCTACAAGTTAACAAGCTAAGAGTACAAGTGGAACTTATTAGTGATAAATATGCTCATGATATGCTATACTTCCTTGAAATCAAGGCCTGTTGATGGTATTTTGATAAGGTAAAACATGCTATAACTTCCGTCAACACTCACCGCGATGGCCAAAGCACGATGAGGGGCAACGCTCGACAACAAAGCCACCGCCACGGGGTCCATAGCCTACAAAACTAGGATCCTGCCGGGCAAAGCCTCCTTGTGGCCTAGGACCTTGAGGCATTGGACCTCTAGGCCTAGCACTCCTTTGAACATTCAGCACATGTACATCATGGAAATGAAGGTACATGTTTGTGTTGTTCATCTCCTTTGCACGACGCTCCTCTCTCTTGCGCCGAAAGCAAAACTCCCTCAAGTGTCCATCTCTCCTACAGTGCTCACAGTGGTACCTCACCGCTCTCATAGGGGGTTGTTGGTACTCACGGTATTGGGTGTGGATCATTTGGTTCTTTTGTGGCATGAGCTCCTCATGGATTGGTGGCATAGTGTCAAGCTTGTTCCTTAGGTGATTGGGTTTTGGAGCCCATGTTTGTTTCTTGGGTGGAGCTCTCGGAGGTTCCACAAACACTCCATCTTTGGTGTTAGGCTTGAGAGGCTCTTTGGGTGGAATCTTGGTTAGTTTGGGAGTAGTGGTGGAGTTGGGCTTCTCACTCGGCTTAAGACCACTAAACTCTCCAACCTTCCCAAAAGATGTAGCACTCTCCACACCCTGAGCAAAACCAACACCAGGACCTCCAGAAGCACGCTTGAATTGCGCAATCATCATCCCAAGCTGCGGCTCACCACAAGACACCCATGACAAGATGGTCCGAAGGTATGTGTTTTCTTCCTCGGTTTGCATCTTGTCATGCTTCACATTTGCAATCTCCATCTCCAAACCCCCACACAAGGCACACCTAGAAACACAAGTGCTACCTGAGCTGGCCTTCTCAAGAGACACAATCTTGGCATTTTCCTCTGCCAACTCGGATTGCAAGCCTGCACGGGACTTGCACGCACCCAGCAACACGGGTCTAGCCCTAAGCTCATCCACGTCTCCAACCAAAGCAACATACTTCCCCCTCAAAGTGAGAAGGTCAGTCATGTGCTTGGAGCACATCCCACACTCATCCTCCTCGGTGACTAAAACGGTGGACTTGATAGACTGATGTTCCTTCACCGCATCCTCCCACTTCTGCCTAAACTCCTTCCTCTCTCTAGCAGCAAGCCTAAGCAACTTGTCTTGACTGAGTAGAGCAGCAGTAAGTTTCTCGACATCAGCAGATAGTTCATCAGGGGTCTAAGATACCTAGGAGGAGTCACCGTCGTCGTCGTCGTTCCGAGGGATCTCCTCTAGCTTGCTATCGACCTCATCGCCGAGGGCCATGGTGCAGAAGCCCTCGTCGTCGGCAAAGAAGCAAAGACCGTTCAGCTTGTCCTCCATCTTCTTCTTCTCGGACTCATCATCGCTTGATGCAGTGGAGTCATTGTCCGAGCCGTCGACGTTGCTGAGTGTGGCGAAGAAAGCACGTTATTCGGCCTGGGCTTTCTCCAAGTACTTCTCCTTGATGTACTCCTTGTTGAAGCCGTCCTTCCGCTTGTGCTTTGCGGGGACGTACTTCTCCTTGCGCTTGCCGGAGTCGTACTTGTGGCCACGGTCACCCTTGCCAAAAGCTTGCTTGTTCTTCTTTGGGCAGTTGGCGATGAAGTGGTCCGAGTTGCCGCACTCATAGTATCCAGCTCGACTCCCTCCGCGGCGACGGTTCATGCGGTTGTTGTGGAACCGTGAGAACCGATTGGCAAGCAGAGCCAACTCGTCGTCTCCCATGAACTCTAGCTGCTCCTCTATGACAGAAAGAAGAGAATACAATGCAAAGCCTCCATAGGGGTTAGCAGAAGAGCCGGAAACCAAAGCCATTGATGGGCCAGAAGGATTTTCATAAGAAGCCCTCGCCATGGCATCAATCTCACTGGACTTGAGCTTACTAAAAAGCTCGTCGCATGTGAGAGTCTCATAGTTAGACGATTCGATGATCGCCTGAACCTTAGAGTCCCAGACCGACCGATCGAGAGTATGAAGAAGCTTGAGAGCCCTCTCATGATCGTCGTAAGGCAACAGCTCCTTGTTAGCTCTCATCCTATTGACAACACCTGAAAGCGAGCGAATAAACTTTCTATGCTCTCGTCAGGCATGTGTCGAAAGTTCTCATACTCTCGCTTGTGCGACTCGTAGAGACGGGTTTTGACTTGAGAGGTTCACTCATGAAAACGCATGAGACTCGCCCAAATCTCTCGAGCCGTAGCGAGGTGAGAAACGCGATCAAACTCAAACATACTCAAACAGGTGAAAAGAGCATTACGGGCTCGGCTATTGGCATTGTGCTCATCGATCTGCTGTTGAGTCACACGAGCAGCCAAGACCACATAATCAGCAGAATTGCAAATGTCCCAAATCGAAGCACCCATGCTTTGAAGATAGGCTGACATGCGTATCTTCCAATACGCATAGTTCATCCCATCGAAAAACGGCGGTTTGCCCATGCCGTGATCCATGTCGCCTTCTATGGATTTGGAACCGGCTAAGGTAACCCGCTCCGATACTATTGACCCGCTCCGATAGGCTGACATGCGTATCAAAATTAGAGGAAGAGATCAAGAAGGAGCTCCGGCCTGTCGGATCAACTTCTTCATCTTGTACCTGCGGATTCAAGTTCATCTTCAACTTGCTTCAGCGATTGTTTCAGTAATCAACGTCTATATTTAAGTTTGAGCCATTGTTCTTGTTATTCTTAAGGTTTATGACTCTCTTTTGAGTACTTTAATTCTAGTCATTCTAGAGTTAGCGTAGTTGGATAGTGTAAGCGTGGTGCTTAGACTTGATAGCTCATAAATGCCTCCTATAACGCCGGTAGTAGTGGTTGTTCGCAAGGGTGACTCTTATAGATTTGTTGATTCTTCTATAGTCCACTTACCCGTGTGTAGGCTCGGTAGGATTATACATTTGCATAAAAGACTCATACTCTGTTTGTGACCTTTTATGGCAACTTCTCCACTAAGAATAATATAAACATATCACTCTTAAATTGGAATTAGACAACCTTAGTGATCCTCACTATATTTCTAGATTCTCCGTCCTTGTTAGCTACTCAGGGGTTAGACTTTAAGACTTAACACTATCCGTTCCTTTAGGTTCGATATTAAAACTGGGTTATTCCGGTGAAGTGCTACATCGGTAGATTTTATCTGTGCGCTTGCGGATAAAGTAGAGTGTGCGTTAATTTATACCAACATATACCAATTGAAGGACCGAGAATGCTACCAAAGGCGACCAGAGGGGGTGAATGGAAGCCTAAAAATTTCTTTCAAAAATTCGGCCTTTGTCCCAACAAATCAACCCCAAAAGCTTCGGACACAATTGTGATGCCCACGACCCTTGGAAAGAGGGTGGATGATCCCTAGGATCACAGCGAGGCACCACCAAATTAAATGAGAACAAACCGAAACTCACGAACTCCGAGTAATGTTCTTCACAAAAACCCACTCCCGGAACGTGGATGGAAGGCTACGTCGGGATTCCTCTAAATACCTATGCTAACAAGTAGCAAAGATACCTAGAGAGGTTCCTAGGTGAACTCTAGGAGCAAACGAGAAGTCCGGAAATGAAACGGAAGAGCCGGGAGAGCAAACGCACAAAATAGTGCTTGACTGCAGATTCCCGGACTGTCCGGACTCCCAGTCTCGGACTGTTTGGACTCCCATTCTCGGACTGTCCGCACTGTGCCGGACTGTCCACGAGTCTGTAGCGGACTGTCCACCGGCCAAAGGCGAAAAACAACAAGTCTGTTGAACACCCTCTGCTCGGGCCCGGACTGTCCGCGCTCCCCAATGGCGGACTGTCCGCCGGTCACCCGAGCCCAAACACGCCGAGATGCGCAGCCACTGAACCGGCTAGATGCCGACGCACGGACTATCCGCGCCTCTAGTGGCGGACTGTCCGTGACCTTGCAAAGAGGGCGACTTTGATCGCCTCTCTCCCAAATCTCCTCAAATCCGATCCAAATCAAAATCCCTTGATCCCAAACTTGGAGAAGATGATCACTAGGTAGTTGGAAGACTATCCCTAAGAAATCATCCGCTCAAATCAACTCAAACACCGGGAAATCAAAAGCGAAGGTGTAGGAACGAAAAAGTCGCCACAAAACTTGAATCGACCCGATCTACTTGTTCGTGAGGATTGAGATGAATTCCTTCGGTGGAAATGTTCTCCTCACATCAAAGAACAAGTTGATTCAAGTGGATTCGAAAAAGACACAACGTAGAGGGAGATCGAGCGATGGGAAAATTGAGACAAAAAGCAAAACGCGAAGAACAACTCAAGAACGCGAATCACAATCTCAATTGCCAGCCGAAATTCGTCCCCACGAGGAGACAACGGGAATCCGGTCCCGTTTCCGCAAAATCCAAATACATAGAGGTATGATTAAGCTGTCTCTGCGGATCTCCGTAGCTACTACAGGGAATGGGAAGCAAGAAACCCTAGAGTGAAAATAGCAATGGCTGAGATAGTTTGGAGGGAGGGGTTGCCTCTCCTAATATAGCCTAATACAATTATTCCCCTTCTACCTCTACTGCTAATGAGCGAGCAGGCTAACCCTAAGGGTATTCCTGTCCAACTCGAAGTTGATGTTGATCTGATGGCCACGCCCGCACAACTGGTAGCTTCGCCTCGATGCGACCTCACCGGATGCCGCCACGTGCCGCCACTCACCGTCCATCCTTTTTCTAGACCTCCCCCCGGTTTTGAGGCTGAAACCGGGAAATCAGTCCTCAAGCTGAGTTTTGTGGCCCAAACTCAGAAAACCCGTCATCGCCCAGGTTTTGTGGCCCAAACCTAGAAACCATCATTAGCCCAAGTTTTGAGGCCCAAACTCAGAAACCGGCCAGCACCCAGGTTTTGAGGCTCAAACCTGGAAACCATCCACCCGGTGGTTTTTCTGGGGCTCTACCACCAAACCAAAGTCGTAGAGGGATGCACCGCCTGTGCACCCCGTCCACCTGCAAGTCTTCACTTGTCGTTGTCCCAGGCTGTTAGCCACCACAGTTGATCCTCAGGCCCCCGGTCCATCAGTCCAAGCCTCACGTCCGCCTTTCACCGCTCCGGGTCCATCGGCACGGCAAGTCTCTACTTGACCTTCACCTTGCATTCGATCACCGTCTCCGAGCTTGACACCTACACAACACAAGCCAAAGAACATGTGCATCATACCAGTTGACAATCACTCATCATCTCAAGATCCGGCATACACCCATGTATCCGCAAGTTTGCGCCCAACCCCACGGATAGTTGTGGTAGCCTTGGAGGTGACAGCTCCGACCAGGCCTTTGTAGTCCACCACGTTCGGGTTGGTGTTTCCGTAGAGCTTTTGGCAGCCTTCTCCCAACTACCTTCATCCTCGTCTTTGTCGAGAGTTCAAAAGGCACTGCTGCTCCAAAGTAAGCGAGTCTTGTAAGCCTATACCTTGGTTATCTAGCAATCTTGGAGAAACTTTAGAAAACCCTCTCTACCTACCAAAAACATCTTATCTTTGGACGATCTTGTTCTTCTCTAGATCACTTCTCGTTCCCCGTGGAAATTGATACCTTAGAATACTCTGGGTGAAAGCTACAGCAGTATCTGTGCGCTTGCGGAATTATCTGTTCGCGTTAACAAATACCAACAATGTCCTAGCTCTTCACCCTAGGGAGCACCCATTTTGTTGGTTGAAAAGAAAGATGGAACACCAAAAATGTGTGTGGACTATAGATCTCTCAATGAGGTAACCATCAAGAACAAGTACCCGTTGCCAAGAATTGATGATTTGTTTGATTAGTTGAGAGGTGCATGTCTATTTTCCAAGATTGATCTTCGTTCAGGGTATCATCAATTGAGAATTCATCTGTCTGACATACCAAAAACTGCTTTTACAACTCGTTATGGTCTTTATGAGTATACAGTTATGTCCTTTGGGTTAACAAATGCACCAGCTTACTTCACGTATTTGATGAACAAAGTGTTTATGGAATATCTTGATAAATTTGTGGTGGTATTCATTGATGATATTCTGGTATTCTCCAAGAATGATGAGGAACATGAGGAGCATTTGAAGCTTGTGTTACAGAAACTCAGAGAACATCAACTCTATGTAAAATTCAGCAAATGTGAATTCTGGTTGAAGGAAGTATGTTTCCTTGGTCATGTCATTTCAAATGGTGGAGTAGCAGTGGATCCTAACAAAATCAGGGATGTGTTGAGTTGGAATCCATCTCAAGAGTGAGTCAAATCTGTAATTTTCTCGGAATGGCAGGATACTACCGAATATTCATTGAAGGTTTCTAAAAGATTGCAAAACCTATGACATCTCTATTAGAAAAGAATGCCAAATTTATATGGTCTAAAGAGTGCCAAGCAAGTTTTTGAGGAGTTAAAGAAAAGGTTGACCTTAGCACCTGTGCTTATCATGCCTGATATCACTAAGAGCTTCTCTATTTATTGTGATGCATCACGACAAGGTCTTGGTTGTGTTCTTATGCAAGCAGGCAGAGTTGTTGCTTATGCATCAAGACAGTTGAGAAAACATGAATTGAATTACCCGACCCATGATCTAGAGTTAGCAGCAGCGGTACATGCTCTCAAGATATGGAGACATTATTTGATTGGACATAAAAGTGACATCTATACAGATCACAAGAGTTTGAAGTATATATTCACTCAGTTAGATCTAAACTTGAGGCAACATAGATGGTTGGAATTAATTAAAGATTATGATCTTGAACGTCATTACCATCCTAGAAAAGCAAAATGTTGTGGCAGATGCTTTAAGCAGAAAGAGTTATGTCAACATGGTCTATGCTACACAGTTACCCAAGGAGTTATGTGATGATCTCAAACATCTGAATTTGGGCATTGTTGCTAATAATATGGAGTTGGTAGTAGAGCCTACTCTGGAACAAGAAATCTGTAAAGGACAACTTGACATGAGAAGATCATAGATATTGCTGAAAGAATTGTAATTGGCAAAGCCCCAGGATTTCATAGGGATGAACAGGGAACAGTATGGTTTGGCAAAAGAATATGTGTGCTAGAAGTTAAATCGATCAGAGAATCTATCTTGAGGAAGCTCATAACTCAGCTTATTCCATACATCCAGGAAGTACTAAAATGTACCTTGATCTTAAAGAAAGATATTGGTGGTATGGTCTAAAAAGAGAAGTAGCAGAAATGTGGCATTGTGTGACACCTGTCAAAGAGTAAAGTCAGAACATCAGAGACCAGCAGGTTTACTCCAGCCCATGAAAATACCTGAGTGTAAATGGGAAGAAGTTGGTATGGACTTCATAACAGGGTTACCCCGTACGCAGAGAGGATATGATTCTATCTGGGTAATCGTGGATCAATTGACCAAAGTAGCACATTTCATTCCCATCAAGACTACCTATACTTGTGCAAAGTTGGCAGAGTTATATATGGAAAGGATTGTGTTTTGCATGGTGTTCCAAAGAAGATTGTTTCTGATAGAGGAACACAGTTCACATCTCATTTTTGGCAGAAACTACATGAGTCCATGGATACAAAATTGAACTTCAGCTCAGCATATCATACGCAGACAAATGGGCAAACTGAGAGAACAAATCAGATCTTAGAGGATATGTTAAGAGCTTGTGCCTTGCAATATGGGACAAGTTGGGATAAGACTTTGCCTTATGCGGAATTCTCTTATAACAACAGTTATCAGAAAAGTCTCAAGATGGCACCGTTTGAAGTGTTATATGGCAGAATGTGTAGAACACCACTCTTCTGGAATCAATCAGGCGAAAGTCAAGTCTTTGGACCAGAAGTTTTGAAAGAAGTAGAAAAGCAAGTACAACAGTGAGAGAAAACTTGAAGATTGCACAATCTCGTCAAAAGAGTTATGCTGATACTAGAAGAAGAGATTTGGTGTTTAATGTAGGTGACTATGTGTACCTCAAAGTATCACCTATGAGAAAAGTCAAGAGGTTTCATACCAAGGGAAAGTTGCCTCCTAGGTATGTGGGACCTTTCAAAATCCTTGCTAGAAGAGGGGAAGTAGCTTATCAGTTAGAGCTACCTGAGCGATTGTCTGGTGTACATGATGTCTTTCACGTATCTCAGCTCAAGAAGTGTTTAAGAGTACCCGAGGAGTAGTTACCTTTAGATGAGCTTGATATCTAGGAAGATCTCTCTTATAAAAAATATCTAGTGAGAATTTTGGAAATAGCTGAAAGAGTCACAAGAAGTAAGATAATCAAGATGTGCAATGTCCAGTGGAACCGTCATTCCAAAGATGAGGCAACTTGGGAAAGAGAAGAAGATCTCAGATCAGAACATCCCCATCTCCTTGAGTCGTCGTCCGAATCTCGAGGACGAGATTCATCCTAAGGGGGTAGCTTTGTAACACCCTAAATTTTATTTTCCAATTTAGTAATAAATTTGAGCTTTTATTTAATTTTTCGAGCATTTAACCTAGGCCAAATAATAATTTTAGAATAATTAAAATGAACCCTAGGGCTTAGAAACATTTTTGTTGCATTCATGTCGGTGCATAATATTTTGTTTGAGTGTAGGAATAGGTTGTGTTCAAATTTAAATTTAATTTGAATTTGATCAAAGTTCAAAGCTTTAGAAATTTGCAAAAGCTTTTCTTTTTATTTCTCCACCTCTCCCTCCTTTTTAGCCCACATGTAGAATCGGCCAAGCCCTCTGTAACCCCCCTGGTGTTAAGCAGCAATTAAAATCTTAATTAATATGTTTAGTATGCATAATCATTTGGCATCATGGCATAAAAGCATTTCATGTTTTAAGCATAGTTGTGATTCTTTACATGCTTTAATATAAGTGTTGCATAATCTTGTGAGATGCTTTCATAAAGTGATGTGTTGTTAAGTGTCACATAAAAATGATAAGTAGAAAACCTTAATTTTCTATGTTCCTTTTTATCCCCTTTTCTATAAGTAAAAAAGTATGTCAAATTTCAAAATGATTTCAAAAGCAAAGTTGAAGCTCTTGTTGAGAGGCACAACTTTGGTATTCAAAGTTTTCAAAGTTTCTGTACAAAAGTTTGAATAAAGTTGAAATCTGTCAAACCCTAAATTTTACCCCAAAACTAGATTTCAAAAACTAAAAAGAATAAGACTTTGGTCTTTTAATCAAAGTTGTAGAAAGGTTTAAAAGAAACAACTTTTATTCAGATAGATTTTCATGTTCTTAAAGAAAATCTGAAGTAATTTGGAAAACAAGTTTGATTTAGTTTCAAATTGAAAATCGATTTCCAAAATTAGTTTTACTCCCTTTTGTATAGTTTGAAAATTAAGCATAATTTTGATATGAGACCAACAACAAAGTTGTATATAATTTAATAAGGAACAACTTTTATATTGGTAAAATTTGATGTTGTTCAGAAAATTCAAAGGTAATTTTGAGTCCAAGTTTGAGGTCATTTCAAATTCAAAAGGTGATTTCAAAATCTAGGTAGATTTTGGGTGTGCTTCTTAAATGAAAGTTGTAGATCCTAATTTTTGGAACAACTTTCATGTTTGGAGTTTTTCCTGTTTCTTAGTAGTTTTGGGAGAATTAGAGGAAGGAAGTTCGTTTAGTTCTTTGATGAACAGTAACCGGCGGGGGTAAAAACAGAGCAGCGCCGGTGCTTTGCACCCGGCCGCCGTGGCCGTTTGGCCGGCTGTCCGCGTGCGCCACGTTGTTGGACACGCAGTCAAGAGCAAGCAGGAGCTGGCAAGCATGCCACCACCGCCTCTACCGCGAGCCCACGTCGCCGTCTCGATCTCTCCCTCTCCTCTGTTTCTTCCGGCAAAAACAGAAGGCAGCCGTCGAGTTTGCTCGTCGTCGTTGTGCTTCTTCTGTTCGAGTCATCTCACTAGCAGCGTCGCAGTTTCCTTGCGCCTCTTCTGAGCCAGCTAGGGCAAGCTTCATACATTCGTAACCGCCCTGCAGCCGCTTTCTTCCCCAGCGATGGTAGAGCTCCACCGCAAGCCGCTCACCATGGCTACGCTTCCTCGGGGCCTTATTAGCCAAACCATCTACACCAACCGCTTTGCCTTGATGACCTGGTTGTGTTCGGCTCGCTGTTGAGGTTGTTACCGTGTTGTCTGGGTCGGTCCGCGTGGCTTGCCATCGGCACCAACCGCCGCCATGGCCGCCACCGTGGGCCGCGCTAGTCGGAGTCGTCTTCTTGTGAGTTAGCGTGCGCATCAGAGTCGTGGGGTGAGTGGTGGTGTGGTGCTACGTCGGTTTTGGTCGCTACCGAGCCCTAGGAGCTGGAACGCCGCGTCGCCGCCGTTCTCGCCATGGCCGCTGCCAGCTCGAGGTCGTGTAGGCGCTAAGTCGAGTGAGGGGTGGAATCGGAGCGCCAGGTCAAGGGGTAGGGTTTGGAGTCCTCGCCGTCGCCGGTGACCTCGCCGGTGAGGAGGCCGACAGCCGGTCAACGTAGGCGAGCGGCCGGTCAAGGCCAGTTGGCCTCTGGTCTTGGCGTGAGGGGGGGAGAAGGAAGGTCTGGCGCCTAGGGTCCGCTGTCAGTGAGAGAAGGAAGTTTTTCCTTTTTCCAGTTTAAGGGAATAGTGTTAGAGTTTGTCTTTTTCATATGTTTTTCTAGGAAGCTCCAAAATTTGTAAAAGTTTTTGTGTAGCTTCCTCAAGATGTCTAGTATTTATGAAAAATATGAAACTTAAGTTTTGAAGAAATTTTGAAAATGATTTAAATAGGCCTTTTAATTAATAAATATTCTTTGATGATATTTGTAGGCTTATTTAAATGTCCAAAAATCTTGAAACTAATTTTGTCACTATTTTTAGCTGAAAATGTATCTTCACAAAAATTTTGAGATCTGTTGGAGAAAATAAATTTTATTCTTATTTCTATGCTTTATTTAATCATTTAAATGTTTATAGTTTGAGTTAATTCTGCAGGTTTATATGTTTGTTCAAAAAGTTTGGTATTTATTTTGTCACTGTTATTTTATATAATTTATCATCTCTAAAAGTTTGGGCTCAATTTGACAAAGTTTAGTTTAACTCTTTTTTCTATGTTTAGTTAATAAAGAAATGATTAAAAGAGTTTTGTTTAAATAATTAGGTAACTTATTGTTCATAAGAAGGTATGGTTAATCTTTGTATCTTCAGTTATCTTTTGTTTAATGGTTATATTTCATGTATTTAGTAATCATGGTTTGTTATAGATCAAGTAATGCATTTGATTTTATATCCATGTTAATATGGCTGCATAACCAATGTTTGTTAATTTACTGTTTCCACTTAGAAGAATATGTTTTCTGTGAATGAGTTATATAAAAAAGTTGTAGTTAACTTTTATATGTAGCTTGTCCTAAAATTTCATGATTTTAGGCTTGCTAGATTAGGAGATATAGTTTTTATAAGTTAGTAGAACAGATCTGCCCTACCTTTTGGACAGATCTGAGTAGTTGAACAGTTTGAGCCTTTTAACTAGGGAATCACCTGTTGGAGATAACAGGAGAGTTGTAGAGTTTTTCATAAGCTTTCTAGATTGTCAAGGATCACCCTTTTTGGTGACCCAGAGCTCCAGTTATAGCTGTTTGAAGTTGGGTCAGCAAATCTGTCCTACCTTTGGACAGCAATGTTTATCCAAGTTAGTTGACCTAGTTGCCTATAGAATCAACCATGGGTGATATTATGAAGTTTGTATACAATTTGATGAGCTTTCCAAATTGTCTAAGATCACCCCTTTTGCATGTTAGGAGCTCTGGTTATGGCTTGATTAGTGTAGAAGGTGTAATCTGTCCAAAATGTTGGACAGCTTTTGTGTGTTGTTTGACTTAGATATGTTTAGCCATCCTTAGGTAAGAAGTATGTGAGTCTTGGGTGACTTTGGGTTATTGTTTGAAGACCATGAGACACCTCTCATCTTGTGCTCCTATGGCTTGAATGATGTTTTAATAAACCTTAGTCATCTTTAGTTAACCAACCTAAAGGTGCTTGGTAGAAGTTGTATGTATAGCTAGGAATCTTAGTTGATAAGTTGCAAGTTGGTTTTGTTGGTTTGCAACTCTACCGCGAAGGAAAGTTGTACTCGATTTTCCTTAAGCTTGTTTAATCTTTTGTCATGAATTTAAATTGTCCTGCACCTTAGCATGCATTCCATGGCATCATACTAAAGCATATATCATTTATCTACGTGTAGTATTCGAGAGTGAGAAGTTTGGGTTGATCAAGCTTCGGATCGAGAAGGTCCAGTTGATCGAGCCTCGGAAAAGGAGCCTTGGAGGACAAGCTTCCGAGGGAGCGCTTCCACTTCAAGATGGAGGAACTAACCTCTGTGGATCCTTCTTGGATCCTAGTCTTCCCTGCAACAAAGGCAAGCCCCGGTGCATTTAACCTTTCTATTTTGATACAAATATTTATTCACACGTACGTCTAGTGCTTTATGCATTAACTAATAGGAGTTGAAAGAAACCATAGTTGCATGTTTACCTTGGTTATCCTGATATCCCATCAGTAGAGATAAGATGATCTCATATGCTTAGCAATGCTTAGAATCGGTAGAAGTCGGCCGATGGTTTCATTGATCGCGAGATTTAGGTTTTTACCTTTCCTCTCATCGACTCTATGGAGGGGTCATGAGAACTCTAATATGATGATAAATTGAGACCGGGCGGGTAACTTGCATCTGGAATGGAGTCCTGGTGTAGTGTTTCTGTCTGTGTCACTTAGGAACCGTCCGTTGTTGGCCCTTGGAGCAAGTTATGATTTAGTATTAGCCACATGCAAGTGTAAGCCTGCTCCGAGGAATCTTTTATTGGAGTATCATACTCTCAGGTTGCGCGAACCCGTTCCAACGTAGTTAATTTATGGAATATCTATATTTAAATCTAAATGTTATGATGCTTAGTTAAGTGTATGAATTAGATAGGTGCAAAGTGGATACTGGATAATAACTTAATGCACTAATAAAACTTGGAAATAGGATCAACTAGTAGTAAGCTTTTCTGCAAATCTTTTCTCTTTTGATAGCCTTGTTACCTCCTTTCAAGCTAGCCATGACCCTGGAGTCTTTTTCCTTTGTCGGATAAGTCTTGCTGAGTACCGACAGTACTCAAGGTTTGTTAATTCCCCTGTTGCAGGTTTTTAACAGGTGTTGTTGATCACGATCATGTCAGTGGGCTTGATATGATCTGGTTACTTCTTCTCCAACTTAGGTAATCCGCCTAAGTGTGGTTCTGTAATACTATTCTACTTCCTGTCGGTGTTTGTTAACCGACAACTCATCTTGAGGGATCTCAGACGATTTGTTCGGTGGGGATCGACGTTCGTAGAACTCGCCGAGTACACAGGGACAGCGATTTATACCGGTTCAGACCGCTAAATAGCGTAATACCTTACGTCCAGTGCGGCGTGTGCCTTGTGTTATGATTCAAGATTCAATGATAGGAGTCTGCGCCTGCTTCCTC
Source organism: Coix lacryma-jobi var. lacryma-jobi (assembly GCA_009763385.1). Classification (NCBI taxonomy): domain Eukaryota; kingdom Viridiplantae; phylum Streptophyta; class Magnoliopsida; order Poales; family Poaceae; genus Coix; species Coix lacryma-jobi. Next base: position 64,521,085 of record CM019825.1, read on the forward strand.
TTATATATCCAGGTGAAGCATAGCTCAAACCGAGTCCTAGTCGGTTACAACAGAAGAGTCCTATTCTATTTACAAGACTTCCTTTTAAGAACTCAACTAAGTTATAGCGAGAGTCCTAATCCTAGTACACTTCGTATCAAGTCTTCGGATCTCCCGTGCCATCCAGAATTACTCGGAGTAATCATCTCTCATGATATCTCTGACATCCTGGTCCGTCACTTCCGCAATACCAGTTATGTTTATGTAAAAAGTAACTTGTTCATGATTTTATAAAGTTTATATCTCTTGCTTCCGCACTCCGATTGTATTTTTGTATCAACTGTTGTAATGTTGTAATTGTTCCACCTAAAGACAAGACGATCTTGTAACTCGTGGATGATTCGGGGTTCTCTCGGGAACACCCGACAGTTATTTCCTGTGATGTGGTACATGTGCAGTCATTAGAGCTCGGGGAGACAGTGACATGTGCATGTGGACCACGTTGCCGGGAGGTTCTGCCACACCCTCCACCCCTTCCCTCCTCCTCCTCTCCCACATGGGCTTGGCCCGGCGCATCGCCCAGTTGCCGCCCTCTCTCTCCCGCTTTGCGCTCGGCCCAACCTGGCATCACGGCCCATTGGCGCCAGCGGCCCATCTCCCCACCTCTCCCTCGCGCATGAGTTCCAGCCCGCCCAGTAGTCTGCCTCCATTTCATCTCTCCCGCGTGCGGAGCCCAACTTGCGGCCCAGTCCGGTCTGCTCCTCCCACCGCACACACAGCCCCTTCCCTGGCCCAACTCCACGGCCTGCACGCTCGCCCACTCCCTCTCCCCCTCTCTCACTGCTCAGCAGGGTCCACCCGTCAGCCAAAACGGTCCCGCGCACACCCTTCCTCTCTCTCTCTCTGGTCCGCGGGACCCAGCCGTCAGCGTCTCCTTCCATCTTCCTCGTCGAGCCATCTACCCCGGCCTCGCCTTTACGCCGGCGCCATCACTCGGCTGAGTGAATGAGGGCCATCAAGGGGACTTCAAGCCGCGTCTTGATGCCCTGGTCGAAACCGCCGCCACCGTCCCCTCCCCTACCGAGCCAGCGCCTTATGAAATACTCAAATCCAAATTGATGTGAGAGTTTGTGGATTTCACACGTACACCGGTGGGGGTGTCAAATACTCAAATCCAGCAAATGAGGGCATATGGACCTCGGTGTTCCGCTCTGCTTCTTCCCAGCCCAGATGGTGAGTGGAGCATGATGATGCGGCGATGTAGAGCTTGCATGGCTGTGCGAAGGTGGTTCTCATCGTTGAGGCCAGCAGCTCAATGGCAAAAGACATTAGGTGCAGGGCAGCGGAGCTAGTGTGACACACCTATAAATTCAAAGACCTATAATACCACTCTTGTAATTTTTAATGTGACCAATTTTTTGGCAAAATTGGCTACAGGACACTGAAAGTGACCTCTCTTTACTAGCAGATATGTAAAATAAAGAAGTTTGCTGGTGGACACTTTTTATCAAATTTGCTGATAGACACTATACAAAATAAAATATTTTTATAAAATAGATATAAAATCATATAAGTGCTCGACAATTATACTATAAAATCTTCTACACTCTACATGATGAGAACTACTTGGTAAAATACCATTTTGCACCAAACTGATTATTTTACCCCTCTCCATAAATAAAAAAGTTAACAATGGTTAATTTGTTAATACTAGTATATTTACCCATGCTAAAACTACGGGCTATACTAAGTCCAAAATTAATTCTATCAAATCTTTAGTGCATCATTAGGATTCAAAAAAAAACATATTTCTGTAGCTCCAATAAAAATGAAGCGATACACGTTCAAAAAGCATAGATGTACTTTTGTCACAAAAGTTATAATTCAATCTTCTTTTTATAAAAATTCATATAAAATAAAACGACAAAAATCACACAATTTATTATTCTCATTTTTTAAAAAAAAATGAGTGAATCCCAGCTATTGTAACAAAAGACACCTTTGGGATGATATGGATGCATCCCATACTTTTTTAGCAACCAAAGGTACAATTTTTATGAGTTCTTGTGGTTTGTACTACAAACCACCCCCCCCCCCCCCCCCCCGCTTGTATGGAAGACATTTCCAGTTATATTGCAAAAAAGATTACAAAAGATCAGTATGTATGCACAACAACCTAATGTACGAACAACAATAATTTTCACCATGACACCGGACCACATATATACGAAAGGTTCCACGGGTACACACTCTTTATTCATCCTTAAACAAATACGAAAGGTTCTCGGGTACACTCTTTATTCATCCTTAAACACAGAATCTAGATGTCGCCTCTCAATCTCAGTGATGCTCTGGAAGTGATTGCGTGTTCTGACGTGGTGTGTAGAAATAATAACATTAGATCAGATGGGGGAGAACTGCCTGTAAATTGCAAAAAACATAAGTGAGATATATACGGGTGTGCAGTGTTAGAAATAAAGTCAATTTCCATGTCATTTTAAGTCCGTAAATTAACATGATGATAACGACATATAATATGATATTAATTATTGAGATGATGACTTTATTCATAAACATGATAAAGTCCAATATATGATCATATAAAACATGAATATAATAATAAACAACATTTGAACATGATTCATATATAATAAACAATATGACAAGACACGATATATATCTGATAACATAAACATACGTATAACAGCATATGAAACAATATAACACAACTACTGAAACACATACGCAGGGCATATAACTTTCAGCAGTAATAATAATAGCAGCACAGCGACTTATAAAACAGTATAAGACAACTAATAAAACATACGCAAGACATCTAGTGAAACAGTATGACAGAACTATCGAAACATATATATTCTGTAATACGAAAAACAGAGACGAGATGAACTGTTTGTACCCTCTCATCCTTAGAGAATTTGAAGATCCAGAACCTTGTCCGATATCCATGCAGTAGGAGATGAAGTCCTCCGGGAAGAAGACGCAGACGACAACATCGGCTCCTTGTGCAGTCGTGGGAAGAAGACGAGCAGCAACGGAACGGCGGCGACGACGGTTCGGGCAGTCGCGTAGTCGCTCCTCAAAAACCTAATTGTCGATCCCCCGTGCAATAGGTCCCGAACGGCAAGGGCTTCGGAGGCACCTGCCCTCTCGCTTCTCCGTGCGCACAGAGTTACGAGATGGAGATGTCGATGAGAGCAGCGGAATCGAGTTTCTAGAATATGTGTTTGTTCTCGGGTTGGGGAAGTGAACTGGAAGAAGAAGAGAGGAGGCGCCTTTATCCTCGTACAGGAATAAGTGCGGTCGACCAAGCGAAAAGTTGTAACTCCCATGGTTAGTGGCCATTAAACAATTAACACGCCACGCCTGCCTGCCTCGCCTCGCCACGCCACTCCCACGCCCACGCCCACGCCCATGGCTTGGCCCGAGCCCGTGCCCCGCCCGGCCGGCTGACCAGCGGCGGCAGTGCACGCGTGTGTGGCTGCCTTTGTCTGTTTCTCAACTTCTCAGATTAGATGGAATAATTCCCACCATATAAATTGAGTCAACATCCCTTTAACTTTCAATCTGGTGCAAACATTAATTTCCACAATTACACACCATAGAGTTATTGATTTATTAAATATATTAATGGGTTTGGCCCGTAATAAATCTAACGATCCCCACCAAACTCTAGGGTTTGTAACCATGAAGTTCCAGAATCTTAATTCTTTGATATATCGGTGTTTCGATGGAGACTGTTGAGTTAAGCATCCACCTAGAACAAGAGTTTCACTCAGTCACAATTAAATAATGGACTATATCTTGAATTGACAGTTTTGCGTGACGTGAGATTCACTCAAGTCCTTTGCTGGTACTAGGCTGCAACAGACATCCCCACTATTTGAAACATATCAGTCACACTTCCATGCCTTTCATGAGTATTTAGGGACTACCTAGATCCCATAGACTGTGACCAACAGTCTGACTCATATAGGTGTACTCCTCATACGATGTTCTGTACGACATCTCATCTTTATAAGACTCACGAAATACATTAAGGTAAATACCAACCTGCCTTACAGAAGGAAAGTTGTTGGGGGAAGGGACCCTCGGCAGCGGCGCCGCTCAGGCTGGCTCGAGGAACGACCTTCGCGTGACCCGCTCTCGCCCTCGAACCCTCTCAACTCTTTTATCTCCGTCTTTTGGACCCTTCGGGCAGGTTTGCTAACCTTCGCACACGAGTTCGACCCTCGGGGTTCGTTGCATGTCTTGCAGGCAATGGCGCGCAAAGAACACAGGAGGCAACCCTCGCTCATCATGAACATGGTGGGGGTCTGACCTCGCCGCCGGCAGAGCCGAGGGTCAGACCCCGCTTTTTCCGCGAAGGCGAGCAAGGCCCAGTGGCGGCGGGCAGGAGGAAAGCAGGCTAGGATTTCGACTCCAGTTGTGTTTGTACAATTCTGCCCTTCCATAGTACAGCGCAGAAGAATCTTTCTTGTACCCTTTTGTAATCTTGTTGGTGCCCCTTGGTATCCCCTATAAATACCGGGGGTGAACAGTGTAATGGGGTGCGTTTTTTGGGAATAGAGCCATAGTATCACTGTTCTTGTTTCCTCTACACCTTCGCTTGGTTCTGACGATTGGCCACCTTCGCCACCCCCCTGCACGTGTGCGGAGGTTGGGCAAGTGTGTTACCAGCAGCTTGGCGCCATCCGTGGGGAACGAAGTTCGAGATGGCAGGAAACAGAAGAGCGTCCACTACCAGAGACCATCGCACGGCTAGAGAGGCCGCGGCGGTAATTCCACCTGTTGAAGAGATAGTGGAACCCTCGGGAGCAGAAGATGTGACCCCAGATCCAGAAGTCCCGGGCCCTCATACCCGGACGGCGACACAGCCGCACCCCCACACTTCAGGAGAAGGTGAGGGAGGAGACGAAGAGGAATTGGGCCTCGAGGCCCTAGAAAGACTCCAAGCTGAGTTGCAAGAGAAGAAGAGACGTCTGGACCAGATTGAAAGGCACAACCGGCTGCGCCTCATCAGGCAAAAGGCGGATGAAGCAAGAGAGCAGCTCCGCCGAATGGAGGAGTCCCTCGCAGCAGCTGAGGCCGAAGCCGAGGACTGGGACGATAGGCAAATGCCGCCGCTTCGAGAGGAGAATGTTGGGCAGGGACAGGGCAACGCTCGTCAGCCACCACCACCCCCACCACCTCCAACTTTCCGCCAACTTTACCCAGAAGAGCGGGAGCCAAACCTTCGCATTCAGCGAAAGGCCCAACAACACCAGATGCCCTACGACCCAAGATCACCACTCTCCCAAATACTGCAAACCCAACCCTGGCCACCATGCTACAATCCACAAAATCTGCCCCGTTATGACGGACTCACTGACCCTCGTCAATTCATAATGAGCTATGAAGCGGCAGTCGCCGCAGCAGTAGGAGACGAGTCAACAATGGCGAAATCTTTTGTAATCATCCTTCGTGACATCGCGCAGACTTGGTACAGCAACCTTCGCCCCGGACCAGTGGATTCCTGGGCCAACCTCAGAGACAGACTCTGCACAAACTTCAAGGGCATCACAGCAGCTCCATCAAACCCCATCGAGCTGTTCAACTGCAAACAAGAAGAGCGCGAACCGTTGCAAGATTACTGGCGAAGGTTCATCCAGATTAGAGCAAGAACTCCGAGAATATCCGATGAGGCCGTAATCCTCGCTGCAGTCAGCGGCCTACGCCCAGGCCAATGTTCATCAAAGTTCACCAGGAAACCAGCAAACACAATCGAAGAGCTTCACGATACAATGGAAAGGTACTGTAGAGCGGACATGGATTTCCGGGCAAAATCCGATGCTCGAAGGTCGCAGCAGAAACCACAGCAAAGGCCCCAAGCGAGAGAGAACAACCCTCGCCAAGATCAGAGCAACGTTGGAGCGATCAACAAGGCAAATCCAATCAAAGACCAGAGAAGAAGCACTCAGCCTTCGGGCAACCAAAACCCACATGGATTTCCACCCCCGCCTGACCAAAGAAACCAACAGAGGGATCCGGCCAAAATGCACTGTCATTTCTGTGGCCTAGGAAAGGGACACACAACAAAGCAATGCGAGTGCTTCGCCAGAGGGAAAGAGTACCAGGAGTCCAAAAGAGCCTCTTCAACAGAAAACAGAACCATCAATCACACCAGAAAGCCAAACTTCAACCCAACCCAACCTCCCTACCAGTACACCCCCATAAACTACGGCTTACCCTCGCACCAACCTTTCTACTCTCAACACCCACATTACAACCACACCTCATTTCAACCAACCTCTTTTCCTCAACGCCAAAATGTGCCATACACTGTCACATTCCCAACAACCCCTCAAGCCCAAACCAACCAATAAGTGAGCAACACTCTACCACCACCACCACCAATACCGGCCCTGCCAGCCCCCCAACCTGTCAAATCCGAAGCCCAATCCCAGACAACCATCAACAACCCAACATCAACCTTCGGTGTGATACTAGCTATCACCGGAGGCTCCAACGAAGATCATGGCAACAAGAGGCAAAAGAAAGAACATGCTCGAAGAGTACATCATGTAGTCGTCGAAGGACCGCACAAATTCGGCCGATGGTCTCACATCCCGATAACCTTCGATTCCAGTGACATGAAGTTAAGGGATTACCCTCACACTGATGCAATGGTGATAGAGACTAACTTAGCAGGGTGGACAGTCACAAAAATTCTCGTTGATACAGGAAGCTCCGCTAACATCCTGTTCGCCACAACCTTCGACAGCATGATGCTTGACAGAAGCCTCTTGCAGCCCTCTGACAACCCACTATACGGTTTCGGCGGGCAACAAGTAAGAGCTATTGGAAAAATATCTCTGCCCGTTACCTTCGGAGATCAGCTGAACTGCAGAATTGAACACATAACCTTCGACGTGGTTGACATGTTCTATCCTTACAATGCAATTTTCGGTCGAGGCGTCACCAACGCATTCAACGCTGTAATCCACCCCGCATACCTTTGCATGAAGCTTCCTGCTCCGAAGGGGGTCGTTGCAGTATACGGAGATCAAGACATTGCAAGAGCAGCCGAAGGAACAGTAGCACCGGGGCAACGCAATGTCCACAATTTGTCAAAGCCTAGAGCCACAAACCTCAGCAACGAGGGTGAAGAATGCATCGACAGAATAAAAGCATCACCCAAAGAAGAGACCAAACAAGTCCAACTCTTTGAGGGCAACTCAGAAAGGAAAGTGTTCATCTCAGCCAACCTAGACCCCCAGTCAAAAGACAACCTTATTCGTTTCCTCAAGGAAAGCTCCGATACCTTCGCTTGGTCTGCGGAGGACCTCAAGGCAGTAAACAGAACTTTGATCGAGCACAGCCTAAACATCAAACCAGGCTATCGCCCAGTTAAGCAAATGCTTCACAAAATGTCAGAAGAGAGGAAAGAGGCAGCGAAGGCAGAGGTAGAAAGACTTCTGGACGCAGGCGTCATCCGTCCAGTCAAATATCCAACATGGCTCTCAAACGTGGTACTAGTTCAGAAAAAGAACAAGAAATGGAGAATGTGTGTTGATTTCACATGCCTGAACAAAGCCTGTCCGAAGGATGACTTTCCTCTGCCTAACATAAGCACCTTGGTCGACCGAGCAGCTGGTTGCCAATTGCTCTCTCTCCTCGACTGCTTCTCAGGGTACCACCAGATTTGGATGAATGAGGAAGATGAGGAAAAAACAAGCTTCATTACACCTTCGGGCACATTTTGCTTTCGAAGAATGGCAGAAGGCCTCAGAAATGCAGGATCAACCTTCGCTCGCATGACATCTGAAGTCTTCAAAGATGAACACGCCATTTCTGCCTACGTTGATGACTTGATTGTACAAAGCGAGCTAAAAGAAAATCACATAACAGACTTGGAAAGAGTGTTCAAAAGCCTTTGGTCCGCCGGACTCAAATTAAACCCCGAAAAATGTGTTTTCGGGGTAAACGAAGGAAAACTGCTAGGTTGCATCGTCTCAGTAAGGGGAATTGAAGCCAACCCCGAAAAAATTGATGCCATCATCAATATGGAACCCCCGACAACCAAAAAAGCAGCTCAGCGTTTGACAGGTCGTCTAGCAGCACTCAGCAGATTCATCTCCAGATCAGCCGAGCGAGGGTTACCTTTTTTCGAAACTCTGAGAAGCACAGCCCCATTCAATTGGGGACCTCGGCAGCAGAAAGCTTTCGAGGATTTGAAAAACTACCTCACCAACTTGACCATTTTAACCAGTCCAAGCAAAGGTGATCTTCTACTACTGTATGTCGCAGCCTCGCCGCATGCGACCAGCGCAGTGCTAATCAAAGAGTTGCATGAAAACAACAAAATTAAGCAGGCCCCAGTCTACTACGTGTCTAAAACACTCGAAGGTCCAAAACGGAACTACTCAGAGCTAGAGAAGATAGCATATTGTTGGTATAAATTAACGCACACTCTACTTTATCCGCAAGCGCACAGATAAAATCTACCGATGTAGCACTTCACCGGAATAACCCAGTTTTAATATCAAACCCAAAGGAACGGATAGTGTTAAGTCTTAAAGTCTAACCCCTGAGTAGCTAACAAGGATGGAGAATCTAGAAGTATAGAGGGGATCATTAAGGCTGTCTAATTCCAATTTAAGAGTGATATGTTTATATTATTCTAGTGGAGAAGTTGCCATAAAAGGTCACAAACAGAGTATGAATCTTTTATGCAAATGTATAATCCTACCGAGCCTACACACGGGTAAGTGGACTATAGAAGAATCAACAAGGCTATAAGAGTCACCCTTGCGAACAACCACTACTACCGGCGTTATAGGAGGCATTTATGAGCTATCAAGTCTAAGCACCATGCTTACACTATCCAACTACTCTAACTCTAGAATGACTAGAATTAAAGTACTCAAAAGAGAGTCATAAACCTTAAGAATAATAAGAACAATATCTCAAACTTAAATATAGACGTTGATTACCGAAACAATCGCTGAAGCAAGTTGAAGATGAACTTGAATCCACAGGTACAAGATGAAGAAGTTGATCCGACAGGCCAGAGCTCCTTCTTTATCTCTTCCTCTCTCTCTCTCTTCTAGTTCCAATATAAGACTAGGTTCTAAACCTAAACTAGAGGGGTAACTAGTCTTCTACTTGATAGCTGGCTCTTGATTACAACTAGATGAACTAGATCTAATTCTAGATGAACTAGAAGAGATTCATCTAGAGGGACCTCTACTTCTACATTGGAACCCTAATTTCTGATGTGGAGATGAATAATGAAGAGGGAGATGCTTGGAGAGGGGGGTCTGGGGCTGCTTATATAGCCCTGAGGGATCAACCGCGGCCGTTGGATCAAACCGACTTAAGGTACAGCTAAGATGCATCCTAGAGGTCGGTGGAGAAAGCTTGCAGAAGACGGAGACCAGCGAGCCCAGGGGAGGACCGACCGGTGGGCCCAGGGGACCGGTCGGTCCCACCTGGAAGTGCACCGCGGTGCCCTTTCTCGTGGTGTCTCTATGTGTTCTCTGGAGTCTTCTAGAAGTATCCCGACGTGGCGGTTGCGTTATCTCCCGACGGTTTCCTTCTATGGGAAGCTATCGGTGCCGATTTCCTGGTTTAGTCCCTGCAGAATCATAACTCACCAAAACTCGTGGAATATTGTCAGTTGAAACCCTGAACCTTTGTTGGTGATCAAATTCTTGCCCTTTTCATATTTATTTATCCTTTAATTTTGATAGATAACCAGCGTCAACACATATGTCATGGTAATGGCTTCAAGAAAGCTAAAACACTACTTCCAGGCACATGAAATCCAAGTGCCTTCATCATACCCCCTCGAGAACATTTTCAAGAACAACGAGGCAGTCGGCAGAATAGCAAAATGGTCAGTTGAATTGAACAGCTACGCTATAAGCTTCGTGGGAAGAACAGCGATCAAATCGCAGGCACTAGCAGATTTCATAGCTGAATGGACCCCAGACCCTCGCAAAGACGGAGCCCAACTAGACCTGTTTTGGACAGCGTATGTTGATGGAGCTTGGGGAGCAGCCGGAGCAGGAGCCTCGGTGATCCTAGTCTCGCCATCTGGGTCGAAGCTAAGGTACACAAAAAGACTCGACTTCAAATGCACAAACAACTCGGCAGAATACGAAGCCGTGATACTAGCACTCTCAAGGCTTCGATCATTGTCAGTCCGAAGGGCAGTCATTAACACAGACAATCAAGTCATCGCGGGACACATCGAGAAAAAATATAAAGCAAAAGATCCAGAGCTACTAAAGTACCTACAATATGTTCGAAGGTTAGAATCTTTCTTCCTCGGCATAACAGTGAAAGCAATACCGAGGTCAGATAACAGCGAGGCAGACAATCTGGCCAAAGCGGCAGCTCAACAACTTCAGTTGCCCCCAGACATCTTCTATGAAGCTGCGACACAATCAGCCATCGAAGTTTCCGAGAAAACAGCGAAGCTGATCAATGCAATTCAGAGCGAAGATTGGAGAGCACCCATCATGGCTTATATCAATGGGCTGCATGAACCCGAGACCAAACAGGAAGAAAACAGACTTAAACAAAGAGTTCGAGGGTACAAAATTGTGGACAACATTCTGTTCAAAGCTTCGGTAACCTCGTCATGGCTCAAATGCGTGTCACAGATTGAAGGAAATGACATTCTCAAGCTTATTCATGAAGGTATCTGCGGTTCACACAACGGCCTGAGGGCGTTAGTTGGCAAAGCTTTCCGACAAGGCTTCTACTGGCCAACGGCATTAAAAGATGCAGAAGGCATCGTCAAACACTGCGAAGGTTGTCAACTAATGGCAAAAACACGAAACGCCCCAGGGGCTCCAACAACTCTGATTTGTCCAACTTGGCCTTTGCAAAGATGGGCAATGGATCTCGTTGGTCCACTACCAACAGCTCCAGGAAACCTCCGCTACACAGTGGTAGCTGTGGAATACTTCACAAAGTGGATTGAAACTAGACCGCTGGCCTCCATCACCTCCCTGGTCGTGAAGAAGTTTTTCTGGCAGCAATTAGTGTGTCGGTTCGGGGTCCCCAAATACCTAACTGTCGACAATGGCACTCAGTTTGACAGCGAGGTCTTCAAAGAATTCTGCGCACAAATCAGAACAGTTTTGTGCTTCGCCTCAGTCCGCCACCCTCAATCCAACGGCTTAGTTGAAAGAGCCAATGCAACAATTTTCCAAGCCATATCCAAAAAATTGCAAGGCAGGCCCAAGGGAAAGTGGGCAGAAGAACTAACCTCGGTCACCTGGTCCCATAACACCTCGGAATGCAGAGCCACAAAATTCACCCCTTTCAGGCTCCTGTTTGGGGAAGAAGTTGTGCTACCAGAAGAGTTGAAGCACGGATCAATCAGAACAACCCTCGAAACAGATGAACAAAACCAACTGCTAGACAAAGATCTACTTGAAGAAACAAGATGCAACGCAGTGCACAACCTTCGCAAGTATCAGGAAGAAACAAAAAAATGGAGAGACAAAAAGGTGAGAATCAAAGAACTAAAGAAGGGTGACCTCGTTCTCATTCGGAAGCAAAACGCCAACATGGCGGGAAAGTTTCAGCCAAAGTGGACGGGTCCATACTTAATAGTAGAATGCAATCGTCCCGGCTCTTTTCACCTCTCTCACAGCAAGGGAAACATCCTGCCTCACACCTGGAATGTCGACGACCTTCGCAAATACTACCCATAGCGGAGCCTTAGCGAGCTCTCGCAACTTGTAATATGCCTCCAGTCAACTCTTCTTCTCAGCATCATACTTGTAACCAAAACAAAGGCGCTGCACTCTTTTTCCTTACGAAGGGGCGTAAGGTTTTTTAACGAGGCAGTTTCCAAGTCCTTAATAAAGGCATCAACCTCCGAAAAAACAAAACTCTAAAGTCCTTTCTTTCAGTTTTTCCTTAAGCATCGATAAAAGCAGCCCTTATCCAAGAGCGCTTATAATCGATGAAAAACACCAAAGATTGCTTCGAAGCACAAATTTTTTCGAAGCAAACTTGGGAAAAGCAAACTTCACCTCCACCTAAGATGAGGGGAGGCGCAAAGTCCAAAAAAGTTGAGCACCCTCGCAAAAAACACCAGGGGCTCGCAAAGCAAACTTCACCTCCACCTAAGATAAGGGGAGGCGCGAAGTCCAAAAAAGTCGAGCACCCTCGCAAAAAACGCCAGGGGCTCGCAAAGCAAACTTCACCTCCACCTAAGATAAGGGGAGGCACGAAGTCCAAAAGTCGAGTACCCCTGCAACTCGCAAAAAACGCCAGGGGCTCGCAAAGCAAACTTCACCTCCACCTAAGACAAGGGGAGGCATGAAGTCCAAAAAAGTCGAACACCCTCGCAAAAAATGCTAGGGGCTCGCAAAGCAAACTTCACCTCCACCTAAGACAAGGGGAGGCGCGAAGTCCAAAAGTCGAGTACCCCCGCAAAACCAAAAGCGTTAAGCGAGCCTCGCTAAAAGAAAAGGGGGTGTCGCTGTTTTCCTAATCAGCTCACAAAAGCGTTACGCGAGCCTTGCTAAAAGAAAAGGGGGCGTCGCTGTTTTCCTAATCAGCTTTCAAAAACGATTAAGCGAGCCTCGCTAAAAGAAAAGGGGGCATCGCTATTTTCCTAATCAGCTTTCAAAAGCGTTAAGCGAGCCTCGCTAAAAGAAAAGGGGGCGTCGCTGTTTTCCTAATCAGCTTTCAAAAGCGTTACGCGAGCCTCGCTAAAAGAAAAGGCGGCGTCGCTGTTTTCTTAATCAGCTTACAAAAGCGTTACGCATGCCTCGCCAAAAGAAAGGGGGGTGTCGCTGTTTTTTCTAATCAGTTTTCAAAAACGTTAAGCGAGCCTCGCTAAAAGAAAAGGGGGGTGTTGCTGTTTTCAAAAAAACACCTCTCTTAAACGAAAAGCGAGCCTCGAGAGTCAAGTATTATTTCAATCAAATTGCAAAAAAATGAATAGCACCTCCACAAAGCAACATCACAAGCTGTTCGCTTCTGACGACAGTGTGATATACAATCAATAAAAGAATAAAATTACAAGGAACCATCACTACCCTCAATCAACATCAAATCATCCAAACCTTCGACACCCTCCTCAAATCTTATATCCACCGGAACTATGGGTCCCCACAACAAAGGAGCTGCATGAACAATTGGCAGCTCCTCGGACAAAACCCTCGCCCTATACATATATCTACGATTTACTTCACTAACTTCCGAAGGTTCCTCTTTCGGAACCACAAGCGATCCATCCGAACCTAAATCTAGTGTGCTTCGCCCAAACAAATAATCCAGAGCTGTCTTCTCATCAATATCATCATCAACAACAGCTTGCGAGGACGAAGATGAACCAAACAAATACCGTGTGGCCTGTCAATCAGTATAATCAGCCTCGCGCCAAAAACGACTCGATCTGCTGTTTTTCAAATCATACCTCCGCACCTTCGACCACCAAAATCGTTCAAAGGACAGCGAAGGGTGTTTAAGCCTAGCCCGAGCCCATGACTCACCAGTTATAAAAATATCTTGATAATTCAGCGTCAACGGCGTCACATCAAACACTTCTAGCACGGTTCCATCAGGAAGTTGCATTTTCACAGAATTAAAAAGTATCTCAGTGTCATCAAGTCGTTCCAACTACCACACATATTACAAAACAACCCCCTCGTCCGAGCAAGCCTAAGTTTTCACACCTGCTCGGTTTCCCCCTGCTCATCCGCCCTAGCTTCGCCAGTCACATCCTCCAAACCCTCGCCAGCGGCAGCATCCAAGCCCTCAGCAGGTGCCTCCTCCGTCGCCGCCTCTTCAACATTAGCTTCTCTAGTGATTGGAGCGTCCTCGGCCGAGGGTACCTCCAACGCGGGTGGAACCTCCGCAGAACCGGACGAAGGAGCAGACTTGGAGCATCCGGGAACGTCCTCAATTACGCTCGGCGAAGGCAGCGCATCTTTCCGAGCCTACAAAAGTAGACCACCAAAATAAACACCAACATAATCGTCCATGAAATATTAACATGAAACGAACATCCCATAGAAGTTGGTACCTGACGGGTAGCTTCCGCTGCCTCTTCGAAGGCGAGAGCGCGTCCACCTCCGTCAATCCAAAACCTCTGGAGCAAACGCATCGCGCAGTTCCGAACCTCCGCATCATCAACCTTCATTTGACGAACCACGTCAACAGTTGGGAAGACGTGGTTCGGCTTCCTGATCTTCCGAAGGTGTTCGCATTCAGCTTGGCGAAGGGTCCCGGCCATAGCCAAAGCTCCGGCGTAACATCCGAAATCAGCTGCATTATCAACCAGAGAACGGAAAACATCCAGCTCATTCTTAAGCCAAGCCTCGAATGCCACAGCATCAACTGCAGGCAACGGCTCACCAACAAAACCACCGGCCTCAGTCAAGCAGGTGTCGATTTTATTTTTAACCTCTCCCATGCTCTTCTGCCAAGCCTCGGAATGAGAAGCCAACTCAGAGGACAGCTCTTGTATGCGACTGTTCACAGCAATCAAGTCCTTGTCTTTCTGTCGGCAAGCAGCCAGGAGTTGAGTATTACTATTTGCAACCTCCTGCGCTTCCTCTCGGGACTTCTTAACTTTCTCTAGAGCAGCTTTGAGCTCAATCTCTTTACTCTCCAAACTCCGGCGAAGGTCCTTGTTATCCTTCTCGACTTCAACCAACTGGTCATTCAAATAATGGAGATTATAACTCACCCTTCGGCGCGCCGAGCGGTTCAAGAGCATTAACTCAGCAACTTTGACATCGATGTCATCATGGAGTTTGTCCAAGGGCTCATTGGCCAGGCGGAGCTCCGCTTCGGGCACACAAATGCGACTAAACACTCGACCCAGAAAACGCCTTTCCTTCGGAGCACACTGCAAGTGGCACTCTCGAAGGTCCGGACTAGTGAAAAGCTCGGTCGATGGATCAGAGACCCCAAGCTTCTTAGCGAAGTAAGGAAGGCTCGATCGGCTAGCCTCGCCATATGGTCTTTTCCCGGGGGTCCGCTCAGATTCAAGATCACCAGTAAACTCGAAACTGTTGACCCATAAGTGCGAGCCAGCAAACTCGGGAATAGAACCTCGCAGAGGACTCTCTGGCTCAAAGTCCCGTATAACATCATCGATGCTCCGGATAGACGCACTAGGTGAAACAACTGTCTTCCCACGATCATCACCGATGGAAACCTCTTCATCCGAATCACCTTCGCCACTGGAAGAGTCGCTATCATCATCAGACGAGCCATCTTCAGTGTCACCTTCTTTTTCTACCTCCCTCTTCTCCCCCTTCTCTTCACTGTCGGAAACTTCTTCTTCATCATCCGAAACTTGAATCAACGCACCAATCCCGCCAACGCGGGGCACCCGTCCTCCAACCTTCGCAAGACCTCGGCCGCTCGGGAACGAAACAACGGCCGAAGAGGATGAAGTGCCGGCAGCACCCGAACCCACAGCGACCTTCGTCGCAAGCTTTTTCACCCGGCTACCGGCACCACCGCGGCCTCGATCACGACCCCTTTTCGGCTGCGAGGCAAGCCCTTTCTCCTCAGCGGCAGCACGTTTTCTCTTCTTCGGCGCATCCTCGCTCGAAGGAGCAGGCCAGTTAGCATATTGGATCCCAAGAATGTCGAACATCTTGTTGACCCGACCTCCGCTACCCACCGAGCTGTGGATAGCCTTAACCTCCAATGTAGATAATTTTCCAACGAGATCTTCAGCCCTCTGCTGAACCCGCTTATAAATAGCCTCAACGCCATCTTCGCGTTTCGGAAACTTCTTAAGGACTTTTTCCCAAACTATGTTCAACTCAAGCTTCGGTTTCTTCAAACCCCTACCCTCATACTTCGGGTCTTCCTCGACTGCAAACCATTTTTGCCTTCGGAGGAGGGGCCACACCTGGGAACAGCAATATTCTTCGACCAAGTCGCGGGCGCATTGAGACCGCGCTACAACCCTCAGGCAGTCAACAGCGGCATGCGCTTCAGCTCTCATCTTGGCTTCGGCGCCCACATCACCGAGGAGCGGAAGCTCGCCGCAAAGCTCGGCGTTACCGCCAAGTTTGTAGTAGAACCAGAACTCCTGCCAACCACTGGTCCATTTATTCTTTTGCGCCTGCACCGGCAACTCCGATCTGGCGCGATGACAAAAGGTGTACACCGCGAACTGACCCAGACTGGCATTACCCTCGCGATCTGAGATCTTGCGAGGCTGCATATGCACGCGGTGAGTCCGAACAAAACCCTCGACATGAGGGACAACGCCTTGTGAGCGGCAAGCCCAAACGTAAACCGAAAGCTTCGTAAAGCATGATGGGGTGAGTTGATGAAACTTTAGATTAAACCTTTGAAGAACCGAAGTCACAAACGAATCAACTGGAAACCGCAGACCAGCCGCAAAGAACTCCTCAAAAACAACAATTTCATCAGCATCAGGCTTCGGCACAGTCTTCCCAGCGCTGGTCCTCGCTTTACCATCCTCGATCCAGCCCCGCTTGACATAAGATGTCAACTTCGAGGCACAAACTCGGCTGAGACCAAACTCGAAGGTCGCTCCTTCATCCGCAGCAGAAGGGGAAGCAGCACGAGCGATTTGCTTGAACCTAGCCATCTCTCAAACTAGAGCCCTCGCAGAACTCGGTAAACAAAACCTTCGCAACTAGACAAAAGCAACCTTCACAAAGAGAATTGCGCAGCAGCAGGATGGCTATAGCAAAGGAGGGCACAACTTCAAGACCCCACCAACCCCTTCTATTTATAGGCCGGGGGACGAGTCACCCCGCCCAACAAAACCGGCACAACAACCGAAATCCACGGCGCAAACAACGAGGCGGACCTCAACAGTACAAACAAAACTTAACGGCCCGGCCCAAGCCAGTCGCGGGCGTCGCTGCCAAGGGTCTCGCTACATCAAGAAAAAAACGCTGCTTGGGCCCAAACACTGTTCTTTAGGACCAAGGCAACAAGGGGCTACTGTTGGGGGAAGGGACCCTCGGCAGCGGCGCCGCTCAGGCTGGCTCGAGGAACGACCTTCGCGTGACCCGCTCTCGCCCTCGAACCCTCTCAACTCTTTTATCTCCGTCTTTTGGACCCTTCGGGCAGGTTTGCTAACCTTCGCACACGAGTTCGACCCTCGGGGTTTGTTGCATGTCTTGCAGGCAATGGCGCGCAAAGAACACAGGAGGCAACCCTCGCTCATCATGAACACGGCGGGGGTCTGACCTCGCCGCCGGCAGAGCCGAGGGTCAGACCCGCTTTTTCCGTGAAGGCGAGCAAGGCCCAGTGGCGGCGGGCAGGAGGAAAGCAGGCTAGGGTTTCGACTCCAGTTGTGTTTGTACAATTCTGCCCTTCCGTAGTACAGCGTAGAAGAATCTTTCTTGTACCCTTTTGTAATCTGGTTGGTGCCTCTTGGTATCCCCTATAAATACCGGGGGGTGAACAGTGTAATGGGGTGCGTTTTTTGGGAATAGAGCCACAGTATCACTGTTCTTGTTTCCTCTGCACCTTCGCTTTGTTCTAACGATTGGCCACCTTCGCCACCCCCCTGCACGTGTGCGGAGGTTGGGCAAGTGTGTTACCAACAAAAGTTATGCATCAGAGATAGGTTCATAGGGAACTTTCCTCTCAATCTACTCATAGCTTGTTTCACCACTCTACTTCACGGGATCTTTAATCACATAGAGCAGGTTACCACTATAGTAGATTTTCACATGGGTCTCATACTCATCTCTCTCGATGCATTTTCTATCACATTTCGTGATAACCGCTTAGTGAACTGATCTGCCAGATTATTCAACGTGTGGACATAATCCACTGTTATAACTTTAAAGGTTTTCAGCTTTCTGACAGATTTCAATCTTCTCTTAACATGCCTTGTAGACTTCATGTTACTCCTAGAACTGTTGACCTTTACAATCGCAGTCTGATTGTCACAGTTCAAGGAAAAAGCCGGTATTGGTTTTTCAACCACCGGTAAATCCAACAGAAGTCACGAAGCTACTCGGTCTCAGCCCCAGCAGTGTCTAATGTTGTGAGTTCTGCTTCCATTGTAGACTTCATAATAAGAGTCTGTTTGCAAGACTTCTAGAAAACAGCACCACCTCCAAGTAGGAACACATATCTGATTGTGGCTCTAAGCTCATCAGTATCAGAAATCAAGTTGGCATCACAATAGCCTTCCAGCACTTTTGGGTGTCCGGTATAATGAATATCGTAAGTCATAGTACCTTTCAGGTACCTGTAAGGAAAATGGACCCTAACCCATTTAACTTTGGATACATAACCATTTTGGACTAATGTTTTTGCAAGTGTTTATTTTGTAGTCCAATAGGGTGCAAATATGGCTTGGACGAAGGCAAAGTGATGATCCGATGATCAACACCTCAAGGAAGACATTTGAAGTTTAGTAGAAGACTCTCAAGATCAAGTAAAGTCCAAGGCACAACACTGGAACCAAGACGGTGAAACAAATCATGAAGAATTGGAGCAAGTGGAACATCGGACGCTGCATCGACGCTGGCTACGCAGGCGTCGGACGCACCGATGGCAAACCCTAGCTCGACTCAGCGCCAGCAGAAGCATCGGACGCACCGGTGCGAGCTCATCGGACGCAGCGGTTACACTGTGCGTGCTGCGCAGTGGACATCGGATGCACCGATGTAAATCAGACGCTACAGGACTTGAGCGTCTGATGCCTGTCCAGAAAGGCTCTAGATAGGCTCTGAAGACATCGGACGTGTCAGGAGGTGAAGCATCGGACGCTGTCAGAGTCTGATGTGCCTCAGTGCCAGGTCGTCAACTAGCCGTTAAAGTGACATCGGACACGCGTCTGATGCTCCCGACAGGAGCGTCCGATGCTACGCAGAAAAGTCCATCTTTGGTGTCCAACGGCTCTATTTGCTTGGGGCTCTATATATACCCCCATGGCCGGCCAAAACATTGAGGTTGGAGCTCATGGAAGTATACCAAGTGCATAGACACATATTTAGTTTCTCTAGCCACCAAAGTGCTTAGTGATATACTAGGTGATTAGTGTAGGTGCTTTGCGAAGTGCTTAAGCTTGTTAGACCACCGCTTTGCGCTTGCTCTAGGTATTAGGCCTAGTGTTTAGTGAGGTTTGCATACCTCTTACCTAACGGTGCTTGCGCGCACCATTGTTGTACATCGGAGGGGCTTGTAGTCTTGCGAGATCACACCAACCGAGATTGTGGTGTGGCCGCCACCGTGTACCGAAGGGAACAAGGCCCGCGGTGGTTCGGCCGGAAGCTTAATAGTGAAGACGGCTGGGAGCGGTCCACTTGCATGGGGAAGGCCCGGAGCTATCCATGGAGTTACCCGACCGGGAGCTTGGCCCTTGCGAGGGGCTTCAACGAGGACTAGGGGGAAGCTTGCGCACTTCTCGATACCTCGGTAAAAATACCGGAGTCGTCGATGGGAGTTTGCTCTCTACCTCTCTCTTTAGCTTCTGCATTTACTTTGCTACCTTGGTTGTGTGCTTTACCTTTCCTAGCTTAGTTGATAGGCTAGTTGATAGGTTTGGAACCTAGGTTGCATAAATCTTTTGTGGTAGAGATAGCAACACACCTAGCAAAACCTTAGTTACACATTAGATAGTTTACATTCTTGCATAGGTTTTGACTAGGTGGTAATTAGAGGTCATAGTTTAGAATAGAAGTTTTAAGTTGCCTAATTCACCCCCCTCCCCCCCCCCCTCTTAGGCGTCATGGTCCTTTCAATTGGTATCAGAGCGAGGTTGGCTCTTTTGTGGACTCTTGGCTTCACCGCCTTCGAGCCGACACTATTGAGAGTGTTTGGGATGGATACCCGGCCTCCGCACTTTGACGGCACAAACTTTCCCTACTATAGTGCTAGAATGGCTTGCTATCTAGAAGCAGTTGATCTAGGTGTGTGGAGAGTCACCCGCGACGGGATGAGACCCCTTAAGAATATCTAGAAGCCTACCGCGGGTGATGAAAAAGAGATTCATTTTAATGCTAGAGCTAAAAATTGCTTGTTTGAATCTTTTAGCCTGGATGTTTTTAATCAAGTTTTTACTTTACAAACATCTCATGAAATTTGGCTAAAACTCCATGAGCTCCATGACGGCACAAGTAATGCTCAAGAGCAAAAACATCACCTAGCTAAATCAAGTTATGATTCTTTTAAAATGAATGAAAATGAGCTTGTTCATGATATGTATTCTCGTTTGAATCTAATTATCAATGAGCTCAATTCTATTGGAATTACAAAGCTAGGTGATGCGGATATTGTGAGGAAGATCATCTTCGTGCTACCAAAGAACAAATATGCAACCATTATCACCATCCTCCACAACATGGAAGACTTGAGCACCATGACCCCGGCCATTGTCATTGGCAAATTGGTGGCATTTGAGATGTCACGCAAGATGGGTCAAGAAGAAGCCACTTCATCAAGCAAAGGCATAGCTCTCACATGTGAAGATCACAAGAAGATGAATGGCAAGAAGAAAATTGAGACAAGCTCAAGCTCAAGCTCCTCAAGTGAAGATGAGGAAGAAGAGGATGATGATGATGATGAATCAAGTGATGATCGAGCCTCCACCTCTTCCAACTCCTCCGTAGATGAAGAAACAATCAAGCTAGTACAAGGAGTGAAGAGGATGATCTGCAAGCTCAATGTCAAGGGTGTGCCCATCACAATTGAAGATTGCCTCTTCACCAATCAAAGAAGAGAGCAAAGAAAAAATGGATGTTATGTATGTGTCAAGAGAGGGCACTTTGTGGAGGATTGTCCAAAACAAAAGCCCACACCCAAGGACAAGAAAAAGAAGGGATGCAAGGCCAAAGCCCTCACTACCATCAAGACATGGGATGTTTCATCAAGTGAAGATGAAGTCCAACACAAGAGACGCGGCCACAAGCACTCATCATCATCAAGCTCCTCACATGTGTGCATTATGGCACGAGGTAACACAAACTCTTTCTCTAGTGATAGTGATAGTGATAGTGATAGTGATAGTGATAGTGATAGTGATAGTGATAGTGATAGTGATAGTGATAGTGATAGTGATAGTGATAGTGATAGTGATAGTGATAGTGATAGTGATGATGAGCTACCTTCTTATGATCAACTTGTGCTAGATAATCTTAATTATGCTAAGGCTTGCACTAGTCAACAAAAGAAGATAAATACCTTAAAAGAAAAATTAGAAAGCTCACAAAAAGCATACAATGTTTTGCTTGATCAATATGAAACTTTTTTCAAATCTGAATGTTGAGATATCTGATAAAATTGAGAAACTTGAGGCTAGTGTAAGCACAAGTGAAAGCACAATTTGTGATGAGCAACTTATAAATAAAAATGAAAAACTAAAAGCCAAGTTAGCTAGCACACAAGATGCCTACAAAAGTTTGCTTGCTAAAATGGAAATCATGCACAAACATTGTGATGAGCTAACTAACAAAGTTGCTAATCTTGAAGCCATCGGAGCAAACCCCACCGAGGCACCTAAAATTATAAACTCTATTTTTGATATGTCTAAAAAGGATGACTCTACTTCTTGCATTGATTTACTTGATTTAGACTCACCCATGTGCAATCAAGGTTGTGTTGAGGATGTGATTATAGAAACCTATACACAAGAAGTTGCAATGGAAAATGAGATACTAAGGCAAAAAGTGGCCCGCCTCACCATGGACTTGACTCAAGCAAAAGGCAAGACAAAGCAAACCCGAACTCATCAAGATAACACCATCAAGGGAGTGAAGAAGCTTGATGAGGAGCAAACCGTGGTTTGTTATGTTTGCCACAAGGAAGGTCACAAGTCCTATGAGTGCAAGGTGAAGCATGGGGGAGAGAAAAAGAAGAAAGACAAGAAAAAGAAAACAAGTGAGCTCTCCAACACCTAAAACAACAAGGTGAACAAGAAGGCCTCCACACCTTATCTTTTGAAGAAAAAGAAGAATGACAAGGTGGTGGCCATCAAGGTGAACAAGAAAGTCAACAATGGGGCCAAACACATTTGGGTGACTAAGGACATTATCTCAACCATGAAGAGCACCAAAAAGATTTGGATCCCGAAAGGGAAGTGAGTAGTCAAATTGGCTACAGGAAATTTGGAGACTTGACAAAGTTTGGATACATATCATGGGGTGCATCACATTGGATCATGTTATTGCCAAGTGGGTTAATGGATACTATGGACCCAAATTCCCCTTCCTATGTGACGTAACTAGATTTAAATTCTTGTAATTCCTTTTAGCATCTAGTTCTTTCCCTTGCCTAGGTTTGCATTTGTATATTTAAATCCTTTGTTATGCACACACTAGGCTTATCATATGGTAGGATTGCTCGGAATCATTTTCATTCTTGGAGAAAACCTACATGGTTTAATTTGCTTAGGAGCACAGCACATAGCTTCTCTTACTTGTATTTATCTTATATGTGCCAAAGTCCAAATAGTAGATAAGCTACCCGATTATCATCTTCAATTTGTGTCACTTTTCTAGTGATGTCAACTTGCAAAATGGTAATTTGATCTTACAAGTCAATGTGCATGTCTCCTGAGTACTTCAAACTTATATGCACACCTTTAGGGGGAGTTTACTCTACAATTTAGAAGCTTTGAGACTAACACTACTTTCAAGTGTATCATGTGTGTAGTGGTCTCATTGCAAGGAAAATGGAGTTCCGGAGACAAGCATCATGTGTGGTGTTGGCGGTCCTTATTGCCTATTTATAACCGCCAACTCCCACATGAAATGATCACCAAACTAGAATTAGGGCTTTTATATCTAACAAATTCCACAAGTTTTGGTGATTCACTTGTCTTACATGAGTAATCAAAGAATACCAAGGAAAAGGCAAGAAGAATACGCTTTCCGGCAAAGTGTAAAATCAACAAATAAAGAAGAAGCCCACCTAAACATCAAATCTAGGCTAACAACCCACATGGGAGGCATCCAGACCTAGCCAAGGACCCACAGGAGAAGGTCGGTGGCCAGAGGCGGTGCCAGGGGTGCGCCCGCACCCCTGGTGCGGCCGCACAGCCACGGGCGCCCCTCGGGCCCACCTTTTGCAGTCAGTTGCATGCCTCCATGCATAGGTCGGTAATGTAGGTGTCCAGGTTCAATGAACCTTAGAGGGTCAGTTTGGAGGTCGGTTTTGCACCTTCCAAATGAGGAGGAGAGGTCCTTCACTCCCCCAAGGCACCTCCACTATATATAGAGGCCCTCTCCATCATTTGTAATCATCTTCATAGAGATCATACACACCACAAGGAGTTCTCTTCACCATATTGCCAAGATGTAGTAGTAGAATAGCTCTAGTTGAGAGTGAGAGAGAGATGCTCAAGTTCCGGAGGAGTCCTCGGAGGATCGGTATAATCTTGTATCACTTCTTTGTAAGACTCGAGTATTCAATATATTTATATTCTCTAATTACTTGAATCTTACATGGTTATCTAGTTGTTACCTTATGTTTTAGCTAAAGCATGGTTAGTTTAATGTTTTGCACCTTGGCATGGGATCTCCGCTCGACCGAGTGCTCTAGTTATTATATGTGACTAGAGTAGTAATCGGTAGTATAGACGTGGTGTTTAGACTATTAGTTACCTGAGGTTGCACCCAACCCCACGGATAGTTGTGGTAGCCCCGGGGGTGACAGCTCTGACCATGCCTTTGTATTCCACCACATTCAGGTTGGTGTTTCGTAGAGCTTCTGGCAGCCTTCTCCCAGTTACCCCTTCCCAGTCTCTTCGAGAACCGAAAAGGAACTGCTGCTCCAAAGTGCCATGGTGTGATCATTATGCTTGACCTTTGCTTTAGTTAATCCCTTTGGTTAGATCTATATTAGAACCACAGTAATGGAGAAGTATATAGGAACCTTGAACTCTTTCGATGACCTCCCAACTTTTCTTGTCTGCTCTTTATCTTTTTATGAAGTTCTCCGGTGTATCATTCATCTACCAATCATTTATGCTACCACTTACCCCCACTTTAATCTAGTCGGTATACTAAGTTAGTAGATACATGATCGTCAGTTATTAAACTCTTTACACATTGCTTCCCTGAGGATATAAATACGATACCCCAGAATACTCCTGGGTGAAAGCTACAACGGTATCCGCGCGCTTGCGGATTTGTCTGTATGTGTTACACATACCAACTGGCTTTCTGGTGTCGTTGTCGGGGATAGGGTTAAACTCTATTCTTGGTAGCGACGCTAAAAAATGCCAACATGTGGCATTAATCCAATTGTTATCTGCATATGGTATTCCTAACCGATATCATTATGATAATTTCAATTTGATATTCTTATATATTTTCTCCATGCATTATATAGATTAAACTCCTTTGTGCATTAATTTGCCATTTATGCATATACTTTGCCATACACCATATGTATGCATACTCTTAGGGCGAGTTTAGTTTATATAATGTGAGAGTCAAGTTTTGTGATCAATTTCACTCCACATAAAAAGGATCACAAAATTTGACCCTCTATTGTGCCATTATTGTCTTCCTTTTTGGTGTTTGATTCCAAAGGGGGAGAATTTGAAGGACCAAAAGCAAGCCCAAACTATATCTTTTTGGGAATGGTCGAAGAAAGGGAGGATGTGGTTTATGAAGTTAGGGGGAGACTTAAGTCCATATTACCACAAAGGGACTCTATGGCAAGAGGGCAAGATATGTTTTAATAAGTGTTGTTTCATTTTGGTATCTTTTAGCATCATATGATCTTGTCTTTGCATTGCATCCTAGCAAGCAGATTGCATTTTAGTTTATGTATCTTTTATTTGCTTGCTTTGGTTGTGTTGTCATCAATCGCCAAAAAGGGGTAGATTGTAAGGAAAATGGACCCTGGCCCATTTAACTTTGGATTTTAGTGTTTGATGATCAACATAACCATTTTGGACTAATGTGTTTGCAAGTGTTTGTTTTGTAGTCCAATAGGGTGCAAATGTGGCTTGGACGAAGGCAAAGTGATGATCCGATGATCAACACCTCAAGGAAGAAATTTGAAGTTCAGTAGAAGACTCTCAAGATCAAGCAAAGTCCAAGGCACCAGACTGGAACCAAGATGGGGAAAGAAATCACGAAGAATTGGAGCAAGTGGAACATCGCACGCTGGCTACGCAGGCGTCGGACGCACCGATGGCAAACCCTAGCTCGACTCAGCGCCAGCAGAAGCATCGAATGCACCGGTGCGAGCTCATCGGACGCAGCGGTTACACTGTGTGTGCTGCGCAGTGCACATCGGACGCACCGATGTACATCGGACGCTACAGGACTCGAGCATCTGATGCCTGTCCAGAAAGGTTCTAGAGAGGCTCTGAAGACATCAGATGCGTCAGGAGGTGAAGCATCGGACGCTGTCAGAGTCCGATGTGACTCAGTGCCAGGTCGACAACTAGCCGTTAAAGTGACATCGGACATGCATCTGATGCTCCCGACAGGAGCGTCCGATGCTACGCAGAAAAGTCCATCTTTGGTGTCCAACGGCTCTATTTGCTTGGGGCTCTATATATACCCCCATGGCCGGCCAAAACATTGAGGTTGGAGCTCAAGGAAGTATACCAAGTGCATAGACACATATTTAGTTGCTCTAGCCACCAAAGTGCTTAGTGATATACTAGGTTATTAGTGTAGGTGCTTTGCGAAGTGCTTAAGCTAGTTAGACCAGCGCTTTGTGCTTGCTCTAGGTGTTAGGCCTAGTGTTTACTGAGGTTTGCATACCTCTTACCTACCGGTGCTTGCGCACACTGTTGTTGTACATCGGAGGGGCTTGTAGTCTTGCGAGATCACACCAACCGCGTTTGTGGTGTGGCCGCCACTGTGTACCGAAGGGAATAAGGTCCCCGGCGGTTTGGCCGGAAGCTTGATAGTGAAGACGGTGGGGAGCGGTCTGGGAGAGGCTTTGCCACGAGTGGCTTAACCGAAGACCCACTTGCTCGTGGGGAAGACCCAGAGCTATCCACGGAGTTACCCGACCGGGAGCTTGGCCCTTGCGAGGGATTCCTTGTGAGGGGCTTCAACAAAGACTAGGGGAAGCTTGCGCGCTTCTCGATACCTCAGTAAAAATACCGGAGTCATCGACGGGAGTTTGCATCTCTACCTCGCTCTTTAGCTTCCACATTTACTTTGCTACCTTGGTTTTGTGCGTTACCTTTCCTAGCTTAGTTGATAGGCTAGTTGATAGGTTTGGAACCTAGGTTGCATAACTCTTTTGCGGTAGAGATAGCAACACACCTAGCAAAACCTTAGTTACACATTAGATAGCAAAACCTAAGTTGCCTAATTCACCCCCCCCCCCTCTTAGGCGTCATGGTCCTTTCAGTACCGCAACACTCTCTCAAGAGCACGCCAGTGATCATCTCTAGGTTTGGACACAAACCTGCTCAGCTTGCTCACAGCATATGAGATGTCAGGCCTTGTTGCACTTGCAAGGTACATGAGCAAGTCAATGATCTGGGAGTATGTCAATTGATCCCTTGCAATTCTTCGATTTTTCCACAATAGCATGCTAGGGTCATAAGGTGTAGAAGCAGGGTTATAGTCACTATAACCAAAGCGACTTAACACCTTTTCCGCATAATGGGATTGTAAGAAAGTTACTCCACCATCACCTTCTCTAATTAGCTTGATGTTCAGAATGACATCAGCTTCTCCCAAATCTTTCATGTCAAAGTTGCTTGACAAAAGTTTCTTTACTTCCTCAATCACATTGAGATTTGATCCAAAGATCAGTATGTCATCAACATAAAAGCATAGCATAACAGCCTCACCCCCATCATACCGATAATACACACATGTGTCAGCTTCATTCACAACAAAGCCAATAGCAAGTAGAGTATTATCAAATTTTTCATGTCATTGCTTAGGTGCTTGTTTAAGGCCATACAAAGACTTTAACAACCTGCACACCTTGTTCTCTTGACCATCCGTAATGAACCCTTCTGGCTGATCCATATAGATCTCCTCATCCAACTCTCCATTTAGGAAAGCTATTTTAACATCCATCTAATGAATGATAAGACCATATGAGGCTACCACGGCAATCAATGTGTGAATTGTAGTCAAACGAGCAACTAGTGAATAGGTGTCAAAGAAATCTTCACCCTCCTTTTGGGTGTATCCTTTGGCCACAAGCCTTGCCTTGTACCTCTCAGCGGTACCATTAGGACTAAGCTTTTTCTTGAAGATCCATTTGCAACCTATAGGTTGACACCCATAAGGACGGTCAACGACCTCCCAAGTTCCATTAGACATAATAGATTCCATCTCACTCCTGACTGCTTCCTTCCACATGTCAGCATCAGGAGAGGAATATGCTTGTCTAATGGTGGTTGGTGTGTCTTCCACAAGGTACACGATATAGTCATCACCAAAGGATTTTGCAACCCTTTGTCTCTTACTCTTTCTAGTGACTATAGTGTCATCCTCCTCAGGGATGTGCAAATGAGTATCCTCAGCATGATCTATTTGTTCTAGCTCATGGGGAATTATAGTCTCATGACTTGTTTCACTTGATTCACTAGGTGTATTCTTCATTGGGAATTCATTCTCAAAAAATGTTGTGTCTCTTGATTCCATGATTGTATCAACATACACTTCAGGAACATCAGATTTTAGAATTAAGAACCTATATCCAACGCTGTGAAAAGCATAACCTAGGAAAATACAGTCAACAGTTTTACTTCCAAGTTTACGCTTCTTGTTGATTGGCATGTTCACCTTAGCCAAACAACCCCAAGTGCGTAAATATGGGAGATTTAATCTTCTCTTTTCTCATTCCTCGAATGGTGTGATCTCTTTTTTCTTTGTTGGAACCCTGTTCGGGACATGACACACTGTCAAAATCGCCTCACCCCACCATTCCTTGGATAATCCCTCTATACTCAACATGGCATTCACCAACTCTGTTAGAGTGCGGTTTTTCCTTTCAGCAATCTCATTGGATTGTGGTGAGTATAGCAGTGTCCTCTCATGAACAATGCCATGTTCCACACAGAACTCATCGAACGCATTAGAGAAATATTCTTCACCTCGATCGGACCTTAAGCGTTTTATTTTCCTCTCAAGTTGGTTCTCAACTTCAGCTTTATAGGCCTTAAAATAATTAAACGCTTCATCTTTTGTTTTTAAGAGATACACATAGCAGAACCTAGTGGAGTCATCTATAAAGGTGAGAAAGTATTTTTTACCGCCTTTAGTCAAAATTCCTTTCATCCCACATAGATCGGAATGCACAAGTTCTAAAGGTGCCAGGTTCCTCGCCTCAGCAACCTTGTGTGTCTTGCGGGGTTGTTTTGATTCAACACAAACATGACACTTAGACTTTTTGACCAAGTTAAATTTAGGAATTAAATTCAGATTTGCTAACCATATTAAACAACCAAAACTCGCATGACAGAAATGTGAATGCCATAAATCTGACTCATCAGAAATATTAACAGAATTCACCAGTCTATTACACACATCATACAACGATAAGCGGAACAAACCTCCGCAATCATATCCTTTACCAATAAACAAACCATGTTTCAACACAAGACATTTATTCGACTCAAGAACAACTTTGTAGCCATCTCGACAAAGCATAGACGCACTAACAACATTCTTCCTGATGGAGGGCACATGTTGCACGCTCTTTAATGGCACCGTCTTTCCCGAAGTAAACTTCAGAATGATTGTAGCAATACCAAGAACATGAGCATGCAACCCATTTCCCATCAACAAGACGCCAGACCTCCCGACCTGATAGGAGAAAAACAGAGATACATCAGCACACACATGTATATTTGCACCACTGTCCATCCACCACTCAGGTGAATTACAAACAGAAAGAGCGAATGGTAAAGAATTACCATACCTAGGTGTTTCGTCACCATTGTCAGTAGTCACAACATTTGTTGATTTATTGTCCTACTGGTATTTGCGATCAGGGCACTCACTTGCCCAATGATCCTCACTACCACAGACAAAGCATCCTCCCTTCTTCTTGTTATTGTTGTCCTTTTTCTTAAATTGTGTTGTCTGATTGGGCTTAGGAATGTTCTGTTGCTTATTCTAGTTTTTCTTCTTGTTATACTTGCGAAATTTGGAGTTTCTCTTCTGCACCACATTAGCAGTAGAGGTCTCAACACCTTTTCTATTGTCCTTTGCTCTCGCCCTCTCCTCAACATCAAGAGTGTCAATGAGCTCTTCCACTTTGAAGTCGTGTCTCTTATGTTTGAGGGAGGTAGCAAAGTCCTTCCATGATGGTAGCTTGGCAATAATACCGTCAGCCACAAACTTGTAAGGAAGCTCAAGTTTTTTTGCTAGTGCCTGAATCTCATGAACCTGTTCCACTATAGATCGGTTCTCAACCATCTTGTAGTCATACAATTGCTCCATAAGATACAACTCGCTACCAGCATCGGTAACTCCAAATTTTCCCACAAGTGCATCCCACAACTCTTTAACTGTGGGAAGTATGATGTAGCTTTTCTGAAATTTTGGATCAAGTGCGCTAATCACTGCTCATCGAAAGAGGTTGTCATCAGCCTTAAACTTAGCCTCATCCTTCGGAGACAAGTTAGCAGGCTTGCCCTCAGCGGCATGATAACATGACATAGCAGTTAGCCACAATTTCATTTTAGCACGCCATACCAAGAAGTTTTTACCATCAAAAGCATAAGGCTTTAAAACAATAGCAAAACCACTGACAGAAAAATGCCTATAATTAGGTTTTTGGATTGTTAGAAAGAAAGGCAATTTCTATGTCCTTTTAATTCCGTAAATTAACATGATGATGACAACATATAATATGATATTAATTATTGAGATGATGATTTTATTCATAAACATGATAAAGTCCAATATGTGATCATATAAAATATAAAACATGAATATTATAATAAATAACATGTGAACATGATTTATATATAATAAACAAGATGACAAGACACACCATATATCTGATAACAGAAACATACGTATAACAGCATGTGAAACAATATAACAGAACTACTGAAACACATATGCAGGGCATATAACTTTCTGTAGTAACAGTAATAGTAACACAACGACTTATGAAACAGTATAAGATAACTACTGAAGATCCAGAACCTTATCCAACTTCCATGTAGTAGGAGATGAAGTCCTCCGGGAAGAAGACACAGACGACGACGCCGGCTCCTTGTGCACTCGTGGGAAGAAGACGAGCAGCAGCGGAACGGCGACGACGTCGGTTCGGGCAGTCGCGTGGTCGCTCCCAAAAACCTAATTGTTGATCCCCCATGCAAGGTCCCGAACGGCAAGGGCTTCGGAGGCACCTGCCCTCTCGCTTCTTCATGCGCGCAGAGTTACGAGATGGAGATGTCGACGAGCAGCGGAATCGAGTTTCTGGAATGTATATGTTCTCGGGTTGGGGAAGCGAACTGGAGGAAGAAGAGAGGAGGCGCCTTTTCGGGTTGGGGAAGCGAAGAAGAAGAAGAAGAAGAAGAAGAAGAGAGGAGGCGCCTTTATCCTTGTACAGGAATAGGTGCAGCTGATTCTAAAAGGAACATGGAGAGACTGCGGAAGACGGAAAGCCAAGAGCCGAGCAAGCGAAGAGTTGTAACTCCCATAGTTAGTGGCCATTAAAAAATTAACACGCCTCGCCTCACCCCACTATATAAGTTCAGTCAACGTCCCTTTAACTTCCAATCCGGTACAAACATTAATTCCCACAATTACACACCATAGAGTTATTAATTTATTAAATATATTAATAGGGTTGGTCCATAGTAAATTTAACATGCAGCCCACCTTTTAAAATGAGGTTTAACCGCTGTGTAACTTTAAGCGACCAGGGCCTTGTTGTTTTTCTAGCAGTGAGAGGAAAATGTGGTTTGTGGTTACACACATTTAGCAAAGACCCAATGCAATTCGAGAATATGGGTCATGCATTTTGTACAAGAGGCACAAGTTTAAAAGCCTTAGCAAATTCGACAGGAACTTGGATGCAGTCGACCCCCTCTGGAGTTGCCGCGTGACTATATTATCTTTGCTAACCCTGGCTCTGATGAAGTCCACCAATCTACTCTGTTATTAAATTCTCTCTTTTTTTTTGCACATGTGACTTCACTGTGAAGTTTTTCACTTGTAAATAAACTGATTTATTATTATTTTATCTCCTACGCACCATAGTTGCAAAGGCTTTCAAAACCCATGTACTGGTGGCACTCAATCTTGTGCACTATCTTTGAGATTCCTACCCCACCTGCAGGAGGACGATGATTATTTATGTCACTATCCAGCTATATAGGGATTCTGGTCAATAATCTCAGCTAGTTTTAGATATGGTACCGAGAGAAATTGCGCTGACAAAGATCATGGACGCCAAGATGAAGATGATGAGTGAAGCACGGCCTAGCCGACTGATCAACTTCCTCACATAGTGCTGGCTGATGATGGCAGCAATGAACGCAATAGCGATGAAGTAAGCAGCTACAGACAAGGCAAACGGATTGAGTCCACAACCGGCTGTCACTGTAATAATCACAGAGGAAATGTGTGGAAGAAGAAGATTACCGTAAGGCACTGGAAACCTGTGCAAGAGGTAGTATTCAACAACTGACATGGAGGATGAGAACATCATCGCAAATGTCGCTGTAGCACTAGAAACCTATCATAGTTCCAGTTGTTAGGGATATATATGTTCCAACCTTAAAGCATGAGGTTTTTATAGTAGCCTTTAGAAATGTACTAAGATGTACCGAGAAATTACTCGAAATTTAGTTCTAACCCAAAGATAACAATCGTTGGTACCACAATTTATACAATGGTGCCTCAAGGATATATAGTAGGAAACCTCATAAAGCATAGCATGAGAATTTTTTATGAAATTCCATTCCAAACAAACCATATAGGCTGGAGCGTACCTGGGGAGGGATACCAAGCTCCAAGAACAACGGACCCATAATGAAGCCACCTCCAACACCTAGTAGACCCCCCACGAGCCCTGCAATGATACCAAACTGACAGTATACAAAGAGCTGGCAATATTTTAGGGCACTCTGTTGGCTTCCCCTCGATGATAACACCTTCTTCCCGGTCGCCAACCCATGTGCTTCATACATGGTCACTCCTACTGCCACTGGGATCTGCATCAAGCCAGCACAAAATAAAGATTTAATCTGTGATGCTTTCAAAGTTTTTTTTATCATACGAGGATGATTGCAAACCTGGAGAGAATTCAAGGCCCAGTATAGTGCGGAGCAGTAAGCACTGTACTTCTGCAAATATGGAAACAGAACACCATAGGCATTATTATTTGTGAAGAGGACAGAAACAATTAAAGAAAGAAGTTGGTTACAATTCATGAAAAATTATGTGAGATGCAACTGAATGTTATTTAGATGAGAGTCTGTAACATTGATCCTCACATTTGCAATCTGAAGCCCAAGGAATGCCAACCACACAAATGCAAGGAGACCGAACTCCTTCCAGTAAACATTCTTCAGAAGTGTTGGCTTCTGAAACGTTGGAACAATCATCTTGTTCAAAAATCTTATGGATATTGTTTGGAAGATGCAAGAGTTGAACTATTTGAAGTTTGCCTTCTCATGTAACGGATTTTTTGCGCCAACGGCGTCACCTGGTCCTCCTATAGGGATTGTTGTTGCATGCTCTGGTTCCTGATCTGAAACATTATATATATATATATATATATATATATATTAGGGAAACAATATAATTTAATCAAAAGGAAGAGCTTTTGCATTTGGTGAAGGTAAAGCCATCGTTTTTACATAATTGATCCACCCTTTGTGCGTCCTCCTGGAATCGAAGAGATGAAAGCATTCCAATTAGTATAACAGGACTACAGGAGGGATAAAAAGGAAAAAATGAAGAACACAATGGAATTGCACAAGAGTCACCCTTTTCTTTATGGTCTCTTTCTTCCATGCGTCAACACCCTTCAAGAAGGCCATTGTCGATGTGACTGCGATTCAATTTGCATTGGAGATGCAAACCCAGGTCAACCAGAGGGTCTCAAGGGCAATAATAATCAAATTAGACAAGAAGTTTTCAAGGTGCTCGGGGGGTAAAAAATAAATAAATACAAACCTAGAAAAAGTATTATGAGGAGAGCCGTGACCAGCCAGTCAGGGAAAACAACATTGAAAATTACACCGATGCTGATCCCAAGCATGAGCATAGGCTGGATGAGCATGGCGAGGTCGTAGTCGATCAGGGGTATGTCCAAACTCGGGTGCTTCAGCCTGAGATTGCAGTACACAGTGGACACAGATGCACCCATGATCATGCCTGTTAATGTTAATCACACAAATGAATGAATAGTGTATAGCATTCCATTGGGTTGATCACGTACTGATGATACATTTAAAAGAATAGAGGAGCTGAGGGACCCATCCAGCAGGCCGTTAGATTAGCTTAGATGCTCACACTCACACTTGGACATGGCAGCCGATGACTTGGGATCAAAGCCGATGATCAACGCTAGCATTGGCAGGAAGATGCCGCCTCCGCCGACGCCGCCAACACTCCCACACGCGGCGCCGAAGAAGCCGATTAGTGACCCCAGCACGATCCGCCACCCAAACTCCATTGGCTGTTTTTTTGTTTTGTAATTACAGAGAAAAGCCAAGAATTAAACATCCACAGAATCAAATGCAGTAGTAACGCAACGCACCACAGCATTATTGTTAGCGAAAACATTGCACTTGCAGGCAAATTTATTTATTCCATTGAACTACAATAATCCTGCTCGTCAAAATTAAAGCACGAGGCGATGTTAATTAATTGGCACTACCGGCCAGACGTGGTGGTACGAGTTGCCACCATCAGTCTTCCGCGTCGAATTACGCACGCCCATCCCCGTGTCGGCGCCGACGACAATGGCGCCCGCGCCCGCGCACGCGACGCCGAGCGCTGCGACGGCGTGCCGACGGCGCCACCTCCTCCCCATTTCCATCGTCGGCGAGGGGATGGAGAGATCGAGAGGCCGCCGGCTTCGTGGGATCGGGGATCCAGAATGCAGGAAATGGTTTGGTTGCTGCCAGTGCCAGATGCCACCGGCGGCGGCGATCGGCAAAACCCTAGTGGCGCCTCTCAGTCTCACTCTCCTGTGCCGTGTGGGCGTGACGAAAAGAGGTAGCCGATGACGGAGTTGTGGGGAGTTGCATTGTTGTTATTCGGATGACATTTGTATGTTTTTTATACTACGAAGAACTTTATTGGCACGTTGGAGGCTGGTGGAGCTAGCTGCTGCTTTCTCCGTATCCAGCCGAGCAGATCATAGCGGACGCTTCCCAGTTCCCACCTAAGGTCCTGTTCAGTCGGAGAAAAAATTTATATAGTAATATACTGATATTGTAGCATTTTTGTTATTATTTAATAAACTTTGTCCAAACGTGCACTAACAGCCTCAAAAGATTCATCTCGACATGAATAGACTAAAAGTACAATTAGTTATTTTTTTTTACCTACATTTAATGTTTCATGCATACGTCTAGAGATTTGATGTGACGAGAAATCTTAAAAAAAGTTGGAAAGTTTTTGGGGACGTGGCCTGAATCTGAGAGATCCGCTTTTGTATTGCGGAGCATCACAAGGGCAATAATAAAACAGTAAAGGCACGCATTCCACCAGATTGTTGGAATTTCGCCATCGATAGGTGTGTATATGGTGGGTTACAAAGCTGAGTCTGTGATAAAACTTTACAACATAGCACTAACAAATAAAAAGATCCATTATTATGCATCCTTGTGTTTCGTGAAATGTTAATATATATATATAACTTATAAAACTAGATAGAAAATCCAATCCAACAGGTACGGTACGGTGCGTGTCAACACAGCGCCACATGAATCATTGATCATATACTAATGTCCACTGTGGTGGCTGACGACTGTCATCACTTACCAGCAAGCCGCCCCTGCACTTTACCAATGTCAATTATGGTGATGGTGACAAGCAATTCAATATTATCCATTTCATGCAGTATAAATAGACAGAGAGTCAAAATTCACTTCAATTAAACACAACAAGAATGAACTCTAGTATTTCTAGTACTCCCTCTGTACATGAAAGAATCAATTCCTAGAATCCGTGTCAGTCAAACTTTTTAAGTTTTGACTAATTTTATAGAAAAGAATAATAACATCTATAATATAAAATGGACACATTATGAAAATATACTCTATAGTATATCTAATGATACAAATTTGAGATCATCAATCTTGATAGTTTTTTCTAAAAATTCAATCAAAGTTTAAAAAATTTGACTTAAGACAACTCTAGAAATCTATTTATTCGTGAACAGAGTACGTCAAATAACATGAGGACGCATCAGGTCTCACAAATACAGAGTTGACAAACCTAGCACATCGACCAAAAGATGAAGCAGATGACTGATGCCAACTTTTCATGTATACAGAACTGACAATTATGTTAATTTCTCGTCCAAATAGCTTATTTACTAAAAGTTTGTCTTAAAGAAAGAATTTGCATGTCTTGCATGTTCTCCAAAATTAGGATTTCTTGAGTTGATAGTACTACTGTGAAGGCCTCTTTTGCAGTAATTCTGCCAGCAAGCATGGTTACCTGGATCTACTGCACAGCACATGTATGTCAGTACTCAGTAGTGAACCAATTCTCATGTGTTTTAGATCATTAGGCTGAATGAGCCCTGTTACCATTTCTCCCATCATTGACAATTTTCAGCAGGTCTGAAAGTTACCGGTTGAACTAATTGGTTACCATCAGTATCTTACAACACAAATAACTGTCCAAGTTTCAGTATTGCTCTATGTTTGGATGTAGCATGGTGGTCTGAAACATTCATCAGTCACACGAGCCACCCAAATTCATTCATGTCACACGGAGAGACTACTAATTTGGGTTCAAGTTGCTAGAAATGCAAAACCTTTGAAGCTCCTCTACTAGTTACAGTAGAATTCTGGACAACCATCTGATAAGAAACTTTATCTTTCCCATCTCATTCAGTTCCATCATTTTTTGGTTCTCAGCATTCAGAAACACTATCAAGCTTAGAAAATTGTATGACTTTGACCAGAAACCTTACACAATTTCCATTGCCATATCTGGTGGCACAAAGGGAATTGGCAAATATGTCTGCGCATCATTTCAATCAAGTTCGCTTCTCATGGAACAATACATGCTTGAATTCACAAGCAATGCATTCCATGTTAATCCTATTTCGCCTTCTCATCATTTGAAACAGCAAATAATTTTCGGACACTTTGCCCTTCTATAGCAAACATTGTGACAACTGGATTCAAGATGCACATTAATTAATTTACTAAATTGCAGGAATTCTCTTGTAAGAAATAGAAATTCAGACATTTCTCCTTTTAACATTATAATTCCGTTAGTCTCTTTTTGGTCATGAAGATAACTTAGATGGTGTTTGGTTCACTCACTGATAACAGCATGGGAAATCGATTGGGGGGAGCAGTGGTGGGCGGTAACACAATGCCCCTCAGGAAGGAGAGGAATCACCGATGAACAGATCGGTATCTGATGACGCGATATTTGATTTGTCATGAACATAACCAAACACAAAAAAGTATCACTTTCCCATCCCCTAGATAATCAGATAACGCTACAGATGTCCGAACCAAACGCCTTGTTAGTTTATTTGACAAGAAAACAAAGTACTAGTTCATACATGATGCATTGCAACTGTTCACGAGGAAGTTTTAATTAAATTCTTTAGATCTTTCATCACAGGTGCCAGTTCAGTAGCTGTTTCATCATTCCATATCAATCACCAACCAGCCCTTGCCACATCAAAATCAAAAAGACACATAGCAGCCAAGAATCATCAGTAAGGAAGAAACTACTAGTAACTCTCGCCTGAGCATAAACATATGAGAAACTGTTGTCTGAGTTTAAACATCTGGGATAAAAAGTCTGAGCCTAAAACCACACTACATTAGTGCCAAGCAAACAACATGCAGCAGAAGATCTGACGCTCGCAGTTTCCTCTAATAATAAGAACAAAGCTAAATTGAAATTCACACCTTGGCCCAAGCTACAGCGAGAAGCTAGAATTCAGCGACCAGCAATTGAGCTCCTCAGTCGAAATCTAGCACCAAGATCGCCTTCTCTGCCGCCTCCTCGCCCTCTTCGTCGCCTTGCGGTTGCGGCCGTCTGGGTTCACTGACCCCTTCTCGGACCCCCTCGACACATCCATCTTCCTTCCCCAGCTTCTTCTCCCCGCGCCGTTCCCCGACCACCACGACTGTATCCACCTCTTCTGCGCGCCCACCGACCACCACCGCGTCCGCGTATCCGCCTCCGCGCCCTCCGCCGACGACCACGACTTCGTCGACGACGCCGTCGCCCGCGACGCCCCCGCCGCCGACAAGGGCGTCGGGGGCGGACCCGCGGTCGGGTCCGGCGTCATCCACGAAGCTTCCTTGGCCTGGTGCCGAGACGCGGCCCTCCTCGTCGTCGGAGTCTTCGGAGAAGGGCAGGCGGGCGAGGCGGGAGGAGACGGCCGCGGCGGCGAGGGAGAAGGCCTCGGCGATGGACTCCGGCGGGAGCGCGCAGTCCTCAAGCCCCGCATCCTCCAGCCACGGCGGCCTGATGGGCACGCCCCCGCCGACGGTGAGCTCGTCCTCGCCCGCCATTGGATTCGCCGGCCCCGCGCGCCGAGGCTTCGAGAACAGGAGCGGACCTACCGTAACAGCGAGGTGGAGCGTCCACCCTAGGCAGCCGCTGGCGCTAGTACCCCAACGACCCAGTGCTCAGGTCTGCGAGGCTGTGACGAACTGAAGGAGCGCTGTCCGAGCCGCAGCAGCCACGGACGGAGGTTGAAGAAGATGCCGATCTCTATTCATATAATTTTTTTGGGCTGCCTAATTGTTAAATTGTCCATTATCTGAACTTGGGCCTGGCCGGTTAGCTCTGTTGGGCACTGGCCCAAATCGAGAAAGCGCCAACCGGCCGACGCAGCAGAACAGACGCCCATTCTGTTTCCGAAACAAGTCCAATGGTGGTCATCTGATTTCCTTTGGTCTCCACTCCACCCTCCCCTCCTGATTGGCTGAAGATCAAATTTGGATCCTGGCTTTATTATCAGGGATTGGGCTCCAATCCTTGCTAGAGCGATTTTTTATTAATAAGACTTTTAAATAAGATATTTTCATATTAATACTGTTTGTTTTTTTAAAAAAAACTAACCCTGATGTGTTTTATTGGATCGAGTGTGCATGTAATTTAAAATGTCATAGAATCCTAACCTGTTTGTGTGGAATTTTACGTTCGAGATCTTTTTTATCTGGATTTTCGAAATCCCATGATAACCAAACTGTACCTAAGGGATTTGTTAAAATTTAGGAGATTGAATTTTGGTTTTTTCAGGCGATAGTTTTTATTAAAATTGTAGCTTTAGTTCATAGCAGTTTTTCAGATAAAATCTGCCATTTTTAGTTTTGAGAATAAAAACCATTTAAACGAAACCA
This sequence comes from Coix lacryma-jobi var. lacryma-jobi, assembly GCA_009763385.1. NCBI lineage: Eukaryota > Viridiplantae > Streptophyta > Magnoliopsida > Poales > Poaceae > Coix > Coix lacryma-jobi. Next base: position 64,559,534 of record CM019825.1, read on the forward strand.
TAAACCCACCAAAATTTGATTTTTGTTGATAGAAAGACAACTACAAAATTTATAATTTTTTCTATAGTCAAACAAAGACAAAATTTAATATATTATGATACAAAGATAAATAACAAATCACAAAATTAATAATTTACTTATACTAGTTGGTGATAAAAGAGTATTGTTTAACATTATTTTAAGATTCAAGCACCTAAAATATAGAAGATGTATAACTAAAAACTTAACCGGTAGAGATTCAGATCCTCGTAGAAATATTTTAGATTTAGATTCTCTTAGGGCGATGGCAAATGAGAATCACTAAACTGTTTGGTTGCGATTATAGTTTAATCCTCACAACAAACTCGTTTGTAGCGAAACAAGTCTCCCTGATCCGGACTACTACATCTGGCAAATCAAACAACCCATAAATAAGGGAGAATTAGGTGTATGGCCCTGGAAAAACTGCTCTTAGGTATATAGCCTTTTTTCTTTCGAATTTGGTTCTATGGCCTCAAAACAAAATTTATTAGCTCTATGGCCTTCCGTTAGTTTTGGGCAGCTTTAAGTCGGAGATAAAAAGACTATTTTACCCCTAGCGAAAAAATAAAATATTTTTCTCTATATATAGAAAAAGAAAAATTTGGTACATAATTGGCTCAATTACGAAAATTGAGCCAAACTATGTACCAAATTTTTATATATGCAGAGAAAATTGTTTTATTTTTTCGCTAGGGGTAAAATAGTCTTTTTATCCTTGACTTAACACCGTTAGCTGCCCAAAACGGACGGAAGGCCATAGAGCTAAATAAATTTTGTTTTGAGGCCATAGAACCAAATTCGAAAGAAAAAGGACCATTTACCCAAGAGCAGTTTTTTTCCAGGGCCATACACCTAATTCTCCCCATAAATAAACACAAGTTCATCCTTATATACATAGGCGGACCCCATAGAGCGAGGTCGGGCGGTCATCCTACCTCCCCTCTAGGCAAACCTCCTACTACCGTGCGACATCGAGCTCGAGAAGTCTATAACTCAGAGGTTGAAGATGACGGGAGCGGTAGATTGATACGGCGATACGGTCTACGGAAGAGATGAAGTGGGCTTCTTCAAGTCTTTGAGTAAGTGGAGTATTAAACTAGATGGGCTTCGTTAGTCACAATGCAGGTTGGCTTTCCCCTCACAGTCTCATGTGTCACCTATATCGAGCGGGGAGCGACCAAGCGTGAGGCCAACAGTAGGTGGACGAAAGAAGCAAGCAGCGTCGTCACATGTCTTTTTCTTTTTTTAATAAACGATAAAAATATTCAGCCTCTACAGGAATGTACACAGCTAATTATTACAAAATCATTCAACGCACGCAAGATAAAAAGTAAGCCAGAGTTTGAAACTAAAACATATGACCCTAGAGTAAAAGATAAAGATGCTTCCATCCTCTATTTGAAATCTCCAAAGCAATCACTTCTATCTTCTTGCTTATCAACGAGAGGGTGTCATTGGCTTGCTCGTCACGCTGCAGCTGAGCCCAGGAGCGTAGCCAATACGCTCCCCTGAAAATGACCTGCGAAATAAAGTTAAATTTCATTTTATTAAAAATAACATCATTCCGGCATCGCCAGATAGCCCAGCACATGGCAGCAACCCCAACCCAAATTAAATCTTTGATCTGTTTAGGCTGATAAATAAGTCAATTACCAAACATATGTCTGATAGATCTCGGTTGGGTCAGATTACTAACGTAAAAGATAATCCTCCAAATCATTTTGGCACAGGGGCAGTCTAGGAACAGGTGTTGGATAGTCTCATTCCTATTACAACAAACACATTGTTGGCTCTCTGTCCAGTTTTTCCTAGCAAGGTTGTCCTTGGTTAGGACGACCCCCCGCTGCAGGAACCACAAAAAGATTTTAATTTTTAGAGGAACTTTTATCTTACAGATCTTCCTACGAAGAAAAGGTGGTTGAGTATCTATAAGATGGACATACATAGAGCGTACTGAAAATAACCCAGATTTAGTTAAGCCTCATTTAAAGAAATCTGAACCTTCCATCAAGTGAACATTGGAGATCCGCGCTACCAAAATAAGCCACTCTATAAGTTTATTATCCACTAGAGCCCTTCTAAAAGAGATATTAAGAGGACTTGTGGCCATCACTTTTGATACAGTTGCATGTGGATCACGCACTATATTATATAAGGACGGATAAATAACTTTTAGAGGTTTGTCACCTACCCAGGTGTCATCCTAGAACCTCGTATTGGTCCCATCTTTGATATCGAAAGAACCTATAGTCAAAACCTCATCTTTGATACGCATGAGGCCCCTCAAAAAATGGAAGTTATTAGGTTTGGCTGTCACTTGAGTAAGTAAGGGTCTGTGAATATAAGTATTTATTCTTAAGCATCCACATATCTTTTTCTTGAAAGCATAGAAGAGAAGGCCTAACAATTCACTACTGCCAATGTTGGTTTGACCCTGAGTACTATAAGCACATAATTTCTTTTTCTTTGTTCTAATATGTTGTTGACACTAGTTATCTATCAAAATTAAAGGATAAATAAATATGAAAAGGGCATGAATTCAATCATCAATAAAGGTTTAGGGTTTTAATTGACAATATTCCACGAGTTTTGGTGAATTGTGATTCTGCAGGGACTAAATAGGAAAACCAGCACTGATTACTTCTCCTAGAAGGAAACCGACGGAAGATTACGGAACCGGCACATCAGGAATACTCCAGAAGGACCTAGAGGACACCAGAGGACACCAAGAGGCGAGACACCCCAAGAGGCCGCCAGGTGGGACCGACCGGTCCCACCCTAGGACCGGTCGGTCACCCCCTGGGCCCGATGGCCTCCGTCTTCTGGAAGCTTCCTCCACCGCATTTGAGGATCCATCTCAGCCCTACGTGAAGTCGGTTTGATCTAACGGCTGCGGTTGATCCCTCAGGGCTATATAAACAGCCCCCCAGGCGCTAGGGAAGATCAAGTCTCTCTTCAGAAAAGTCTACGCCTCATTCATAATCCCTAGAAGACTTCAAGAGCCAGCTTTCAAGTAGAAGACTAGTTACCCCTCTAGTTTAGGTTTAGAACCTAGTCTTATACTAGAACAAGAAGAGAGAGAGAGGAAGAGATCAAGAAGAAGCTCCGGCCTGTCAGATCAACTTCTTCATCTTGTACCTGTGGATTCAAGTTCATCTTCAACTTGCTTCAGCGATTGTTTCGGTAATCAACGTCTATATTTAAGTTTGAGCCATTGTTCTTGTTATTCTTAAGGTTTATGACTCTCTTTTGAATACTTTAATTCTAGTCATTCTAGAGTTAGCGTAGTTGGATAGTGTAAGCGTGGTGCTTAGACTTGATAGCTCATAAATGCCTCCTATAACGCCGGTAGTAGTGGTTGTTCGCAAGGGTGACTCTTATAGCTTTGTTGATTCTTCTATAGTCCACTTACCCGTGTGTAGGCTCGGTAGGATTATACATTTACACAAAAGACTCATACTCTGTTTGTGACCTTTTATGGCAACTTCTCCACTAAGAATAATATAAACATATCAGTCTTAAATTGGAATTAGACAACCTTAGTGATCCCTTCTATATTTCTAGATTCTCCGTCCTTGTTAGCTACTTAGGGGTTAGACTTTAAGGCTTAACACTATCCATTCCTTTGGGTTCGATATTAAAACTAGGTTACTCCGGTGAAGTGCTACATCGGTAGATTTTATCTGTGCGCTTGTGGATAAAGTAGAGTGTGCGTTAATTTATACCAACATATGTGTAGGCCAATAATTCTGGTTTAAGCATCATTTACTATAATCATTTTTTCGCCCACATGATACCAGTTAACCTTGTATACCAAAATATTATGAAGTTTGTGTCATTTCCAAATTGATTTGACTTTTAAATTGACATGTTTTGGACTATAATTTTCAAATCAAACATATATTATTGCACATTTTCTCTCTTAAAAGGTACTATTTTGATTCTTGTTTCCGTTCTATAAGCTTTTGCTTATGGTATGTATGCTATCTTTTTTAGCCAAAACTTTGTAGTCTAAATCCGCCCTACCTCCATTCTCGGGCTGGGTCCGCCACTACTTATGTACATTATAATAATATTATTCAGTTACATGTACTTCAGAGTACATGCATCATGCTGATTTGCTGTATCATTTGGACAACTAGGAATGAACCAAATAAGTCTTGCACAATGTAGAAGCTACTTCTTCAGAAAAGTAAGCTTGTGGGGCTAAGAGTTAAGGATGGGCTCTCTTTGCAGTTTAATCAATGGATACAAGCCTTAAAAATAATTTGAGTTTCTATTTTTTTTTTTGCTTTATTTTCTTTGTCTCCTTTTTTGTTTCGTGATCTCCCTTGTGTGGAGCTCATTTGTTTGTTGTATTTCTCTACTGTTGAGCTCTCAATATATTATTTGCTCAGGAGCTGCGGCCCCTCGAGTTTCTAAAAAAAAAAGAGTACATGCATCATATATTCATATAGGCCACGCGCGGCTCCAAAGGAATATGACAATTGTTGTAAAAAATAAAGGAAATTGACAAGGATTCCTACGTTAAGCATCGTCGGAATCGGAGTCGGACCGAAGGCTCCTGCCGGTGTCGCCCTCGCGCGCAACTCCGATCTGGGGTCGGCCACGAGCAGCTGCCCGCCAAAATCAGCTGAGCCCGCCGACCTTGCATCGCCTCACCCTCACGCGCTCTCTATAAATCCCCAGCACACCGGCCCATTGCGTCCTCCCAAACTCAATCCCATCTCGCACGTATTTTGCAGGAGCCCTCCCGTAGTCGGTGGCCCCCTTGCTTCTTGCATCGCTGCGTTCGATCGATGGCTTGCTCGGTCATCCCGATGATGCCTCACGAGATATTCCACCGGGCAGTTAGTGCCGCTTCGCCGCCGCACCAGAGGACGAGGGCCTCCGTGCCTGCGGCGGTTCCAGCGCCGGCGCCAGAGGAGGAGCTGCGGCTGTCGGACCTCTGTTGGACGGGCGACCTCGGTAGGGGCGGCTTCGCCAGAGTCTGCAAGGCACGCCACCGCCGCACCGGCGCGGTCTTCGCGCTCAAGTTGTCGCTGCACCCGGACCCGCTCGTCGCGGAGGAGGAGGCCAAGGTGCTCGACCGCGCCGCGGGGGCGCCGCACGTCGTCGACTTCCACGCCCTGCTCCGCAGGCCCGGCGGCAAGGCCGCGTTCGTGCTCGAGTACATGGACGCTGGATCCCTCGGCGATCTCCTGCGGCGGCGCGGGCGGCTGGGAATCCCGGAGGCCGCCGTCGCCGAGGTGGCCGCGCACTGCGTCGTGGGGCTGGCCCAGCTGCACTCCCGCGGCGTCGCGCACCTGGACGTGAAACCCGACAACCTCCTCGCCAACGCCCGCGGGGAGATCAAGATCAGCGACTTCAACCTCTCCCGGATCCTCTACGGCGCCTCCGGCGAGCGCCTCCTGGTCCCCATCTCCGCCGGCACTAAGTTCTACTTCAGCCCCGAGCGGTTCGCGCACAAAGCCCACGCCGGGCCGCACGGCGCCATGGCGGCCGATGTCTGGGGCCTCGGCGTCACCGTCCTGGAGCTCTTCTTGGGCCGAAGACCCATTCTGCGCGGAGTGGAGAGAGCGTATGCTGAGGAGCTAAAGCAGGCCATCTGCGACGGGGAGCCTCCGTCCGTGCCGGAGGATGCACAGGCGTCGGCAGAGCTGCGCGGGTTCGTGGCGGCGTGCCTGCACAAGGAGCCGACGCGGCGCGCCACGGTGGGACAACTCCTGTCACACCCGTTCGTTGCTCGCCGCGACATGGACGCGTCAAGGCGCGCGTTGCGGGAGATCGTCGTCGACACTCTGTAGTGTAGCCTGTAGCAGGAGCATACGTAGGTCAAGGAAAAGCAGCTGACGGATGCTGGCTGATCTGTGTAACGTGATATTATGGATGTCAACTTTCTCTCATCCCAGATTTGACTGTTGTTTACAGCTCAGAGATTAATGCATTATTTCACAACTTGGATGCAATTTTTTGTCAGCAATGGATTTTGATGCATACTTATTCTGTGTCCTTATGGTTTCTTGATCGACTTGTCACATTGCTAGATAGTGGCGGAGCCGGTTGAAGAAATGAGGTTGGACGGACCGCTATATACATATACAAAACTTTATTGAAATCAAGCCACTAATTTATAAGAATTTTTTATTAATAACACTTGTTAATAAGATATTTTAATTTTAACAGTGTTTTTTTTAAAATACTAACCCTTCTGTCACGTCAAACAGCAAGCGCGACAAACACCTTAGCCGCATCATGTATGGCGGATGACCAAGTAGGCTCCATGTGCCAGTGGGTCACGCCATCGTCCGCGGCTCGGCTGACACTTTTGTCGCGCCAGGCGGCATGACACGGCTATCGTATCGGCTTTGTAGAGCCAGGCGGGTTGGCGCGACAAAGTGTTGACACTAAATTAGGTCACACACTTGATAAGGAGCTAGATCGCTCGATGTAGGACTAAGTCGACTTTTAGGTCGGCCGACGTCTAGGATTTGTCCGCATCCAGACCTTGTGCCTCCAGCGATGAGCGCGATACGCAAGACACATTGTCGGAGGAGCCTCGCTGGGAGCGCTATACGCAAGACACGCCGCGCGAGGTCTCTTGAGACCCGAAACCCTACACCCCCGGGAGGGACCTCATCGCGGTGTGTAGCAGCTATGGGTTGCCCTAGCTGACCTGACCGCTCTAGGGCGTCATCGTCGTCGATCAGCCGCCCATGCAACACCGACGAAGAACGGGGAGAAGTGGAGAGAAAGAGAGGTGGTAGATGTGTTTTTGTCGATTATATAGATGGGAACTCAATCGACCATATACCCCTTATTTTATATGAGGTAGGGGTGGTCTTATCTCGTTAGAAAAACAATGTGGTACTTTTATTATGTAGCTTTATATGGAGTTTTCCTTTAAATTAGGCCTAAGCTGGTATGTGCCCAATTTGGGTGTCAACATATTCCCCTTGTTTTTAGGTGAATGAGGCATGAACCTGAAAACATAATTCAAAACCAAATAACAATGATACTCATCTGATCGGCTATCCAGTGGCTAAGGGCGATGCGTGCATCGACCATTTTTGTTCTAAGGGCGATATACATATCAGCTATTGTTTGAGAGCACTTAGACTTCTTGCCAAACACATGGAAAGTACTTTTTCAAATACCTCCCGTTTATTGTCTTGAGAGACCTTCACCTTGCAATGTCTCCTTGCAATGTCTCCATCATATGCATTACCAAATATCACTTTGATCACTTTATAAGGGCCTTCCTAACTTGGTGACCACTTGCCAAACTTATTTCTCTTTGATCCAAGTGGAAGTATAGTTTTCCACACTAATTCTCCCACTTGGAATGATTTGCTTTTACTTTCTTATTGTATGCTTTAGCAACCCAGGCCTTGTCTTTCTCTATCTCATTGTGAGCTTTTAATCTTTTATCAGTCACCTCGTTGATGTTATCTGTGACACCCTAGTGTCCAGCACTGCATTAGGAACTACATTTAGCTACTAAAATGCATAAGCAATGCATTGCATCATTTCATGTGCATGAAGGTGCTTTTTGTCTTTGGTTTATTTATTTGGATTTGATTCTATTGGACTAAATGGTTTAAGTGGATTTCTGACTTGGCAAATAATTTTATAAAGTAGAGAATAATGAATCTAATACTTTTTATATTGACACCTTGATCTAGTTTAAAATAGTTTAGCAAATAAAAATGAGGTAAACAAAAGGATTTATGTCTCAAAAATTGACTTTATTTATATGAAGGTTGTAAAAATGATTTTCAGAAAAAGTGTCTTATATGAAAGTTGTAGAGAAAAATATTTTGAGCAACTTTTATGTTTGGGTCAAAGCCTAGTTTGGAGTTTTTGAAACTGTTTTTGAATGGTCAATGTTTGAAAAGTTTCTGGAAAAAGAAAAAGGGTTTTTCTTTTCCCCGGCGCCACCTTTCCGGCCCATCTGGCCTTTCGGCCCGCTCGCGCCCGCGCCGGCCCAGCAGCGCTCGCCCGCGCCGTACGCCGGCACCCGCGCCACGTGGCCGCCGTCCTCTGCCGGAGATCCCCGCCAGCCTCTCCCCGCACGATCTTCCTCCACCCAAGCACGCAAGCAATCTTGCTTGCCCACTCCCCGCTCGCCGCACCCACGCCACCGCCTGTGCTCGCCTCGCCCGCCGCGCCGTCGTGGCCCCAGCCACGACCGCCGACCAAGCCGAGCCCCGAACAAACCCCGAGCACCTCCTCCGCTCACCCCTCACTCACCCACACACACACTCGCCACCCCGTTCGCTCCCGCTCTCTTCCCTGCTCTCTCGTGAACGCTCGCGACGAACACCGAGCGCTCGCCGAGATAGCCCTTGCAACCCCTCGCCGTTCCGACCCCTCCCGTTCACCACCGTCCAATCCGCCTTGCACCAAGCTCCGCCTTCGCCTTGCACACGCAGTGCGCGCGAAGGGAGCGCCGGTCGAGCTCCACCACGCCGGCGCCACCACTTCCCCCTTTCGGTCCCCATTGCCGCCGAACGAGTGCAAGTGTCCGTTCTTCGCCAACCGAGCCTCCGCCGAGCCCCTTCTTCCCCGTCAAGCCTCATCACGCCAAGGCAAGGTGAGAACACCCCTCTTCTAGGTCTCTACCGACCCCCACCTCTCTCTCTCACCCGGCCGAGCGCCATTAGCGCCGCCGTGGCCCGCGCACGTGACCAAGCTCCACCGGAGCTTCTCTGGCCGAACCAACCCACTTAATAGCTCTCTTAGGGTCTTAGGGTTCACTGATGCTCCCCACTCCATCGATTGCACCGGCGACCGCCGGGAACGGCGAAGCCATGCATCGTCGCCGTCGCCGCCCGCCATAGCTCGCTGCCGACGAGCTACGACCATGCGCTAGCCCAACCATCACCACCACTCGGTCCGCCTCGCCAAGGCGAACACACCGAACCTGGTCGCACCGCCGGCGACCTCACCGCCGGCGAGAGCCGTGCGGTCAACTCCTTCCCCTGCTTTGCTCTCTCTGACCGATGGGCCCCCGTTGACCACGGGCCCCACGCGTCAGTCACCCCGCGGTCTATGGGCCGAGTCCACGATGCCGAGCCGGGAAAAGTTAAATGATTTTTCCTTTTTGTTTTATTTTCCAGGAAAGCTTGTGATTTTTGTGTAGCACGATTTAAAAGTCCAAATGAGATGCTTTCAGTTTTGTTAGCTTGATCATGAGTAGATCTATCATGAAAAAATATGAAAGTATTTTTGGTGAAAGTTTATTTTACTGTTTTTATTTAATCCAGTTTATGTGCTTTTGTTGGGATAAATGGATTTATATGTTTTCTGGTTGAGTTCATTTATGGAAAAATTTGTATAGGCTTATTATCATGTTAAGTACCTGTGAAAAATGTATGAGGCACTGTTTATGTAGAAAAAGTGTCTGTTAGGGTTTAAAGTCCTTTTTGGCTGTTTTCTTGGAATAAATGTTAAGGTATTTTATATGTAAAAATAAAATATGGGAAAATTTGTGTAGTCTTGGTATGTTCTGCTTTAGCTGAGAAAAATGCTAAGCGTAGGTTGTTGTATGGAAAAATATGAAGTTGTTGTACAAGTGTGTTTTTCTATGGTTTTCTTAGGAAATTCTTATAGAAAATAATATAATGATTCTATTCATGGAACTTTCTTGATAAATATGAAATGTGGAGTAGAATCTGGGAAAAATATGAAAATGAGTATAACACACTTTTCCAGTAGGGTTGTAGTTCAAATGGTTTATTTTGGAATAAACTTGTTTATTTTGTGTAGGTTGATATGTTCATTCTTTGGCGGTGAGTCTTCTACAGTAGAGTGGTTATGAATAGGTGAAGCTAGGAAAAATATGAAATCTGTTGTTTGACACTTTTCATATGAAGAGTTAGTTCAAAGCACCTTTTGAGCAGTTTATTTCATCTTTTTATAGCTGCTGATCTGTATTTTATTTCTTACTGAAAATTTTTCAGTGAAGTCCAGTTGGTGTTAGTTGCTTTCTAGAATTTTTGTGGAATTTTCTGAGTTCAGAATAATGTAATTACAGTTCAAACCTGAGTTTCTTTGAATTAATAAATAAGAAATAGTTGAAATAATGATTTTGTTTTACGAGATAAAGAAGTGTTTCCTTCAATGTCAAAAGTGGTTCAACAAGTTGGATTTGTTGGTTTGCAAGAAATATTTACAGTCATGCCACCATATCTCGCACCCCGCATTAATTATTGGGAGAATTATTTATTTGGCCCTAAAAAAACTCTAGTTACTTATGTGGCCCTTTTTCTTTTGAAGTTGTTTATATGGCCTCAAAACGAAACTTTGTTACTTGTTTGGCCTTCCATTAGATTTGAGGGCATAACGGTGTTAAGTATTGGGTAAAAAGACCATTTTGCCCCTGCACCTAAAAAAATAAAAAAGTGTATAAAACAGTATATATATATATTATAAACAGTATATATGCATACTGTTTATATACATACTGTTTTTATATATACTGTTTATATATATTGTTCATATATATATTATTTATATATATCCTGGTTTTTTTATTTTTTTAGGCGCAGGGGCAAAATGGTCTTTTTACCCAATACTTAACACCGTTATGCCCTCAAATCTAATGGAAGGCCAAATAAGTAACAAAGTTTCGTTTTGAGGCCATATACACAACTTCAAAACAAAAAGGGCCACATAAGGAACCAGAGTTTTTTTTAGGGTCAAATAAATAATTCTCCCTTAATTATTTAATTCGCGCATGCAATAGGATCGACAGTCAAGAGCCCAGTCAGGAACCAGAAGCGAGCGCCGAGCAGGAGATCTCGGAGCTACCCCAAGCCGAGGAGGTCGACCCCGCGCAGGAAGCTAACTTACCTGAGTGCCCCGCTCACGAGGCCTCAGTCTTCTCTCAAGGCAAGCCCCGAAGCATTCTAAGTCTCTTATCTTTTATAATTAATGTACTTGAGTATTTTATATTGTGATGCATTAGGTATAGGAGTTGATTGAATCCTACTTGCTGCATTACCATTCCTTGATTATTGGTTATTACCTGCCTTGTTATCCTGTTACTTATTTATATGTAGAATTGCTTAGTCTGCTAAATAAAAGTAGTAGTTAAGAAAAGTAGTAGTTAAGAGTGTTTCCGTAATACCCCTGATGGGTATTTACCGGATTACGGTTGACTATATTTGCTATCGTGGAAAAAGAACCTGTGTAGTAATGAAATACGGTCAACTAGAAGGCAAAGCACAAGTTTGGAAACTTGGGGCAGTCCGTCCGTTGGATCGTGTAGGTTTGTATCGATGATGGCCCTCGTTCATTTTTGAACGCGCCCTTTTACTTAGGGATATGTCGGTGCTGTAATCATCGACCCCAAAGCCGGGTAGAAGTTGTTCGGGCCGGTCTCAACCCGTGTCGCACCCTCTAGTATGGAAACATGATCTACCTCGGAATGGCCATCGTATAGTTCTAATTAGGTGGTCCGTGCTTGAACCGCGACGATTACCACCACGAACAAGCATCGAGCGGTTACCCAATGCATGGACCCGACGGGGAAAGTGTGGGTTGGTATTAAAGGTCTTTCACCAGCTGGTTTGGAATTCGATTCGAGTCGCCGTCTCCCCCGGTTAGTGGGAAACTATGGCGAGCTTCACCACGATACAACTCCATGTGATGTTTTTAAAGGTTCAACTAAAATGTGGATAAGTCAACTGGATATGGTTATATTATTGCTTGTTAGACTCAAGTGTGTGTAATAGTTCAGGTGCAAACCTAGATTGAGAGGTAGGTCTAAAAATGACAGCTCATCAATATCATTAAGTAACCCTTCTCTTAATTTTGAGCTTTTCACAACTAAAGATCCCAGCTCCACCAAAAAGCCTTGCATATCCTTGGTGTCTTTTATTTTCAGTTGGACGGGTAAGTCTAGCTGAGTACATTCCCGTACTCAGGGTTTATCCCGTTGTTGCAGATGGCCAGGTGTACTATGGCTATTGTAAGCACTGCCTCTACCCGGTGGAGGGTGATGAGGAGTAGGCCCAGGGCAGGGTCGTCAAGAAGCTTCTCCTTCTCTTTTGCCGGACTGAGACTCCTAGTGGCACACTATCTGAAAAAGGAGGAGTGAGTTGTGTTGGGTTAAGTTATCAAACATTGTTTATTTGGACCACATGTGTGGTGGTCGTGTTTCAAAACTTGTTTAAGCTTCCACACTTTTAAATTCGGTATTGTAATAACTCTTTATTTCCGCACTCTGATGTTTAAATTCGGTTTCGTTTCACAGTGTTGTCTCCTTGCGAATGTAATACTTGAACGATGCGATCCTGTTTGTTGTACGATGTTTGAAATCCTTCGAGATTTCCGGAATACCGGGGTTGTATGGGTTCAAGTACGAGTCGATGTCAGACGGATTTGACTAAGACGGTACTTGAACTCTTATAATCAGGACGGTTCCGCGACAACTGGTATCAGAGCATGGTTCAAGTTATTGCATCCAAAAGGGGCTATTTTCGAACTGAAACGGGTATTTCAAAACTATTTTCAATTACTAAGTGTGCCCAGTCTCGTCCTTAAGCCCTACATTAGGATTCAGGTGGCTTAACTGCTAACAGGGTTCAGGGTTTTGCTTCATGTTGGATCTTTATTTGCTGGTCCATTCTCGAGGGAAAAGAGGATGCATCGATCGCGAAAACATGCATAAAATGATTTTGTAAGATATGAGAGCATGACCGTCCAACCGTCGGTCTAGGTGAGAGTTCTTATACCAAGTATGTGCAAGCTCCACGCAAACACATACGAGGGTATCAATGTTTTGGGTATGTTTTCTGGATTGTTGCATGGTGTTTAGTGTTGGCTTCTATGTATTCGTGCATAAGGGCCAATACTCCGATATTTTTACCATTGGGATTTGCTTCGGGCTGAAATGAATCTTCTGCAGGTACACTAACTACGTGATCGAGTAGAACGAGTAGATCACGCATGAGAGATCGTTCTTGCCACCGACTAGAACGTTAGGACTTACGAGTCACTATTAGTGAGTGAGAACGTAAGTACGATCATGCATCATGTTTATATTCTTGCATTTACATTACCTCCCCTTAAGTAAAAGTTGTCTCTTTTTCTATAAAATTTGCCAACATTAATATCCGTCTCACGAGAGTTCGAAACCCTTTTGTTTCTATAGATGACCCGGACTAAGCTGACTGCTCGCAAGGCCACCGGAGGCAGAGGAGTTCCGCGACACCGCTTGGCCACCAAGCTGACCAGGAAGACGTTCTTGTCATACTTCGGGTTGCCGACCATCCTTTGGAGGATTTTGCAGGCCGTGGGCTATGAGGAGGGACAGGAGCCCAGGTACTCGTGGCAGAAGGAGATCTATGGGCAGGATTCGTTGGTCATGGTGCAGATCAAGGTCAAGGCCTTGCCTGCCAAGCCCCACTGGTCAGGATGGACATAAATCACCAGAGGCAGTTGTGCCAAGGATGGAGCTAACAGGGCAGCATATCTAGTGCTGAAGGACATCATCACTCGTTTTCCCGCCGACCTTGCTAGTGCGATGGCAGGAGTGTTCCCTCGCGGAACACCTTTTCCATTGCGCTGGAGGCAGACTTTGGAGTCAGTCTTGACCGGGAGTCCCGAGGAGAGGTTCTACTGCGAGACGTCTGCGATGAGCGCCACCGGAGCTTTGGTGGGTGTGTGTGAGAGTCTGGGCATTTTACCCTACCCTAAATATCATTTTACCCTAACTGACTTTATGCTCATTTTACCCTAACCCCTTAATGTGCGTTTTACCCTACGCAGTTTGTACCCATTTTACCCTACCTCCTTAATGTGCGTTTTACCCTATCCCTAAACGCCATTTTACCCTACCTCCTTAATGTGCATTTTACCCTACCCTAAATATCATTTTACCCTAACTGACTTTATGCTCATTTTACCCTAACCCCTTAATGTGCGTTTTACCCTACTCAGTTGGTACCCATTTTACCCTACCTCCTTAATGTGCGTTTTACCCTATCCCTAAACGCCATTTTACCCTACCTCCTTAATGTGCATCCCTACCCAGTTTATGCCTATTTTACCCTACCCTAAATATCATTTTACCCTAACTGACTTTATGCTCATTTTACCCTAACCCCTTAATGTGCGTTTTACCCTACCCGCTTCATGTGACTTTTACCCTACCTCCTTAATGTGCCTTTTACCCTATCCCTAAACGCCATTTTACCCTACCTACATTAAGGGTGTAGGGTAAAATGGGCATAAACGGGTAGGGTAAAATACACATTAAGGGGGTAGGGTAAAATGGGCACTAATGTGTAGGGTAAAATAGGCATTAAGGGGGTAGGGTAAAATGTGCATTTAGGGGTAGGGTAAACCGGCACTAAGGTGGCATTTAGGGGTAGGGTAAAATGGGCATTTAGGTGTAAAGTCGCTATACTTGCATCAATTAATAGGCAGAAGTACACATTAACTCGTGAGAACGGAGTAACCTCGGTGGTCGCAGAAGTGCGGACCGAAGGGACTACATACAAGGCCACTCGGACATGGTTCAAAAGTTGGCAGCTAGTTCCGTCCTACACGATATGAAGGTTACAAATAGAATGTAGTATCTTGCAAATGGTATCAGCAGCACCTTCATAGCTCTACTTTTGTATAGATTTCATGCTTTAGAGAGAAAGCATCGAATTAGTAAGGTACAGGTGTGCAGGTGCCTAAGAATGCTACGGGCTTCCCTACTTTTGCTGCCTCTACGGGTTTCCTTATAGATTGGATCCTCTTTTTCTTATTTGACTAGGACTCTTTTCCTTAATATATTATTCTATTTTATCTATTTCCTATTTGACTCGGTGACCGATGGCAGGCGGCGGCGCGCCTGCCCCTGCCTCCTGGCGCGCGCGGCCCCTCCTCTGGGTCGGCCGTGCCCGGCCTTGGGCCTGGTGGCGCAGGGGGGCCGGCCCCTATCCCTACGCCCATGACATCTCTCCCCCCTTTCTTCAGGCGGTGCGTCCTCGCACCGCTGTCCTGTTTCTGCTGGAGTTGCTGTCGGTGGTGCTAAGGTGGAGACGTCGGCAAGCTGGATGTCGAGGTAGCCCATGACGTCGTTGTAGTCTCCATTGGTCAACTCGGAGGCGGAGAATATGAATCGATATCTGCACTGGCCAATGTTGCCGTAGATGTGGTAGTTTGATTCGATGAAGTTCCATGGAGAGCTATACGATTGGCGTGCTGACTGGAGATCAATGTCGGGCACCACTCCTGCAAAATGTGATCCTGACTGAACATGTTGTTTACAGGTTATATTGCATCCGACTCAAGCAAGAGTCCTTACTGTCCGGGAGAACGCTAGGTTACAGGGTTCCCTGATTACTACCGATTGTTTGGTCCGATCAAGGAGAAGTAAGTTCCTGTTTTTAGTTTGCCTTACCTGATCATTTTTGAAAGTCAGCTCTGCTCTGGGCCTGTTCTGCTGCCTGTTACAACACTGTTGGACAGCCATTGCATAATAGTTTACTCTTAGAAGCAGGATCATGCTGCATTATAATCCTTGCCTCTGAACATGTGTGATTTCTCTGATGGCTATAGGTATATTCAAGTCGGCAATGCAGTAGCTGTCCCTGTTGCCCGGGCACTGGGCTACTGTCTAGGGCAGGCCTACCTGGGTGAATCTAAGGGGAGTCGCGCTCTGTACAAGCTACCTCCAAGTTTCACCGCTTTGGGTCAAACCGCGGTGCAGGCGAGGGCCACTTCTGTTGATGCTCCTGCAGGGGAGGTGGTTCAGCAGGAAAAGGATCAGAGCTGAGCTGAGCAGGCCAACACAGCAGGATCAATTCTTTATGGTTGGGTTCGATTCGGGCCCATCCAATGACATGTTTACGACCATGCTGATTCTTATGATTTGTGATAAATGTAAGCAACGTGCACTCGAGCTCTGAGTGCCGGTTGTACTGTGGGTTGAGATTTCAAAACATTCATTCATCAGGTCGCCTATTTGTGGCTGATGTTTCTTGTGCCATTTCAGTTTAGCAATCTGCTGAGAGGCTTTGTCATGTATGTATGTATGTATGTGTATTGTATCATTCATTCTTGTTAAATGCAAGTAAGAAAATATCTGATCATTGTTCAACATGAACAATTTTTCATCATTTGGAGTTCAGTAGGCACTGAAGTAAGTCTCTGAATGCTTTGACTGTAGTCTTTACCTTTTATTTTCAGTCAAGTGTAGGTAAGGCAACTTAGCACCTGTTATTTATCCTCTCATTTTGCTAGTGTTGTGGGAAAAGATTGCCTCATGGTTTACAAGACAGTTTGATTCTTCGATCCACTTTGCTTGTTTGGCCGCAAGATTTTGCATGTCTAGTATGGTGACTGGTAAACTATCTCATGCTTGGTGTTTTATGCATACTGCCTCCGCGTTAAATATGATGCAATTCTAAGTATAAATGGCACTTGCCTAGCTTTTTGAATCAAAGAGCTGAACAAGTCATAACAAAATAACAACATTTGTTTATGTTTGGATCAAAGGCACTTGCCTAACTTTTCAAACAAGGCACTTGTTGAAACACGGAAAAGATTAATCTTTTTTTGTTTATGTTTGGATCAAAGGCACTTGCCTAGCTTTTCAAAAAGCAGAATATATTTTTAGTTGGTCTCATATCAGCTTACATCGAACAAACAAAAAACATAGCCAAAGGATTGCCAAGGTTGGATATGCTCTACGAAAGCCAGATGGGAGTTCTGAATGCTTAGTTTGATTCGATGAAGTTCCATGGAGAGCTATACGATTGGCGTGCTGACTGGAGATCAATGTCGGGCACCACTCCTGCAAAATGTAGGGTCTGCAAAGGCCGTGGAGGTCGGGGAAGCGAATACACCTGTCCTGTGTTGATCTCGCCCCGAATGCGGCGACAGATTGTTGCTGGAGTCGTTGTCGGAATCGTTGTCGTGAGGTGATGCAGCGTCCCATAGAGGAGATCTCCATCATAATTTTGGTGGGGGAAAATCTCGAGCTGGCCAACTGTCAAATTCCATGGAATGTGGACGTTGGCGATGGAGAGGAACTGTGCTATACAGTCCGTGATGCATACGGACATACCATTTTCTAAGAACAGTATGTATTTGTCAAAGTACACGCATATACTAAGTATGAATGCGTACGTGTCCTTCTAAAAACTCGTATGAGAATATACTTACTCTAAAAGCAGTGCACGGATATACTACTTTATGGTTCAATTCGTTAGGGTTTAGGGTTTAGCGCCGCCGCATATTACTACTACTGGCAGTGCTAGTGCGAAAGTTAACTACGGGCAGTGCTAGTGCGAAAGGCAGTGAAAACACAAATTAGGGTAAAACAGTGTAAACACAACTTAGGGAAAAAAGTGTAAACACAACTTAGGGAAAAACTATATTAGGGGAAAATAGTGTAAACGCTAGGGTAAAACGCTGTAAACACAAATTAGGGTAACACCAAATTAGCATAAAACAGTGTAAACCAAATTAGCGTAAAACAATGTAAACCAAATTAGGGTAAAACAGAAAGTATCAAATCACTCAACTAGAGAGTGCAAACAAGTGCTTACACATTAAGAGCACTAGAGAGTTCATTACACCAACATATTATGGAGAGTGCATACAAGTGCTAACACATTAAGAGCACTAGAAAGTTCATTACAACAACAAGGGAGTTCTGAATAGCTCAAGAAGACCTGGAACATCACTGCAACCCTGGACAGCAAGACATCACTGAAGCCCTGGAGGTGTATTTCCGTTGCTTATCCAAGCATCGAGGGCTTGTTTCCTTTGCTCAAAGGTTTTCATAGCAAGAAAGCCAGTAAGAACATGAGCATGCATCAGTGCTTTTGTGCAATTAAAATAATCCATATCCTTGACATCATGTTCAAGAAGATACGCAAGTGAAGTGTTTAGGTCTTTGGGTTTCGTGAATTTCTTTCTCTTCTTTTCTGGCCGCGCCACACTCGCTGAACCACTCTCTCCACATGCACTTCTGCCTCCACTACCACTGAATAATGAATTGAATGTGGCTGCATGACCAGAGAGAGGGGCGCCCGAGGCTGTACGCTGGGATGCAAAGTTTCAATACAAGTTAAAAAACGAACAGCTGGAAACAATAAAAGCTTCTGCTAACACAAGCCAAAATAAGCATACATGCAGCTGCCTCCCAATAAATTATATGAGCGGAAACAAATGCATATATATTTCTAATCAGCAAGAACTATATATATACACAGTAAGATATAGCAAGGTAGATCAACTCAATAGATGGAGCACAAACTGAATACAAGGAGAGGGGCAAAGAAACGAACAGCTGGAAACAATAAAAGCTTTTGCTAACACAAGCCAAAATAAGCATACATGCAGCTGCCTCCCAATAAATTATATGAGCTGGAAACAAATGCATATATATTTCTAATCAGCAAGAACTATATATATATATATATATATATATATATATATAGTAAGATATAGCAAGGTAGCAAAATAAGCATACATGCAGCTGCCTCCCAATAAATTATATGAGCTGGAAACAAATGCATATATATTTCTAATCAGCAAGAACTATATATATATATATATATATATATATATATATATATATATATATATATATATATATATATATATATATATATATACAGTAAGATATAGCAAGGTAGATCAACTCAAGAGATGGAGCACAAACTGAATACAAGGAGAGGGGCAAAGAACAAGCAGGAGCACACATACCATGTCTACACCTGGGCCTTCTTCAGTCCATTTATTCCATTTATCTTTATACTGCCTCATTTTTGATTTAACCTTCTCAGGAGTCAAAGGAACATATTCGGGATCTCCCAAAAAATGTGCATTCATCTTCTGTACAAGTGCCTGATAGAAGTGCTGTTTGTTGGCACGATAACTGCTAACCACTGAAAGTTCCCGAGCAAACTCCAGCAGTTTATGTTCTTCTAGTGCACTCCAACAATGTTTTTCACCCATTTTTTCTGCACTCTATATATCAAAACCAGTCAACAATTTGTTAGGGTTCAACAGTTTGTTAGCAGAAAATAACAGTAAAGTTGAAAAAAAAGGAACAAACCCTCACCTGAGTGGGTCCAGTGGCAGAAGAGAATGTGCTGCTGCTCAGACTCCCTTGCGGAAAGGACAGCTACAGCCATGAAGAAAGGGGCTTAAATGAACAGGGAGACAAAGATACATATGCTAGTAGCATCTATAGTGAAAGGAGATATAGCGTTAAGGATGTATCAGGTGCCGCACAACCTGATCGTCCTTCTAACAGACTCGCTGGTGGCTTGGAAGAAAGGAGATACATATGCTAGTAGCATCTATAGTGAAAGGACTTGTAATCTGTAGCGTTAGGACTTGTGTTGCCGCCACAACCTGATCGTCCTTCTCACTCACTCGCTGGTGGCTTGGAAGAAAGGTGAGAGAGCTTAGTGGACCACCACAGACAACCAACAGAATAGGCTACTCATCAAGCATCAGGTAGATCACATTCAGATAACCACAAAAATGTCGTCCCCTGGACAGGGGAAAAAAAGACTTAACAACACATTCACAGTTTAAGCAAGCATGATAAAATGATCAGTAGAATTAAAGGTGACTCCAATTCTATAAACTATGAGGTAGACAAAAATGTGACTGCACAATAAACTATGACGTTCATTCACAATAAAAAAAAATCAGAAACAACCTCATCCAATTCCATATCAGACTTGTATCAATTGCAATAGATAACTAGAACACTCACTCAAACATTCAGTTCAGATAAATGAAACGCCCTAGGTCTAAGATAACTGAAGTCTGAACTACATTCAGATAAGGCAAAATTGGCCCTGGGACACCGTTAAAATGCGGCTTTGACTGTAGGCCACTAAAAAAGAGTGTCTTTGCCAAAAGACAACACAAATAAGTGCTAATATGCTGTAGGACACTATATCCATATTATATTTGATTTTAACAAAAAACTATTAAAATTGACAAATATATCCTAGCCCTTCATATGCCTACTCGTTCATCGGCTGTAGTGGACAAGAACAGAGGAACCATGCTCTCCCAGCAGCGCTAATCTTCCCCACTACCAGTGTTCATGCCGGCACCTGCGATTGGGACAGCGACAGCCGGGCATCGCAGCGGCAAGCAAGCACGCACATGGCTGCCAAGGACGAGAGAAGCAAGCACGCACATGGCCCCCGTTCTGTTAAATGAAACATTCAGACAAGTGACTATCATCATCCCAAGCTGCCAAACGTTGAAGCGAAGGAGAAATCGAATCAATGCCGACTGAATCTGACCAAGCAATAGAGAAGGGTGAAGGGGGAGTGGAAAGCCACTATCGGAGGATGGAACTGTCGCCGCATTGTACTCGAGAGCACCGGAGATGGGGCGGGCTGCCGCCGCCGCAAATCCCAAACAAAAAATACGTCGCACCGACGGCGGCGGCGGCAAGCACAGAATAGAATGTATACTCGGAAAGATTGAAAACAAACCTGCTCATCCCTGGATTTGGAAGCGACCCTGACGCTGCGGCGAACTGAGCCCTTTTCCCTCTGCTTCCTCACCTGCTCACCCCTGGATTTGGAAGCGAGCCTAACGCTGCGGCGAACCGAGCCCTTTTCCCTCTGCTTCCTCTTCATTTGCTGCGAGTAGGTAATACTAGTATATATGTACAATATAACTCCGGCGAGTAGCAGCAATGGTGATTTGACGGGCATCGGGAGCCGCGACGGCGGTGAGAGGCTGACTCCGCCGGCGGGTGGTTGCCGTCCCATTAATGGGAGACTCCTACACTGCGAGGGGTTCAGGTAGGGGTAGACGGGGCTGGGCGATTTGACGGGCCTGAGCTGACCACACTCGGCCACTGCGGATAAAAGGGAGTACCACTGCGGCGGCCAGCCCAGTTGCCTGGAGCCCTGGATTCCCGCTCAACACCCTCGTGAATGCGCGTGGCAGAGAAGGCGTGTGGCACGGTTTTTCTTTTTCTTTTTCATTTTTGACTGGAGAGAGCGAGCGGCGGGTCACGGGTGGTTTACACGTCCGCCTCTGATCCCTGCGCCTATAGCCCATCGATAGAAGCGTCTGCAGCCTTTGCTTTCCCTAAAAAAATATAATTTTTATTTTTATATATTTTACTATTTTTATGTGATCATAATTTAATTTAAAAAGCTATAATTTTTTTATAAAACTAGTAAACAAGTACGTGTTTAAATATTTATATTTAATTTAAAAAGCTATAATTTTTTTATAAAACTAGTAAACAAGTACGTGTTTAAATATTTATATTTACAATAAAAATATACATGAGTTTTTCTAATAACATATTAAATACTCCATTCGTTTTAAATTTTAGTTCGTTTATTCACTCATATTTTCATTTGGCTTTGCAGGATCCTCTTAAATATAAGAGGCTAGTTAGAGAGCAGGTGGAGGAGTATCCCGTGTCGGTATGAGTTCTTGTGGATCGTGTCTTTTGACAGTGTTATTAATGATTATGCGTAGACGAAGTGCCATGCGACTATAGTGGTAAATTTGATCGTTGTGTAAAAATAAACATGGTGTGTGTGATGTGTGCCGTGTTTATGAATGCACAACTATTTGAACTTCTGTTTATATGTGTCTATCCGTTTCCAATTCTAACTGCCGATTCTCTTTCTTTTCTTATCTAACAACCATTTGTCAAAGTAACACCCGTTTGTCAGTCTAACATCCATTTTAAATGTAACGTCTTCTTTTCTTATCTAACACCCATTTATCAAAGTAACACCCGTTTGCCAGTGTAACATCCATTTTGGATGTAACTTCTTTTTTGTTCTAACACCTATTTCTCAAAGTAACGCCCGTTTCTCAGACTAACATCCATATTGTATGTAACGTCTTCTTTTTTGTTCTAACACCCATTTATCAAAGTAACACCCCCGTTTCTCAGTCTAACATCTATTTTGGATGTAACGTCTTCTTTTTTGTTCTATCACCCATTTGTTAAAGTAACGCCCGTTTCTCAGACTAACATCCATTTTGGATGTGACGTTGGGTAAAAAAAAGGTAATTGGCTAAGTACCCGCTCTTCTTTTTTTGTTCTAACACCCATTTATAGATTCTCTTAAACTTGGTCTAACTATTATTTTGATAACACATGTTTGAAACGAATACCACTATTTTATTTGGTTTCAATCAGATGACGTAGTTACTTTAATATTTATGCAGTCAGGATAATTGCCTATGATCTTTTCTGCCTTAGAGGGAAGCAAACGCGTCCCTGCGAAACAAAGTGACCCACCCCATAAAACCAGCTAGATACGCCGTAAATCTATCATGTAAACCCCGTAAAACCTCTTTCTGCGCCCCGTAAACCTATCTTGTGAGACCCGTAAACCCTCCCTGCGCACCCTAATGATCCGCAACATTCCAAATGATTTTACGTGAGGCTGTCATATTTCTTTCTCTTGGTCGTCGCCTTGTAGTACTCTTGGTTTTGCGCCGTCAAGCCCGTGTTTTAATCTTGATTCGTTTCGATGCAGGAGGATGAGGCTGCTTCATCGAGAACAAGAAGATCGCGCCGGGCGGGGTGAGGTCGGGATATGACTTCCTCTACCTGCCGATCGATTTCAGGGAGCCATTTTACCCTTGCGTACTACTGGATCTTCTTGTCTCGTAAAGCGCAATCTGTGACATCGTTGGTTGCATTTGAGCACGACTCTCGCTAACAAGGGCTACACGTTCGAGGTGTGGAGGGTTCACATTACACAAACAGATGTTTCTTCATTTTGATAACTGCGCCATCACATTGATACCGCACCGTCTAAGTAGTATGTGTTAAAAAATATAAAAATATCAAACTAATTTTGTTCTCACCTCATAGTATGTGTTAAAAATAAAAATTATGGCCCAGCCCATACTAAATGTGGCCCAACCTATACTAAGTGTACAGTTCCCTCTTCGGTTCGTGTTCCGATCCGTCGCTTCGTCTCCTGTTCCACTCCGTCGCTTCCGTGTCTTCTTCGTCTCCTGTTCCACTCCGTCGCTTCCGTGTCTTCTTCGTCTCCTGTTCCACTCCGTCGCCGCCGTGTCTTCTTCGTCGCCTGCTGCTCTCCGTCGCCGCCGTGTCTTCTTCGTCGCCTGCGCTCCGTGCCTAACTCAAGGTTCGTTACACAACGCTCCCCTGCTTGCATCTGGATTTGCTAGTTTCGTGTTATCTGGGATCCCGTGTTATCTCTTCTTCGAGTTCCTTCCTTCCTCCCCTGCCTCCCCTCGGCAAAGCCCGCCCGCCCTCTCTCCCGGCCGCGACGCGACGCGACTCGCCGCGCGCCCATATCGCTCGCGCCCAGCCCAACTGGAGGCGGCAGCGGTGGCGACCACACGAGGGCCTTAGCGCCGTCGATGAGATTGCGCCGTCCAGCGCCATGCAGACCACACCGCCACACCCGCGAGACCCTAGACCGGGCTTCTGCCACACCGGGTCCTCGTCGACGATGAGCACCCCGCCTCCCCCGGCTGCGGCGGGCTTGGGCTTCTTCCTCGTCGACGCGGAGGCGGACGAAGGCGGCGGCTGCCTCGCTGCCATGCCTGACTAGCCCCTCCTGGCGATGCGGCGCCGGATCCTGAATCAGCTGAGACCTGAGAGCTGACGGCGGTAGCCTGCCCGCCAGCTCCGCCCAGTTGCAATCCTACTTGTGAGTTGAAATCTTATTACTCCTTGGATTACTGCCGGTGTGCATTAGTGTAGCGAGTAGCGACTATCTGGGAATTGCTAACCATGACACTGATTTGCTTAAATATAAGCATTTTTAGCACTAATAAAGTGTTTCCTCCTAAAGCATTTATAGAATTGCTATCCATGACACTGATTTGCTTAAGCATTTTAGCATTAAAATGTTTGCTCCTAAAACATTTGCCACTTATAGTTTGTTGGGAACACACTTGCCCAACCTCCGCACTTGTGCAGGGGCAGGAGCGAAGGTGGCCAAGCGTCGGATGCAATAGCGAAGGTGAAACGGAAATGGAAAGTGCTCGAATTCCCAAAAGGTCGTCCCTTACACTGTTCACCCCCTTGGTATTTATAGGGAATGCCAAGGGGCACGGGCCAAATTACAAAAGGGTACAGCAAAGATTCCTCGCCTCCGCGCAGGGAGGAAGGGCAAAAGCGTACATACACAGCTGAAGCAGAAAACCTAATCGGTCACACCCCAGCGCGCCGCCACCTGGCCCTTGTTCGCCTTCGGGGAGTGGCGCGGCGGGCTTGACCTTCGGCTGTGCTCGCCGGGCCTTCGGCTCCGCCTGCTTCTGGGGCAGCGCATGCTTGCCGTTTGCCTGGACCTTCGCTCCGGGCGAAGGTGGTGTCGTAAGTCAGCGAAGGTTTCCTGCAGTGCGACATCCGCCTGCTTCTGGGGCAGCGCATGCTTGCCGCTTGCCTGGACCTTCGCTCCGAGCGAAGGTGGTGTCGTAAGTCAGCGAAGGTTTCCTGCAGTGCGACATCCGCCTTGGATCTGCACGGAAAGCACAACAAAGCAACGAGGGTTGACCCCGCATCCGGGGGTTAGGGTAACGGCCTCCAATAGGAGAGGGACCTCGCAAGGACACCAGGCGTTGCGCGAGGGTTGATTTCGAGCGCCGGGTCGGGCGGCGCTGCTGCCGAGGGTCCTTTCCCCCAACAGTAGCCCCTCGTTGTCTTGGATCTAAAAAACCATGTTTAGGCCCAAGCAGCGCCTTTTAATGGGGACAAAAACGGGGCCCTCGGCAGCGACGCCCGCGGCTGCTTTGGGCTGGGCCGTTGTGGTGTTGGTTTACACTATTGAAGCCTGTTTCGTTTTTTGCGCCGCGTTCTTTGGTTGCCGTGCCGACTTCGTTGGGTGAGGGGCTTGTCTCCCCGGCCTATAAATGGCACGAGTAGGTGGGTAGTTTTGATTGTGCCCTTTTGTTGCTATAGCCATCCTGTTGTTGCCATTTGCTTGTAGCGAAGGTTTGTTTGAGCTTGTCTGCGAGGGTTGAGACAGGCGTTCGTTGTTCGGTAGTGTTAGTAGTTGAAGAGATGGCTAGGTTGAAGCAAACTGCTCGTGCTGTTTCCCCCACTGCCGCGGATGAGGGGATTACCTTCGAGTTTGGTTTGAGCCGGGTTTGTGCAAGTGAGATTGCATCTTACGTGCGGTGGGGCTGGATTGAGGAAGGCAAGGCGAGGGCCAGCAGTGGGGAGACCGTGCCGAAGCCGGATGCGGAGGAGGTTGTGGTGTTTGAAGAGTTCTTTTCGGCTGGCCTTCGCTTCCCAGCTGACTCCTTCGTGACTTCGGTCCTGCGGAGGTTCAACCTGCGGTTTCATCAGCTTACGCCTTCTTGCTTCACAAAGATGTCGGTCTATGTCTGGGCCTGCAGGTCTCAGGGGGTCGTCCCTCATGTCGAGGGTTTTGTTCGCACTCATCGCGTTCACATGCAGCCTCGCAAGATTACGGACAGCGAGGGCAGGACCAGCCTTGGACAATTTGCGGTGTACACTTTTTGCCATCGCGCCGGCGCGGAGCTGCCGGTGCAGGCGCAGAAAAACAAGTGGAGCAGCGGGTGGCAGGAGTCCTGGTTTTATTACAAACTCAGTGACAACTCCGAGCTTTGCGGCGAGCTTCCGGTGCTTGGAGATGTGGGCGCCGAAGCCAAGATGAGCATCGAGGCCCATGTTGCTGTGGATTGCCTGAGGGTCATTGCGCGCTCTCAGTGCGCGCGTGATTTGGTGGAGGAATATTGCTGCGCCAAGATTTGGCCTCTTGGCCGAAGGCAGACTTGGTTCGTTGTGGAGAATGACCCAAGGTACGAAGGTAGGGGCTTGAAGAAGCCTAGTTTGGATCTGGAGAAGGTCTGGGAAAGAACTCTTAAGAAATTTCCGAGGCGCGAGGATGGGAACGAAGCTGTTTTCAAACGAGTTCAGCAGTGGACGGACGAGCTCGTGGGGAAGCTTTCCCCATTGGAAGTGAAGGCTATCCATAGCTTGATGGGCGGCGAAGGTCGCGTGAACAGAATGTTTGACATTCTTGGCGTTCGGTACGCCGACTGGCCGGTTCCTTCGAGCGATGACGCGCCGAAGAAGAGGAAGCGCAAGGCTTCGGGAGGAACGGAGATCGTTTCTTGGCCGAAGAGAGGCCGTGGTCGAGGCCGCGGGGAAGCTGGTGGCCGAGCGAAGGTGCTTGCGACAAAGGGCACTGCGGGCTCGGTTGCTGCGGGCACTTCTTTGGCCGCGGCCCGGAGCGGCCGGGGTGCCAGTTCAGTCGGGGGACGCATGCCTCGCGTTGGAGGGATCGGTGCTTTGGTCCAAACTTCGGGCGACGAGGATGAATCTGATGATGATGAGGTGGAGAAGAAAGCAAAGGAGGGGGAGACGGGAGAGGGCTCGTCTGATGAAGGTAGCGAGGGTTCTACTGAAGGGCATGACACGGATGAGGAGGTGTCGATTGGAGGCGGAGCCTCGCCGGTTGTTGGTGCGATGGTTACCCAGGGCGCAGATGAGCTTACACGAGATATTGAGCCAGGTAGCCATCGACGAGGTGCGGTTCCCAGCTTCGCGGGCTCACACCTTTGGGTGGAGGGGTCAGAGTTTGATGGGGAACTTGACTCTGCGCGGTCCCGGGGAAAAAGACCGTTTGGCGAGGCTAGCCGGTCGAGCCTCCCGGAATATGCCAAGAAGCTTGGGGTTTCTGATCCGGCCACTGCGCTGTTCACCAGTCCGGACCTTCGGGATTGCCACTTGCAGTGTAGCCCGGAGGAAAGGCGTTTTTTGGGCCGAATCTTCGGCCGCATTTGTGTGCCGGAGGCGGAGGTTCTTCTTGCAGATCAAGCGGTTGGCGACACCTTCGATGACGTTGACGTCAAGTTGGCGGAGCTGATGCTCTTGAACCGCTCGGCGAGGCGGAAGGTTAGCTCCGACATGGAGTTTATGAGGAACCATATGACTGAACTTGAGAAAGAGAACAGCAAACTGGCGCGGAGCCTAGAGAGCAAAGAAAATGAAATGAGAATTGCTTCGGAAAAGGCCGCGAAGGCTCGAGAGGAGGCGATTGAGCTGGCGAAGCGTAATGCTGATCTGATTGCCGCGGGCAAGGAGAAAGACAAAGCTTTGGCCGAGGCCGAGGGTCGGCTAGTTGCTTTGAAGGAATCTTGGCGAAGGAGCATGGAGAACGTCAAGCACAAACTTGATTGTTGTCTGACCGAGGCTGGGGGCTCAGCCGGAGAGCCATTGCCTGCGGCTGACGCAGAGGCCTTCGAGGGCTGGCTGGGCAACGAGCTTGATGTGTTTAGCTCGCTGGTTTCCAACGCAGCTGATTTTGGTGGCTACGCCGGGGCCTTGGCAATGGCGAGCACGCTTCGACTGGCGGATTGTGATCATCTTCGCAAGGTCAAAAGGCCGAGCCATGTGTTTCCGACGGTTGAAGAGGTTCGCCAGATGAAGGTTGATGATGCAGAAGTCCGGAACTGTGCGATGCGTTTGCTTCGCAAGTTTTGGATCTCCGGAGGTGGCCGGGCTCTCGCCTTCGAAGAAGCTGCCGAGGCTACGCGCCAGGTTCGCACCTTTTTTTTTTTTAGGGGTTGTTTGTTGATTTTGGTGAGGTTTGTCTTTTGTTTTGCTTGTAGGCTCGACGAGATGCAATGCCCTCGCCGCCTGCGGAAGATGCAGCGAGGGGTTTCCCCGAAGCCGCCCCTGAGCCAAGCTTTGCGGGGGTTACGCTCGCCGAGATCGAGGCGTTGACCGGGAGCGGGCCGATCGTGGAAGGAGATGCTGCGAAGGAAAACACGGCGGAGGAGGCGTCAGCTGGGACCTCGACTGCCACTGCTGGCGAGGGTGTGGACATCGATCGAGGGGAAGCTGGGCAGGTGTGATGCCTGGGTTTGTTGGGGCGGGAGAGGTATTTTTGTAAGTACTATGGCTGTTTGTAAGGACTTGGCGAGGCTGAGACATCTCGTATATTTGTGCAACATGCAGGTTCCTGACGGAACCGTGCTAGACGTATTCGACGTGACCCCGCTGATGTTGAACTACCAAGATGTTTTTATAACTGGTGAATCGTGGGCTCGCGCTAGATTTAAATATCCTTCGCTTTCCTTTGAACGTTTTTGGTGGTCGAAGGTGCGGAGATATGATTTAAAGAATAGTAGGTCGAGTCGATTTTGGCGCGAGACAGACTATACAGATCGCCAAGCCGACCGTTATTTGTTTGGGTCTTCGTCGACCTCGCAAGCTGGCGGTGATGATGATATTGACGAGAACACAGCTTTGGAATATTTGTTCGGTCGAAGGGAGCTTGAAGTTGGTTCGGATGGGGCGCTTGTGATCCCGAAGGAGGAACCTTCGGAAGTTGAGACGAGGCATAGATACATGTATAGGGCGAGGGTTTTGCCCGGGGAGCTGCCAATTGTCCCAGCAGCTCCTTTGTTGTGGGGACCCCTGGTTCCGGTGGAGGGGGGGTTTGAGATGGAGGCCGAAGGTTTGGATGATTTGGAGTTAATTGAGGAGAGCGATGGTCCCTTGTAAAGATTTTTTATTTTGGGATATGTTCGTTGTTGTAACATTGTTTTGTAACGGTATGAGGAAGAAACGAATGGGTTGTGTGCCACATTTGCTGTGCTGTTTTGACGTTTCTTTTGTTGTTTTAACGGCGACGCCCTGGTTGATTTTGGGCGAGGCTCGCGCACTTAGTTGTGTAAGCTTGTTTTGAAAAAACAGCGACGCCCCCTTTTTCTTTTAGCGAGGCTCGCGCACTTAGTTGAGTAAGCTTGTTTTGAAAAAACAGCGACGCCCCCTTTTTCTTTTAGCGAGGCTCGCGCACTTGGTTGTGTAAGCTTGTTTTGTAAAAACAGCGACGCCCCCTTTTTCTTTTAGCGAGGCTCGCGCACTTAGTTGTGTAAGCTTGTTTTGAAAAAACAGCGACGCCCCCTTTTTCTTTTAGCGAGGCTCGCGCACTTGGTTGTGTAAGCTTGTTTTGAAAAAACAGCGACGCCCCCTTTTTCTTTTAGCGAGGCTCGCGCACTTAGTTGTGTAAGCTTGTTTTGAAAAAACAGCGACGCCCCCTTTTTCTTTTAGCGCGTTGACGTGGCCCCGCGCCGAGGCCTGGCTTGGAGAGCTCGGGCGAGACGGAGGAGGTGGGCCCGCCCGAGGCCTGGCTTGGAGGGCTCGGGCGAGACGGAGAAAGTGGGCCCGCCCGAGGCCTGGCTTGGAGGGCTCGGGCGAGACGGAGAAAGTGGGCCCGTCCGCCGAGGCCTGGCTTGGAGGGCTCGGGCGAGATGAAGAAAGTGGGCCCGCCCGAGGCCTGGCTTGGAGGGCTCGGGCGAGACGGAGAAAGTGGGCCCGCCCGAGGCCTGGCTTGGAGGGCTCGGGCGAGACGGAGAAAGTGGGCCCGTCCGCCGAGGCCTGGCTTGGAGGGCTCGGGCGAGACGGAGAAAGTGGGCCCGTCCGCCGAGGCCTGGCTTGGAGGGCTCGGGCGAGACGGAGAAAGTGGGCCCGCCCGAGGCCTGGCTTGGAGGGCTCGGGCGAGACGGAGAAAGTGGGCCCGTCCGCCGAGGCCTAGCTTGCTTGTGCGAGAATGCTTGACTTTTTGGACTTCGCGCCTCCCCTTTTTAGGCGGAGGTAAGTTTTCTTCTTGCGAGCCCCTGTCGTTTGTGCCAGGGTGCTCGACTTTCCTCCCCTTATCTTGGGCGGAGGTGGCGTTGCTTTTGCGAGCCCCTGTCGTTTGTGCCAGGGTGCTCGACTTTCCTCCCCTTATCTTAGGTGGAGGTGGAGTTGCTTTTGCGAGCCCCTGTCGTTTGTGCCAGGGTGCTCGACTTTCCTCCCCTTATCTTAGGTGGAGGTGGAGTTGCTTTTGCGAGCCCCTGTCGTTTGTGCCAGGGTGCTCGACTTTCCTCCCCTTATCTTAGGCGGAGGTGGAGTTGCTTTTGCGAGCCCCTGTCGTTTGTGCCAGGGTGCTCGACTTTCCTCCCCTTATCTTAGGCGGAGGTGGAGTTGCTTTTGCGAGCCCCTGTCGTTTGTGCCAGGGTGCTCGACTTTCCTCCCCTTATCTTAGGCGGAGGTGGAGTTGCTTTTGCGAGCCCCTGTCGTTTGTGCCAGGGTGCTCGACTTTCCTCCCCTTATCTTAGGCGGAGGTGGAGTTGCTTTTGCGAGCCCCTGTCGTTTGTGCCAGGGTGCTCGACTTTCCTCCCCTTATCTTAGGCGGAGGTGGAGTTGCTTTTGCGAGCCCCTGTCGTTTGTGCCAGGGTGCTCGACTTTCCTCCCCTTATCTTAGGCGGAGGTGAAGTTTGCTTTGAAAAGAACAGGAATGTTTTTCAAGGCAATCTTAGCAGGTTTTCATCGAATGTAGCGCTCTTGAAAGAGATCCGCTTTTTCGATGCTTGGGAGTATAAAGCTGGAAATTTTGCTTTTTGGGGGTTCTAGCCTGTATTTATGCTTTGGATACTGCCTCGTTAAAAAACCTTACGCCCCTCCGTAAGGAAAAAGAGTGCAGCTCCTGTGTTTGTTAAGTACATGAGAGTGGATAAAATAGAAAAAGACAAAGATTACATAACGCGAGGGCTCGCTAAGGCTCCGCTATGGGTAGAATTTGCGAAGGTCGTCGATGTTCCAGGTGTGCGGTAGGATGTTACCTTCGCTGTCGGAGAGGTGGAAAGAGCCTGGGCGATTGCATTCTGCGATCAGGAACGGGCCTGTCCACTTGGGCTGGAACTTTCCGGCCATGCTGGCGTTTTGTTTCCGGATGAGGACGAGGTCACCCTTCTGCAGGTTCTTGATTCTGACCTTTTTATCTCTCCACTTCTTGGTCTCTTCCTGATATTTGCGAAGGTTGTGAACTGCGCTGCATCTTATTTCTTCTAGCAAGTCCTTGTCAGTTAGCATGGCTGGCTCATCAATTGCGAGGGTTGTTCTTGGTGAAACGTGTTTTAGCTCCTCTGGTAACACGGCTTCTTCGCCGAACAAAAGTTTGAAGGGTGTGAACTTGGTTGCTCTGCATTCGGAGGTATTGTGAGACCAGGTGACAGCGGTTAGCTCGTCTGCCCATTTGCCTTTGGGTCTGCCTTGCAATTTTTTGGATATGGATTGGAAGATTGTTGCGTTGGCTCTTTCCACTAGGCCGTTGGACTGCGGGTGTCGGACTGAGGCGAAGCATAGAATTGTTCCGATTTGTGTACAGAACTCTTTGAAGACCTCGCTGTCAAACTGTGTGCCGTTGTCGACGGTTAGATGTTGAGGGACTCCGAAGCGACAGACTATCTCCTGCCAGAAAAACTTTTTTACTGCGAGGGAGGTTATGGAGGACAGCGGTCTTGTTTCGGTCCATTTGGTGAAATATTCCACGGCTACCACCGCATATCGAAGGTTCCCCGGAGCCGTCGGGAGTGGTCCCACGAGATCCATTGCCCACCTTTGTAGAGGCCAGGTTGGGCATATGAGGGTTGTGGGAGCCCCTGGGGCGTTTTGGTTTTTTGCTGTCAGTTGGCAACCTTCGCATTTCTTGACGATGGTTTCAGCGTCTCTCAGCGCAGTTGGCCAGTAGAAACCTTGCCGGAAGGCCTTTCCTACCAGCGCCCTCGGGCCATTGTGTGAACCACATATACCTTCGTGGATGAGTTTGAGGATGTCGTTACCTTCGGACTGTGACACGCACTTGAGCCAAGGTGAGGTTACCGAAGCTTTGAACAAGGTGTTATCCACAATCTTGTACCCTCGCACTCTTTGCTTTAGTCTGTTCTCTTCTTCTTTGGAGCTGGGCTCGTGGAGTCCTTTGATGTAGGCCATGATAGGCGCTCTCCAATCCTCGCACTGGATTGTGTTGATAAGCTTGATGCTGATTTCGGAAACTTCGAAAGCTGACCGAGTGGAAACCTCGTAGAACACGTCCGGAGGGAGCTGTAGCTGCTGTGCGGCGGCTTTGGCTAAGCAATCTGCTTCGCTGTTTTCAGTCCTCGATATCGCTTTTACGGTTATGCCGAGGAAGAAGGATTCTAACCTTCGCACATACTGAAAATACTTTTGAAGCTCTGGGTCTTTTGCTTTGTAGTTTTTTTCAATGTGCCCCGCAATGACTTGAGAGTCTGTGTTGATGAGCGCCCTTCGGACTGATAACGATCGCAACCTTGAAAGTGCCAGGATCACAGCCTCATATTCAGCGCAGTTGTTTGTGCACTTGAAGTCCAGCCTTCGTGCGTATCTCAGCTTCGAGCCGGATGGCGAGATCAAGATGGCCGAGGCACCGGCTCCGGT
Organism: Coix lacryma-jobi var. lacryma-jobi; assembly: GCA_009763385.1. Taxonomy (NCBI): domain Eukaryota; kingdom Viridiplantae; phylum Streptophyta; class Magnoliopsida; order Poales; family Poaceae; genus Coix; species Coix lacryma-jobi. The sequence goes on from CM019825.1 coordinate 64,591,770, forward strand.
TGCGCCCCAGGCCCCGTCGACGTAAACGATCCAAAACTGGTCCTGCTGCAGCTCCCCGGGGCGAGGGTCGGGTGTCCATTCTGCTATGAAGTCAGCCAGCACCTGCGATTTGATCGTTGTTCGGCCAACGAAGGTTACAGCATAACTATTAAGCTCCACTGCCCATTTTGCTATTCTCCCCACTGCTTCGCTGTTTTGAAAATGTTCTCGAGGGGGTACGACGAAGGTACTTGGACCTCGTATGCCTGGAAATAGTGTTTGAGCTTTCTTGATGCCATGACGACTGCGTATGCTATTTTCTCAAGCTCCGAATAATTTCTCTTTGGGCCCTCGAGGGTTTCTGAAACATAATAGATTGGGGCTTGTCTGGTCTTGTCGTTTTCGCGGAGCTCCTTGATGAGAACCGCGCTTGCAGCGTGAGGCGAGGCTGCGACGTAAAGTAACAATAAATCTCCCTTGCTTGGGCTGGTTAATGCAGTCAAGCTGGTCAGATACTTTTTTAAATCCTCGAAGGCCTTTTGTTGGTGGGGGCCCCAATTGAATGGAGCGTTGCTTCTGAGTGTTTCGAAAAAGGGTAACCCTCGCTCTGCGGATCTTGAGATGAATCTGCTAAGTGCTGCCAAACGACCGGTCAGACGCTGAGCTGCTTTCTTGGTTGCCGGAGGTTCCATGTTCATGATGGCGTCAATCTTCTCAGGGTTAGCTTCGATTCCTTTGACTGAGACGATGCAGCCTAGCAATTTACCCTCGCTTACCCCGAAAACACATTTTTCCGGGTTTAGTTTCAGTCCGGCGGACCGGAGGTTGCTGAACACCCTTGATAGGTCTGAAATATGGTCTTCTTTCCGCTTGCTTTGAACAACTAGGTCGTCGACATAGGCAGAGACGGCGTGTTCGTCCTTGAAAACTTCAGAGGTCATGCGAGCGAAGGTTGAGCCTGCGTTTTTCAGCCCTTCTGGCATTCTTCGGAAGCAAAAGGTTCCCGAAGGTGTGATAAAACTTGTTTTGTCCTCATCTTCTTCATTCATCCAAATCTGGTGATAGCCTGAAAAGCAATCAAGAAGGGATAGCATCTGGCAGCCTGCCGCTCTGTCAACGAGGGTGCTTATGTTTGGAAGAGGGAAGTCATCCTTCGGACAGGCTTTGTTCAAGCAAGTGAAGTCTACGCACATTCGCCATTTTTTGTTCTTCTTTTGAACTAGGACCACATTTGAGAGCCAAGTCGGGTATTTGACCGGGCGAATGACGCCTGCGTCCAAAAGCCTTTTTACCTCAGCCTTCGCTGCCTCCTTTCTTTCTTCTGACATCTTGCGAAGCTTTTGCTTGATTGGCCTATAACCTGCTTTGATGTTCAGGCTATGCTCGATCATTGACCTGTTGACTCCTTTTAGGTCTTCAGCGGACCAAGCGAAGGTGTCTGAATTTTCCCTGAGGAAAGTAACGAGGTTGCCTTCGGACTGAGGGTCTAGATTGGCTGATATGAGCGCCTTTCTTTCTGCGTTGCCCTCGAATAGTTGAACTTGTTTTGTTTCCTCCTTTGGGGCTGCCTTCACTTTGTCTTTACAGACTTCACCCTCGTCGTTGATGGCCGGGGTTTGTGGTTTGGACAGATTGTGCACATTGCGTTGCCCTGGGGCCACGTTTCCTTCTGCTGCTCTCGCAATATTCTGGTCCCCAAATACCGCGACCACACCCTTCGGAGCGGGAAGCTTCATGCAAAGGTAGGCGGGGTGGATAACAGCGTTGAACGCGTTTGTTACCCCTCGGCCAAAGATGGCATTGTATGGGTAAAACATATCCACCACATCGAACGTGATGTGCTCAGTCCTGCAGTTGATTTGGTCGCCGAAGGTTACGGGCAGCGAAATTTTCCCGACGGCTCTCACTTGTTGACCACCGAAACCGTATAGAGGGTTGTCGGCCGGTTGCAGAAGATTTCTGTCAAGCTTCATGCTGTCGAAGGTTGACGCGAACAAGATGTCAGCGGAGCTACCTGTATCGACCAGTATTTTGGTGACAGTCCACCCAGCGAGGTTGGTTTCGATCACCATGGCATCTGTGTGAGGGTAATCTCTTAACTTCATGTCGCTGGAAACGAAGGTTATGGGGATGTGAGACCACCGGCCGAATTTATGTGGTCCTTCGACGGCCACGTGGTGAACGCGTCTGGCATGTTCCTTCCTCTGCCGTTTGTTGCCATGGTCTTCATTTGAACCTCCGGTGATAGCTAGAATCACACCGAAGGTCGAAGTTGGATTGTTGATGGTCGTTTGGCTCGAGGCTTCGGCTTTCACGGGTTGTGGTGCTGGTAACGCGGGGATTGGCGGTGGTGGTAGCAGAGCGCTGGTGGCTTGGTGGGTTGTTGGAATTTGGTTTTGGGGGGTAGCTGGGTATGTGACTGTGTAAGGTGGGTTTTGGCGTTGTGGGGTGGTGGTTGGGTGATAATGGGTTTGGTTGTAGAGTGGGTGGTGGGTGTAGGGGGGTTGTTGCGAAGGTAGACCGTAGTTTATGGGGGTATAGTGGTATGTTGGATTTGGTGGGTGGAAGCTTGGTTTCCTTGTGTGGTTTATGGTTCGGGGGTCTGACGGAGCAGGTTTCCTGGATTCCTGGAATTCTTTTCCCTTGGCGAAACATTCGCATTGCTTTGTTGTGTGCCCCTTTCCCATTCCACAGAAGTGACAATACATTTTGGCGGGATCTCGCTGCTGGTAGCGCTGGTTTGGCGGAGGTGGCAAATCCTGCGGGGCTTGGCTGCTCGGATGTTGAGCGTCCCGTGTTTGATGTTCATAGTTTGTTGCTTTGTTGATTGCACCGACGTTGCTTTGCTCTTGGCGAGGGTTGCTTTCTCTCGGTTGAGGCCTCGGCTGTGGCCTCTGCTGAGACCTCCGAGCGTCGGATTTCGCTCTGAAATCCATATCAGCTCTACAGTATCTTTCCATTGTTTCATGCAACTCCTCGATCGAGTTTGCCGGTTTTCTGGCAAATTTTGAGGAGCATGGCCCTGGGCGCAGGCCACTGACTGCAGCGAGGATGACGGCCTCGTCGGATATCCCAGGGGTCCTTGCTCGGATTTGAATGAACCTTCGCCAGTAATCTTGGAGCGGCTCGCGCTCTTCTTGCTTGCAATTGAAAAGCTCGATGGGGTTTAGCGGGGCTGGGGTAATGCCCTTGAAATTTGTACACAGCTTGTCTCTGAGAGTGATCCAGGAATCCACAGTTCCAGGGCGAAGGTTGCTGTACCAAGTTTGGGCGATGTCTCGCAGAATGATGACGAAGGATTTTGCCATTGTTGATTCATCTCCGCCTGCTGCGGCAACTGCCGCTTCGTAGCTCATGATGAACTGGCGAGGGTCGGAGAGTCCATCGTAGCGAGGTAGGTTTTGTGGATTGTAACATGGTGGCCAGGGCTGGGTTTGGAGTGTTTGGGAGAGTGGTGACTTTGGATCGTACGGCATTTGGTGTTGCTGAAGCCTTCGCTGAATGCGAAGGTTTTGTTCTCTTTCGTCTGGGTAGAGCTGTCGGAAGTTTGGGTGTCTCACAGGATATGGTTCTGGGTGTGCTGGTGGTGGTGGGGGTGGAGGATGGTTACGATGGTTATCTTGATTCTGTTCCTCGCTTCCCTCTTGCAGCGGGGGTATCTCCTCGTCGTTCCAGCCTTCGGCTTCGGCTTCTGCTGCAGCGAGGGATTCCTCCATACGGCGAAGCTGCTCCCTTGCCTCGTCAGCCCTCTGCCTGATTGAGCGCAATCGGTTATGCCTCTCAAGCTGTTCCAGGCGCCTCTTCTTCTCTTGCAGCTCAGCTTCGAGCCTTTCGAGGGCTTCGAGGCCCATCTCCTCTTCTTCTCGCTCTCCTTCTCCCGAGGTGTGAGGGTGTGGCTGCGCTGCCATTGGGACCTGAGGGCCCAAGGATTGGGGTTCTGGGGTGACATTCTCTTCCCCCGAGGGTTGTACAATTTCTTCCGCAGGAGGGACCACCGTCGCTGTCTCTCTGGGCACGCGTAGGTCCCTCGCTGGGTGAGCTCTTCTGTTTCCCGCCATGTCAAAATTTCAACTGTCCACTCTTCGCCAATCCCCACGGACGGCGCCAAACTGTTGGGAACACACTTGCCCAACCTCCGCACTTGTGCAGGGGCAGGAGCGAAGGTGGCCAAGCGTCGGATGCAATAGCGAAGGTGAAACGGAAATGGAAAGTGCTCGAATTCCCAAAAGGTCGTCCCTTACACTGTTCACCCCCTTGGTATTTATAGGGAATGCCAAGGGGCACGGGCCAAATTACAAAAGGGTACAACAAAGATTCCTCGCCTCCGCGCAGGGAGGAAGGGCAAAAGCGTACATACACAGCTGAAGCAGAAAACCTAATCGGTCACACCCCAGCGCGCCGCCACCTGGCCCTTGTTCGCCTTCGGGGAGTGGCGCGGCGGGCTTGACCTTCGGCTGTGCTCGCCGGGCCTTCGGCTCCGCCTGCTTCTGGGGCAGCGCATGCTTGCCGTTTGCCTGGACCTTCGCTCCGGGCGAAGGTGGTGTCGTAAGTCAGCGAAGGTTTCCTGCAGTGCGACATCCGCCTGCTTCTGGGGCAGCGCATGCTTGCCGCTTGCCTGGACCTTCGCTCCGAGCGAAGGTGGTGTCGTAAGTCAGCGAAGGTTTCCTGTAGTGCGACATCCGCCTTGGATCTGCACGGAAAGCACAACAAAGCAACGAGGGTTGACCCCGCATCCGGGGGTTAGGGTAACGGCCTCCAATAGGAGAGGGACCTCGCAAGGACACCAGGCGTTGCGCGAGGGTTGATTTCGAGCGCCGGGTCGGGCGGCGCTGCTGCCGAGGGTCCTTTCCCCCAACATAGTTTAAGCTGTTCAATTTGTTGGGATGCAACATGGTTTAGTTGCATTTCACATCCATCTCCAAATGCTGGTAAATAATAGTTAATCTTTACTGTCAAAGACCTGAGTAATCCTCCACGGATATCCACAACATTACGGTCTTCTACCACAGCATGGTGTCCGATCCTTGCCCCACCATCATCGCTGGTGCTTGCCCTAAACGATGGTGAACTTGCCATCATTGATGGCGTGTTGAGGACAAAGATGAAGGAGCTGGAGGGCATCTGCAACCCCATCATCGCCAAGATGTACCAGGGTGCCGTTGATCCTAACATGGCCGGTTACCCTAAATGATGGTGAGCTTGCCATAATTGATGGTGTGTTGAGGACAAGATGAAGGAGCTGGAGGGCATCTGCAACCCGATCATCGCCAAGATGTACTAGGGTGTCGTTAATCCTAACATGGCTGGTCGCACCTAGGGGCCGAAGAATGACCGTGTCGAGATCATCGCCAATGACCATGGCAACCGCACAATGCCGTTGTATGTGGCGTTCACCGACTCTAAGAGGCTCGTTGAGGAGATTGAGAAGATGGTGCAAGAGGCAAAGAAGTAACAAGGGCCGGTTGAGCAAAGAGGAGACCGGGAGGTTTAAACTGAGATTTCACCAGCTGACACATTCGTGCTTTACGAAGATGTCGATGTATGTTTAGGCCTGTCGATCGCAGGGTATTGCTCCCCAGGTCGAGGGCTTTGTGCGGACACACCGTGTGCACATGCAGCCTCGCAAGGTGTCCGACAGCGAAGGCATTGCGAGGCAGGGATAGTTTGGAGTGTACACCTTTTGTCACCGTGCTGGGTCGGAGCTACCGGTGCAGGCACAGAAGAACAAGTGGGCCAGCGGATGGCAAGAGTTTTGGTTCTATTACAAGTTTGATGTGGGTTCTGAGCTTTGCGGCGAGCTTCCTCCGCTCGGCGATGTGAGTGCCAAAGCTCAGATGAGCCCCGAGGCGCACGCCGCTGTTGATTGTTTGAGGGTAGTTGCGCGTTCCCAATGCGCTCGTGATCTGGTCGAAGAATTTTGCTGCGCCGACGCGTGGCCGCTTAGCCGGAGACAAGCTTGGTTTCCGGTGGAGGAGGGGTGGGCCCCTTAGGTCCCGCGGGCCACCCTAGCGGGATTGGGGCCGACAACCCTTTTATGGCCTGAAATGGCCCATTCACGATGCCACCCTACTATACCCGAAGGGCATCTCCCCTTCTATAGGAGTTCTTTAGTTTCTGAACCTTGGACTCTTCATGTGGGGGGCCAGGGGTGGCCCCCTTAGGTCCCACGAGCCACCCTAGCGGGATTGGGGCCGGCAACCCGTTCATGGCCTGAAATGGCCCGTTCACGACATGTTTTCACATGTTTTGGTTGGATATAGACATATAGTGACGAAGTAAATGTTGGTAGTAATTAAAAAAAGTAAATGTTGGCATGGTAATGGGTTGTGATCCGGCCCCAACCCTGCCTTCTTGGGCCCAAAACAGCAAAACAAACGGCCTTTTTGGTCTGGGCCTTGTTTAGTTCCCCAATTCCTCACCTAAATTATACCCGGAGGCGGCAGCGACATGTGTGTCATGCTGGAGGGTCATGGTGAGGATGAGTTTCCACAACATTACAGTCTTCTACCACAGCATGGTGTCCGATCCTTGCCCCACCATCATCGCTAGTCCTTACCCAAAACGATGGTGAACTTGCCGTCATTGATGGTGTGTTGATGACAAGATGAAGGAGCTGGAGGGCATCTGCAACCCCATCATCACCAAGATGTACCAGGGCGTCGTTGATCCTAACATGGCTGGTTACCCTAAACGATGGTGAACTTGCCATCATTGATGGTGTGTTGAGGACAAGATGAAGGAGCTGGAGGGCATCTACAACCCCATCATACCAGGGTGTCGTTGATCCTAACATGGCTGGTCGCACCTAGGGGCCGAAGCATTACCGTGTCGAGATCATCGCCAATGACCAGGGCAACCGCACAATGCTGTTGTAACAAGGGCCGGTTGAGAAAAGAAGAGACCGAGAAGATGGTGCAGGAGGCAGAGAACCGGCCAAATGAACAAGATCACCATCACCAACAATAAGGTCCGGTTGAGCAAAGAGGAGATCGAGAAGATGGTGCAGGAGGCAGAGAAGTACAAGGCCAAGAATGAGGAGCACAAGAAGAAGGTGGACATGAAGAACTTGCTCGAGAACTATGCCGGTGTGGCAGCATGACCGTGTCAAGATCATCGCCAACGACCAGGGCAACCGCACAATGCCATTGTATGTGGCGTTCACCGACTCTAAGTGGCTTGTTCAGGAGATTGAGAAGATGGTGCAAGAGGCAGAGAAGTAACAAGGGCCGGTTGAGCAAAGAGGAGACCGAGAAGATGGTGCAGGAGGCAGAGAACCGGCCAGATGAACAAGATCACCATCACCAACGACAAGGGCCGGTTGAGCAAAGAGGAGACCGAGAAGATGGTGCAGGAGGCAGAGAAGTAAAAGGACAAGAATGAGGAGCACAAGAAGAAGATGGACATGAAGAACTCGCTCGAGAACTATGCTAGTGTGGTGAGAAGGTGGTGGAGAAGGCAGAGAACCAGCCAGATGAACAAGATCACCATCACCAATGACAAGGGCCAGTTGAGCAAACAGGAGACCAAGAAGATGGTGCAGGAGGCAGAGAAGTACAAGGCCAAGAATGAGGAGCACAAGAAGAAGGTGGACATGAAGAACTCGCTCGAGACTATGCCGGTGTGGCAGCATGACCGTGTCGAGATCATCGCCAATGACAAGGGCAACCGCATAATGCCGTTGTATGTGGCATTCACTGAATCTAAGAGGCTCGTTGAGGAGATTGAGAAGATGGTGCAAGAGGCAGAGAAGTACAAGGCCGACTTGGGAAACACTGAGCTAGGGAAGGGTCATGGTGAGGATGAGTTTCCACAACATTACGGTCTTCTACCACAGCATGGTGTCCGATCCTTGCCCCACCATCATCGCCGGTCCTTGCCCTAAATGTCGGTGTTTCGTACCCGGGGGTATCACACCAACGAGTAATAACGATCGCGTGCTCTCTTCCTGGATGGTGATGCAAAAAGACACAAGGTTTATCCTGGTTCGGGCAAAGATGCCCTACGTCCAGCGAGGAAAGGGTTCTTGTATTTCTTGCACCGAAGTGCTTGTACAGGGGCGGATACAAGCCTGGGGAGTAAGGACTGAGGCCCGAACTCGTGTGTGAGTGCAGGCTCGAGTGTTGGGTGCGTGTGCGGTGTGTCACCCTCCCTTCTACAGCCCCCGGCGTCCCCTTTTATATCGCAAGGGGGGACCGGGGTTACATGATGGATTTACTGTATCCAGGGTGCACATTGTTCGATACAGCGTGGTGTAGGAGTGTTGTCTTGTCGTAGACACCGTAGCCGATGCGGAACGCGCTGCTGACTTGTCTGGAAACGTGGCCATCATCACGGACGTGGTGGCGGAGACGTGGCGTCGTAGGGGTTGTAGGCCGCTCATCATGGTCTGTGCCAGGCGTGGCCTGGTATTGCAGACTCCGTAGCCGACGTGGAATGCGCCGCTGACTTGCCCTGGAAGCGTGGCCATCATCACGGGTGTGGCGGCGGAGACGTGGCGGGTCGTAGGCTGCCCATCATGGTCTGTGCCAGGCGTGGCCTGGTATCGCCGGGCTTCTGAGATACCTGCCGACTAGCCAGGCAATCAGTAAGGAGGGCTCGAGGGGCACAGGCCCGGCCTCGAGGCGATGACTTCGGGGGGGGCTCGAGACTCTACAGGCACAGGCGTGTCCCGAGAATCTCGGCCGCGCAGCAGGGGCCCGTGCCCTCGGCCGTGACGGGGCATAGATCCGCAGGGGGAGTGGATGAAACAGTGAAGCAATCATGCCCTTCCGCCCACGCCGACGGTGAAAAGTCGTGTTGACCTCTCCCTGACTCCGTAATGCATGCCGCATTCTGACGGACGTGACGGGGGCAGGCGGGCGCATTAAATGCGCGCGGTATAGGGCTGGCACGTTTGTTCGTACCGCCCGAGGGAGGCGTGGAGCGTTCGCCCGAGGCCTGGCTTAGAGGGCTCGGGCGAGACGGAGACTTGGCGTTCGCCCGAGGCCTGGCTAGGAGGGCTCGGGCGAGACAGAGACTTGGCGTCCGCCCGAGGCCTGGCTTGGAGAGCTCGGGCGAGACGGGGATGGGCGCTCGCCCGAGGCCTGGCTTGGAGGGCTCGGGCGAGACGGAGACTTGGCGTTCGCCCGAGGCCTGGCGTGGGGGGCTCGGGCGAGACGGAGACCTGGCGTTCGCCCGAGGCCTGGCTTTGAGGGCTCGGGCGGGACGGAGATGGGCGCTCGCCCGAGACCTGGCTTGGAGGGCTCGGGTGAGACGGTGACTGAGTGCTCGCCCGAGGCCTGGCGTGGGGGGGCTCGGGCGAGACGGGGGTTGAATGCTCTGTCCGCGTTGATTGGGGGTACCCCCTTTTTTGTACCACCGACAGTAGCCCCCGAGCCCTTGTTTGAGTGCTTGCACTCGAGCAGGGGCTCTTTGACCTGGGTTTTGAGGACTTTGACTGTGTTGGTTTTCGTGGGTGTCGCGCGAGCGACACCCGCAGGTGTAGCCCCCGAGGCCACGGGGGAGTGATTAGGACTCCCTCGTGGTCTTTGTGCGTGGATGTTTAGTTACGTTTTTTAAGTTCGAGAGTACCGAGCTCCCGAGTTTTTGACCCTCTTTCGTCGAGGGGTGCCAGGCTGAGCCGACCGTCCGGCTCTTCGAGCTGTCCGGCACACCGGCTGCCCTGGCTTGCCATCCCGCCGAGTCCTTTCGATCGGATGCGGGGTGGGATGCCTCGTACTACCACGAGTCGGGCGTGGCGAGTATCGAGGTTCCCAGTGAGCTGGTAACGGGGGAATCCAAGTGAGAGCTCGTGCCCCGTTCGATAGGGGTCGACTGTGGCCCGGAGGCGGTCTCATAAAGCTTAGGTGCTCAGTCTGCAGGAATGCCGGGTCCGTTCGATAGGACCCGGTGGCTCGGTGCCTCCCCACGAGGGGATTTCACTGCATGTCGTGCTCCCAGCCTTGGATACACGTGAGGGGCCTCGAGGGCTTGGCCCTCGAGCGATGCTGCGAGTGGCGCCCCTTAGTGTCCCTGACTCGGGTGCTCGAAGCCGGCTGTCGAACCCTCTTTCGTCGAGGGCCAACCTTCGCTGCTTCGAGACTTAGGGCCGGGGCCCATTTTTGGGTGCTCGAAGCCGGATGTCGAACCCTTTTTCGAGGGTCAGCCTTCGCTGCTTCGAGACTTAGGGCCTGAGCCCGTTTTTACCTTCCTGAAGAAGACTTCGTCAGGAGTGGAGTTCGTGGCATCAAGACGTCGGTCGGGAAGTCGGGGCGGCGGCCGCGGAGGGCCCCGGTAGTCGAGCGAATGCGGAATCACCGTGTGTGCCTGTCAACCGGCTCGAGACGCAGTTAGATAGGCACATTAAAGGTATTCGGTTACCTTCTCGACGTCGTGGTAGATGGCACCTGTGGCGGAACCGACCTGGCGATAAGAGCTCAAGTATTATCTTAGCCAAATCCGTCTGACTTCGACTCATACTTGAACCCATATAACCCCGGTAGTCCGGAAATCACGAAGGATTTCTAACACCATAACATACAGGATCGCATCGTTCAAGGTTACATGCGTAAAGATACATCACAGCGAAACGAAATCGAATTTAAAACATCAGAGTTATTACAATATTGAGTTTAAAAGTGCGGAAGCTCGAATAAGTTTAAAACACGACCACAACAAACGTGGTCCAAATAAAACATTGTTTGATAAACCAACTCAACACAAGTCATTCCTCCTTTTTAAGATAGTGTGCCACCAGTAGTCTTAGTCCGGCAAAAGAAGGAGGAAAGCTTCTTGACGACCCTGCCCTGGGCCTACTCCTCATCACCTTCCACTGGGTAGAGGCAGTGCTTACAATAGCCAAAGTAGACCTGGCCATCTGCAACAAACGGGATAAACCCTGAGTACGGGAATGTACTCAGCTAGACTTACCCGTCTAACTGAAAATAAAAGACTCCAAGGGTATGCAAGGCTTTTGAGGTGGAGCTGGGATCTTTTAGTTGCGAAAGGCTCAAATTCAGATAAGGGATAATTAATGATTTTGATGAGCTGTTACTTTTAAACCTACTCCTTAGTTCTAGGTTATTACCTGTACTAGAGCACTCACTTGAATCTAACAAACAATAATATAACCATATCCAGTTGACTTATCCACATTTTAGTTGAACCTTTAAACATCACATGGAGTTGTATCGTGGTGAAGCTCGCCATAGTTTCCCACTAACCGGGGGAGACGGCGACTCGAATCGAATTCCAAATCAGCTGATGAAAGACCTTTAATACCAGCCCACACTTTCCCCGTCGGGTCCATGCATTGGGCAACCGCTCGACGCTTGTTCGTGGTGGTAATCGTCGCGGCTCAAGCACGGACCGCCCAATCAGAGTCTGGCGATGGCCTCACGCGGCAGATCGCAACTTCCGTACTAGAGGGCACGACACGGGTTGAGACCGGCCCGAACAGCTTCTAACCGGCTTTGGGGTCGATGATTACGGCACCGACATATCCCTAAGTAAAAGGGCGCGTTCAAAAATGAATGAGGGCCAACATCGATACCAACCTACACGATCCAACGGACGGACTGCCCCAAGTTTCCAAACTTGTGTTTTGCCTTCCATTTGACCGTATTTCATTACTACTCAGGTTCTTTTCCACGATAGCAAATATAGCCAACCGTGATCCGGTAAATACCCATCGGGGTATCACGGAAACATCCTTAACTACTACTTTTATTAAGTAGACTAAGCAATTCTACATTATAAAGCAGTAACAGGGTAACAAGGCAGGTAATAATCAATAATCAAGGAAGGGTAATGCAACAACTAGGATTCAATCAACTCCTATACCTAATGCATCACAATATAAAAGGACTCAAGTAAATTAATTGCAAAAACTGGGAGACTTAGAATGCTCCGGGGCTTGCCTTGAGTGAAAACCGAGGCCTCGTGGGAGGGGCACTCGGGCAGGTTAGTGTCGTGGACGGGGTCGACTTCCTCTGGCTGCTGCAGCTCCTGGATCTCCGGCTCGGCGTTTAGCTCCTGCTCTTGGTGAAGCTCCGGCGGGGTCGATCCTATTGCGTGCGATGAATTTATAATTCAATAAATGCGGTGCAAGATGAAGTGGCATGAAAAGAATGACTCTTGCAAACCAACAAAGCCAACTTGTTGAACCACTTTTAACATTGGGGCAATATCTCATTTATTTCATAAAACAAAATCTGAGTATTCAACTCTTTCTTATTTAAATACATCAAAGGAAACTCAGATTTGAACTGCAAGTGTATTTTTCTGGGCTCAGAAAAATCCACAAAAATTCCAGAAGGTAAACCACACTTGCTGGACTCTACTGAACAAGTTTCAGCCAAAGATAAAATACAGAGCTGCAGATACAAAAATGACAAGCAAACTGCCTAAAAAGGTACTTTGAACTACAACCCTACTGTAAAAGAGTGCATAGCTCTATTTCCTATTTTTCCCAGATTCTACTTCACATTTCATATTTATCTAGGAAGTTCCATGACCAGAACCATCATATATTTTCTTACATGAATTTCTAAAGATCTATACAGAAAAGCACAGTTGTAAAGCAACTACAAATTTTTTTTCCATAAAACAGATCAAGTTCATACTTTTCTTAGATTCTACAAGGCATACAGAGACTGTACAAATTTTCCATATTTTATTTCAGCATATAAAACACCTTAACACTTATTCTAAGAAATCAGCAAAAAGAGACTTTTAACTATAACAGTAACTTTTTCTACATAAACAGTGCCTCATATATTTTTCACAGGTGCCAAACAGTATAATAAACTTACACAAAATTTTCCAGGAATTATCTCAACCAGAAAACACTTATAATCATTTATTTAAACAAAAGCATATAAACTGAAATAAATGAGAACAGTAAAACAAACTGCTATCAAAAATACATTCATATTTTCCCATGATAGATCTATTCATAAGAAAGCTAATAAAACTGGAAGCACTTCATTTGGATTTATAAAACAGGCTACACAAAAATAACAAGCATCTCTGGAATAGTCAAATCCGAAAAGAAAACCATTTAACTTCTCAACTTCTCCCGGCTGGCTTGAGAGAACTTGGTCTATGGACCCGGTGAGGGGCTGACGCGCGGGACCCGTGGGTCAGCAGAACCCATTCGGGCTCGGGCGCACGGCGGAAAGCGAATCGGCCAGGCCTGGCTCGAACCAGACCTCCCACACCGAGGTTTCGCTCGAGGTCGCTCGAGGGCCGAGCTGGCTCGGGGCTGGTCGGACGGAAAACGCCACGCTCGTCCGAGGCCTGGCTCGAGGGCTCGGGCGAGACGGAAACCACGCCGTCCGAGGCCTGGCCCGAGGGCTCGGGCGAGACGGAAACGCACCCTGTCCGAGGCCTGGCGAGACGGAAAACGCACGCTCGGCCGAGGCCTGGCTTCCGAGGGCTCGGGCGAGACGGAAAACGCACGCTCGTCCGAGGCCTGGCTCCGAGGCCGGACGAGACGGAAACAGGGGAGGGATTGGTCCGGTGATTTCTCGCCGTCGGTGAGGTCGCCGGCGGGGAGGCTGGGCCCTGCGGACTCGTCTCGACGAGGCGCATCCGGCGGTACTGGTGGATTGGCCAGCGCACGGCCGTAGCGTGCCGGCGGCGAGCGGCAGCGCACGGCGGCGACGGCATCGCGCGGCTACGCCGTTTCCGGCGGTCGCCGGCTAAACTGGCGGGCGTGTGAGACTCAGTGAACCTAGAGGGGAGTCCTAGGGGTGATGGTTTGGCCGGAGGTGCGCTGGTGCGTGCTGGCCACGTGTGAGGTCCGCGATGGCGGCAATGGCGCTCGGCCGTGGTGAACAGAGAGATGGGGAACGATAGCGTTAGGGCTAGTTGGTGTTCTCACCTTGCCTTGGCTTGGCGAAGCTGGAGGAGGAAGAAGGGAGGCGGTGGAGCTCGGGTCGGGGACGAACGGTTCCGGGCTCCGAGCGGCGCTGAAAGCTTCCGCGGCGGGGCTCTTCGGACTTCGGCGTCGGTGGAGCTCGGCGGATGGCGCGGGGGTGCGCACCGTGTGTCCGAGACGAAGGCGGGGCAGTGGCCGGGGTTAATCGGCCGGTGATGGAGGTGGTGACTGGAATTTGGGAAGGGGCCTTGCGGCGGTGGTTGCAGCGAGCGGAGAGTGCTCAGTTCGCTTCGTGCGCGGGTGAGAGTGGAGAGTGAGAGCGAGAGTGAGTGTGCGAGTGAGTGAGGGAGTGGGAGAGGCGCTCGGGCTTTGCCCGGCGGAGCGGAGGGGCGGCCTGTCGTGGCGGGGGCCACGGCGGCTCGGTCAGCGAGGCGGCGGCAGGCGGCTCGGCAGACGAGGATGCGCGGGAGTGGCCGGCGAAGATCGCTGGCGTGCTCCGGTGGGAGAAGATCGGAGAGGGAGTGGTCAGCGTGGATTTGGCGCAGAGAAGGGGCGCCACGCGGCAAGCCGGCCGGCGTACGGCGCGGCCGTGTCGGGTGGCCGGCGCGCGGTGCGCGGGCGGGCGCGCGCGCGGGCGAGGCGGCGAGCGCTGGGCCGAGGCGGGGAAGTGGGCCGAAAGGCCGGATGGGCCGAAAGGTTGGCGCCGGGAAAGAAATTATTCTTTTTCTTTTTCCAGAAATTTCCAAAGTTTGACTTCTCAAAAACAGTTTGAAAAACTCCAAACCAGGCCTTGACCCAAATATAAAGTTGCTCAAAATATTTTTCTCTACAACTTTCATACAGAACACTTTTTCTGAAAACCATTTTAAATCCTCCTCAAGAATAAAGCCAAATCAAAGCATCAAGTCAAATAGAAATCCATTTCAAATAAACAACAAAAGATCAAAGGCATACTTATACACATGAAATGATGCAATGCATTGCTTATGCTTTCTTAGTGGCTAATTGCAGTGCCTAATGCAGTGCTTGACACTAGGGTGTCACAGCCCTTCCCCCCTTAAAGAAATCTCGTCCCGAGATTTAAGTTACGTACCAATCTTTATAAAAAGCGGGTAGTTTATGCTTAGGTACTCCTCGGTTTCCCATGTAGCATCGTTGGGTCCGTGATTACTCCAGAGAATCTTGTAAGTCTTCACTGTTCGGTTACGAGTCTCTCGAGTCTTGGTATCCAAAATCTCCTTAGGTTGTTCGTAGTACTCCAGATCTGATCTGATCGTGACATCCGGGACTCGAACTTCCTCTTGTTCGGGAACTCGAAGGCACTTCTTCAGCTGTGATACGTGGAACACTGGGAAAACTGCACTCATCACTGGGGGTAACTGTACTTCATATGCCACTTTTCCCTTCTTTGCTATGATCTGATAAGGTCCCACATATCGAGGTGCTAGCTTCTTTTTAATTCCAAAGCGTTGGACCTTTCTCATAGGTGAAACCTTGAGATACACATAGTCTCCAACTTGAAATTCCAAAGGTCTCCTTCGGGTGTCAGCATAACTCTTTTGTCGAGACTGTGCTACCTTGATATGTTGCTGTACTGTTTGCACAATTTCCTCGGCATCTTTTACATAATCGGACCCATAGAATCCTCGATCTCCAGAACTCAACCCATTTTACTGGGGTTCTGCATCTTCGTCATATAAACCTCAAAAGGTGCCATTTTTATACTTTCTTGATAACTGTTATTATATAAAAACTCAGCAAGGGGTAATTTCCATTTCTCCCGAGACTCCTCTGAAGACCAGACACAAGCTCTCAGGATATTCTTCTAGAATCTGATTTACTCTCTCCGTTTGCCCTGCGGTTTGGGGGTGGTAGGCGGAACTTCTTACCAACTTGGTTCCTAATTCCTTGTGCAACTGTTCCCAAAAGCGGGCTATGAACTGGGGTCCTCTGTCAGAAACTATTCGCTTCGGAATTCCATGCAACCTCAGGATATTCTGAATATACAAATCTGCATACTGATGGGGACGGTATGTAGTCTTGACTGGTATAAAATGAGCTACTTTAGACAACCGATCCACAATAACCCAAATCGAATCATTTCCTTTCTGAGTAGTGGGAAGTCCTGTGATAAAGTCCATACTGATCTCTTCCCATTTCCATTCTGGGATGACACAACGGTTGTAACAGTCCGGCGGGCTTTAGATGTTATGCCTTTACTCCTGCAACAAGTTCACATCTTGGCGACATAGGCTGCAACTTCTTTCTTCATCTTTGACCACCAAAATCTGGTTTTCAAATCCTGATACATCTTACTGCTTCCTGGGTGGATAGACAACTTTTGAATTGTGGGCCCTCATTCAGAATTCTTTCTTTCAGCTCTGCATCCTTAGGAACTACTATCCTTCTATTATACCATAAGATTCCTTGCTCGTCCGTTCTGAAGTTCAACGAACTACTGGTTTTCTAACCTCTTCTTAATCTGACAAATCTCTGCATCATTTTTCTGTCCCTCTATAATGTCACTTTCCAAGGTGCACTGAAGAGTGATATTGTTCAGCATGATAGGGTGCATCAGATTGAATCCATCTTCTACAATGGTTGTAGCGAGTTGCAATGAGTCTTGCGGCTCAAGGCATCAGCTACAACGTTCGCTTTTCCAGGGTGGTAATGCACTTCCAGGTTATAATCCTTAATTAGCTCTAACCATCTTCTCTGCCTCATATTCACTCTGGCTGGGTGAAGATATATTTCAAACTTTTATGATCTGTATATATGTGACATAAGTTTCCCATAAGGTAATGTCTCCATATCTTGAGTGCATGCACGACGGCTGCTAATTCCAAATCATGAGTGGGGTAATTCTCTTCGTGTGGTCTCAACTGACGAGAAGCATAGGCGATAACTCTTCCATTTTGCATGAGTACACATCCAAGTCCAACCTTAGATGCGTCACAAAACACATCAAAAGGTTCCTCCAAGTTTGGCTGAGCCAAAACTGGTGCGGAAGTCAACAACGTTCGCAGAGTGCGGAAAGCTGTTTCACACTCTGGAGTCCATTCGAACTTCTTGTTCTTCTGTGTCAAACGGGTCATAGGCTTGGCTATTCTTGAAAAATCCGGAATAAACCGACGGTAATATCCTGCCAAACCTAAGAAGCTGCGAACCTCGTGTACGGTGGTAGGTGCTTTGCCAATCCATAACTTCTTGTACTTTAGAAGGGTCTACAGAGATCCCTTCCTCTGAAAGGACGTGACCAAGGAAGAGTACCTTCTTCAACCAAAACTCACACTTACTGAACTTGGCATACAGTTTGTGCTCTCAAAGTCGGGTCAAAACAACTCGTAGGTGTTCAGCATGATCTTGCTCACTTTCCGAATATACCAAAATATCATCGATGAACACCACAACAAACTTGTCCAACTCGGGCATGAAAACTGAATTCATTAGGTACATAAAATGTGCCGGTGCATTAGTCAACCCAAAAGACATAACAAGATACTCATACAGTCCATATCTAGTGGAGAAAGCGGTTTTTGATATGTCCTCCCGTCTGATCTTGATTTGAGTGATACCCTGATCTCAGGTCAATCTGGAGAACACTTTTGCTTTAGACAACTGATCAAAAAGACATCAATTCGGGGTAAGGGGTACTTATTCTTTATAGTTACGGCATTGAGCGGCCTATAATCCACACACATTCTCAGAGTCTTATCTTTCTTCTTCACAAAGATAGCGGGACATCCCCAAGGCGACGAACTAGGGCGTATCAAACCTTTATCCAAAAGCTCTTGCAATTGAATCTTAAGCTCTGCTAACTCTTTGGCGTGCATTCTATACGGTCTTCGTGATACGGGTGCCGTTCCAGGGATTAACTCGATAGCAAACTCCACATCCCTATTAGGCGGTAAACCAGGCAACTCATCAGGAAAGACATCCGGAAACTCACATACTACTGGAATCTCAGCTATCTGTTTTGCCGTGACATTGAACAATACTCCGATCTCATGGGGGTTTCGGGGTAACTTGAACCTGAAAGAAGATCCATTCCTGGGACTAACCATGGACACTACTCTTTCTGCGGTGTCTAGGTTAACCTTCCATAGTTTCATCCAACCCATACCAAGATTACATCCAGACCTAGACCAGGAATGACTATGGGGTCCACTATGGCCTTTTTATCCCCAAAGGTCATTTCTACTCCTTTAGCCATTTTTCGCGCGGAGAGAACGGCTCCGGCGGAACTTATCTGATATCCCCGTCTAACTCTATCAACTCAAGATTACTTCTCAAAACAAAACTCTCACTTATGAAAGAATGTGATGCTCCAGAATCAAACAACACAACTGCGGGCATTGATTAACAAGAAACGTACCAGCGGTGACAGGCTCTCCTTCTGGCACTTCTTCCACAGTGGTGTGGTGCACATGACCGGTACGAGGCTGGGGCTGAGTGTACTGCTTCTTCGGTCGAGGGCACTGACGTGACAGGTGTCCGGTTTGACCACAGTTGTAGCATGGGCCAATTACGTACGGAGTCCTGGGACCTGCTGCATTTCCTGCTTTGCTCTTGTTTTATTGCATCATGAAGGGGCGGTGTAGGGCTTCTGGAAACTAGGACGGGGACGGTTGGTGGTGATCTTCCTCTTGTGGGGGTCGGTACCTTGCTCCAGTGACAGGCTGGCGGTACGGGGCGCGTGCTCCAACGTCCTCGGCTGGGACGACCCTCCTTCGTTTGCACGGCGGGCGTTTCTTGTTCCGCTTCTTCGTCCTTTCTGCGGCTAGCCGGCTGTCATTGGCCTCTTGGTTGAGACAGTCACTGACGAAGTCACTAAAGTGGTACGGTGACTGTTACCCATCTTGGATAGCATTGTGGCATTCATGCCACGCTTGAAACTGGCAATCTTCTTGGCCTCAGTATCCACAAAATCTGGGGCATAGCGAGCCAGATTGTTGAAGCTGTGGAGGTACTCTGATACGGACCTGGTCCCCTGGGACAACCTCATGAACTCGGCAATCTTCATTTCCATCAGACCACTAGGGATGTAGTGGTTGCGCATAGCAGTAGAGAATTGATCCCAAGTAACACGTGTATTAGCTGGCAGAGATGCACGGTACTGGGTCCACCACAAACCTGCGGGTCCTTCCAACATGTGAGCGGCATACTCCGCTTTAAGCTCTTCCGTCAGACGAAGCAGACGGAACTTCTGTGTGATAGAGTTGAGCCATTCATCAGCTTCGAGCGCTCGGTGGCTTCCTTGAACACGGGAGGGCGAGTGTCCAAGAAATCACGGTAGGAGCTGTACTGGTTAGGCTCCGGGCCTTGGCGCTGATGATGCTGCTGCGCGGTGTTGTTGGCAATATTACGGAGGGTGGCCTCCATATGCCTCTGCATCTCTTCCATGTTCCTTTGGCTTCCCAGAAACTGGCCAAAGAACGCTTCCGGCGTCATTGGCGGCGGTGGGGGAGGTGGCAGATTCTCCTCCTGTCCTGCTCCCTGTCCACGCTGGCTGCGGGTGTGTGCCGGCATCTGCATATCCCATTAATAAGCAATCATTAGGTGATGTTACACCGATCATGAATAAATACTGTGCTGTACATAAATTCGAAATTTAGCACATGTCCAAGTATAATTACTCATTTCCATACAACATCACAGAATAATCGCTTAGAATTAGTCATGCAAACGACGGATTTCCATAAAAGAGGTGCCGGATCGAAGTCCGGACTTTGTCCAAAAGCCATTACATGCCATCATAAGTTAAACATAAAACCATCACATGTTTGAATCATTACATCACTTAGCGAGCAAGCTCAAGCTATACAAAAGAAAAACGTCTCCTAGCTAAACTAGCGCTCAGACGTCTCCAGCGGCGGATGCAGCGTCCTATGCGTCGACGTCGATCATCGGCTCGTCAGCATGATCCTCCTCTGGTGGGGCATCGGGACCAAGAACCTCTCCGTCCTGGGGATCTGGGGCCTCTGCTGCGGGAGCTGCTGGTGCTGCTGCCTCCTGTGCTGCATGATGGAACTCATGGACGGCCTCATGGAGCTGCTCGATGTAGACCTGCTGTGCGTTGATCTGCTGAACCAGGAGATGGGCTCCCTCTCTAAGGTGTCAAGTGCGGCACGGGCCTCATCTCTCTGCAGAGATGCGGTCAGGTACATCTGCTCGGCGACTGTCCTGGCGGTAGACTGAGCTGCGGCAGTGGTGCGGGCGTCGTCGCGCTCAAGCGTGAGCTGCTGAATCCTCTCCTGTAGACGAGCAACCTCAGCGTCGAAGTCCTCCTGAAGCTTCCTCTTGCTCTGGTAGGTGGCGGTGAGGGTGAAGGACACGCTCTCGAGAGTGTGCTCCAAACTCTCACATACCCCCAACAAAGCTCCGGTGGCGCTCATCGCAGGCGTCTCACAGTAGAACCTCTCCTCTGGGCTCCCTGTCAAGACTAACTCTGAAGTCTGCTTCCAGCGCAATGGGAAAAGTGATCCACGGGGAAACACTCCTGCCATCGCACTTGCCAGGTCGGCGGGGAAGCGAGCGATGATATCCTTCAGCAATAAGTATGCTGCCCTGTTGGCTCCATCCTTGGCACAAGTGCCTCTAGTGATCTCAGTCCATCCTGTCCAGTGCGGCTTGGCAGGCAAGGCTTTGACCTTGATCTCTACCATAACCAGGGAATCCTGCCCGTAGATCTCCTTCTGCCAGGAGTACTTGGGCTCCTGTCCTTCCTCATAACCCACTGCCTGCAAAATCCTCCAAAGGATCGTCGGCAACCCAAAGTAGGTCAGGAACGTCCTCCGGGTCAGCTTGGTGGCCAAGCGATGACGCGGAACTCCTCTGCCTCCAGTGGCCTTGCGAGCAGTCAACTTGGTCCGGGCCATCTGTAGAAACAAAGGTTTTCGAACTCCTGTGAGACGGATATTAAGTTGGCAAATTTTATAGAAAAGAGACAACTTTTAAATTAAGGGGAGGTAATGTAAATGCATGAATATAACATGATGCATGATCGTACTTACGTTCTCACTCACTAATAACGACTCGTAAGTCCTAACGTTCTAGTCGGTGGCAAGAACGATCTCTCATGCGTCATCTACACGTTCTACTCTACGTTCGCATAGTTAGTGTACCTGCAGAAGATTCATTTCAGCCCAAAGAAATCCCAATGATAAAACAACTGAGTATTGACTAATATGCGCAACACATAGAAGCCAACACTAAACACCATGCACCAATATAGAAAATACCCTTGAAAACATTGATACCCTCGTATGTGTCTGCGTGGAGCTCGCACATACTTGGTATAAGAACTCTCACCTAGACCGACGGTTGGACGGTCATGCTCTCATATCTCACAAAATCATTTTATGCATGTTTTCGCGATCGACGCATTCTCTTTTCCCGAGAATGGACCAGCAATATAAAGATCCAGCATGAAGCAAAACCCTGAACCCTGTTAGCAGTTAAACCACCTGAATCCTAGTATAGGGCTTAAGGACGAGACTGGGCACACTTAGTAATTAAAATAGTTTTGAAAATAGTTTGGAAATACCCATTTTAGTTTGAAAATAGCTCTTTACGGAGGTAATCACTTGAACCATGCTCTGATACCAGCTGTGGCGGAACCGACCTGGCGATAAGAGCTCAAGTATTATCTTAGCCAAATCCGTCTGACTTCGACTCATACTTGAACCCATATAACCCCGGTAGTCCGGAAATCACGAAGGATTTCTAACACCATAACATACAGGATCGCATCGTTCAAGGTTACATACGTAAAGATACATCACACGAAACGAAATCGAATTTAAAACATCAGAGTTATTACAATATTGAGTTTAAAAGTGCGGAAGCTCGAATAAGTTTAAACACGACCACAACAAACGTGGTCCAAATAAAACATTGTTTGATAAACCAACTCAAAAACACAAGTCATCCTCCTTTTTAAGATAGTTGTGCCAACAGTAGTCTTATAGTCCGGCAAAAAAAAAGAAGGAGGAAAGCTTCTTGACGACCCTGCCCTGGGCCTACTCCTCATCACCTTCCACTGGGGGTAGAGGCAGTGCTTACAATAGCCAAAGTAGACCTGGCCATCTGCAAAAAACGGGATAAACCCTGAGTACGGGAATGTACTCAGCTAGACTTACCCGTCTAACTGAAAATAAAAGACTCCAAGGGTATGCAAGGCTTTTGAGGTGGAGCTGGGATCTTTTAGTTGCGAAAGGCTCAAATTCAGATAAGGGATAATTAATGATTTGATGAGCTGTTACTTTTAAACCTACTCCTTAGTTCTAGGTTATTACCTGTACTAGAGCACTCACTTGAATCTAACAAACAATAATATAACCATATCCAGTTGACTTATCCACATTTATAGTTGAACCTTTAAACATCACATGGAGTTGTATCGTGGTGAAGCTCGCCATAGTTTCCCACTAACCGGGGGAGACGGCGACTCGAATCGAATTCCAAATCAGCTGATGAAAGACCTTTAATACCAGCCCACACTTTCCCCGTCGGGTCCATGCATTGGGCAACCGCTCGACGCTTGTTCGTGGTGGTAATCGTCGCGGCTCAAGCACGGACCGCCCAATCAGAGTCTGGCGATGGCCTCACGCGGCAGATCGCAACTTCCGTACTAGAGGGCACGACACGGGTTGAGACCGGCCCCGACAGCTTCTAACCGGCTTTGGGGTCGATGATTACGGCACCGACATATCCCTAAGTAAAAGGGCGCGTTCAAAAATGAACGAGGGCCAACATCGATACCAACCTACACGATCCAACGGACGGACTGCCCAAGTTTCCAAACTTGTGCTTTGCCTTCCATTTGACCGTATTTCATTACTACTCAGGTTCTTTTCCATGATAGCAAATATAGCCAACCGTGATCCGGTAAATACCCATCGGGGTATCACGGAAACATCCTTAACTACTACTTTATTAAGTAGACTAAGCAATTCTACATTATAAAGCAGTAACAGGGTAACAAGGCAGGTAATAATCAATATCAAGGAAGGGTAATGCAACAACTAGGATTCAATCAACTCCTATACCTAATGCATCACAATATAAAAGGACTCAAGTAAATTAATTGCAAAAACTGGGAGACTTAGAATGCTCCGGGGCTTGCCTTGAGTGAAAACCGAGGCCTCGTGGGAGGGGCACTCGGGCAGGTTAGTGTCGTGGACGGTCGGGGTCGACTTCTCTGGCTGCTGCAGCTCCTGGATCTCCGGTCGGCGTTTAGCTCCTGCTCTTGGTGAAGCTCCGGCGGGGTCGATCCTATTGCGTGCGATGAATTTATAATTCAATAAAAGCGGTGCAAGATGAAGTGGCATGAAAAGAATGACTCTTGCAAACCAACAAAGCCAACTTGTTGAACCACTTTAACATTGGGGCAATATCTCATTTATTTCATAAAACAAAATCTGAGTATTCAACTCTTTCTTATTTAAATACATCAAAGGAAACTCAGATTTGAACTGCAAGTGTATTTTTCTGGGCTCAGAAAAATCCACAAAAATTCCAGAAGGTAAACCACACTTGCTGGACTCTACTAAACAAGTTTCAGCCAAAGATAAAATACAGAGCTGCAGATACAAAAATGACAAGCAAACTGCCTAAAAAGGTACTTTGAACTACAACCCTACTGTAAAAGAGTGCATAGCTCTATTTCCTATTTTCCCAGATTCTACTTCACATTTCATATTTATCTAGGAAGTTCCATGACCAGAACCATCATATATTTTCTTACATGAATTTCTAAAGATCTATACAGAAAAGCACTGTTGTAAAGCAACTACAAATTTTTTTTCCATAAAACAGATCAAGTTCATACTTTTCTTAGATTCTACAAGGCATACAGAGACTGTACAAATTTTCCATATTTTATTTCAGCATATAAAACACCTTAACACACTATTCTAAGAAATCAGCAAAAAGAGACTTTTAACTATAACAGTAACTTTTTCTACATAAACAGTGCCTCATATATTTTTCACAGGTGCCAAACAGTATAATAAACTTACACAAAATTTTTCAGGAATTATCTCAACCAGAAAAACACTTATAATCATTTATTTAAACAAAAGCATATAACTGAAATAAATGAGAACAGTAAAACAAACTGCTATCAAAAATACATTCATATTTTCCCATGATAGATCTATTCATAAGAAAGCTAATAAAACTGGAAGCACTTCATTTGGATTTATAAAACAGGCTACACAAAAATAACAAGCATCTCTTGGAAATTAAACCGGAAAAAAAAACATTTAACTTCTCCCGGCTGGCTTGAGAGAACTCGGTCTATGGACGGTAAGGGGCTGACGCGCGGGACCCGTGGGTCAGCAGAACCCATTCGGGCTCGGGCGCACGGCGGAAAGCGAATCGGCCGAGGCCTGGCTCGAACGAGACCGCACCCGAGGTTTCGCTCGAGGCCGAGCTCGAGGCCGAGGCCTGGCTCGAGGGCTCGGTCGAGACGGAAAAACATTAGCCCGTCCGAGACCTGGCTCGAGGCTGAGGCCTGGCTCGAGGGCTCGGGCGAGACGGAAACATACACGCCCGTCCGAGGCCTGGTTCGAGGCTGAGGCCTGGCTCGAGGGGCTCGGGCGAGACGGAAGAACGCACGCTCGTCCGAGGCCTGGCTCGCGGCCTCGGGCGAATCGGAAAACAGGCGCGCCCGTCCGAGGCCGGACTCGGGGGCTCGGACGAGACGGAAACAGGGGAGGGATTGGTCCGGTGATTTCTCGCCGTCGGTGAGGTCGCCGGCGGGGAGGCTGGGAGGGGGCCCTGCGGACTCGTCTCGACGAGGCGCATCCGGGGTACTGGTGGATTGGCCAGCGCACGGCCGTAGCGTGCCGGCGGCGAGCGGCAGCGCACGGCGGCGACGGCATCGCGCGGCTACGCCGTTTCCGGCGGTCGCCGGCTAAACTGGCGGGCGTGTGAGACTCAGTGAACCTAGAGGGGAGTCCTAGGGGTGATGGTTTGGCCGGAGGTGCGCTGGTGCGTGCTGGCCACGTGTGAGGTCCGCGATGGCGGCAATGGCGCTCGGCCGTGGTGAACAGAGAGATGGGGAACGATAGCGTTAGGGCTAGTTGGTGTTCTCACCTTGCCTTGGCTTGGCGAAGCTGGAGGAGGAAGAAGGGAGGCGGTGGAGCTCGGGTTGGGGACGAACGGTTCCGGGCTCCGAGCGGCGCTGAAAGCTTCCGCGGCGGGGCTCTTCGGACTTCGGCGTGGGTGGAGCTCGGCGGATGGCGCGGGGGTGCGCACCGTGTGTCCGAGACGAAGGCGGGGCAGTGGCCGGGGTTAATCGGCCGGTGATGGAGGTGGTGACTGGAAATTGGGAAGGGGCCTTGCGGCGGTGGTTGGTTGCAGCGAGCGGAGAGTGCTCAGTTTGCTTCGTGCGCGGGTGAGAGTGGAGAGTGAGAGCGAGAGTGAGTGTGCGAGTGAGTGAGGGAGTGGGAGAGGCGCTCGGGCTTTTGCCCGGCGGAGCGGAGGGGCGGCCTGTCGTGGCGGGGGCCACGGCGGCTCGGTCAGCGAGGCGGCGGCAGGCGGCTCGGCAGACGAGGATGCGCGGGAGTGGCCGGCGAAGATCGCTGGCGTGCTCCGGTGGGAGAAGATCGGAGAGGGAGTGGTCAGCGTGGATTTGGCGCAGAGAAGGGGCGCCACGCGGCAAGCCGGCCGGCGTACGGCGCGGCCGTGTCGGGGTGGCCGGCGCGCGGGTGCGGGCGGGCGCGCGCGCGGGCGAGGCGGCAAGCGCTGGGCCGAGGCGGGGAAGTGGCCGAAAGGCCGGATGGGCCGAAAGGTTGGCGCCGGGAAAGAAAATTATTCTTTTTCTTTTTCCAGAAATTTCCAAAGTTTGACTTCTCAAAAACAGTTTGAAAAACTCCAAACCAGGCCTTGACCCAAATATAAAAGTTGCTCAAAATATTTTCTCTACAACTTTCATACAGAACACTTTTTCTGAAAACCACTTTTAAATCCTCCTCAAGAATAAAACCAAAATCAAAGCATCAAGTCAAATAGAAATCCAATTTCAAATAACAACAAAAGATCAAAGGCATACTTATACACATGAAATGATGCAATGCATTGCTTATGCTTTCTTAGTGGCTAATTGCAGTGCCTAATGCAGTGCTTGACACTAGGGTGTCACAGCACCGGTTGTTCGACGAGGGCGTGCTGCCTCCTGATGCGGACGGTGGCATAGGTGGCCTTCCTCTTCCCGGTTCGGACGTCGAGGCTGAGCCTGCGGTGGAGGATTTAGGGGAGGAGTACCAGACCACGGCGTGGCTGGGAAATGTGGCGGCGAAGGTCGGGCCCCTGAGTCCGGCTCGAGGGGTGAAGTCGAAGTCGAACTCCCGAGTCCGGTTCGAGGGGTAACGTCGAAGTTGAACTACCACGACCGGCTCGATGTCCGGTGTCGAAGTCGAGCCCCTATGGCTGGTTCGAGGTGTGCCGTCGAGGGTCGAGCCCCAGCGTCTGGCTCGTGGGGTGGCGTCGAAGTCGAGACCTCGAGTTCGGCTCGAGGTGGGGCGTCGAAGGTCGACCTCCCGAGTCCGGCTTCGAGGAGGAGCGTCGAAGGTCGAGCCCCGAGTCTGGCTCGAGGTGGGCGTCGAAGGTCGAGCTCCCGAGTCTGGCTCGAGGAGGAGCGTCGAAGGTCGAGCCCCCGAGTCTGGCTCGAGGTGGGCGTCGAAGGTCGAGCTCCCGAGTCCGGCTCGAGGAGGAGCGTCGAAGGTCGAGCCCCGAGTTCGGCTCGAGGAGGGGCGTCGAAGGTCGGGCCCCGAGTCCGGCTCGAGGGGTGGCGTCGAGGGGACGTCAAGCCCCCGAGTCCAGCCTGAGGAGTGACGTCGAAGTCGAACTCCCACGTCCGGCTCGAGGGGCGGCGTCGTGCGTGGGTGCCAACTTAGCCAGCTCGTCTGCGGCGGGCGCCCACGCGCACTTTTTCGTCGTCGTCGTCCTCGTCGTCGCGCTTTGCCTTCTGACCTTCGCCTTGGCCCGCGGAGTGGCCAAAGAAGGCCCCCACTGCCTCATTGCCGGAGGCGAAGCTGGTGACCTGATCCATCAAGTCTTCGATCATCCTGGGACGGTAGCGCCCTAACTCGTGGACTAGCTTTTGGCACGTCGTGCCTGCGAGGAACGCTGAGATGACCTCCTCATCAGGTATGTGAGGGAGCTCGAGGCGCTGCTTCGAAAACCGCCGAGCGAAGTCGCGGAGGGGTTCGTCCGCTGCCTGCCTGCAACGTCGCAGATCCCAGGAGTTGCCTGGGCGCGCACAAGTCCCCTTGAAATTCCTATCGAAGACCCTGACTAGGTCGGCCCAGTCATGGATCTGATCCGGCGGGGTCCCTCGAGCCACCGGCGGGCGGTGTCCGAGAGGTAAAGTGGGAGTTGGCGTATGATCATACGGTCGTCGCCCTTCACTCCGCCCAGTTGGCAGCCTAGGCGGAAGTCTGAGAGCCAGAGCTTGGGCTCGACCTCCCCGTCATACTTCATGACGTTGGTTGGTGGTCGGAAGCGGTCGGGAAGGGTCGAGCTACGGATGGCTCGGCTGAAGACCCTGGGGCCCGGGGGCTCGAGGGTTTGCCGGCTGTTGGCGACCCGTTCCTGGGCTAGTCTGGCTTGAGGGGCGTCCGGCTGGCGGACCGACGTCTCGTGCTTGCTGTGGGGCGCGTCGCGCTGGCTTCTCCGAGGCTATCCTGCGCTGGCGTGAGGCCGAGCTCTCGGCTATCTGCACAGCGGCTGTTTCGAGGAGGCTCTTTACTTCCCCAAGCATGCGTCTGGCATCGGGGTTGGAGACGGGGGGGCAGAGCGAGGAGCAGCATTGCGGCCGCCACCACGTTTTGCCCGGCACGCGGGAAGCACACCTCGGGGCGTGCTGGCGCCCCGTCCTCGAGGGTCTGTCGGTGGGCCTCTCGAGCCCGACCTCGAGCTCCGACTCCTCGAGGCTGGGGTGGTTCCTGCATCAGAGTTTGCTGGAGTTGCAGCAGGCGTTGTCGTTCTTCCTCGGTCTTGGTGATTGCCTCCCGCACCTGTGCGAGTTGCGCCGCCCGGCTGTCGTCGTGTTGAGGCGGTGTGCACCCGAGGCCGAGGTTTTGCTTCTTGCCTGAACGCGCAAACCGCCTGCCGCAGCCACGTCGTTGGGCGCTCCGAGGTTGAGCGTCGGCCTGGCGTCGTCGTCGTCGTCGTCCTCGGCATCGCTCACCACCCCCTCGAGCTGGAAGCACTCCCTGGTGTGATCCCAGAAGTCGGGGTCGTGGTGGTAGTCGTACTCGTCGGAGTCGGAGCTGATGACGCCGTGTCTTCTTGGCTCGCGCTGGGCCCGTAGTTCATGGTACCATTCCCCGATAGTGCCTCGCCGAGGTGGTTCAACTGCTTGACGGATGTTGCGGTTGGTTCGCGCGGGGTCGCCTACCTCCAAGTTCGCCATGGTTTGTAGAAGTACGCCTGGGCGCTCCTCCCGCTCCATCGGTGGCTGGCGTCGCCGGTGCTCGTTGAGGTGACGGGTGTAAATTGCCGCCGAATTGTCGAAGCCGAAAGGGAATCGCCCGCGCCGAGCGTGGCTCGCCCTACGCGGGGGGAAGCTGGATGATGTCGTCGGCGCGTGGCTCGGGGACCTCCGGCTTGGCTCTTGGTCCGCGCGCATGGCGAACGCGGAGTTGCGGGGGGTACGTGAGCGTACTCCAGAAGCCTCAGACCGCGCTCCGGGCAGTCTCCTCCTCGAGGGACCCGTGCCAGCAGCGGGGGTGCGCGTGCGTACCGCAGGCGCCGCCTGCGCCTGGTGACGGCGGTGTCGTCGGTGCCGCTCACGAGGCGGCGACGCATGGTGGTGCGGGCGTCGCGCCACGCTCCCTGTGCGAGGTGATGTGACGTGTCTTCCGCTCGGGCCCTCCGTGGAGAGCAGGATCAGCTCGACTGTCGTTGGCCCGGGTGGCCAGGAACTCGAGGCTCCCAACCAGATGATGTTGTCACCGGCAGAGAATGAAGACATGGGGGATATGCCATCTAGGAAATAATGAGATTTCGACTCGACACGCGCGCCCCTATCTGGCGCGCCAACTGTCGGTGTTTTCGTACCCGGGGTATCACACCAACAGTTAATAACGATCGCGTGCTCTCTTCCTGGATGGTGATGCAAAAAGACACAAGGTTTTCTCCTGGTTCGGGCAAAGATGCCCTACGTCCAGCGAGGAAAGGGTTCTTGTATTTCTTGCACCGAAGTGCTTGTACAGGGGCGGATACAAGCCTGGGGAGTAAGGACTGAGGCCCGAACTCGTGTGTGAGTGTAGGCTCGAGTGTTTGGTGCGTGTGCGGTGTGTCACCCTCCCTTCTACAGCCCCCGGCGTCCCCTTTTATATCGCAAGGGGGGACCGGGGTTACATGATGGATTTACTGTATCCAGGGTGCACATTGTTCGATACAGCGTGGTGTAGGAGTGTTGTCTTGTCGTAGACACCGTAGCCGACGCGGAACGCGCTGCTGACTTGTCTGGAAACGTGGCCATCATCACGGACGTGGTGGCGGAGACGTGGCATCGTAGGGGTTGTAGGCCGCTCATCATGGTCTGTGCCAGGCGTGGCCTGGTATTGCAGACTCCGTAGCCGACGTGGAATGCGCCGCTGACTTGCCCTGGAAGCGTGGCCATAATCACGGGTGTGGCGGCGGAGACGTGGCGGGTCGTAGGCTGCCCATCATGGTCTGTGCCAGGCGTGGCCTGGTATCGCCGGGCTTCTGAGATACCTGCCGACTAGCCAGGCAATCAGTAAGGAGGGCTCGAGGGGCACAGGCCCGGCCTCGAGGCGACGACTTCGGGGGGGCTCGAGACTCTACAGGCACAGGCGTGTCCCGAGAATCTCGGCCGCGCAGCAGGGGCCCGTGCCCTCGGCCGTGACGGGGCATAGATCCACAGGGGGAGTGGATGAAACAGTGAAGCAATCATGCCCTTCCGCCCACGCCGACGGTGAAAAGTCATGTTGACCTCTCCCTGACTCCGTAATGCATGCCACATTCTGACGGACGTGACGGAGGGCAGGCGGCGCATTAAATGCGCGCGGTAATAAGGGCTGGCACGTTTGTTCGTGACCGCCCGAGAGGAGGCGTGGAGCGTTTCGCCCAGAGGGCCTGGCTTGGAGGCTCGGCGAGACGGAGGCTTGGCGTTCGCCCGAGCCTGGCTAGGAGGGGGCTCTGGGCAGACGGTAGACGTGGCGTCCGCTTGAGCCGAGGCGCTTGCTGGATTCTCGGCGAGACGGGGATTGGCGCTTTGCCCGAGGCCTGGCTTGGAGGCTCGGGCGAGATGGAGACTTGGCGTTCGCCGAGGCCTGGGGTGGGGGGGCTCGGGCGAGAGACGGAGACCTGGCGTTCGCCCGAGGCCGGTGACTTATGAGGGCGTCGGGACATGGGACAATGATGGCGCTCGCCCGAGACCTGGCTTTGAGGGCTCGGGTGAGACGGTGACTGAGTGCTCGCCCGGGCCTGGCGTGGGGGGCTCGGGCGAGACGGGGGTTGAACGCTCTGTCGCGCGGTTGATTGGGGGTACCCCTTTTTTGTACCACCGACACTAAAGACATGGTGAACTTGCCTCATTGATGGCGTGCTGAGGACAAAGATGAAGGAGCTAGAGGGCATCGCAACCCCATCATCGCCAAGATGTACCAGGTGCCGTTGATCCTAACATGGTCGGTTACCCTAAATGATGGTGAGCTGGCCAAGAAAACCTCCCCACTTTGCCAATCAACCACCTCAAACGCCTCCAAGCCGTCTAGCACTGGCAAATGCCAAGAGTAACAAGAATACCCAATGCCGATGCGAAGAACTAGTGCCACTAGATTGAACTCTATCAAATCACACGCACTAGATATCAGTCAATCACTTTGGCTTGATCAATTCAACTTGGGAGATGAGTTTGGGAGGCTTGTCAATGCTCACTAGAATGCTTAGGAATCAAATGTGCAAGAGAGGTTCCTAGCAAGCCGGCCAAGCCCCTTAATAGGCCACACAAGAAGGCCCTAGCCGTTGGGCCTGAAACGCCACCATCGGACGCGTCGCTGTCGGGGGCATCGACGCTGCCCCACGTCCCAGCGTCTGATGCTCCGATGAGCACCACGTGTCCCTTCGTACGAATTCTGCCCGTAGATCCCAACGGTCGAAACATTTCCCGCGCTGGTTAAGTGGCATCGGACGCGCTGATGCCTAGCATCGGACGCTCCGATGCCTCTGCTGCGTTCGATTTCAGCTCAGCACAGAACCTCATCGGACGCTCCGGACCTTTTGCATCGGACGCTCAGCCTCAGCGTCCGATGACCACGCAGAGAGTATCCATAGAGGGCCAGAATGCATCGGACTCGTCCGTTGAAGGGTCGAGATGGCGGACTAGAGGGGGGGTGAATAGTCCTTTTAAAAACTTAAACCTAAATCACAAGCGAATGGCTACTAACCGAAACAATGCGGAATTAAAACTATCGTCTAGCCAAGACTACACCCCTCTACCTATACTCTATGACACCTTACAAAAGATCCTAATCAATGCAAATAAGGTGTCGGGCTAGCTAGAGCTCACCTAACCAATTCTAGAAGCAAGGTCACACAAGCCTATGCAACTAGTACTTTAAGCACGAGGGAGCTCCTACACAATCTAGCAAGCAAAGCACAAAGCCTAAGCTCACTAGCAATGCTCAATAACAAGGCTACACAAGCCAAATTAGAGAGCTCAACTTAGCTACACAAACTAAAGCAATGTGACTAGCAAGACTACAGTCAACTAGTCACGCAAGAGAGCTACTTCTAACGCTAACACGCAAAGAAGGTAACTACAAGCTACACAAGCTAACTAATTACAAGAGCAACTACACAAGCACAATATATATGAAAGTGATTACAAGCTTGTATGGAGATAGCAAACCACCGAGAAGATGTAGACAATGTTGACACGGTGATTTTATCCCGAGGTTCACTTGGTTGCCACCAAGCTAGTCCCCCGTTGAAGCAAGCCCAGGTTGTGCCTGCCGCCGATCCTCTTGCTAGTGGTGACCCTAAGTCCACTCTCCACGCACGATGGAGTGCTCACCAAGAGCTCTAGCGTTCGATCCGGCCGGACCACTTGGCGCTCTTCACGCCTCTTCTCCACTAGAGTTGCTCTTCGCGATCTTCCCGCGGGGCGAGCACAATGCCCCTCACAAAGTCTTCTCCGGAGCCACGCACAATCTTCTTGCGGGCTTCACACGGAGACTCAATCACCAAGCCGTCTAGGAGGTGGCAACCTCCAGAGTAATAAGCACCACCGGCTTGCAACTCGATCACCTAGTGCCACTCGATGCTATCTCTCAATGCAACGCACTAGCAATCACTCACTCGCTATCGAATCGCACACTAGCAAGCACAAGCGAGTTAGAGGGCTCCTAACACTCCCCAAGCATGACAAACCAAGTCCCAAGGGTGCTAACACCAGCCAAGGCCGGCCACCATCTCCTTTTATAGCCCCAAGGGCTCAACTGCCGTTACCCCTTCCTGGCAATCTGAATCGACCATAAGTCGACGCGCCGGACCAAACCATCGGACGCTGAGGCCAGCGTCCGATGCCCGGATGCTCGCCACGTGACTCCCACGTTTAACTCTGGCCGAGCGATCCCAACGCTATATTCCTTCGCGCGCCAGATAAAGTTGCATCGGACGCGCCGATGCCTAGCATCGGACGCTCCGATGCCTCTGCTCGATTCTGCGCAAAAACTGCTCTCACTCATCGGACGCGCCGGCCCTTAGCATCGGGCCTAAGGATCAGTGTCTGATGACACACCAGAGAGGATCCAGAACGCTCCCAACCACATCGGACCGTCCGATGGAACCTCATCGGACGCAGGCCAGCGTCCGATGCTCCCAGCCAGACTAGCTCTTGCCACGACACTGCCATCGACGCTCGGACCAGCGTCCGATGCAGCGTCCGATGCTCCCACTGCAATCGGCTTCAGCTAGGTTTACCATCGGACGCTCGCCCCCAGCGTCCGATGCCCCTCGGACCAGCGTCCGATGCTCCTACGAGCATAGCACTTCACCTCCTTTCAACACAACTTCTTCTTTAACAATTTCTCCTTTGCAAATGTGCCAACACCACCAAGTGTTCATCAACATGTGCATGTGTGTTAGCATTTTCACAATCATTTCAAGGATTTTCTCTTTCACTCACCACGCCACTCGATCCTAGTAACATCGCAAAGTTAGATCGCTCAAGTGGCACTAGATGACCGATATGCAAAACAGTTTGCTCCTCTTATAGTACGGGCCATCTATCCTAAACCGGTCATAAACTTCTCTATACACCTATGACCGGTGAATGAAATGCCCTACAAATATACCTTTGCCTTGCGCATTCGTCCATTCCATCCCCTCCGGTGTTGATGCAACACATGCACCAACCTATCTTCAAATGATATGATCCACTTCATATCATCACATGTGCCTCCATGGTCCATCGATCTTGACATCTCTTGCTCTTCACCATCGCTTCGGTCCTTCGGCGCCAAGTCTTGCTTAAGCCTCCCGACACTCGTACAACGGCTTCAAAGCCTCAACTTGCCCTTCACCTTCGCGACCGGTCCATCAAGCCAAGTCTTGCCTTGATCTTCTCCATCTTAGCCACATGACCACATGTCATGTCTCATGTACATTAAGCTCTTCTTCACATGTGTGAGCCTTGCAACATCTTCCAAGCCATTTCACCTCTATGGCATATGTTGCTCACACATGATCACCTATGGACTAATCACCTGTGTAATTCACTTTAACACATATTAGTCCACCTAAGTTGTCACTCAATTACAAAACCAAACAAGGACCTTTCATCTCCCCATTTTTGGTAATTGATGACAACTCTACAAAGATATGGAAATTAAGCTTTATTCCAAGCTAGCACTTCACAAGAGTGTAAATTGCTAACTTGGTTTGGATTCTATGTTTACTTATCCAACATTAAGACCATATGAGAAGATTTGGATAAGTACCATACAACCCGACTTTGTAGTGTTACTCCCCCCTACATGTGTGCTCAAATGGTTTGGTTTCACAAGCTTGCACACATGCATAAATATGAAATTTGTGGGAGTGTTAGCACTACTAAGTGATGCTAAGGTATACATGATGAAATTTTACCTTTGAAGCGTGCATACCACATTTTGATTCATCCTTAGCATCGACCTTGCTAGAACAAGTGAAACTAGATACCACGTGAGATCAATATTATAATCAAGGTTCTAGTTACCACTTGTTACACTAAGACTATGCTCTAGATACCAAATGAAGGAAAACAATCATCATCCAAGTCTTAGTTCTAGCAAATATTGCACACAAGCATGTAGGAATGTAAAGCATATGCAATGGAGCAAGCAAATGTAATGCACAAACAAATGCATCAATCATGTATTCATGAGCTTGCTCCCCCTACTTGTGTGCTCTCATAGTCCAAATTGTGATCCTTTTCCATTGTCTTGCTCCCTCTTGATCCATGTCCATCCATATCTTTTCACCTCCCCCTATCATATCTTTGCACTTTCTCCCCCTTTGTCATCAATAACCAGAAAAGGTATGCTTCACTTGATATAAAGGGTTGCAGTAGGGTAGATGGTTGATACTGAGTCTTCATTTTTGATGGACATTACCATATGTGTTGGAATGACACCATGTGTTAGGATCGTTGACCTTGATACCAATAGGTGGGGCTCGTCCCCTATGTCATAGCATGGGTCATCCACTTGATAAACTTGAGCTCTTGATGGTGAGGGATGCTTTGCTTGAATTGATCACTTAAAGTTGAGGATCACTTGAAGTCTTGTAGGATACCACTTGAATGAAAATTTTAACTTGATATCCATTTGCATTATTCTCTTCTTCTTGAACTCTTGTCATCTTCATGAGCTTCTCATTTGTGACTTGAACTATCAAACTTGCAAAGATATCTAACTCGGTTTGCTCTAGAGTAAGCTTCTTCACACATCTTTCAATGGTTATCTTACTCACGTTGAATTAGACACTTAAAAGCTTATCTTCTAGATCAAGTACTTGGGTTCACTAGCTCATGAACAAATTCATATACTAACCACTAGATCATATAATCAAGCAAGCAATAGTGGTTGGCTATGATTTAAAGTTTTCATTTGTCATGCATGATCCTATTAAGCATGTACTATATGCACTAACCGCATACTAGTAAGGGATGAAATGATCATGCACATTACAATGATACCTTTGCTATCTTGGAGTAGAGGATAGTCATTTGATTCCAATTAAGCTCCAAATAGCAATGTGAAGTCCATGGTGAAGACCAATAGATAGATACCAAATAAATGATACCAATTGATGAAATCCATCTTCACCCATATGATCAAGTGGCGGGCTTCACGACGGAGACTCAATCACCAAGCCATCTAGGAGGTGGCAACCTCCAAGAGTAATAAGCACCACCGGCTTGCAACTCGATCACCTAGTGCCACTCGATGCTATCTCTCAATGCAACGCACTAGCAATCACTCACTCGCTATCGAATCGCACACTAGCAAGCACAAGCGAGTTAGAGGGCTCCTAAGCACTCCCCAAGCATGGACACCAAGTCCCAAGGTGCTAACAGCCAGCCAAGGCCGGCCCCATCTCTTTTATAGCCCCAAGGCTCAACTAGCCGTTACCCCCTTCACTGGGCAATCTGCGCGACCATCGGACGCGCCGGACCAAACCATCGGACGCTGAGGCCAGCGTCCGATGCCCGGATGCTCGCCACGTGACTCCCACGTTTAACTCTGGCCGAGCGATCCCACGGCTATATTCCTTCGCGCGCCAGATAAAGTGGCATCGGACGCGCCGATGCCTAGCATCGGACGCTCCGATGCCTCTGCTCGATTCTGCGCAAAAACACTGCTCTCACATCGGACGCGCCGGACCCTTAGCATCGGACGCTAAGGATCAGTGTCTGATGACACACCAGAGAGGATCCAGAACGCTCCCAACCACATCGGAACGCGTCCGATGGAACCTCATCGGACGCAGGCCAGCGTCCGATGCTCCCAGCCAGACTAGCTCTCGCCACGACACTGCCATCGGACGCTCGGACCAGCGTCCGATGCAGCGTCCGATGCTCCCACTGCAATCGGCTTCAGCTAGGGTTTACCATCGGACGCTCGGCCCAGCGTCGATGCCCCTCGGACCAGCGTCCGATGCTCCTACGAGCATAGCACTTCACCTCCTTTCAACACAACTTCTTCTTTAACAATTTCTCCTTTGCAAATGTGCCAACACCACCAAGTGTTCATCAACATGTGCATGTGTGTTAGCATTTTCTCACAATCATTTTCAAAGGATTTTCTCTTTCACTCACCACGCCACTCGATCCTAGTAACATCGCAAAGTTAGATCGCTCAAGTGGCACTAGATGACCGATATGCCAACAAGTTTGCTCCTCTTAATAGTACGCCATCTATCCTAAACCCGGTCATAAACTTCTCTATACACCTATGACCGGTGAAATGAAATGCCCTACAAATATACCTTTGCCTTGCGCATTCCATTCCATCTCCTCCGGTGTTGATGCAACACATGCCCAACCTATCTTCAAATGATATGATCCACTTCATATCATCACATGGCCTCCATGGTCCATCGATCTTGACATCTCTTGCTCTTCACCATCGCTTCGGTCCTTCGGCGCCAAGTCTTGCTTAAGCCTCCCGACACTCGGTACCAACGGCTTCAAAGCCTCAACTTGCCCTTCACCTTCGCGACCGGTCCATCAAGCCAAGTCTTGCCTTGATCTTCTCCATCTTAGCCACATGACACATGTCATGTCTCATGTACATTAAGCTCCTTCTTCACATGTGTGAGCCTTGCAACATCTTCCAAGCCATTTCACCTCTATGGCATATGTTGCTCACACATGATCACCTATGGACTAATCACCTGTGTAATTCACTTTAAACACATATTAGTCCACCTAAGTTGTCACTCAATTACCAAAACCAAACAAGGACCTTTCAATCTCCCCCTTTTTGGTAATTGATGACAACTCTACAAAGATATGGAAATTAAGCTTTATTCCAAGCTAGCACTTCACAAGAGTGTAAATTGCTAACTTGGTTTGGATTCTATGTTACTTATCCAACATTAAGACCATATGAGAAGATTTGGATAAGTACCATACAACCCGACTTTGTAGTGTTAACTCCCCCTACATGTGTGCTCAAATGGTTTGGTTTCAAGCTTGCACACATGCATAAATATGAAATTTGTGGGAGTGTTAGCACTACTAAGTGATGCTAAGGTATACATGATGAAATTTTACCTTTGAAGCGTGCATACCACATTTTGATTCATCCTTAGCATCGACCTTGCTAGAAACAAGTGAAACTAGATACCACGTGAGATCAATATTATAATCAAGGTTCTAGTTACCACTTGTTACACTAAGACTATGCTCTAGATACCAAATGAAGGAAACAATCATCATCCAAGTCTTAGTTCTAGCAAATATTGCACACAAGCATGTAGGAATGTAAAGCATATGCAATGTGAGCAAGCAAATGTAATGCACAAACAAATGCATCAATCATGTATTCATGAGCTTGCTCCCCCTACTTGTGTGCTCTCATAGTCCAAGAATTGTGATCCTTTTCCATTGTCTTGCTCTCCCTCTTGATCCATGTCCATCCATATTTTTTCACCTCCCCCTATCATATCTTTGGCACTTTCTCCCCCTTTGTCATCAATAACCAGAAAAGGTATGCTTCACTTGATATAAAGGGTTGCAGTAGGGTAGATGGTTGATACTTGAGTCTTCATTTTTGATGGACATTACCATATGTGTTGGAATGACACCATGTGTAGGATCGTTGACCTTGATACCAATAGGTGGGGCTCGTCCCCTATGTCATAGCATGGGTCATCCACTTGATAAACTTGAGCTCTTGATGGTGAGGGATGCTTTGCTTGAATTGATCACTTAAAGTTGAGGATCACTTGAAGTCTTGTAGGATACCACTTGAATGAAAATTTTAACTTGATATCCATTTGCATTATTATCTTCTTCTTGAACTCTTGTCATCTTCATGAGCTTCTCATTTGTGACTTGAACTATCAAACTTGCACAAGATATCTAACTCGGTTTGCTCTAGAGTAAGCTTCTTCACACATCTTTCAATGGTTATCTTACTCACGTTGAATTAGACACTTGAAAGCTTATCTTCTAGATCAAGTACTTGGGTTCACTAGCTCATGAACAAATTCATATACTAACCACTAGATCATATAATCAAGCAAGCAATAGTGGTTGGCTATGAATTTAAAGTTTTCATTTGTCATGCATGATCCTATTAAGCATGTACTATATGCACTAACCGCATACTAGTAAGGGATGAAATGATCATGCACATTACAATGATACCTTTGCTATCTTGGAGTAGAGGATAGTCATTTGATTCCAATTAAGCTCCAAATAGCAATGTGAAGTCCATGGTGAAGACCAATAGATAGATACCAAATAAATGATACCAATTGATGAAATCCATCTTCACCCATATGATCAAGTGCACTATCTTATTGTGGTTGGCTTGCTTCTTCATTTGACCTTTGCTGCATATAAATACCACTCGAGTTGGCATGATTTACTTGTCTATCTTGGATGTTGCTTGCTTCTAGATCACCCTTTTGATTTCTTCAACTAAGCATCTCCAATGACACTTTAGATCACCACTTCCATGTTAGCCTTCCAAGCCTCGCTTGGTTAACCTACAAAAGGCGGCAAGCCCCTACAAAAGGGAGAAGTGACCTCTCTCCAAAGAACCATCCTTGATACTCACTTGAATTGACTTTGTTTGATTGATCCAATTGAACTCTTCTTGAGATATGACATTGAAACCTTCTTTGAGTCCTTTTCTTTCTTCATTTGAGACTAGAACTTGAGCTTCATCTTTATCTTGATGTTGGTCTTGATCTTCAATTTGAGTACCAAATGTGTGCCAAAATGCACTTCTCAATTGAAGGGCCTTGTACTCTTTTTGTCATGCTTCTAGCTCATCTCAAAACCAAACATAGGTCCCTCAACCACTTTTAAACATGATTCCAACTTGAGGGCCTTTCAATCAAAGTGACTCTAGATTAATCCAATAATTGTCACTTTTTCTGGCAGATTCTGTCCTTAGTAGCTCATGATCATCCAAATAGCAAGCTTCTACTCAATTCGATTGCAAGCCTTCAAACAATTCCAATCAACCACCACAACTTGATCTTTTGCACTTGTATGTTGTAGCACTTGGACTTCACTTCACTTGACTTGGCATTGGGATGAGAATAGCAATAAGCTTCATTACTTGATTCAATCACATGATGATCAACATGGAACAAATTGAATCAAGCCTCCAATGCCATGGTACCTACACACATTCATCCACTAGTTGATGGT
This sequence comes from Coix lacryma-jobi var. lacryma-jobi, assembly GCA_009763385.1. Taxonomy (NCBI): domain Eukaryota; kingdom Viridiplantae; phylum Streptophyta; class Magnoliopsida; order Poales; family Poaceae; genus Coix; species Coix lacryma-jobi. The sequence goes on from CM019825.1 coordinate 64,631,030, forward strand.
ACCCAAACTTGTTTGGGTCCTCTCAAGTTAGGTGCAACATACTTGGCATAGCCTTAGTATGAGTAGCGGGATGAGTTGCAATAGTATCCTTAGAGGTACCATTTTCATCCTCCTAAGCATAGAATCTTAGCAATTGAAATAGACTTAGGAATGTTACCTAGGGGACATGAATTAGCCATGTGTCCCCTTTCCCGGCATGAGTAGCAATTTCTCTTGGATTGAGCCTTTTCTTCCTTGCTCATTTGTTGCTTCTCATTGCCTTGCCTCTCATGAGTTGCCTGAGCCTTCTTCTCAAGCTTGTTAGGACACTTCGAGGCAAAGTGTCTCATGTCACCACATTTGTAGCACTTGATGTGAGCCAAATCTTTCTTCTCATCTTGATTCTTGCTCATCATCATCTTGGCATCTTGGATATGAGTTGGATGCCTTGCTCTTCCGCCCCTTCTTGTTTTCTTCTTCTTCATCAAGTCACCATTATGATGGTTGTTCTTGATTTGAGCTTGGGGCTTCTTCTTGTTGGGGCAAGCTTTTGCAAGATGTCCCATCTCATGGCATTGATAGCACATGAAATGAGATAGCTTTTCTTGTTCTTGCTTCTTCATTTCTTTTACATATGTTCTCTTGCCCCATCTCTTGCTTTGACATTGCTTTTGTTAAAGCCAATGCCACTCTTGTCACCATAGCTTTTTTGATTCTTCATCATATGCTCATGGGTGACCTTTGATTTGCCACCCCTCTCTAACTTGTTGCTCAAGTTCTTCACTTCACTTTTGAGCTCATTGTTCTCCTTCAAAAGGTTAGTCTCACAAGACATAGAAGTAGAACAAGCATCTAATTGTGAAGAACATGGCATAGATATTAATCATTGCAAGAGGTGGATACATTCTTCTTGCCTACATCACAAGGGTTAGCACAAATATGTGATTGATCAAATGACCCATGTGATGAGCTCTCACTAGTTTTAATTGTTCATTAGAAAGCTTACTAGTGAGAATAGCATGGTCTTTTACCAATTATCATGAGTAACACATAGTTCCTCATGAGTCAATTTAAGCTCCTCATGTGAACAACTACTAACATAAAGTAGATGCTTTGTTTTTCACATGTGTTCTTTAGAAATGAGTTTTCTTTTTCTAATTTTTCATTTTTAGCTAACTCATTTTCTAAAGCAATGGTCATGCTAGCAAGTCTACTACTAACAAGCTCATCATAGGAATCATAATCAATCACATTGCAATTTGATACCTTAGTGTCACCTTGTGACATGAAGTAATGTGATGATGTTGGAGAGCTTGTGGTAGCATCATCATTGGAGCATGTACCATCATTACCATCAAGTGTGCTTGAGGTTAAATCATCACTTGCATCACTTGAGGCATCATCTTCCATCTGTCAAGTGTGCTTGAAGATTGATCATCATCTTCATCACTTGACGATGAGGTGGAGCAATCCTCCACAACTATCATGTTGTGGTCATGCTCATCACCCTCATGTGCCTCTTCCTTGGGCTCACTAACATCATCATCATTTGGAGCATTCCCATACTTGTCATTGAGATATTTCCACATGTGATGGGAGGACTCCATATCCATGATCTCACTAAAGATATCATCATGCAAAGATCTAAAAATGATGTTAGTAGCTTGGCACTCGAGATCTAGGCATTTTCTCTTGTGCTTGAGTTAGATTCTTTTCATCCAACACATGAGAAAAGCCTACATCTACGATCCACCACATTTGAGGGCAAATAAACTTGAAATTGCATATCATCCAAGTTTTCCAACGTGTAAAGTGAGTGCCATCAAAAATGTGTGGACAATCAATACCTAGCCCATAAGTCGCCATCCTCTCGGGTCGGTGAAGACCACAAATGAGAGACCTAGCTCTGATACCACGTGAAGGGTCGAGATGGCGGACTAGAGGGGGGTGAATAGTCCTTTTAAAAACTTAAACCTAAATCACAGCGGAATGGCTAACCGAAACAAATGCGGAACTAAAAACTATCGGTCTAGCCAAGACTACACCCCTCTACCTATACTCTATGACACCTTACAAAAGATCCTAATCAATGCAAATAAGGTGTCGGGCTAGCTAGAGCTCACCTAACCAATTCTAGAAGCAAGGTCACACAAGCCTATGCAACTAGTACTTTAAGCACGAGGAGCTCCTACACAATCTAGCAAGCAAAGCACAAAGCCTAAGCTCACTAGCAATGCTCAATAACAAGGCTACACAAGCCAAATTAGAGAGCTCAACTTAGCTACACAAACTAAGCAATGTGACTAGCAAGACTACAAGTCAACTAGTCACGCAAGAGAGCTACTTCTACGCTACACAAGCAAAGAAGGTAACTAGCAAGCTACACAAGCTAACTAATTACAAGAGCAACTACACAAGCACAATATATATGAAAGTGATTACAAGCTTGTGTATGGAGATAGCAAACCACCGAGAAGATGTAGACAATGTTGACACGGTGATTTTATCCCGAGTTCACTTGGTTGCCACCAAGCTAGTCCCCGTTGAAGCAAGCCCAAGGTTGCCGCCGATCCTCTTGCTAGTGGTGACCCTAAGTCACACTCTCCACGATGGAGTGCTCACCAAGAGCTCTAGCGTTCGATCCGGCCGGACCACTTGGCGCTCTTCACGCCTCTTCTCCACTAGAGTTGCTCTTCGCGATCTCCCGCGGGGCGAGCACAATGCCCCTCACAAAGTCTTCTCCGGAGCCACGCACAATCTTCTTGCGGGCTTCACGACGGAGACTCAATCACCAAGCCGTCTAGGAGGTGGCAACCTCCAAGAGTAATAAGCACCACCGGCTTGCAACTCGATCACCTAGTGCCACTCGATGCTATCTCTCAATGCAACGCAATAGCAATCACTCACTCGCTATCGAATCGCACACTAGCAAGCACAAGCGAGTTAGAGGGCTCCTAAGCACTCCCCAAGCATGGACACCAAGTCCCAAGGGTGCTAACAGCCAGCCAAGGCCGGCCACCATCTCCTTTTATAGCCCCAAGGGCTCAACTAGCCGTTACCCGACTACCATTCACTCATCTGCGCGACCATCGGACGCGCCGGACCAAACCATCGACGCTGAGGCCAGCGTCCGATGCCCGGATGCTCGCCACGTGACTCCCACGTTTAACTCTGGCCGAGCGATCCCAATGGCTATATTCCTTCGCGCGCCAGATAAAGTGGCATCGGACGCGCCGATGCCTAGCATCGGACGCTCCGATGCCTCTGCTCGATTCTGCGCAAAAACTGCTCTCACATCGACGCGCCGGACCCTTAGCATCGGACGCTAAGGATCAGCGTCCGATGACACACCAGAGAGGATCCAGAACGCTCCCAACCACATCGGACGCGTCCGATGGAACCTCATCGGACGCAGGCCAGCGTCCGATGCTCCCAGCCAGACTAGCTCTCGCCACGACACTGCCATCGGACGCTCGGACCAGCGTCCGATGCTCCCACTGCAATCGGCTTCAGCTAGGGTTTACCATCGGACGCTCGGCCCAGCGTCCGATGCCCCTCGGACCAGCGTCCGATGCTCCTACGAGCATAGCACTTCACCTCCTTTCAACACAACTTCTTCTTTAACAATTTCTCCTTTGCAAATGTGCCAACACCACCAAGTGTTCATCAACATGTGCATGTGTGTTAGCATTTTCACAATCATTTTCAAAGGATTTTCTCTTTCACTCACCACGCCACTCGATCCTAGTAACATCGCAAAGTTAGATCGCTCAAGTGGCACTAGATGACCGATATGCAAACAATTTGCTCCTCTTAATAGTACGGTCATCTATCCTAACCCGGTCATAAACTTCTCTATACACCTATGACCGGTGAAATGAAATGCCCTACAAATATACCTTTGCCTGTTAAATGCAACTAATTAGCCCCCCTGGAAGTCAGTCCTGGATCCGCCCCTGCCTATGTGCATGAAATAACCACGTTGCATTTCAACGCTTCTCAAAACGGTGCTCGACGCAAGGAACCGGTACCGCTGAGCATAAACGGTGCTCTCCTACGGTAATCGGTGCCACGGGGAAACGGTGCCGAAGCTCATAAACAGCGCAGACCCTAAGAAACGGTGCTCAATTCAGGTAATCGGTGCGCAGATAAACGGTGGTGCTCGACGTAAGGAACCGGTGCTGCTGAGCTGTGGTAGAAGACTGTAATGTTGTGGAAACTCATCCTCACCATGACCCTCCAGCATGACACACATGCCGCCGCCGCCTCCGGGTATAATTTAGGTGAGGAATTGGGAACTAAACAAGGCCCAGACCAAAAAGCCATTTGTTTTGCTGTTTTGGGCCAAGAAGGACAAGCTCAACAACTTGTCACCACAGGACAAGCAAATTATTACAGACCAAGTTTAATTGTTCACGACAGGACAAGCATGCAACATGAGGTAACAGGGTAAAAGTGTGACGGGGTAAAACCAGGTTCCAGCCACCACATTGTTTTGGAAACCAGGTTCCAGCCAGCTCCCACACTTGGGGCTTAACCACCCCGCCTGCACTATTACATGAAAAAAGGGTCCCAGTGAACTTCCGCAGCCATTGCTCTTCGCATTCTTTTTCTACTTTGATGGCTTATTTTGCTTTGTCTTCCGAGCTCTCAGCGCAGTGTCCTTTGCCTTCTGATGAATTATCTGCGACACTGTCAAAGTTTTCTTTGCCTTTCTCGCAGTTGCCTTCTGTAGTGGTCTCTTCTTTTTAATGCCCTTACTCTGCTGCAAGAATGCAACAGAAGTAAAACACTTGTACAAATGTACAAATATAGACAAAAAGATGAATAGTTAGAAAAGGCCTTACCGGCTTGGCAAGTGGATCATTAAACTCCATGGGCAGGGTCGCTTTGTTTAACTTGTGGTATAAAAGGTAACGCACAAATATACTTTTACCATTTGTAATCATTTCCCCCTGTAGCCAATGATGACCACCAAAGTAGCACTCCAAAAATAATAAGCCCAATAGATTGCCATCAGATATCTTATTCATAGATTCTGTCCACGGAACACGACAGCTCTTTCTGAGGCATCGTACCTCCCCCCTCTTCGTGCCTACGACAGATACTGTTTTTTTAAACAGGGCTTCGCACATTGCAAGGCCTTCATCCCAGGATTCCTTAGAATTATTGCAGCTTAGAAACCCAAACTTATAGTGCAATTTACTGTAATGGAAAGACAAGCATACTGCATCACGGGCGAACACAGGGATAAATGCCTGTAAACACACAATTTGTTATCCTCCATACACAGACATCCATACACAGAGACACAGTGGCGAAGCTAGAGCTAAATTGAGGGGGGGTTGCCATGTGGTGATTTGAGATAATTAGCACTTGATTTTGTTTTTTTCCGTGGGTGCCTGGGCACCCCCCACGATGTACGTAGCTTCACCCATGGAGACACATGGAAGACACTTACCAGCTCATACTTATCCTTCGTTTGTTCACTTGCCCGCTATTATGTTCCAGGAAATCTTTTTCTAATGCTCCATCCTCAATAGATTTCTGCACTTGTAGGAAAAGAAAATGAGTACTCACAGGTAAAGAGGGGGAAAAAAGAAGTGTGTGGTAATGACTTACAAAACGATTGTGGCAGGAAAAGTATATTGGTCCATTTCTGTTATCATATCTTTTGCAGTCTATGAAATGCTCTTATGAAGTCCATACTGATGTTGATTTGTCATTGGTCAGACTGATCAGTGTATTTCTAGAGATGCTCACCCCTCTGATATTTATCAACTCTTCAGATCAGTCTCGCAAGACTGCAAATGATTGATGGTCGCAGTGATCATTTCTTTTGTCACCACTTTGGGGCTAACAGTGGAGATGCATATGGTGAAGCTGCAAATCTAGAGTAAATGGACCGCGTACTGGTCCTCTTGGTAGGGGAATGTTTTGCCCATCTCTTCTCTTCCTCTGTCCTCTCTGTCTCTTCCTCTGTCCCTGGCTGCTTTTCCTCTGTCTCTTGCTCTTTCTTTTTCATCGCAACATTAATAAAACTCTGACAAAGTCTTTTGCAAGTCCTGGCCATTTATCTGCACACACCTTACTACTGCATTTCCTCTTCCTTGAGCTTGAAAAAAGAAAGCGTGCTGCAGAATAAGGAACTTTCCCCTGATCTATATTGGCAAGACGGAAGGCAATAAAAGGATATGTCGGTAAAGAAGCACTGCCCCTGGAGCGGGTCACTGGATGCCCAGTATGGTCCCAAAGGTGGAATGGAGAACCATCATCCAGGTGATTCACTTGATGGGGCGTCACTAGTTCCTCATCCTTATAACTATCAGCAGATTCTGGATGGGGCGACACTGGACCAGCAGATTCAGTGGCATCAACATCCATGGACTTATTGGGATCAAGAAAAGCTTGAAACTGACTTGCCATAGTTTTGGCGGCTGATCACGTGGTCTTTAATGACGCGCCCTAAGTCCCTTGCTAGCTCCTGTTGAGCCTGATCCACGGCCATGATGACTTCAGATTGAATATTCCCTGGAAGCACTTCAATGTTCAATAAATCCTTTAGCAGAGGAATGGGACACGGATGTGCCATCTTCTGCACATTCCTGAAAAAACTCAATTTCAGTGGAAAGTACTCAACTTCAGTGGAAAGTACTCAACTTCAATGTGCAGTGGAAAGTGGAAAGTACCTTTTCTTTAGACATTGTCCTTTTTTCCACCATCTTGTCCTCTTTCCTTGCATCTTGTCTGGTGCGGATCTTGGACACCTTCTTAGCCTGGACATTGTTCTCCTCGCGCTGGATCTGAGGCTGTTCTACGCCCTTCTTGGCGTAGACTGTGTCGTTCCAGGGTTTGAACTACAAACATGCACATAAAATGTAATTCATGCATCACAATTTATAGCAATATCGTAGAGTAAAAACATTACCTTTATTTTCTCTAAATCTAAATTTGTTGTACGCTTCAACACCATCTCTGTAGTATAAAACTTGACTCGAGGAACAATAGCTCACCATCCTCAGGAACAACCTAGGAACAACAGGCTCACCATCCTCAGGAACAACAGGCTCAACCATCCTCAGGAACAACAGGCTCACCATCCTCAGGATGATTCCAATCAATATTGTCAAGCAAAAACATCTGTAAACCATAATAACTTTTAGAGAGTGAATTTGTCCCTAGAAAAATGAAAGGATAAGAGGAAAGAAGCTTACAAGTAATGTCGCTGGGGGTTATAAACAGATTTTTTTTTGTTGTCAAGACTGTCTGCAATATTGTCCAGCGCAAGCTTAGGCAAGTCATATTTGCCTATTGATTCCAAGTCCTCAGCATAAGCCATGGAACGAGAAGAGATGTGAAGTGAAGTGTTGGGCATCAGCAGCCCATTAAACAGAAGCGTGAGATAGCACTTGACTTCAAAGTCCGGATCATACCCCTTAGCAAAGTTTGCTATCTCAAGATTGCCCATGCAGAAATAGGATCTTTCGGACTTAGCTCAAATATTTCACGCAGCAGTGGACCCAGATCTTGCTCGCCTCGCTAGGCTTTGCATTGCTATCCGTGCCTTTTGGAGACCCAGGATGACAACCTACTGCCTCAGCACGCCTCAGCCGACATGTAGCGTGGGTTCCGAGGGTCATATCAAACAGGATATAAGTTTGGCCATTGGACTTCACAACTTTGCATTTTGTGACCACTGATCGATGAAATCTCTGCACCCTATGGAAAACAAAGATATCTCCAAACAGTCCTTAAAGCCAAGCTGTTGAGCATATCCAGTGCCTCTTCTGACAATGAATGCCTCAGCTTCATTATGTCAGCTGTTGCGAATCTCATGTCGCTACCTCCTCTCGCCCTTCGGGGCATTTCCTTCTGTTCATCCATTCATCCCCTCCTCTCGCCCTTCGGAGCATTTCCTCCTGTTCATCCACTTCCTCCTATACATAAAGGGAAACAGATTTTATGAAATCAAAAACTCAAAAGAATGTTTAATACGACTACTTATAACATGCCATGTTTATAACATACTGCCTACGATCCAAACAAAATCAAAACCATACTGCCTGGATTGGAATGCACAAGTAAGATTAAGGCATGGGCGGCATGGATAGAAAACTAGAAATACATTCTCGGAGAGCAGAAAATCACCAGGAGAGACTCGCGACATACCTGCTCACGGCCTATTGGAGGCACCTGCTGCCGGCGTCGCGGCGGCATACCTGCTCACAATCTGCTCAACTGCGGCTTCGCAATGGATTTTACCCTAGTTTTTACCATTTCGTTTCAACTTCTCGGCCTCGACGGGCCGTCGTGCCTGACGGGTCGTGCCTGTGTCGGCTGGCCTTCGGCCCAAGGCACGGCCCGTGGGCCCGTGAGAGGGGGAAGACCTGAACAGGAGGAACTGCTCTGCTCGAGGCCATGGCCAGCGCGAGGAGGAAGAAGAGCAAGCAGGTAAGGGCGCGTCCGCCGGCGAGCTCGCCCACAGCGCGAGGAGGGCAGAGCAAGCAGCAGGTGGCGGCGGCCGCCGGCGAGCTCGCCCACACCGGATCTGGCAGCTGGCCGCTTGGCCGGAGAAGGGATCAGCGTAGGAGCACGCGACTTGCGAAGAGAAGAAGCGCGCCGCTGGGCCAGCAGGGCGGAGGAGGAGCAGCTGGCCGGAGAAGGAAGATCAGCGGCGCCGCGGGGCGTAGCAGGCGGCGCTTGGCCGCGAGGAGGAGCAGCGGCGGCGCTAGGAGCACGCGACTTGCGTAGGAGAAGAGGAGAGAATGAGAATCTATCCAAAGTCCAATGTGGGAACAGCAAACGGCGTTCGACAAGCAGCCACCACTGAATGAGAAACTTAGGAGTAAAATCTATCACCGGTCCTGAACTTGTGTCGTTGTGTCATCCCGGTCCCTAAACTCGCAAAATCGATCATCTAGGTCCTCAAATTTTGGTTGTGTCATCCCGGTCCCTAAACTTACAAATCGCTCATTTAGGTCGTCAAACTTAGTCAGTTGTGTCATCCTGGTCCCTAAACTTTGTTTGAGTCTCATCGATCTAAACATGACAATTTAAAAACTTTATATCAACAAATAATTCATAACTCTTTCATACAAACTCGAAAGAAGACAAACTTTATATCAAAATTATAGCCCTCGATGTGATCTACAACTTTGTAGTTGAAAAGTTTTTGATTTAAAACTGTTTAGGGTCCAAAATATTGTTGTATGTTTATAGATTTTGAAATTTAAAATTTAAAATTAATTTTTTTGGATACTAAATAACTTTAAATAAAAAAAGTTTATCTACAACGTTGTAGATTGCATTGAGAACTATAACTTTTATATAGATCATATCAATATTCAAGATTGTTTGATAATTTTAAATTTTAAATTTCAAAAATCTATAAAACATACACATATTTTAGGACCCTAAACAGTTTTAATAAAAAAAAAATCAACTACAAAGTTGTAGATCACATCGAGGACTATAATTTTGATATAAAGTTTGTCTTTGTTTGAGTTTATATGAAAAAGTTATGAATTATTTGTTGATATAAGATTTTTAAATTGCCCATTTAGATCCAGATGAGACTCAAAATAAAGTTTAGGGACCAAGATGACACAACTGTCTAAGTTTGAGGACCTAAACAAGCGATTTGTAAGTTTATAGACCGAGATGACACAACCGAACAAGTTTAGGGACCGGGATGACATAACCGAACAAGTTTGAGCGGGACCTAGATGATCGATTTGCGAGTTGAGGGACCGAGGATGAACAACGACACACAAGTTTAGGGACCGGTGATGGACTTTACTCGAAACTTAGCCTCCGACCCGACCAAGAGAGAGACAGGGTCCCGTTGGACCAGAATGAGGAGCCGGAGCAGCACAGCAGCAGGCCGAGCAGCGCGCGACGAACAGGCCAGCAGCATTTTACCCTACCCCTAAACGCCATTTTACCCTACCTCTTAATGCACATTTTACCCTACCCCTTAATGCCCATTTTACCCTACCCCTAATGCCATTTTACCCTTTATTCAGGCCTGGATCAAAACGAACGACGATTCTGTCTCGCGGCCCAGACCAAACACGAGGCCCATGCAGCCTAGCTAGCCCACCAGCACAACCCCAGGACGGATTCCGACCAAAACACCAAAACGAACAAGGCCACGCCCGAAGCGACTCGCCGTCGCCCGTCCCCCTCGCCGCCTCGCGTCCAAGCGCCGCCGGCCGCCGCCTTTGCCGGTCGGAACCGCCCACTGCCGGCCTGCCTCCCGGTTCCAGCCCTCGCACCAGGACTGCCCACACCAGGACTGCTCCGCGCCTTCGCTCTGCAGTTCGAGGCGGCGGCGACAAGGACAGGAGGTGAGCCGGCGACGCGCTGCCGCCTGCTGGAGCCCGCTGCCGGTGCCGCCTGCCGGAGAAGTCTGCCGCCTGCTGGAGCCCGCTGCCGGTGCCGCCTCAGGTTTCAGGCCTCCTCCCATCCCATTACTTTCCTGTTGTTCTACTATGCTGAATTGCTGATTTGGTTTTGCAATGGGTAAGCACATTGAACTAGAAACACAGAGCTAGGCAGCTATGATGTATACCATGTAATCCAAGTGGATTAGCAGTCTAGTATATTGAATCGAACAAAAAATATTCTGATTGTAGTACACTGAATATATATGATCATTGCAATGATGAATTATAGTTAGGCAATTTATATTCTTAACAAACTATAATTGTTACACTAAAACACACTGATCATGCCATTTTTAGATCAAACCCTGGGAGGGCCTTATTTCAAGATGTCCGAAAACAAGGTAACTAAAAATGTACTTTGGTACTTTGTATCTATGTGTAAGATATACTGATCTTTTTCACGCCCCTACAGATTGAGTTGGAGTTAAAATCCACTATTGATAATGTACTGTCCAAACTGAGCCATAAGTTGAAACGAATTATTAATGTGCAACCTGGGACTGGAAGTCAAGATGTGAATATCGATGGCAATGCAAGTGCAAATGTAAGCTTACATATACCTGGATACTTTGTATTGTGTATAAGATATATGATCGTTTCCATGTCCCTTGCCATGCTCCTACAGCTTCAATCAATGATTATTGTGGAACCTGGGACCGGAAGTCAAGATGTGAAAGTGATTGTTGACGAAATAAAAACATATAGAAGAAGGAAGCAGAAATTCTACAACGAGCATGTTTTGTCGAAGATAGGCAAGGAAGATAGAAAAAGGTTGTAATGAATCTAGGTGGTTACTATTTACATGAGCACATGTTCGTGGAATGCTTCAAACCAAATGGCTGGCTGTCCAACTTTGTAGTCGGTTGCCTCGCAAATTTGTGGAATGAAGAATGGGGTGATAAAATCATCATTTCTCCTTTGGCTGTGGTAAGTACCATTAGAGTGCTTAGCATTTTTCCATGTTATGTTTAGTTTATCCAATATTATCATATGTTCTGTTTATTGTAGCAAGAGTTGCAAAGTGGTAATGGTGATAGATTGGCAAAAGAGCTTAACAAAGAGGTGTTAGGTCACACCAAACTGGTTTGTGCCTACCTCCTATCCTTCATTTTTGTAACCTTACATTTGGCCCTTGGAATAATCAAGTTTTTTCCCCAGATATTTGTTCCTATTCGTGCTAATTACCATTGGAACTTGGCTGTGCTTGACCTTACTAAAAAAAAAAAATGTGTGATTGATTCCATGGAAAGTATAGGCTCACTAGCTACAGCAAACAACGTGGTACGTACGCTAAGCTTGAAGTTATAAAAGTTAAAAAAATGTAGCGCCTTTTGTATTAGCCTCACTTGATTCATTGCAGTTATCAAAAATTGAAGATTACTTGAAGAAATTTGCAATACCTGGATTTGAACCTTTGAATCAGAAAGTAAAGCAGCAAGAGAACTGGTAATATTTTAGATTTTCTTGAAAATGATCTTACCTTGTCATTGTTGGTTTCATCATTCTCCAATTTCTGCTTACATTATTGAATCATTGTTGCAGTAATGACTGTGGTTTTCACATGATGTTGTTCATTCGAGAAATGCATAGGCTGCGCCTCTCTCTGGATTTTGATGGAGATGATATGAAATTTGACAGTGTAGGTGCTATGGAATTTGATTATGTTAGTGCTATGCCTTGAGAAATTGTAATCGGTTTTTTTTTGTTTGCAAATGAATGCAGACAAGGATCGAGAAGTTCCGGCAAGAATTGGTATCATTTATCCTACAACATCCTGAGAATCTACCGTACACTGAGGGCAGCATTACAGCATCTAGTCTGAGTCTTGATGACAGTGAAGGCTGGTTGTGATGGTCTGATGTAATTCTAGTAGTCTGAACTTGGATGATTTACAGTAATTCTGTTGGTCTAGTAGTGATGGTCTAGTAGTGTCTGAACTTGGATTTAACTATATTGTGATTGCTTGGTGGTTTCCCTAAACTTGGATTTAACTATATGTCTGCAGTAAACTTTAGGCACAATCCTTGTTTCATCCACAAGTCATGGTTTTGCTGTTCAAATCGTCTAAGATTTACCTTTTACCCTGTTCACCCCATCTTACCTCCATTTTACCCTGTGGTTTTGCTGTTCAAATCGTCTAAGATTTATCTTTTACCCTGTTCACCCCATCTTACCTCCATTTTACCCTGTTTAACCCTATCTCCCTCTAGCCCCCGGAACGGCTGGCATTCTTGTTGTTGTGGGCCGAGGGGGCGCGCACGAGGGGCTCATCTGAGCATGTAAGTATTAATGCCCGACGGTTTAATAACTATCGAGGAAGATCTCAAACCAATGGCATCGGACACTTCAACATGCCTAGTACTAGAGCCCGAATTTAATATCTTGGTGAAGACCCGAACCTTCTCGCGCGTCGGCTCATCCTGCAGCCCTCACCCCTCGTTTGCCGGGCGCCACCCCTAACCCCCCCCCGAAGCCACGCCACCGTTTGCCGTCCACTTCCCCACCGAGGTCGCGCCGCACAGCTACTCCCCACAACCGTGACGCGAAGTCGAGAGGTGCGACTCCACTGCTCAGAGACTGCTCGAGCACAGGCACATCATACCGGCAGAACAAAGTTCAAATTTGCAAAATTAAAGTTTTAGTCCATAAATTAGTTCTCTTAACTTATGAGAGTTTTTAGCCTCGCTTGGCCTTCAGAACCATCGGGCTTGGACCATTCTCCCCATTCTTCCTCGATCGACCATTCCCAGTGCCTTGCACGCCACCTTCGGATGATCAGGCCTCTCAGCTTCCGAGATTCCCCTGCTAATGCTTTGCTAGTTTTAATTAATTAATTATGTTATCCGGTAGTGCTAGGACAAAATAGCCAAACGTGCATGACCTGACCTTAAGAATGCAGGCGTACAAGGTTCACAAATAAACACAGGGCCATACGTAGCCAAACCTATTAGGTGAAATGCAAGCACTCAACATCACGCGTTGCAGTGTTTCCTTTTTCACACACAGTTCATGTTCACCAGTTCACGACTTCACCACACAATAATACAAGTTCAGATTCAAACTGCCGCAGCAACCCATAATGACACAATACAGTCTTTAAAAAGATAATACAAATGTTCCAGTAGGTAGCATCGTAGCACACCCGGCAGTCCCCACAGCCCTTCAACATCACAGATTCAAGTCTTTCATCTCCATGAACTCCATGAACCAGCAGTCCCAGCAGAACCTAAGATGTATAACGCAACAACTTAGAACTGCACACTGCATAGGTCATGTACATTATTTGAAATTAAGAACATACGAAGACAGTGGCGGATGACGAAGAAAATTTAAGGTATGGCGAAATCCATAACAAAGATAGCAGATTTTTTAATTGGCCTATACACATATAAGACGGCGTAATTGTCACATAATATTATATATGTAAAACATTTAGAATAAATAGAAAGATAGCAGTACAAGTTATTAAACAAGCCAAGTGACAATGAAGCTTCAATTCTGTTAATACGATATCCTGCTGTGGCAGTGAGGACTGAGGGAACACGAACAAAGAAAGTTCAAATGCCAAGGAATTAGATAACTAACTAATGGCTCATGTCTCCTTGAGTCCTCCCTTACTGCATGCGTGGACGTGGGTAAGCCAGTCACAGCCGAACCCAAAAGGGCCCAGGAACAAGGTCCGGTAACGATTCACTGCTTTTCTCCTTCTCTGGCTGGCAACCGAAACTTAGTGATAGTGAAACTTCATGTTCCTTAAACTGTTCATGACAGAGACTGATTTAAACAAGAGAGTAGGCTGCTTAAGCTAAGTGCTAGGCTGGTTAAGCTAAGTGCTAGGCTGGTTAAGCCAAGTGCTAGGCTGGTTAAGCTAAGTGCTTGGATGGTTAAGCTAAGGGCTAGGCTGGTAAAACGTTTGGGATGTAAAGCTATCTGCAAGCAAATACCAGCAAACTAGCAAGAACCAAATAAATTACTAACACACAAAAGGGACAAATGAAATCTGTATACCTATGCACTGAATCCTGGAGGTCTGTATACTTATTGCACTAACCTTTTAGCAGTCCCAGGATCATTCGGGTCGAACGTGTTTCTTGATCCACACAGAGCGAAGTCTTCGGGAACCCAAGCTCAAGAAAGTTGTTCTAGCAACTTCATTACTCGACACCAGATCTGCCGCATCTACCGTCTCTATATCTGTGAGCCCTTTCACAGTTTTGAACACTAGTTACTGCATTCGCGATAGCCTGCAGACCTATCTGCTCACCGCCACAATAACTCGGACCACTAGCAACCATTGCATCAGCACCATTCACTGGAAGACAAGCGGAGTTAGCTCCCAACGGAGTTCCCGAGGATGTACCCTGGCATGCAAAATTTCAGTTCAAGTTGACAAACAAAACGAACAGTTGTGGGGCAAAGAACGGGCGGGAGTGGGGCAAATACCTGCGATGAAACTTTGAAAGCCGAACCAAACTTAGCATGGAGAGTTGCCGCCAGAATTTCCGAGGATGTAGCCTGGCATGCAAAATTTCAGTTCAAGTTGACAAACAAAACGAACAGTTGTGGGGCAAAGAACGGGCAGGAGTGGGGCAAATACCACAGATTTCTTATGAGCTCTTCTACAATCTCTGAGTTTGTTCTCATTGACAGCAGTAAATGGAACAAATCTGGAACGATTTCCAAATTCTGCATTCAGTCTTTCTGCTGATCCTGTGAAAGAGCTTCAGGAATTTTATGATCGCAAAGCTTACACTCTGAAGTACACATTAACTCGTGAGAACGGAGTAACCTCGGTGGTCGCAGAAGTGCGGACCGAAGGGACTACATACAAGGCCACTCGGACAGGGTTCAAAAGTTGGCAGCTAGTTCCGTCCTACACGATATGAAGGTTACAAATAGAATGTAGTATCTTGCAAATGGTATCAGCAGCACCTTCATAGCTCTACTTTTGTATAGATTTCATGCTTTAGAGAGAAAGCATCGAATTAGTAAGGTACAGGTGTGCAGGTGCCTAAGAATGCTACGGGCTTCCCTACTTTTGCTGCCTCTATGTCTACGGTCACACTAAACCTGTACAGAAATGTTTACTAAGTATAGAGAGTTATCATTGCCTCTCTTCTTTTTATACTCCCTCTGTTTCCAATTATAAGTTGTTTTGACTTTTTTGGTTTATCGTCTTGCTATGCATCTTATGTCTAGAGTATTCTATGAGGGCATTAGCTATTTATAGGTCAGCCAAGACGTAACTTTGGCGCAATTCTGTCATCTGCGTGTAATGGCCCGAGATCAATGAAACTTTATCTGAAAAAAATATCTCAAGCTGGCGCTAAGGTGTTCCTACTAGAGGTTTTTCCTGTTTGCTCAGTTGCATGGGGAAGGAAAAGATACACACACCCCCCGAATTGTTTGCAGAATTCTAGTATATTGTAACGACCAACGCTTTTCTTTTTTCTTTTTTTTTTTGAACTAGGAAAATATCTCCATTACTCATAAACAAGTGCCAAATCATTGGCTACAAAATACTGGATACAAAACAGAATAATATCCAGCACTGGATCAGTACAACTAAATTGTGGGCTACCAATTACAAGAACGATGATTATGAATCCATACAATAAAAGAGCAAAAAATTAATAATAGCTTGTCGCCCGAAATTTTCTACCCACCTAATCTCATTCTTCTGGGTTTCTACAAGACCAAATCACTGAATATGTGAATAGTCTCGATGGTTCATCCATGGACAGAACCAGCCTCTTATCCAGTGGACCTTCTAAGGGGCCAAAAGTATGTTTTCCCTTTCGCTCTGTTCGCCTGTCCATATAAGATCCCAGATTCCATGAATGACATGTGCTTTTGTTTAGGCATAGCATATTGTAGCACTATTTGTTAACATCTTTACAGTCTGTTGGACTTCTGTGGCATAAACTAGGAAATATATCCGTTTGTACTTTCTCTTTTTATATTAATTGATGCAAGTATAGCGAAAGAAGCTGCTACTTTAGATATTGATCTGCATTTGCATGACAAGATGGTAAAAGCTTCAGTTTCAATATACTAGAATTCTGATGAATGAAAGTGCCCTTTAGTCTGGCGAATTTTGACTATTTTCCCCTTACAAGCCAGGCAACTGCATGTCGTTTATGTTAAGAAAACGTTGTCCATCAAACACACCAAGAAGAAAACAAAACACACCCCCACATAGAAACTCACAACAGCACACCTAATAATGACCTACACCATCACTTAAGAGGTGCATGAAGAGAGAACAAAGTCACTCACTCACTCACACATACGTGTGCTAAAATCTTCGCCAGTCACCATGGCTGAGCTTCATCTCAAACCTTGCTTAGGACCAAGGTTCAACTTGAGGCAGCACCTAAAAACAATGGATTATGATGCCCCCACCCCACCGACATCCCAGGATAACAAGTGACTTGAAGCCCTTTTGGCCAGCTTTGTCAACATGTCAATAAGCATTCAGAACTCCCATCTGGCTTTCGTAGAGCATGTCCAACCTTGGCAGCAGGAGCATCAACAGAAGTGGTCCTCGCCTGCACCGCGGTTTGACCCAAAGCGGTGAAACTTGGAGGTAGCTTGTACAGAGCGCGACTCCCCTTAGATTCACCCAGGTAGGCCTGCCCTAGACAGTAGCCCAGTGCCCGGGCAACAGGGACAGCTACTGCATTGCCGACTTGAATATACCTATAGCCATCAGAGAAATCACACATGTTCAGAGGCAAGGATTATAATGCAGCATGATCCTGCTTCTAAGAGTAAACTATTATGCAATGGCTGTCCAACAGTGTTGTAACAGGCAGCAGAACAGGCCCAGAGCAGAGCTGACTTTCAAAAATGATCAGGTAAGGCAAACTAAAAACAGGAACTTACTTCTCCTTGATCAGACCAAACAATCGGTAGTAATCAGGGAAACCTGTAACCTAGCGTTCTCCCGGACAGTAAGGACTCTTGCTTGAGTCGGATGCAATATAACCTGTAAAAACATGTTCAGTCAGGATCATATGCGGACAACACTAACATTAAATACAGTTGCAGGGATTAGCATAAAGGGGTAGTTTGTGCTGAAGCTGACTTTCAATTCGGTTGATAATAATTTAATGGGATTCAGGAAAATCTATTTTGACTTTATGACTGAAACAGCCCAAATACCTAGTTCGGCCTGGCGAAGCCTAATTAGGTTCTAACAAATCGAATTAAAAAAAAGAGTCGTTGCCGGCCGCACTTCATTCCTCCGAGCCGCCGTCGCCTCGTCTCCCCCGCTTGCCTCCGAGTCGCCGAGTCGCCGTCGCCTCGCCTCGTCTCCGAGTCGCCGTCGCCTCGCCTCATCTCGAATCGTCCAAGATTGCCTCATCTCGCCCGCTTGCCTCGCCTCGTCCAAGATCTCGATTCGGCGGCAGCTCCGAGTCGCCGTCGCCGTCGCCGCACCCGCTTGCTCCGATTCGAGCTCTGCTTGGATCCCAGGCCGCTGCCTGCCTTGCTTCTCGGCCCGCTGCATCGGGGAAATAGGATTCGGCGGCTGCAGAGCTCGAATCCACGGCGGCAGAGCCCGAGGTTCGTCCTTTTCTGCATACCCAGTACCCACTTCCCGTCCAAGTTAGGGTTTTACTTAATATTTGACGGAACACTTGATTTTGATTTTAAAATGATGAGTCCGGGTCACGCGAATCATTGAATGAGGTATGCTTAACGAACTCATGCATCTTATTAGTTCCTTCTCTTGAACTACATGCAAAGAAATAATAAAACAGAAAAAAGAATTAAGGGTCCTCACCCTGGTTGAAAGCAAACAAAACTGATGCAGTAGGAACACTAACCTTGTTGCATGTTTTTTCTAGACAAACGGCAGCCAAAGACTTTTGATGATGAACTCTAAACCCCAAGCGGGGTCGAGGGCGTCATCTTATGAGGTATGCTTCATTCGTTTTTACTATCTTCTCCATTCAAGTTAACACCTAAGAACCTCCACAAAACTAAAGCTTTAACCCATTCAATCAAGGTCTGACTAACCCATTCAATCTAGTTTGAGCATGATTTCTCCTTCAGAGAAAGGGGCAGTAAGAATGTCATTTTCTTTATCTAAAACTATATCTTCTTTATCCCAAAGGATGCTTCAAGTTTAAAAGGTGGTCTACTCTCTTTTTTAAAAAGATTTTTGTAAAAATTAACAGCTAACTCCATCATACCTTTTTGGTCTTCTATCAGACCACTAGGACTTTAACACTTCTGTCTTTTTCTTCCTACTCCTATAGTTGGCTCCTGCATGGAAATAGGCTGTATTCCTATCTCCTTCCAGAATATTTCTCTCTCTAGATCTTTGCCTAGCTTTGATCTCTTCTAAAACCCAAATTTTATCCAACTCTTTAGCTACTGTATCCATCACGCGAATCATTGAATGAGGTATGCTTAACGAACTCATGCATCTTATTAGTTCCTTCTCTTGAACTACATGCAAAGAAATAATAAAACAGAAAAAGAATTAAGGGTCCTCACCCTGGTTGAAAGCAAACAAAACTGATGCAGTAGGAACACTAACCTTGTTGCATGTTTTTTCTAGACAAACGGCAGCCAAAGACTTTTGATGATGAACTCTAAACCCCAAGCGGGGTCGAGGGCGTCATCTTATGAGGTATGCTTCATTCGTTTTTACTATCTTCTCCATTCAAGTTAACACCTAAAGAACCTCCACAAACTAAAGCTTTAACCCATTCAATCAAGGTCTGACTAACCCATTCAATCTAGTTTGAGCATGATTTCTCCTTCAGAGAAAGGGGCAGTAAGAATGTCATTTTCTTTATCTAAAACTATATCTTCTTTATCCCAAAAGGATGCTTCAAGTTTAAAAGGTGGTCTACTCTCTTTTTAAAAAGATTTTTGTAAAATTAACAGCTAACTCCATCATACCTTTTTGGTCTTCTATCAGACCACTAGGACTTTACACTTCTGTCTTTTTCTTCCTACTCCTATAGTTGGCTACTGCATGGAAATAGGCTGTATTCCTATCTCCTTCCAGAATATTTCTCTCTCTAGATCTTTGCCTAGCTTTGATCTCTTCTAAAACCCAAATTTTATCCAACTCTTTAGCTACTGTATCCATCCTCTCTTTTTCAGCAGGAGACAGCAAATTGGAATCTTGACCAATCTCTAAATCATTATACTCCAGTGCTAGTTCATTCTTATATTTATTCAGTCATTAATTCACTGTTGCCATTAATTCACTGTTGTTTCTTTTATAGGATACTAGCAAAGGATTCAGTCAGTATGGGGATGACTTTGAGTTTCTCTTGGTCTTGATATTAGTTGTAATCCTTCCATTCTGAACGAAGCAATTGAAGAACTTGATGCTGGAGATCGTGATGAGTTGGAAAAGCTCGGTTTTGGAACCTTCCTCAATAATCCATGCCTTGGAAAGATTTGTAGACAGAAAGAAGCTGAACTTGTTGTCAGCAATATAACTCTTGAAGAAAACAGAATGGTAGTAAACCTATGGCAAGAAGTGCTTTACGTCACGCCCGACATAATACAGCAGGTACTGGGTCTACCGCGTGGCAATTTGCGCCCGCTGAGTTTCAGTGCTCAGAAGGAGTCTAAGTTGTTTGCTGCCTACCGCGAACAATATGGTTTTCCCAAAGGAACTGATGGTCTAACCATTGAGAGGGTAATCCAGCTGATGAAGGACAATAAAGAGGACAGACCTTTGAAATTGAAATGTTTCATGCTTATATTGATTTCTACATTTCTGATGCCCACTGCTTCCGTCAAGAAGGTCAATGCAAATGCACTTGTATATACTGCTAATATGGACAACATTGGGAATTTTGACTGGTGCGAGGCGGTAGTTTTTGATGACCTGTGGCGTGCTATCAAGAGGCACCAAGATTCTGTGAGAGAACTTATGAAGACTAAACCAAGTGGGAAAAAAAACAAGGGTCTGTCCCTGGATGCATATGGCGCTTCTGGTAAACATCCAACCCTTCTTTTATCTATTGTTTTTTTATTTACTAGAGCTATATCTGATATCTGTATATTCTGATTGGTAGTTATATGTCGCTGACAAACATGGATGTCGACAATAAGAAGATAAAGGACAGCCATACATGTCCAAGAATAAACAGTATAGCATTAAGGATTTGATGGACATAATTGGTACTCTGCAGGTCAAACGTGGGATTTTTACACTTAAAAGGATCAAGGTAAGTAGAAGGCAGTTTTACACTTGATCAATTGCCCCACCTAAATT
This sequence comes from Coix lacryma-jobi var. lacryma-jobi, assembly GCA_009763385.1. Classification (NCBI taxonomy): domain Eukaryota; kingdom Viridiplantae; phylum Streptophyta; class Magnoliopsida; order Poales; family Poaceae; genus Coix; species Coix lacryma-jobi. Next base: position 64,651,712 of record CM019825.1, read on the forward strand.
TTCGACTGAGCTCCGCCACTGTGCTCAACCCCTGCTTTCTACCTTTTCAGTTGAAACCGAGGGAGGACACGTGCTATGCTGCGACATCAAGAGCAGAAATGGGCTCCTCCGTCCAATCTGTGTCTCAAGGGAGCATATGTCATATTGGAGGAGCAGTGGGTGATGCTATGAATCTGGATGATATTGGAGGAGCAGTGGGTGATGCTATGAATCTGGATGTTGCCAGGTGTTTACGAAAAGCAAAGGATGTGCTTCTTAAGTCCAAGGAGCTCGTTTCAGATGATCTGAACACTGAAATTTCTGAAGTGGTGCTGCCATCGATGGGTGTCCTGGACTGGGATTTCTGAAGCTACTGATTCAGATAACTTGATAAACTGTATCATGACAATGTCCTCTCAAAGATCAGTTCGTGTGATAGTACGAAACAGATCTTGGACGATTACATTGTGTATGAAGATGTACATTATCGTGTATGAAGTACTTTTGTCAATGCCGTGAAACCACAAGGGCGAATGGAGTCAGTTATCCTTGATGCCAAGTGTTCAGTATGGAAGGCTCAGAATAAAAAGAGCATTATATGTAGTCAACCCTTTGTGGTAAGTAAAATTATTTTATGAAACCAATGTTATTTTGGTGTTATGATGAGTCCATGCTAACCTACCTCTCTTCTAATCTAGGAATCTTTGAAAAAATGGAGATACTAAATATCTGGCACGAGAGTTTATTGGAAGATGGGATAAAGTCAAGCTGGTTGGTTTTTTTTTTCCTGTCTTGTTATTTTCATAGCTTCAGATATTTCTAGGATGGCCTGACATAATCATTTTCTTCTTATTTTGCAGGTATTTGTTCCGGTATTCTGTGATGAACATTGCTTTCTCCTTGTAGTGAATTTTTCTGGTGAAGGACGTTTGAGTATTTTGACTCACTCAAAAGCTCCACAAATGGTGTCATTGTGTCCACTATAGTTTGAGACTCTGCGCAAATTTTCTTATTAAGTCTCAGATCTCTGCTGGGAAATGGGTACTTTTACCCCAGTTGTCAAGCAGCAGAAAAACGCGTAAGTCCTCTACTCTGATTTTTTTTTAAAAAAAAGCCTTGCATTGATCTTTCACATTCACATTACTTTAAATATTTATAGTTGAAGGGATGTGAAAAGTACTGCTGTTTTGCTTGTTCTGAAACACAAGCATCGAAAAGAATTTGAACTTAAGCTTAGCAGTCCATACTGTCAACCGTAGATAAATACTGTTCTATGAAGTGTGATCTTTAAGAAACAGAAAGATTACAAAAGCACTGAGCATAACACAAGCAAATGAAATGTAATATGCTGTCACCGCTTTAAGTAGGAATTAGTTTGTCAGGGCTTTATGGGTGATGTAATGCTACATAAGCACACATAATTCACTTGACAGTAAGCCTTGCATTGGTCTTTCACAATTACTTATGTTATTGATTATTCGTGCAGTTATGATTGTGGTTTCCATACAATGTTGTACATCATGCACTATGGGACTGAAAAAGTGCATGAGATTGATGAGGAGGTGGTCATCATGTACCGCAAGATTTTGACGCCGAGCTACTCTTTGATTCAGCTAATAAGCTGAATGTGTGCCAACCTCAGGAAATTGGATTCTGGAGAAGTGCACTCTCCCAAAGATCGAGATACCCCTTGCAAGCACTGAGAACATAGAAGATTCAGCCCACATAGAAGCTGAACCAGTCATACCTCTGCCCCGCAGATCCACGAGGCTATCAAAATTCAGTGGAAACTACGGGGATGTACACAATGGCATGCTAGCATGCCAGAAAAGTTAAAAAGAAGTAAAAGAACAAGTGAGTGGCTGTAAAAGAACAAGGATGGAGAAGCAACTGCCAGAGCTGAAGGGTCAAAAACTTTTTTTTTTTTGAAACTAAAGGGTCAAAACCTTGGAGTTGGAAAATGGCAATTTTTTCTGCTTTTGGGGTTCGTTGGATGGTTTGTAATGGGCATGAAGGTGCAGGAAACTTTCAGCCACCTTATGCTGAGCCCTTAGGCTTGAACTTAGGATGATGTGGCTAGTTGGAATGTGAACTGCTGTTGACGTGTGGTATGCTGGACATTGGAATGTGAACTGAACTGCTGTTACAACCTGGCTCAGTAGCCAGACGATGTAAAATTCTTGTTTCAGGTAGTCCTAGAGGGCTCATTTCTTATTTTATAAATTCGTTTTGATTTTAAAAAACTAAGGATACATGTTTGTGTATAGGCTGTTGCTTATGTCCTAGAGGCTATCTGAAAAATCTACACGGTTTAGAAGTTGCTGAGCTCAAATTCACAATTGACATTGTACTTAACCAGCATCTTGCCAAAACAACAAGGTTCCAACATGGGAAAACGACAATCCACCGTGCATAGAAACGACAATCCACAGTACAAGTTCATTAGACACTACAAAGTACTACAAGTTCATTAGGCTTCAACAACAACTCATAGCCCTTCAATTCATCAAGTCCTTAAAAGATTAAAAAAGGTTCACACACTGACATTTCTCCATTGCCCTCCAACACACTGCAGTGCCTACAAAGATGACCCTCCAACACTGCAGGTGATACTCTCACCACGTACCCCTCCGGCGGGTGCGGCTCCCGGTGCTCCGCCGACGGGATAACCCACCATGCGGGTCCCTCCTCCGGGTTGGGGCGCAGAAGCCCCTGGGCCACCAGCGAGTCCATTTCACTCTGCGTCACCTTCGACGAGCTCCAGTCCTCGGCCGGCAGCATCTGTGTCTGGGCGGCCATGACGTGGCGCGGCGTGGATCCGAGCAGCGGACGGGCGGCCGGAAATCCCAATCGACTAGCTCGAAGGAGAGGGCGCGTGAAGGCTACGGCGGCGGCGAAGGCAAAGGCAAGTAAAGGGTTCCTTTTCCCTCTTTCGATATTTATAGGGGGAAACCCAGACGGGCGGGATCTCCCACGACGTAAAAGGTAACCGAATGCATTCAATGCGCCCACCTAACCGCGTCTCGAGCCGGATGCAGGGTACACGCGTTACCTCTCCATTCGCTCCACTACCCGGGCCCGCCACGACCGTCGCTCCGGCTTCGCGCCCGCCGCTCTCCCCGACGTTTCCGCCTAAAAGGCGTGCCCAACGGGCAGAAGGACTCCCAGACGACGGAGGCTTCTTCACAAAGGTAAAAACGGCCCCGGCCCTAAGTCTCGAAGCAGCGAAGGCTGGCCCTCGAAAAGGGTTCGACAGCCGGCTTCGAGCACCCGAGTCAGGGACACCAAGGGGCGCCACTCGCGGCATTACTCGAGGGCCGAGCCCTCGAGGCCCTCACGTGTATCCAAGGCGGGGAGCTCGACGTGCAGTGAGATCCCTCGGAGGGAGGCATCGAGCCACCGGGTCCTATCGAATGGACCCGGCACTCCTGCAGACTGAGCACCCATGCTTTATGAGACCGCCTCCGGCCACAGTCGACCCCTATCGAACGGGGCACGAGCTCTCACTTGGATTCCCCATTACCAGCTCACCGGGAACCTCGATACTCGCCCACTCGGGGTAGTACGAGGCATCCCCCCTCGCATCCGATCGAAAGGACTCGCGGGATGACAAGCCAGGGCAATCGGCATGCCGGACAGCTCGAGGAGCCGGCCAGTCGGTTCAGCCTGGCACCCCTCGACGAAAGAGGGTCTAAGAACTCGGACAGTTACGACTAATCTCTTTTCTTTGTGTAAACATGAGATTTTCAGGCCTCGGGCGAACGCTCGTCCTCCATCTCACCCGAGCCCTCAAGGCCAGGCCTCGAACGACCGCTCGTTCTCCGTCTCGCCCGAGCTCTCCGAGCCAAGCCTCGGACGGAGTCTCCCACGACAAAGGAAAGGTAACCGCAAACATTTAATGAGACACCGAACCACATTTGGAGCCTGTTGACAGGTACACACGGCGCCGCGATCTCCGCTCTCTGACGATTTCCGCCTAAAAAGGCGCGCCCACTGGGCAGAAGGTTCCCAAACGACGGAGGATTCTTCGGGAAGCCCACGAGGGGGTTCCAACCACTCCCCCATGGCCTCGGGGGCTACACCCGCGGGTGTCGCTCGCACGACACCCACGGAATCAACGACAAAACCCTCGAGACCAGTTAGCTATCCATCGAGATCCCAATCTGGAGCCCCTGCTCGAATGCAAGCACTCAAACAAGGGCTCGGGGGCTACTGTCGGTGGTACCAAAAAGGGTACCCCCAATCAACGCAAACACCCGAACGCTCTATCTCCGTCTCGCCCGAGCCCTCCCAGCCAGGCCTCGGGCGAACGCTCTATCTCCGTCTCGCCCGAGCCCTCCCAGCCAGGCCTCGGGCGAACGCTCTATCTCCGTCTCGCCCGAGCCCTCCCAGCCAGGCCTCGGGCAAACGCTCCATCTCCGTCTCGCCCGAGCCCTCCCAGCCAGGCCTCGGGCGAACACTCCTTCTCCACCTCGCCCGAGCCCTCCGAGCAAGGCCTCGGGCGAGCACGATCGCTCTCCGTCTCGCTCGAGCCCTCCAGGCCTCGGGCGAGCGCGCCCCTACACCTCGAGCCTTAACGCACGGACCTCGAGCTGTACAGACAGTCGTACCAGCCCATACCACGCATTTAATGCCTTCACCTACTCCGGTCATGTCCACTAGTGCACAGCATGTACCACAGTAACTCGGTGTAAAGGTCAAGTCTCGTTTTCACCACAAGCATGGGCAAAAGGGTACCAGTACAGCACTGTTCGGCCATGCCATGCACTGTAACACCTCGAGGCCGGCTACGCGCCCCTCGAGCCCTGCACTATAACACACTCGAGGCCGGCTCCGCGCCCCTCGAGCCCCCGTGGCACCACCTCGAGGCCGGCTCCGCGCCCTTCGAGCCCTAACTACTTTCATGCTATTGGAGGACAGGTACCCCAAGACCCGGAGGGACCTCGCCGCGTCCTGTACATTCCGGGATGGGTGTTGTACGGCTCCCGCTCTTGCCGCGCCCATCACGTCCGCGCCCAGGATAGAAGCCACGACCAAGGACGCCTCAACAGCAACGATCACATCGGCTCCAGTGGCCCCGACAAGACAGGGTTCCTACCCTTCTCCGTATGGGGCACCATACGCCCCGACACCTATTATAATACCCTTATGTAACCCTGGCCTCCCCTTGCTCTATAAAAGGAGACACCAGGGCCCTCATTCAGGAGGACGGACACAACACACGAGTCCACACACAGGCACGAGTCTGGACTCGGTCCACGCTCACTGAGCTTGTTTCTCCCCTGTACAAGCACTTAGGTGCAAGTAATACAAGAATCCCCCCGCTGGACGTAGGGCCTTCTTTGCCCGAACCAGGATAAATCCTTGTGTCCTCTTGCATCACCATCCAGGAAGAGAAGCACGCGATCATATCACTCGTTGGTGTAATACCCCCGGGTACGAAACACCGACAACTAGAGAACAGGCCTTTAGACGATCTATAACTGAGCTTTAGTCTCGGCAAAAATTTGCGTCCGGGACTAAGACTTTTAGTCCCGGTTGGTATTACCAACCCGAACTAAAGGTCCTGAACCTTTAGTCCTGGTTGCTAATACCAACCGGGGCTAAAGTGTGACCCTTTAGCCTCGGTTGGTGGTACCAACTGGGACTAAAGGTCCTTTTAGCCCCGGTTGTGTTAGCAACCGGGGCTAAAGGCCCTTCACGAGTGGATTCAAAAGTAAAACGTCTAGAAAATATCACCTGGGTTGTGTAGCTCAGTTGGTAAGCGTGTCTGAGGCGAGATGTGCTGAGTTCGAATCTCACACAACACACAATTTATTTTTCCTCCCTGGACCTTTAGCCCTGTTATACCCGAGGCTAAGGTATACCGGGGCTAAAGGCCCATTTCAACCGGGGCTAAAAGCTCTTTCTGTAATAGTGCTCCCCTTTAGCACGAGCTCGCAGACAAGCAACAGTGCCCTTTGCGGCTCAGACCAGCCCATCCCAAGAGCTGCACAAGGTTGTGATGCCTCAGTCGGCTTATGATCCTCACCTCGTCCTCGAACTCCTTCCTCCCCTGAGACTGAGAAGTTGACGACCCGATGAGAACCTACCGAGGCTAAAAGCCCTTTCTGTAGTAGTGCTCCCCTTAGCACGAGCTCGTAGACAAGCAAAAGAGCCTTTGCGGCTCAGACCAGCCCATCCCAAGAGTTGCACAAGGTTGTGATGCCTCAGTCGGCTTATGATCCTCACCTCGGCCTCGAACTCCTTCCTCCCTGAGACAGAGAAGTTGACGACCCCGACGAGAACTCTTGATGGCCACCAGCAGCTCGTGAGCGTCGTTCAGGAGGCGGTCCTTGTACACACTGCCGAAACCTCCTCCCCAAGCATATTCCGCTCTGGAAAGTTTTTCGTCGCAGCGGCGAGCTCGCGGTAGGCGTACCGTCTTGGCCCGACCATGAACTCTGCCGCACTGACTTTTCTTGGACCGTTTCTCTGCTGGGCCTCCACGGCCGTAGCCATACGAGGACGAGGAGACCCATTATTGCATAGACCAACACAGATGCTATAGATGTTGAAATTTTTTCAATTTTGCTACCGTAGCACTTTCGTTTGTATTTGATAAATATTGTTCAATCATATGCTAATTAGGCTCAAAGATTCGGCTCGTGATTTACAAACTAATCTGTGTAATTAGTTATTTATTTTATTAACATTTAATGTTTGATGCATGCGTTCAAACATTGATACAATGGAGAGAGAAAAAAAAAATGGAAATTGGAAGTAATCTAAACAAGGCCTAGTGGTTCGGCGAGGGCTTCAAGTTTTTGGTGGCTTCTTCAGCTGGGGCCAGTGCAGGTTGCGTGCCCGTGGGAACCGGAGCCAGTCTTCATCGACCTCACTCAACCACCACCGGGTGATGCAGTTTGTTTCTGAAATTGTGCTTGGTGCTTCGCACTGCTGCACGGCGTCAGATGTGTTTCCATTTCTGAAAGTAATCTCATCTGATTTCCATTTTGTTGATGTTATCGTCTTTGTAGGGTGATGTGCAGATTCCCGCCAACGCACCAATTCCTCCGACCTCCACCACCGCTTCATGGACCATCCATCATCCTGGTTCAGGGCACGTCACTGACAACGCGGTCTGCATCCCTGACAGCCATGGGCACTGCTGGATCCAACGGCAGCCCTCGTTCTCCCTCTGTTGTCGTCTTGCATGCTCTTCATCCTGGTATCCAGGAACCCCTGGGCATCACTGAAGCCGACATATATTGGTACTGCAACGTCGCTGCCTAGAGGTTTCAATTCGGCATCAACCTTGTCAACGACATCGCGCCTGGCGTGCCATGGGAGACTCGCCCTCTCTTCCCTATCCGTGTCCACGAAGTTGATGGCCGCTTATTCTTCACTCAAGGCTGGTCTGACTTTGTCATGGCCGAAAGGCTCGTCTGTGATGACATTCCCTTGCTTGTTCTTCCTCGTTGCACCACACAGGTTGTGCGTGTGCATCTATGCACGCAGCGGCCTTGAGAAGCCCTTGAGTGCCGCGCAGTAGTTGTTGTTTGACCCCAAAGCTGCCCCTGCTGCTCCCGATGCTCCGGTGGGTCATGCTCCTCGTAAGCCAGCTTGTCATGGGTACTATAATATGCACGTCATGCTCTAATTCAATCCTGCTTGTTGCTCACTGGTCACTGCTGCCCTTTCCTTGTTATTAACTGTGTTTTTTAGTGCTACAGCACGTCGTTGACGTCAAATCGTGCTGTATGAGCTTGGACCCCGTGCATCTATGACAGGTGTTGTCTTCCAGATTTGCCACGATGTCTGGATCAACAGGCAATGTGACATCCCCCTCTACGTCTGCAAGTCAATCAAAATTTGGATATGACCGAATTGGACGAATTTCGGATTTTGACCGAATTTCGGTTGGGGATCTAGCTGATTATTTGTTCGGCCAAAAAAACTCATGTTTAATCAAAATTGATCGATTTTTTTTCAAAACAAACCAAATTTGATAAAAACAATTATTCAAAATTTGAACTGGCTGAATTTTTTTGGCTGGTTTGTGTTTGTCTCGGACCAACCGAATTGGGTGAACTTCACCGAAATTTGGTAGATTCGGGGCGAAACCCAGATCCTTGGTAGGTGCTGTGTTTTTTCTGCGTTTTCTCTATTACTTTCTACTATTTTTGAATCCAGGTACAGCTATGTGGTATTTTTCACTCCATTGATGTCCAAGAAGATAAAACCCTCTACAAGATAAACGACGGAAGTGGCCAACTTAATGCGCTTGCATCATGTTCTCATATCTCATCTTCTCTCCTCCATTGGGTATGTGAATCTGATCTTTCTGTTCTCGAACAGGTCTTTAACCTCGGGTGGACCGAACTGACTGGTGCCTGGTAAGTTGACGCATCGTGTTTTTTTTCTGGTTATAACGTGCTTGGTGGTGCCCTTCTCCATCAGCAGAAGTAAGCGCTATTTGTAATTACACGCTGTTTATTACAGTACCATTCCGCTTGGGTGCCTACTACATATAATTACCGGAACTGTTTCCGTGCGCAACAACAAAGTCACTGTTGTCACGCTACGAGCAATGTGCACGTTAACCCTCTTCGCATACATTATTACCGAGCATACCAGTTCATCCCTTTGTTTTTATAATTTTCTATCATTGTACAGTAAGGTCGAAGAGACGAAGACTACAACTATATATCACTGAGCACTTTCGCTCAGTTATTCATGAGAGTATTGCACTCGCGCGTAAGCTGCACGCGGCTATTACTTCTCCTGAAAAAATTCTCAAGGCCAGAATTGCTGATTGCAGACATGCAGTTACGGAGCGAGCTCTTGTTATCCTCTGCCACGTGAGTTCGGCCAGATCTGGTCTATTATCCATTTCCTGTTCAATTACCTAACGAATCATTTCATTTACCACTGCTCCCTGTAAATTGTCACTTATGTATCTCTAATCATTTAGATCCTATCCACTTGGTCTCACCTCATCCTACATAAGCTCCATGATTACCAACGCTCTAGATATACTGAGGTTCGTCTTGCAACATATTCATGTTACTATGCCGCTTTATATACATAAACCTGCACTCATACTAGCCACTACACAAAATGCAGGTCGGCTCTTGTTAAAATGATCGAAGATGGAGAAGTTTACAACACAATTGACTATATGCATTATTACAAGATAAGCGACAGTTAGGCACAGATGCATTCTATCCTAGCGCTACACTGTGCACAATGCATATCACTCGTCCTCACTAGCAGTCAGTGTGCTATATTCTCCTCCAGGTTTACATTTTTCTCGTCATGCCATATTCTGTAAACAAATTCCGTCAACCTCACCCACCAGATGATCACTTTATGCAACTTTGACTTGTAATCAAAATTTTCCCAAGTTGTGATGACTCACCATTCCGGACTTGCTATCCCTGAACCGACTAATCTCTGCGAACATCAAAGAGGAAATCCGTCCAAGCTGTCCCTGTAACCACAGGAAGGGTCATGGTTAGTGCTACTGTACACTATAATATAACGAACTAAAATGTTAGTCGTGTTGTAATTAAGGCCACAACCTTTTCTATATCAGGGAGCAGTCCTTCTCCATCGAAACAAACGACAAAATAAGCACATAGAACCCCTGTGCGATTCCAGCTGTCCAAGGAAAAAATTTCAATCAAGACTGAGAACGAACACCATGCTGTCTATTCCTTGACTGAACAAATTGCTCTACTCACCAGTGTACTCCCGCATATCTCCAATTGAATGGTTCAACTGTAGCCGCAGCCCAATCGTGATGCCATCCTTTAAACAGTGCAGTTGTTGTTGCGGACATAACTTCCTTCAACTTATTGACAACTACTTTGTAGGCACTACTTCCAGTGAAGCCTGGGATGTTTCGGCATGCTGGATCAAATACACTTATATTGTTCATCCTCAAATTCCATGCTAAACAAACCCATCTATCATGTAAAATGAATGGGAAGAAAAGCTGCATTTATGAAACATCCTCCATTAGGTTGCATACCACTAAATAGACAAATGCAATTTGTTCACATACTCACAATACTGCAGTTGTAAATGTCATACTTCAGGTGATCCCCGACAAATTGATTTCTGATGCAGGGGCTATCCTTGTCAAACCATCCTGCTAAAATCGAAGCCTGTGCATTTCCATTACTTTCCACTATTTAGCACAAGGTAGGGACGTCACCAACATACATATTCTAAATACATAAATACTATCGTAGATCTTCTAGTATTTGTATGTACTAGGCTATATATGCCATATCTTTCTAATTATACATGTAGGAGTGCCTAATTCCAGGCAGTACGCAAAAATCTCCCTATATATAACACAAACCTGAAAATACTAATCATAACTTACATTATATAGAGAACTAAAAAAAAATCTCATGGATAGTCCAGAAATGCTAAAACAGTGAATATTCCAATAACGGGTAGTTGAAGTATTTTACCGTAATGTCAGACTCAAAAAAATGCCTCCACCTTACTCGTCCTTCTGCTCTGTATAGTATATCATCACAATGCCTTAAACTCCTAATTATTGCATCGAAGGTATCCATCTCCATCTCGGACAAACCGCTAGCTTGATCCAATGCTGCCCTTGGCATCACCTCGATATACTTTGGACAGTAGTCAACGACATATGGACTGCATGGACAAAGTCATGTCTTCGTTTCAGGACCAACAACATATGGTGTGCATAGAGAAGTTATACTCTACTATGTAATACGAATTTGTAAACCCTTACATCTTTGCAGATGATGCATCATGTCGTATGGGCTGTGTACATGCTGGCTGTTCTTTGTAGTCCCACACCCCACCCAGCTCCCACGGTGTTTTCGCACCACCTACAACCACAGTGTCCCTGGCTTCCTCCATGGGTCATCATCTGCACATGGAACGTTCAGATCCAGTCTGTGTGTGCTTTTATACGAGCAACAAGGAGATAAAATTGTGACATGGCCCTGATGACAGAACAATCGACTTCTTCCATAATGCCGGTGCAAGTGGTCCAGTGCCTCGCTCCTTTTGTATTCTTACATATGTCTATTTCTTCAGCTATGGTGTTTCTATTATCAAAACGGCAAAACTTGTCATATTTCTTCAGATCCATGTGGTGTTATTATCAACAACGGATAAAAACAGGGTCACAAAACCACTGATAACAGTCACCGCCTTTTTCATTCCGAATTGCTGTCGTGACATCATCCCCACGTGGCATGTGTATTGTGTACCAAATCTGAACCTGTTTTGCAGTGGCAACCGCTCAAAGCCTTTGTGCATCCATCCCTACAACCACATTGTCTATTTGACGCTGTTGTCTTTCTAGCTATTACTCGTGTCCCTGCAATTTGAATTGACGAGACTTCTATTATCACTTGATTATTTCTACCCAGCTCATAGTGATCTTTCTAATTGTATAAATTCATGAGTAATGACTTCATATCTTACCACAATCTTCATTGTCCAACCCAAACGTGTGTATTGTACCCGTGATGTATGGAAGCATTATATTTAGCATAACATTCGTGCATTGAATACCAAGCTTGGATGTACCAGGACCTCCTTGTCGCTCGTACTCCGATATGCCATGAATAGTGGCCCCGCACACTGCAATACATCAACTATAAGTCAATGTGAAGTCGCTCCTTTATATTGTCGTTCTACATTACATGCATGCACTCTTATTAAGTTTATTATTTCCTGGTATTGTGAATGCCTACCTCAATAGGTAGTCGCAGAACCTTCGCCATGTTCACGGATGCTTCCCATACATAATCTGGCTGCATTCATCTGCAGAAATGTTATTTTCCTTACCCTTTTTGGCCCATGTGTAACAGGACTTATCTCGTGTCTCCACCTGCCAACCACGCTATGTAACACTTGGTTAGATTTTTATTATTGACTACAATTCTACCTTTTTGGACAAAACTAAATCTGAATTTACTGAACCTTTGTTTGTGCAAATCATAATTGGTGTTTGGACCTCCTTTAGTTGTTTCGAGAGACGCAATTACACTTCTCATGCGGTCATTTGTGAAGCATGCTATTCTTGGTACGACATCAATATCTATATTGAACTGTCCAAGATCAATGCTGTCAAGATAAAACACCTGCATGGGGGTGGGAGTTGGTTAGTTAGAATAGTATGTTGGCATAGTAATGTTGGCATCACTGACCAATAAAACTGATTTGACATTTTATATTTCGAAGAAAGCTCAACGGCTTAACATCATGATGCATAGGAATCACACAGGTATAGGTGCATGGTGTTCGATCATATTGAAATGGGGAAATCTAATATTGTAAATCAGATTATTAATGCATACATTTTTTATTGACACACGTGGAGGAAAAGGCAGCATTCAGTTAAGAATGGGTTTGGGCAACCTGACATTGCGCCATTCTTAAACTTTGAAATGGCTGCTAGTAATCGATAGTGAATATAGCCTGCCCAGTCATATAAATGAATACAGCTTGGGTCGGAAAGGGCACCCAGTTGTCGTCGCATACATAGTCATGCTTTGCTGCAGGCACAAATAGTGTTGACATGACATAACAACAAATGCCACCTTGAATGTATCCTCATCTTCAGATGTCATTCCTTGTGGGTACTTTTTTTCTAACAGCTCTTGGACAGCTTTAATACGGCGTTGTTCTTTTCCTGTTAATGGCCAACAACGCACCTTCATTCGTTCTTTCCCCTCTCGATTCAGGTGCCCAGCCTCAAGTACCTTTCTGCCCACTGATGGAATGCCGAACACTACGGCTATATCTTTGCTTGTAAATTGTAACCTTTTTCCATCTGGCAATACTAGACTGGAATTAGCAACATCTACTCTGTTTTTAGCCAAGCTGAGAACCTCTTATTAGTACTCCTAATAGGTGGAAATTTGAGCAGTCCACCGAATCCTATTGCCTCAATCAGCTTTCTTTTCCTATCATCAAATCTGCATATAGTTTCATGTATGGACTTAACATAGCACCTTGCTTGGATTCCTTGGGATTGTATAGGACACGATGCACTTTCGACTTCAAAAGTAGTACGACCCCGCTTTCTATTATCCATTTTGTCCTGCGAGAGAAAATTAATCAATTCCAGTATGTTCTCTCTTTTGTTACGGATAACCCGGTCGAAAGTGACACATAGTTATGTAAACTAAAGCTTCATCAATTTCATTTATGCCATTGCTACTTGCTCACCTACTTTCCCATGTTGTGTTCAGAATTTCAGTTCAGCCTACGTAATTCCTTTTCTGGCCCACAATGAAAGATACGTCGGCCCTGCTCAATTACACAGTCCCCAGCGTCAAGTTGAATTCACCTGCAATTGTATTAGTATATCAGTTTCATTTGCACTGTGTCCACATTCTTCGATCCAGGTGATTTTACTTATTTGAATCTAATATATGACAAACATGTTGTTTTTTCTGAAGAATCAGGTGAGCTCCTAGTTGAAATCCGTTCTGTATGGACTAAATCTAAATGACATCCACCCGATATTACCTGAGAAATCTGAGGCCACGTTCGAATCTAGTCCGCCTCCGTCGCCGCGGTGCCGTTTCACGGCCGGCGCCCTCCACACTATCTCCGTAGCCACGAGTTGCTCTTCAGCTTCAATCACTCAATCCCCTCCGCCGCCGCCGTCACTTTTTGAAGCAGGTAGGGACGATTTAGTGGTTTTTTCACTCCGAGACGTGCTACCTGGCATGAACCGCTCAATCCTCTCCGCCACCGCCGCCGCCGCCGCCGCCGCACTTTGTACCTGATACGGAGGATTCTCTGGATTTTTCAGTTCGCGACGTGCTACTCGACTTGCGACTCAAGCCTCTCCGGTGCCGCCGCCGCCGCGCCTACAGCGCCGTGTAGCATTTCACAATGCGACTCTCACTGGTTCCTATTCTTCGTTTCCCAAAAAGTAAATAGTTTGAATTGAGACTCGATGTGCAAACAGTATTTCTGGACAGACCGATGTGCTAATTGCTACATCCACGCATACTCCCTCCGTTCGAGAACAAGTGTCGTTGTCGCTTCCCGACAAAACACTATCATTAATTATATATTAAAATATATTAATATTTATATTAAGTGATTAGTATCATCGGAAAGATCTTTAAGTCTAGTTTTTTAACAAAATTATTTAGAGATATAAATGTTGCATATATTTTTACAAATTGAGTCAAACTTGTGGCACGAAAACCCAAAGCAACTTATTTTTGGAACGGAGGGAGTACGTCGTCGGCCGTCCACACTTTTCACATCTATTGTGGCCTAATATCTCCCCTGAATCTCCAGGCTAAATCAACGGTGCTGCTTAGGGTGGGTGTAAGGTTGGATATCGAGTCGAGCTTGACTCGGCTCATTCTGGCTCGTTAAGATAACGAGCTAAATCGGCTCGGCTCAGCTCGACTTATTGTCTTAAGAGTCAAAACGTCAGCTTGACTTGGCTCATTAAAAGTTCGAGCTCGCTCGTTAAGCTCACGAGTCAGATCTAAAAAATAGAGAGAAAATTTGAAGATTGTGAAGTATACAAAATATAGTATTTATATTATTTTTATTTAATAATAATAATATAAAAGTAACATATCCAACAACTTTATATCAAACTAAGAATTAATAAATGTTAATATATATATAAGTATAATAACATATGAGATTATTATACCATATATCTATTAGAAATAAAACGATAAAGTCATAATAATCTCAAATTTATAGAGTCTAAACTAGTCATCAACCAATTATAAAGTACAAGATGCAAAGTATACAAAATTAATATAAGATCTATTATTTTTTCTTAGAAGCTTGACTCGTTTGACTCGTGAGCTGGCTCGATTGAGCTCGTTATAGCTAACGAGCTAAAATCTTAGCTCGGATCAGCTTATTACCGTACTGAGCCGAGCCGAGCAGAGCCAACCACGAGTCGAGCGAGCTAACAAGTTTCGAGTTTTTTATCGAGTCTTAAGTGGGGGGGTGGGTACTCATATGGGTAACATCTCCCGTGATAATCGACAGCATTTTTTTCCAAAAATAACTGACTTTTTTCGACTCTCTCTTTAGTTTCTTCTTCGTTTCCCAAAATAATAGCTGCTTTGAATTGAGACTCGACGTGCAAACAGTATTTTCTGGACAGACCGATGTGCTAATTGCTACATCCACGCATACGTCGTCGGTCGTCCACACTTTCGCATCTACTGTGGCCTAATATCTCCCTTGAATCTCTAGGCTAAATCAACGGTGCTGCTTAGGGTGGGTGTAAGGTTGGATATCAAACCGAGCTCGGCTCGGCTCATTCTGGCTCGTTAAGATAACAAGCTAACTCGGCTCGGCTCGGCTCGGCTCGGCTCGGCTCATTGTCTTAAGAGTCAAAACGTCAGCTTGACTCAGCTCATTAAAAGTTCGAGCTCGCTCGTTAAGCTCATGAGTCAGATATAAAATGTAGAGAAAATTTGAAGATTGTCAAGTATACAAAATATAGTATTTATATTTATATTTTAATAATAATAATATAAAAGTAACATATCCAACAACCTTATATCAAACTAAGAATTAATAAATATTAACATATATACAAGTATAATAACATGAGATTATTATACCATATATCTATTAGAAATAAAACGATAAAGTCATAATAATCCCAAATTTATAGAGTCTAAACTAGTTAGGAACCAATTATAAAGTACAAGATACAAAGTAATACAAAATTATATATAAGATCCGTTGTCTTCTTAGAAGCTTGACTCGTTTGACTCGCGAGAGCTGGCTCCATTTAGCGTTATAGCTAACGAGCTAAAATCTTAGCTCAGATCGGCTTATTGTTGTAAGGAGCCAAGCCGAACAGAGTCAACCACGAGTCAAGCGCGAAGCGCGATAACAAGTTTTGAGTTTTTCATAGTTCCAGGTGGGTGGTACTCATATGGGTAACATCTCCCGTGATAATCGACACGATTTTTTTTCCAAAAATAACCGACTTTTTTTGGCTCTCTCTTTAGGCCTTCCTACACAGAAACAGCCTTTAGCCCTGGTTGAGATTTTTTTTGGGCTCTTTTAGGCCTTCACTACAACAGAAAAGCCTTTAGCCCCGGTTGAGAAGGGGCTTCCGGTTTTCCTAAGCGGGACTAGCAATCCGGGACTAAAGGTGGGAGCCTTTAACCCCCTCCCACGAGAAAAAATATATGTGCGTTTGTGAGATTCGAACTCAGCACCTCTCGCCTCCCGTATGCTTACCAACTGAGCTACAAAACCACGTATACACAGTTCTGGACGTTTTCCTTTTAAATACTTGTGAAGGACCTTTAGCCCGGTTGGTAACACCAACCGGGGCTAAAAGGTCACCCTTTAATCCCGGTTGGTTTACCAACAACGTGACTAAAAGTTCATCTTTAGTCGCGGTTGGTTTTACCAACCGGGACTAAAAGTCTTTAACCCCGGACGCAATTTTTTGCCGAGACTATAGCTCAGTAACTATATGGGTAGCCCTGGGCATAATTGACCGACGAAGACCGAACTGAACTAACCGAGACCGATAACGAAGTATCCGAGACCAAAATTTTGGTTAGTACTAGTTCGGTCATGAGTCCACACTAACCGAACTTTTTACGGTTAGTTCGATCATATGCCTCGAGTAACCGACTGACCGAACTACCGAACATATAATTTTTATTGATATAATGGTATTTCAGACTATTATTAGTGATACAATATTTTCTTCTTAGTGAGTTTATATCAACCATCACTCTCATTCTCATTTAATTGATAGGTTGTATCGTTATTTTGCTATGGAATAGAAAAAATGTTCAAATTTGCTTAAAAATATTACTATTAGATATTTTGTATAGTTCGTTAGTTCGGTCATGCCGACTGAGACTTGAACTTGCTGTTCCTAACGGATTGGTCTTTGTTTTAGATGACTGAACTTGATAGAAAGTGACCGATTGACAAACGAAGAAACGCAACACAAAATGGTTCGATCATGGCCGAAGCCCAGGGCTATATATGGGTACCATCTCCGGTGGACGACAGTTGTCAGAATTTTTTTTCTCCCAAATAACCGACTTTTTTTCGGTCCTACCCGAATCCGGCTGTAAAATACTCCGATCTATGGAGTATTTCGCGAGCTCTGCAGTTTCCTGCGCGGGCACGTGCCGCACGAGTTTCCCCGCGCGTCCGATCCACGATTGGACCGAAAGATTTGCGCTCAATTGTGAGAGCCTGTAATCGCGGGTGCTCACCATGATGGCGCTAGCAGAAATTTGATATGTTTGAAAACTAAAGTTAGGGAAACGTTAGCCAAGTGGTCTCTTCACGATGCCTCTGTTGAAGATGAGGACGACAACTTCGGTGTCACACATCTCTATCGACAAGATAATATAGAGATTTTATTTCTGGACTTCTCGGTAGAGCAAGACGGAGATGATGTCGTCGCTATGGAATAATTTTCTTTGATCCCTACTTCATTTTGTTGTGGTTGGATCTGGCCACGATGAAAGACTAGGGAGAATAATTTTAGATCAGTCTTCCTCATTCATCTGTGGCAGGAAAGAAGATGAAGAAGACACATAAGGAAGAAAGTTTCTTAACTCCGCCTGCAGGAATGTTGACCGTCCGTTGGGCATCTATTCTTAGGCCTAAAACAATTATTGTCGAGTATTTGATTTTACGGTCATCTATACGAAGCGTCAAACATGTTTGAATTTGAGAGTTAGAGCCATTTATAGTGTGAGTACAATATAGATGAAATTCAGTTTCTGCATATATGTTTTTTCTAGAGTACTTATAACGTGATGATGTACCTAGGTATAATCTAATATAATTCTTCTTTCGTCTAAAAAACATATGGCGTTGAAATATTGCCTGGTTCTATATGTCCAATCAATGATCCATATTTTATCATGCGTAGATAAAAGTAATTTACATGTTAGGCTGATGGTTTCGATCTCTAGTTAAAAAATATTTTTTCGACTCGTTTGTACGAAAAAAATATTGTTACATAACTAAGCGTAGTGTAGATTTAGTGGCGGAGCCAAAATTTCAAATTGAGTATTCTACTTCCACATTAAAAAAAAATATATTTAGACTACAATGAGTGAAAATACTATAAAATATGACGGAGCCAGATTGAGAGGGCTATTTTTTACGGTTTTAGACTGAAAAATAAGTGAAAATACTATATAATATAACATTATACACATACATATACAAGTATATATACATATATACATAAAAGTATACAAAAAATAGTTGGGTATTCCCGGAAAAGGAATACCCTCTGTATCTGTATCATTGATTGTAAATTACTTTATTGTATATCCATAGTCTGATAAGCTCAACTGAACATACTCCACTTCGAAAGATTGTAAATTTGTTGCGGGTAGAGTTGACTTTATTCCTATGATATGGGGTGCAAGTGCGACTATGTCAATATAGTTTTGTAACTGTAAATCTGTAATCGCATTCAAATAAAAAGGCTATGAACGACTGTTTCTAAAACCAAAACCAAAAGATTAGAATTTTATAGTGTCATACTGTCACGTCGCGTCTCGCGTGCCTGTTAGAGTTTCCTACACTCTTGCACGACATATCGGCAGTCGCACACTGATGTAACTACTGAATAGCACGTATGCTTCCCCGCCGCCGCGCCGCCGGACAAATTGGACATGGCGGAATATATTGCATCCCGCCGGCGTGGCTTCCATTTCGGTACTCTTCGGGGAAGACTCTTCCCCGTCTCCGGCACCAGCTGCGCCTGCGCCACACCGGTCCACAAGCGGTCGCGGTCTGTGGCAGGCATCGCTATAGGTTCCGCAGTAGGGGCCGCGGTGGTGCTACTGGCTTAATATCCTGTCTCGTGGTGGCGCTTCGGAGGCGGCGCGCCAGGCGGCGGCGGAGCGATCTTGTGATCACCACGACCGCGCCGTCATCTGGTTTATCAGGCAAGCAGCTACCGTCGTCGATCGACGTTCATCCAACGCAATCAGCCGCAGCACTCCGCCAGGAGCTGCAATTATCCGTTCATGTATCGCCTCCGCACGTCATCGTCGAGCACGCGCCTCCCTCGCTGGAGCACCACGCGCCCTTTGTGCGCAGCCACACAGCCGACACGCCGGAACTGCGGAGCCGGCATCTGTGCCTGTGCTGTGCCTGTGCCTGTGCCTGCTGCTGATGCTGAGATCCTCCTCCTCTTCCGAGGCGCCTTCCCGTACGAGGAGCTGGTGGCCGCCACGAACGGCTTCGCCGACTCGAACCTCCTCGGGCGCGGCGGCTTCGGCGACGTGTACGCGGGCAACATAGACGGTGCCGCGGTGCCGTGAAGCGTCTGCGGCAGGGGAGGCCAGCGGGAGACCGGGAGTTCCAGGCAGAGGTGCGGATCATCGCCCGCGTCCACCACCGGAACCTCGTCTCGCTCGTTGGCTACTGCGTCGACGACGCCGGACGCCGTTTGCTTGTCTACGAGTACGTACCCAACATGACGTTGGAGTACCACTTGCATGTATGTTAATCCTATTATATTATTTATATAGTGGATGGGTTAATTACCTGCCATTCTTGTCAAAAGAAAGGCTAGCTGTTGAACTGGCGGCTATTTTCCATATTATTATACTCAAGTATCAAAGTATACATTATGCACAACATTAAGGCATCATAATGACAATTTCGACCGTTCATATCAGCTGAGCTACACAACACTTACACGGTTTATACAACTGAGATGCTATTCTCTTAACTATATATTTACAATCATATATTATAGTATTTGATACTTTAAATGATTTTATATAAAAAAGTTGTTAGCCAAGTCTCGTCTAGTGCTACAACTTAGATGTAGACTTTCTCTCCATTTAACATTATTAATCATCTCAAATCTGATCCAAAAACTTATATTAAATATTTTAACATGTAAATCATCTCAAATTAAAAAAATATCAACTATAAAGTTTTATATCTCTTAAACCCCTATAACCTTAGTATAAAGTTTATCTTGATCTGACCTTATATGAAAAACCTATTAATTTTTTTAACAGCCTATCACTGCCGCTTTCATACTGAATTGATAGAGTGAACTTTTACTATTAGTTTGTTCTACACATCGACAATGATAGTATGTTGCCTATCACAGCTGGTTATAGTCACGGACAAACACTACTACTGATTTAGTCTTCACATCCGGCGTATCACTACCGGTTTTAAAAAGCCAGTTGCGATGTACCTTTACTACTGGTTTTTGGCTAAAACCTACAGTGATATTTGAGTCATCACTACTGGTTTATATCACTACTAGTTTTAGCAGTGAACCGCTAGTCGATATTATGGTCATCACTACCTGTTTTAGCTGTGAACCGCTACTGATAATATCACTACTGGTCTGTTGCTTTAACCAGTAGTGTAATGAAACACTTCACAACTTTCTCGTATGATGTCCGATAAAGATAAACTTTATATCAAAAAGTTTTAGTACTCGATGAGATCTACAACTTTTTAGTTGATAACTTTTTATTTGAGATCGTCTTGATGTGAAAATATTTGATTCCTAAGATTATAACAAAGAATCCATATCTACATAGTCATAAGTGAGTTATGCAATTTGAACTGTAGTAGTAGAGAATGATCTTGAATGGAGAAATGACCTAAACAAAACTTATAGATCTCGAAAAGTTATGCAACTTTGTAGTTGAGACTTTTTCATTCGAAATCATCTATCCAACTAAAATTATGTTTGAATTTCGCATTTGAAAATCAAATTTTTCAAATGACCTCAGATTGAGAAATGACCAATACAAAACTTATACATCTCAAAATTTATGTAGTTGACAACTTTTTCATTTGAATTCATTTATATAAGAAAAATTATGTTTAAGTTTCCTCACATTTATGTTACATTTGAAATTCAAATTCTTAAAACGATCTCGGATGGAGAAATGACCAAATGAGAGTTGTAGATCTTAAAAAGTATAAAACTTTCTAGTTAATAATTTTAAATTTGAATTCGTTTAGGGTCCCAAATAATCATTTCAAAATTGAATGAAGATAGAATGAGGTGGACGATATCTCATATGGACACAAGTGTTTTACAGGTGTGTAACATCCCCGCCTCCACGAGACCGGGCCCACTTACATCTGGCAGCTTTTCTAGGACATAGACTTCCCTCACAGATCAACACTAGTCTTTTTGCGCACTTTGTCCTCACTCGTGCGCACCCGGGAAGCAGGTCTCACTGGTCGTCACCGTCCCTCCTAAATTCTCTCCAGGCCGAGCACGCTTAACTTTAGAGTTCTTTGGAGATGAGCTTCCAAAAAAGAAGTTGCAACTTATTAGTATGAGAGTATCCTATTATTCCTATTAAGCCCTAGGCCGGTATGTTACATCCTCACCCCCTTAAGAGACCGATGTCCTCATCGGTCAAACCCAAGCCAGGAACATGGTCTCTTGGCCACGTCCGTGTGTCCAGTGCCAGCACATGTGCCATGTTGTGTGACCACTCCGGGTCCACACCAGCTATGCGCACCATGCCTGAGCAACTGTGACACACGCGCCCGTGAAACTGCGAGAGAGCTCCGTTACCATTCTGTAACGTCCCGCCTCCACGAGACCGGGCCCACTTACATCTGACAGCTTTTCTAGGACATAGACTTCCTCACACAGACAACACTAGTCTTTTCTGTGCACTTATGCTCACTCGTGTGCACCCGGGAAGAACTTCCCGGTCGGTCACCCATCCCTAAATTTCTTCAGGCCAGACACGCTTATCCCGCCTCCACGAGACCAGGCCCACTTACATCTGGCAGCTTTTTCTAGGACATAGACTTTCCTCATAGACCAACATTAGTCTTTTCTGCGCACTTTATGCTCACTTGTGCGCACTCGGGAAGAACTTCCCGGTCGGTCACCCATCCCTAAATTCTTCAGGCCAAGCACGCTTATTCTTGGAGATGAGCTTCCAAAAAAGAAGTTCAACTGTTAGTATGAGTATCCTATTATTCCTTTATTAAGCCCTGGGCCGAGATGTTACAGGTGGAGTGGTTAGAGGATTGAACGTTGTGATGCCAGAGGCAGTGGCGGAGCTTCATTGGGGCAAAAGGGGCCATGGCCCCTGCTTTGAGCCAAATTGTTAAGGAGCTAGCGATCCAAAAGATTTTGTTGATGAATAAATTATATAATTGCTATGTTTAACTTGGCTTCTCCTCATTGGCCCCCTCCTGAGATTTCAACCAAGCTCTGCCACTGGCCAGCGGTATGGAGGTTCGAATGCTGCTGCCATGAAGCGCGCGTTTTTCACGCGAAAAAAATATGTGCATGTGAATCCCTTATAGTAGTAGTGAAACAGGGAAGGTCCACCTATCAACCTATTATATTATCACTGACGATTGAGCCACAAACCGCTAGTTTATAATAGTTCACAATGGTTTCATGTTCTGTGGTAGTAGTTGCTTATAAGGTATTAGGGAGAGTAATTTAATATGTTTCTGCAACAACGGACGCGAATATTACCAACAACTGCTTCATAGTGTTAATGATCACTTAAGTCACTAGCAATGCAGTGTCATGGCCAAGAACTCAGTGTTACTCCTAAACACTCAGTGTCACTCCTAAACATAGTGAGTGTCCATTGTTCTTCAAACATAATCCTCATGTTCTAATCACACCAATGTGGGGTTTGAAAAAAAAATAATGTTTACAACAGAATCTAGTACACTAGTGTATTACTAATTCATAAATTTACAGGATCGAAGTCATGATGTTCCTATGTTTTATGATAACTACTCTATTCTAGGGCTCTGCTACAACCGTACAAGTTCGCATTTTCATGAAAAGATGATCAATAATTTTTTGTTAGACCCTCGATATATCCAGCGATAGCATAAGGTATGAATATGTCCATGGTCTTTCATGTGAATATTGTCACTCAATTTATGTTAGTTTGGTAGATGGAATATTGGAACATTAAAATGGAAGATTGGATTTTATTTTTGTGAAAGATGATCATTTACGTTAACCTGCAGCCAATCTAGCATTGTTTTAGGTTTGATTTAGGATGTTCATACTAGCTGGACCAATATTAATTTTATTGTCTAATTGGTGGCGTATTATTTTGCCAGACGGGTAGTGTTTAGTTTAGACTGTATTGCATCGATTTGCTAAGTTGTTGGAAGTTACCTGAGCAGTCACAGTTGTGGACGAATTTACGTCCATCTACTAAATTATTGTATATATACTAGACGCAACTTACTCCTATACTCCAGCATTACTGATTTTATTATTCACTAATCAAGGGGAGCTCAGTCAGTACTTGATTGGCCAACTAGATGGAAAATTGCTGTTGGAGCTGCTAAAGGCCTGGCCTACCTTCACGAAGACTGTAAGTAATTATTAATTACTCCCTCCGTCCACAGAAGAATACAGATTTTACTAGCCCATTTTGTGCAGATTTAAGTGGTTTAGACTACCAAAATCAACCTAAGCCATTTTTACTAGCCACACGTGGATATTTTGCTGAATTTTTACTGCATGTTGTCGAAGCCCTAGTCAAATCGACCTGGGCTGTTTTTTCATGAAAAATACCAATTTGATCCAATTTGTTCACTTTTGTTTGCACATGTTTTTCCTGTCCATCTTCAATCTCGCGATCAAATTTGGGCGGTACACAATATCTTCTGATGCCAATTTAGTGGACAAATATGTGTGCTCTTTTCTACAATTTAATAAAACTTAAAATAATTTGATTTAATTTGGGACAAAGGAGTAAATAAATAACATACAAAAAAATGCCAAACTATGTTTAGCTCTAGCCACGTAGTGCGTGGGAACTTCTCTAGAAAATCAGTGAATTTTTATCGGTGTCAAATTCAAAATTTATGTTAGGTCATCCAAGAATTGTCCATCGTGATATCAAGGCAGCCAACATCCTACTTGATCTGACTTCAATCCGAAGGTAAACTGAAGCCGCGCGCACGTGAAAGATCTATAATAAAACGTTTCATCGTTTTTCCTTTTTGGTGTTCACCAAGATGGCGTCTGACGATCGCTATTCTCTACTAAAGGTTTCAGATTTCGGTATGGCAAAATTCATAACAGGAATGGACAACTCACATTCTCCACAAGGATCGTCGGAACTATTGGGTAACCCATATCTTGATGCGAGTTAGAGTTGATCGTTTCTTCTACTTTGCATGAGCACAATTCATAATATGTACTTACTACTATAATTCTCAGGATTCTCAAATTCCTACTGAAGGTACCTTGCACCAGAGTACGCCATTTCTGGCAGGCTAACAGAGAAATCCGACGTGCTCTCTTTCGGAGTCGTGCTTCTAGAGCTCATCACCGGCATGAGCGCGGCCATCTCATCGCATCCTGACCGGATGACACCTTAGGCCCCGTTCGGTTTTACCGGATTGGCCCGTTCCAGGGCCGGTTTCACCTGGATAGCTGCGGCCCGTTTTAAAACCAGGTCTTTGTTGAAATATGCGTTCGTTTTGATCGGGTCCGGAACTAAAACTGGCCTGGCAGCGACGCGAGCAAACGATGCCCGAGAACCAGACGCCGAGGCGATAGGGGCACCTGCAATGGAGGCGAGTCAGGGCGGCGCGAGGCGACGGCGCGGGTGACGGCAACGGCGAGGGCAACAAGATCGACTCCAACCCTACATCTGTACCCTTCCTCGTCCTTCTCACCGGTGATTCTTCGATCTCCCCTTCTTCCACATATTATCTCCCTCCTCTAGGGTTCTTGGACCTTGGATCTTGCATCTTCGATCTTTGGGATGGCACCGGGGACACCAGCATGTGGACGGGTGCCCCGGCGGCGCCGTCGTGCCCGGAGTGCTCCTGCGGCTGCGTGTGCTCCTGCCCCAGGTGCAAAGGAGGATGCTGCTGCCCGGCCAGTGGTAGTAAGCCCTGCTGTTCTGGTGGATGCTTATGCTAGATTAGAATATTAGTAGTAGTAGCAGCAACAACAGCGAGTGTGGCTGTTACTCTTCTTTCCTGTGCTGGATGATTTGGCCCTTGCTTTGGATGGAACTTCACTGGTGTATGATATTCCCTATCACGAATTAACTTGGATGCTTTCTTTAAAAAGAATACTGCGTCTATTCGATATGGTAGTCAGCTATGATGGTAGCATTCCGGTCACCAGCCTGCTCGTTTGAGGCTGTGTTTAGTTCCGGGAATTTTTGAAAAAATAAGTTTCTTCGACCTTTTTTCATGTTTTTTGTGCAATAACACCTAATCATTTTTTTGTGTGTTATAATATAAGTTGCTGATACTCCGTAGGCCAACTCAATCCGTTCCCCCAATCAAACATAATTCATTAGTTTCGATTAATCTGTGCATCAGTCAGAGCTAATAATAGTTAAGCTCTGGGTTTTTATTAGTAGCCGGCCTGTATCCTGCAATGCCATGTGACTGCATGCCTGGAGCACATGGATCGCGCAGCAGTATGTCTATTTGAAAGCAGGTTGAGCATCCCACGACTAGGAGTAACATGACGCCTAGTGCTGCTTGACTACCTTTATCTTATTGTTCTGATGACTAGCTTAGTGTTCACCACATCCACATGTTAATTAATTAGTTTTTTTATATAGCAGTAGGCAGTAGCTTTGTCTGAACTTAGTGATTAATAATTATATATAGCAGCGGAAAGCTCTCTTGTATATAGCAGCATGCAGTAGCTCTCTTGTATAATTATTATCTATATGATGTATTGATGATTTGCCAAATGGTTTGTTGTTACCTGTAGATCTCTCCAGCGCCATCTAGAGTTGGGGAAGGTGAACCTCCGCCTTCTTGGAATTTGGTACCAACTCCACAAGGTATTGTAGAAGCTTCTATATGACTAATCTTTATTAGAGCTTCTATATGACATGGTTAACAATATTCAACTTCTATATGACTATAAATTTATATGCTTCAGTTCTATAATGCGTCTCTCACTACGAGATCGTATTAGAAAGAGGAGGGGGAAGAAGATGATGATATGATGTTGTTCATTTTCCCTGCCTTATATCTTATGAGTTCTACTAGAGGGGTGCAAAAGAAGAGACGTCATACATCGGAAGAAACAGGCGAGGTTAAGGTCCGTCGACTCCTCGAGGGACATGTCAAGAACTGTCAAGTTGCATTTAGGATGGAACCACAGATCTTTAGAGAATTGGCAGCTTATCTTAGAAGGAAAAGGCTTGTGGTTGATACTAGGATCACGGTGGAGGAGAAATTAGGTTTTTTCCTATACATGTTAAGTCACAATGCCTCGTATGAGGATCTCCAAGTGTTCTTTGGGCATAGCAACGACACCTTCCATCACCACATCAACCACTTCTTCAAGGTGGTCATTCCCACACTCTCTCGTCGTTTCCTTGTTCTCCTGATCCTACACAAGTGCATCAAAAAATCCAAGATAATCCTAGATTCTATCCATTTTTCAAGAATTGTCTAGGTGCCATCGACGGAACTCATATTCCTATTTCTATAGGATCTGAGAAAGCTTCTCCTTTTAGAAATAGGAAGGGCACATTAAGCATTAACGTGATGGTGGCATGTGATTTTGATCTCAACTTCACTTTCATTTCAAGTGGGTGGGAGGGATCAGCTACAGATTCAAGAGTGCTACGATCAGCTATGAGCAAGGGTTTCCAAGTACCTCCAGGCAAATTCTATCTGGTTGATGGTGGGTATGCAAATACTCCATCTTTCCTTGCTCCATATCGAGGAGTTCGGTATCATTTGAAAGAATTTGGGGCTGGGCATCGAAGACCACAGAGCCCAAAGGAGCTCTTCAACCATCGTCACGCACTACTAAGGAACCATGTGGAAAGGGCTTTGGGGGGCTTAAGAAGCGCTTCCCCATTCTCAAAGTTTCCACGTTCCACATGTTGGAAAATCAAGTAAAGATACCTATAGCTGCTGCCATCTTCCATAATCTAATCAGATTATTTCATGGAGATGAGGAATGGTTCTGCTGTCATAATTTTTTTAGGCTGCTGCAGCCCTGCTGTAGAAACAATAGTTGTTTGTTAGGCTGCTGTTGTCATATTTGTTAGGCTGCAGCCCTGCTGTCATAATCCACGTTCCACTATTGTTTGTACCCTCTCTACATATAATATTGTTTGAATATGTCAGCTTTATGATTTGTCATAGCTATTTCTTGTTATCGTGTAGGTCATTTGGCTGAGGGTACTTACAATCTCACTTCTCTTGAGTCACCACAAGAGGAAGAACAACTACAACAAATTCATGATGTGGAAGACATGGATGGCATTGAGGTTCATGAGGTACTAGATGAAGATGAAGATTTAATCACTGAGAGGAAAGCAAGTGAGGCTGCAGCTGCTGAAACAATTGGACAGCGAGATTTTGTGTCACGAAATGAAGAATGTGAGGTTGCGGTTGTTGAAAGAAGTGGGCAGCGAAGAACTACTACCATAAATCAAGCAACAAACAAGAAAAGGAAGAAAAGAGGCCCAAGAAGGGTGCAAAAATAGAAGACATGATGGGGAGATACCTTGATATGAGGACTAAACAAGTACAAGATGAATCTGCAGATTTGGCCAGAGAAAAGGAGGTTGCTGAAGGCAATGATTTTTCAATCAAAAGGTGCATATCAGTTCTGGACGCAACGCAAATGCCCAAGCAAGAAAAGGCAAAAGCAATTGCAGTCTTCATCAAGAGCAAGGACAATAGAGAAGCTTTTCTAAGTGGCTGGGAAGTAGATCCAGAATTGGCTTTGATTTGGCTCAAAAGTGCAATGGCCTAGAAGGTCAGTTTACTAGAACTGTGCAATAGAAAGCAATGACTTCTCTAAGTGGCTGCACCAGTATTTTCTTCTCTGTTCTTTTCCTAGCAGACCACTTTGGCTTCATCTTGTTGGTTTTCTTAAATAACTGATTGACTGGCCTTGACTTTAGTATGTAGTTTTCTTAAATAGCAGATCACTTTTTCTTGTTGTATGTCAATTTTATTATCCTGACTTTAGTATGCTAGTTGTATAAATTTTCCTTATGAATGTAGTACTCCTATTTATTCCACTTTTCAATTTATACAATGGAATCTGAGTGTGAGACTAGTTCCTTACAACTAGCATTTGTCTGATACAATCTACTGAACATTACTTGTTGGTTTGTTGCAGGAGGCTCCAAGGTCAATACTGAAAGCTACTAGATGGGCATAGGAGAAGGACATGGTCTGAGTATAAGAACTAACAGAATGCTTGTGGTGATTATAGTTACCATAATATTCTCTTTTAGGTGATAATAAGTAGATCTTGTAGTTTCAAAAGTTACCAGCTTTGCATGGGAGCAACCTTCTTTCATCCGCTTTCAGAGAAACAATGCCTATGTTGATTATGAATCAGTTTTGTTGCACATTATATACATTATAGAGGACCGCATGAGATAGCAGCAGTTCTCTTCTGGCTATAAATTTTCAACGATGATTATGAAGCATCATACATTACAGTCATTGTTTTCTGAATTGCTTACAGTCATGAACTTAGTTACGTACAACTCTTTAGTTTTATCCCACGTTTTCTTTCCTCTCCAGCCGAACACTACTTTTCGAAACAGATGGTTTGGTCCTGGGGAGGAATAATTAATGACCAGGTTTGAGTGAGAGGCCTGGATCCACTCGATCCTGGCCAGGATCGAAACTTGGTCCGGCACCAAAACTGTGCTGCCGAACGAGCCCTTAGTTGGCTGGGTTTGTATTGTACTAATTTATTACCAAGCTAATTATAAACTGAGATGGGATTGGGAAACCAAAAACTGTTGTGGACCTTACCTGATCAGTTGCAAACTGACTGAGCTGCAGGGGGCTACTACTGAAACTGAAAACTCTGAACTCTGGAACAATGCAGGCAAGGCCATTGCTCACATGGGCGTTAGAGCACAGCAGCTACGACGACCCTCGTCGACCCACTGCTGCGGAGCTTCGACGCAGACCGGATGGCGAGGCTGGTTAGGTGCGCCGCGGCCGCGGTGCGCTCGTCCGCGCGGCGCAGGCCGCGAATGAGCCAGGTACGGTACTGCTGTCGAAATGCCGTTCTTTTTCTTTTATCCATGGCCTGACCTGGAAGATTGCGTGGAACAGATCGTCCGGCACCTGGAAGGCGACGCCTCTGCGGAGGATCGACGCCTGTGATGCTGGTTTCGTTGGTGAGGCCAGTTCTGCTGCTGACAGGGGGGACACGAAGGTGCCCGTGAGGTACAACGATATCAGGAGGTGGAGGAGACAGGCGAACCGGAGAACGCACAGCGCAGAATCATCGCCATCGCCATCGCCAGGGCACAATCCTTCGCTGAACTAGTAAGAACGACTTGTGTGAGAAATGAAGTGTTTAATTAGGTGGAATGATCAATTATCACTCTCAATCGCGGTCAGGCTACACACGTACGTATGTACTATATATATGCTTAAACTAAGTTGCCGGCGTGCCGAAGACAACTCGATCAGGATTCAGAACTCGACTCCTCTGCCTCTGACATTCTGTAAGCATATGGCACGCCCTGGCGCTCCGGCTCAACTCACCCTAACACCGTTAAACACCGAGATACGAGATGGCGTATTGCTGTAGGCAACTCTGCAACCCCTATGACCAACATCCCTCTGGACAAATGTATGGTGCGGGGCCGCGTGGGGCCGTTGGGGGCGCAGGCTGGGCCAAAAAAAGTGCGCAGGCGGCGGCGCCCTGGTGGCTGGTGCCCTGCGGACTCATGAGGGCGTGTGTAAGGTTGAGTTGACAATTTAGCGTGATGTAATCGTCGTGCCTTGCCTTTGTTTGTCTTTGGGATTTGCTTTGCTCGTTTGCCGATGCTTCTGTTTGGCTATGGCAACCTTGAGTTACTTTGTTTCACTCTATTCTGCTTAATGAAATGCGCGCTTCGGCGTGATAGAAAAAAAATCTCAATGTTTGACTAAACATTGTCCAAAACAACGTCTATTTCCGATAGGAGGGACTACCCCCTCTATCCTAAGACTAGCCTTAGTGAAGTTTCATGAAAGGTTTCAAGAACATTAAATACGGTGTCACATCAGCTTTTTGCATGAAACTAGAAGGAGAGAGAAGGAAAACATTTTTCTTCACCAAACATTTGGGCGTTGTTTCTATTGAAAAATAATAGCAATTTAGTGATGCATAAATTAATTCCGACAATGAGGAAAAGATAAACAAACATGTATCGTAGATATGTAATCTACCACTAGCAGTATGATCCGATACATATCCAGACTATGTATCGCTAATAACACGAAGAACATAAAAAGAGAAACAGTGAGATTGAAGGCATGCTTAAGTGGGGTTGCGAGAAGACGACGCAGACCGTTGATGAGGACCGGCGAAGTCGGCGTAGAGGGAAGAAGACGTCAAGCGAGCAGTCGCGACGGCGCTTCCCAAAAACCTTATACGTCCCCTACCCCGTGCAGGGACGCGAGGAGACGTGGGCTTCGGAGATCCTGCTCTCCCGGCACCGATGGCACGTCGGCGGCGGGATGGAGTCGACAGCAGCAGCGCAACACTTTGGGAGCGGAGGAGGAGAATGTGTCGTATTGAGGACGGCGTCTCGTCTTTCTTTTATACACACGCCGTAGTTGTATCTTTAGAAAAAGGACAACGCGTAATCACAATATTTAATGTGATTGAACCTACCATTAGTGTACGAGTCAATCACAATTAATACGAGAATAATTGCTTGCTAAAACAGGCCAATGCAATTTTCTCCATGCATGCAAAAATATCAAGTGGCAAAAGGAACCGCGCACCCGCAAGGCCTCGGTCGGACCATTCACGCGCATGTCGGGCCCCCGCGCGAGTAGCCACGCACGCCACGCCCCCCGGCGAGGCGAGGCGAGCGAGCGCGGTGTGGGTTACTTCCTTTGCCTCTCCTCAATAGCTTCAACCAGTTGGAGATAGCTCAACTATATAAGCTGGCCTCCCTCCTCCTGGAGTAGCAATGTGGGACTAAAGTCCCCCACCATACCATGCATGTGTGATGGGCCTTTGGGATTTATTTGGAATATTTATTTGGGTCAGGCCCAAATCTTCAACTATCCCCCACCAGATCCAGAGGCACTCTGCATCCTCCTGTACCAAAGTATTGTTAATATACAGCTATTCAGTGGAGACCGGTAAGGTTGAACATCCACCTAGAGCGACAAGTTAGACTCGTTCACAACTGCACAATGGACTAGGCCTTGAATTGGCAGTTTGGTGCGAACGAGCTTCACTTGACGTCTTGACTGATACTAGACTTGCCATTTGCTACCCCGCGAGTGGAGCGTATAAGTCATACTCCTATCTCACTTCATGAGCTTCTTAGAGAATTCCCAAATCTCACAAAATGCGACTAACAGTTAAGCTCACATAGGTGTGTTCTTACACAGATACTCTGTAGGACAGTATCTTGCTATAAAGCCTCAGAACACATTAAGACAAAGTCATCCTGCCTTACAGAAATGAGAGTACTGCATCTCCAATGGAGTGGGTTAAGTAAAAGTGTACTCTCCCGTCAACCAGCAGCTTGTTTTTCCCAGATCCTAATTCACGGGATCTCCGATCACATAGGTTGGATTACTACTGAGGTTAACTCACATGAGTCTCAGTCCATCTTCTTCGATGCATTATCAATCACAGTACGATAGTCCCTCGGTAAAGGGATCTGCCAGGTTCTTAGCTGTCTGGATGTAGTCCACAGCTATACTCTGGAGTTTCTCAGTTTCCTGACAGACTTCAGTTTATGTTTCACATGTTGTTGGACTTCATATTTGATTTATTCCTGTCTATTCTTCACCTTCGTAATAACTGTTTGGTTATCACAGTTTATGAGAATAGCAGGAATTGGTTTTCAACCACAGGTAAGTCCATCAACAGTTCTCTTAACCATTCAGCTTCAGTAGAAGCTGTGTCCAGAGCTGCGAGCTCTGCCTCCATTGTCGATTTTGTTAGTATTGTCTGCTTACAAGATCTCCAAGAGACGGCACCACCTCCTAAAGTGAATATATATCCACTAGTGGCCTTTAGCTCATCAGCATCTGTAATCCAATTGAATCACTATATCCTTCAAATACACATGGGTACCCTGAATAGTGAATCGCATAGCTCATGTACCCTTTAGATAGCGCATTACTCGATCAATACCACGCCAATGATCATCTCCTGGACTAGATGTGAATCTACTCAACTTGCTTACAACAAATGAGATGTCAGGGCGAGTTGCGCTAGCTAAATACATCAATGAGCCAATAATCTGGGAGTCTTAGTTGATCCTTTCCTAGCCTTCGATTCTTTCGAAGAATTAGACTAGGATCATAGGGTGTTGGAGAAGGTTTGCTATCCATATAGCCAAAGTGGCTCAAAACCTTTTCCACATAATGAGACTGCAAAAGAGTAATCTCATTCTCACCTTATTAAGTTTAATATTAAGGATCACATCAGCTTCTCCCAAATCCTTCATGTCAAAGTTTTGGGATAAGAATGATTTTACATCATTAATTTCATCGATGCTTGTCCCAAAGATCAATATGTCGTCCAACATACAAGCACAAGATTACTCCTTTGCCCCCCACCATAACGGTAGTACACACAGGTATCACCTCATTTACAACAACCAACCCAGCAGAGGTTAAAGTATTATCAAACTTCTCATGCCACTGTTTGGGTGACTGCTTTAGACCATACAAGGATTTGAGTAACCTGCACACCTTGCCCTCTTGTCCTTGTGCTATAAATCCATCGGGCTGATCCATATAAATTTCTTCCTCCAACTCTCCGTTAAGGAAAGCTGTCTTCACATCCATTGATGAACAAGAAGACCATGAGAAGCAGCCACATAAAAAGCACTCGGATTGTAGTTAATTTGGCAACAGGTGAGTAGGTATCAAAGAAATCCTCGTCTTGTTTTGTGTGTAACCTTTAGCCACAAGTCTTGCCTTGTACTTTTCAATAGTACCGTCAGGCCTAAGCTTTTTCTTAAATACCCATTTGCAGCCAACTGGCTTACAACCCACTGGTCTATCTGTCACTTCCCAAGTACCATTTGCCATGATGGAGTCCATTTCGCTACGGACTGCATCTTTCCAATATTCTGCATCAGGTGATGCATATGCTTCAGCAATGGTCGTGGGTGTATCATCCACGAGGTAGATAGTGAAGTCTTCACCAAAGGATTTTGCAACCTTTTGTCTCTTACTCCTTCTAGGAGCTACATCACTGTCATCCTCTTCATTACCAAGTGGGTTTACAATTGGTTCAATTATGGGTATGGGTTCAGGGGTAAATTCAGTTGATAAACTAGACAAAGAATAAGCACCGTTCATCGGGAATATATTTTCAAAGAAAGTAACATCCCGTGACTCTATAAGTGTATCAACTAAAATATCAGGCGTCTCTGATTTTATCATTAAAAACTTATACGTCGTGCTGTGGACGTATATCCCAAAAGAACACAGTCAACTGTCTTAGGTCCGAGCTTGCGCTTCTTATTAATTGGTACGCTAACCATTGCCAAACAGCCCCACGTACGCAAGTAATTAGTGAAGGTTTTCTTCCTTTCCATCCTTCATACGGAGTCACATCACTATTTTTAGTGGGAACTCTATTCAGAACATGACATGCTGTCGAAACAGCCTCCCCCCATGCCTTGGTCATACCGGACGTTCCTAACGTGACATTCACCAAGTCCATTAGCGTCCGGTTCTTTCTTTCGGTAACCCCATTAGATTGAGGTGAATATGGAGGTGTCCGTTCTCCGAACAGAACAGATCAAACTCATTGGAAAAATATTCACCACCACGATCAGACCTAACACGTTTTATTTTCTTTTCCAAATGATTTTCCACCTCAGCTTTATAAGTCTTAAAACATTCTAACGCCTCATCTTTCATTTTTAGAAGAAACACATAACAATATTTTGTTGCATCATCAATTAAAGTCATAAAATATCTTTTTCCTCCCTTTGTCAACACACCATTCATCTCACAAAGATCAGAATGTATGAACTCTAATAATGTCGTGCGCCTCTCGTCTACAGCCTTGTGTGGCTTACGAGGTTGCTTCGCTTGCACGCACGCTTGACATTTAGAGCCTTTGACAGTCGAAAAATTCGGAATTAAATTCATGCTGGATAGACACGACATACAACCAAAATTAATGTGACACAAACGTGAATGCCATACATCAGCCACTGAGTTGTTTGAGTCACAAATATGGTTCACCACTTTATTACAAAAATTGGAGAGAGAAAAGCGGAACAAGCCTCCGCTATCATAGCCTTTGCCAATGAATTGGCCATACCTCGAGATGACTACTTTATTCGATTCAAATACCAGTTTAAATCCATCTCGACACAAGAGGGATCCACTAACGAGTTCTTCTTTATTGAGGGGGCATGCTGCACGTTCTTTAGCCGCACGATCTTTCCCGAAGTGAACTTCAGATCGACCGAACCAACACCAAGAACAGTAGCATGCGAGCCGTTCCCCATCATGACAGTTGAACCTCGTGCGTCCTGGTAAGCTGAAAACATGGAGATATCAGTACAAACATGAATATTGGCCCCTGTATCTATCAACCAATCATTAGATTAGCATACAGAAAATACACTCGGTAAATGATTACCGTACCCAGATCCGCTAGGATCGCCAATAGTCACGTTGGCAGATTTCTGCCCTTGCTGATTCTTCTTTCCTTTGCGGTTCTTGCACTTCTTGGCGAAGTGCCCAGTCTCACAGCAAACGAAGCACACAACCTCGTCCATGTTCATCTTTTTCTTTTTGAACTGAGTAGTCTGGTTAGGCCTTTGCTTGTTCCTACCAGCGTGTTGCATCATGTTGGCGCTGGACTGCCCTTCAGGTGCTCTTGGTGGAGCATCCTTTGCCCGAGCCTTCTCTTCAACATCAAGACCAGCCAACAAATCTTCAACGGAGATTTTCTGTCTTTTATGTTTCAGAGCTGTGGCAAAGTTCCTCCATGAAGAAGGCAACTTGGCAATAATGTCACCCGTCACCCGCCACAAATTTATCAGACAAGACATGTCCGAGCTGTTCGAGTTCCCTCACAATAAGTTGGAACTCATGAGTCTGTTCCACGACCGAACGGTTATCAATCATTTTAAAGTCGTGGTACTGCTCCATCACGTACAGCTCGCGCCCAGCGTCTGAGGCCGAGAACTTATGTTCAAGTGCCTCCCACAGTTCAACAACACTTTTGATGTTCATATAAACATCACATAGCTGGTCCGAGAGCACGCTAAGAACGCATCCGACGAAAATCGTCGTAGCCGCAGTGAAATCCTGCACCTCTTTATCAGATTCGAGAGGTAGTGCGGGAGGATCACTGACGACCCAAAATACGCCCATAGCAGTGAGCCACAACAGAGCTCTCGTCTGCCATCTCTTAAAATTCACACCAGCGAATTTCTCCGGTTTCATCGCATCAGAAAAACCAGCCATCACTAAATGCCTATAAGGTTTTTGGATTGTTGGAAATAATAGCAATTTAGTGATGCATAAATTAATTCTGACAATGAGGAAAAGATAAACAACATGTATCGTAGATATGTAATCTACCACTAGCAGTATGATCTGATACATATCCAGACTATGTATCGCTAATAACACGAAGAACACAAAATAGAGGAACAGTGAGATTGAAGGCATGCTTACAGTGGGGTTGCGAGAAGACGACGCAGACCGTTGACGAGGACCGGTGAAGTCGGCGTAGAGGGAAGAAGACGTCCAGCGAGCAGTCGCGACGACGCTTCTCAAAAACCTTATACGTCCCCTACCCCGTGCAGGGACGCGGGGAGACGCGGGCTTCGGAGATCCTGCTCTCCCGGCACCGATGGCACGTCGGCGGCGGTATGGAGTCGACAACAGCAGCGCGACACTTTGGGAGCGGAGGAGGAGAATGTGTCGTATGGAGGACGACGTCTCGTCCTTCTTTTATACACACGCCGCAGTTGTATCTTTAGAAAGAAACAACCGCGTAATCACAATATTAATGTGATTGAACCTACCATTAGTGTACGAGTCAATCACCATTAATACGAGAATAATTGGTTGCTAAAACAGGCCAGCGCAATTTTCTCCATGCATGCAAAAATCAAGTGGCAAAAGGAAACCGCGCACCCGCAAGGCCTCGGTCGGACCATTCACGCGCATGTCGTGCGCCCCCGCGCGAGTAGCCACGCCACGCCACGCCCCGGCGGGGCGAGGCGAGCGAGTGCGCGTGTGAGTTACTTCCTTTGTCTCTCCTCAATAGCTTCAACCAGTTGGAGATAGCTCAACTATATGAGCTGGCCTCCCTCCTCCTGGAGTAGCAATGTGGGACTAAAGTCCCCCACCATACCATGCATTTGTGATGGGCCTTTGAGATTTATTTGGAATATTTATTTGGGTCAGGCCCAAATCTTCTAACAGTTTCCAAAACGATGAAATATTACTGAAACCCTATTGAAAGTGTCATTATGTATCATCACATACAACACGCGTGGTTCGAGAGAGAAAAAGAAGAGAGAAAGAGGGATATGAGACCACAAAACATATGAAACTGTGCATTGAAACCCTACATTGAGGGAGAGATCTATTTTATCGGTGATTTTATTTGTCTTGGAAACCGAAAGATAAAACTGTGTATTAAGACTGGCCTATAACCATTACTATGAAAATGCCAGCAGTAATAATAACTAAATGGAAGACAGACAGATCTCTTTAGAGTACATGAAAAAAAATGTAGCCAATGCACAAATAAAATATCGGTTCTTCACTGCTAGCTATGTGCATATGGGAGGAACCATAGAATAGAGCAGGCCGGCTTAAATTATTCAACAGATCATCACGCACGGTCCGATCATTTGCCATGCTATTCCGGTGAAGATGTTACTCCGGTGGTTGCCGAGGAAGCAGAGCGGACGCCGCGGGGCGGGACAAGGAGGTGCCAGAGACACCGCTCTCGCCGACGGCGAAGCTCGGTGGTGCTGGTGCCACCTGCCTGTACATCTGAGGCGAGAGCGCCGGCAGCCTCGCGTCCTCCGACTGCAGCGCGTGCATTGCCTGCGCCATGGACGGCCGCTCCGCGGGGTCGGGGTGCGCGCACCAGAGCCCCACGACAAGGGCGCGCGCCATCTGCCGCTCGCTGGCGCCGTCGTCCCTCGTCCTCAGTCGCGTGTCCGCTGCCTCCAGGGTCAGGTCCTGGCTGTAGAGGCTCCACACCCACCTGGGCAATCTGAACGACGGCACCAGCTGGTTCACTGGCTGCCGGCTTGAGACGATCTCTAGCAGGACGATGCCAAAGCTGTAGACATCGGACTGGGTGCTCCGCTGGAACGTGTTGACGAACTCCGGATCAATGTACCCCACAGTGCCTTGCACGAGCCCCGTCGTCTGGGGACCCGTGCCGTGGTCGACCAATCTGGCAAGACCGAAGTCTCCCAGCTTAGCATTGTGCGACGAATCCAGCATTATGTTGCTTGGTTTGATGTCACCATGCACGACACACTGCTTCCAATCCAGGTGCAGGTAGCGCAATGCTGACGCTAATCCCAGAATGATATTGTACCTGTCAATTAATGAACACAAACTAACAGAGTACATTAAATTCTCTAAAATAACACTTTATCTGTCCATGAATAAATTAATTTCTAGAATCCATGTCAGTACGCCATTAAATTTTTTCAACTTTAACTAACTTTATAGAAAAAAATAATAGCATCTATAACATATAATGATACTAATTTAGTACCATAAATCTTGATATTTCTTTCTAGTTTGTGTGCTATGTTTGTACTTTAGCTTGTTAGGTTAGTTCACAAGATTAGAACCTATATTACATAACTTTTTTTAGTAGAGATAGCAACACACTTATAGAACGTAGTTTCATATTTAGATAGATATCTTGCATATGTTTTCATAAGTAGCAATAGAGGCCAGTTAGTTTTTAGAAAGTCTAATTTTATCCCCTCATAGAAGTTACGGTCCCTAGAAAAAATACTCTCTCCATATAGGAAAATAGATGACGTTTTCGATATGGTTTTGGTCAAACATTAGGAAATACTTTTATTAAAATATACTCCCTCCGTTCCAAATTATAAGTCATTCTAAGAATCTTAGAGAGTCAAAGGTTTTTCAAGTTTGACCAAAATTATAAAGAGAGATATAAAGATTTATGACATTTGTTGGCACTAAAAGTGACGCACTGTACCAATCACACAGCAAGCCGGAGAAGCTGGCTTCAAATGTGGCCCGGGTGCTCAGAAGTCCGGTACGTGCCAGTCAGTTTGCCCTGCAACTAACAAGGGAGATAAACTGTTAAATACAAAGCTGGAACGTGCCGGGTATGACCAGACAGTTCCAAGATGTACGGCCCTGAAGCCACTTACGACGACATATAGCTATGAAAGCTATCTGCCAACAGGTTTAAAAGATTATTCGGCAATATGAGCAAAGTTACGTGAATAACAGGTTGCCGAACACGTTTGCATGAGAATCGTACTTGCATGACGTATTAAATATAAGTTAAAACTTAACCAATCTCGATTGTACGACCGAGTTGGGGTCCATGGGGATTGAACATACAAACTAAGCATGACTAAGCTAATCTAAAGCCTGCGCCTGCCGCACGACACCTGACTCTATCATAGGTCAAACATACTTAACATGCATGAACCCTCACCACGTGGCAATCCAGATACGATCCAATCGGCTATTACGAACAATAGATCTACTACATAAAGACTTTACAATAATAAACGTGAGAGAACAAAGCAGATCTATAAAAGATAAAGCCGAAACGAACGGTATCTAGATTGGGCAAAAGTGTTACGATGAAATAAACATAACAAAACATATAACACAAGGTAACTTAATGAATCTACTAGACTGCCACATCTAATAGAGCCGATAACTATCTTTATTTGTGTCTCAATCCGCCGCACGATACAAGACATAAACAAAGACTTCCCGTCATTAGCTTAAATCCGCCGCACGATACTAAGCTTAACGTACGAGACTACTTGCACCATATCTAAATCCGCCGCACGATACTAGACATGATAACAAGGTTGCCGGAACTTACGGAGGTCGACGGATCGATGGCCCCTCTCGAAGAACACGACGACACGACTTGGACTCGAAGACGGCACGGGGCCGGGTTGGTTGTATTGATTGTGAACGTCTTTACAATAGTCTCAGGGTTTATATTTATACCCTGGTGTCCTACGAGTCCTGGGAGGACACGATTACAACGACAAAACAGGAAACTTATCTAAAATACGATGCCTTTTATTCTAAGCCTCCCTTAATAATCGGCACGTGCTAACAATGACAAGATCTTCTGTTGCCGAATCTTCTGATATGCCGTATTTGTCGCAAACCGACTTAACCTGAGGTAGCCGACCGCAGCGCCATATTGCCGAACCCGCTCGCCATTGACTAGTCGCCTTTACAGCCTTGCCGAATGCACCGAGTTAGCCGACCGCGTTCGCTGCCTGCCGAATCCCTTAAGCGGTGACTTCTCCCGAACCTGTACTGCACTGGCCCACTTGTCATAATGCAAAAATTATGTGTTAACACATGCCCCCTCAATTTCTGAACAAAGACATTTGTTCTGAAATTGGCCACAAGTCCATCGCGAGCCCTAAATCGGCATTGCTTCAAACTCCGCATTCTCCCAAATCGCCAATAGCTTCAATCTCCACTTGAGCTCCGTAATGGCAACCCGTGATGAGATTCCAGAGGTAATCTTCACTTCTCCCCTCAATACATTCGGTCAATTCCTATCGGCATTCGGTTCTTTTAACTTTTCCTGCACATATTTTCTTTTAGGCCTTAGGGACGAAATTCTGATTCCTTGTGATGCGGATCCCGACTCCTACTTCTTGGGTCCAATGGGAAACCCCAATCCAACCAACATCATCAGGATGGAGACCAACAGAATTCCCTTCAAGCATGGAGTCATTTCATCGAACAGGTGGCGGTACACCTTCAAGAACTGGCCTTTGCCTGCGGTAACTGGTTGGAGGAACTGGTATAGAAGAATCCAGGCGAAATTTGGCCCCTATTGGGAAACTCAAGACATTCATCATGCTCTGGAACTATCTCTGGCTGAAATGCCCAAAAATGAGCCATTACTCATAGCAGCTTCTCATTTTTGGTCAGATGCCCTCAATGCTTTTGTGTTCGGCCATGGTATAATGACAATCACATTAGCTGATGTCTTCATGATGAGTGGCTTGAATATTACTTCGACCATGAATGCTGATGAACTATTAGAGAAAGTTACCCAGAGGTCCATTGATGTCAGCGTTGGATGGATGAAGTATGTCGAAATCCACAGCAAAGCGCCAAGTCCAGTGACAGAGACAGAGCACAGGGCTTTTCTGAACATGTGGCTGTGCAGATTCATCTTCTGTGGGAGATCCAACGAGCCAACCCTCAACTATATTGCACTGGCTGACAAACTGTCCAAAGGAAAACAAACCCCTCTAGGCAAACTTTTCCTGGGATCCATATACCACATGATGCATCAAATTTCCACTCAAATGTATCATGCCACTCATGCTGACACAGACAGGCTACCACCAATTGATTGTGTCAATGGCCCTTGGTGGTTTATCCAGATGTGGCTTCAGCTATATATGCATCAAATAGTTGCAGTGCCATTGGACAATCTCAGCTTTCCTTCCAGCAACTTTGCTGAGGATGAAGAGGCCACGAAAAGGCCTGCCAAACTTATGGGGAAGCAGCCACTGCTATAACCATTAATAAAAGTATTGGCAATCTCTTCAAGTTATTCTTTAAGGGCTTTAGTCAGGTTCTTTGGTTACCTTACAGGGAGAATGACAATCTTACTTTCCCTATCAAATTCAGCTTTGATGATGGCTGCACAGATGAAATGGCCACAGGAGTCTTCAACTCATTTATCAGACCCTGCATCCTACCAGCCGAATTCAACAGGGGAAGACAAGTGAAACACACCTATGAGTTCTATCACCCCAATATAGCAGCCAGGCAATTGGGTTGTGGACAGCTCCCTCCAAAACTTATCTTTTCTACTGTCATCAGGCCCAGGGAGCAAATTCAGTCCAAAGAGCAGATTACAATAGGGATGCAGGCCCATCGGGTATTCAGGCTGGGGCAAGATTTGCCAGACTACAAACCAGTACCACTCCACTTGATTCAGTCTGCTCACCCCCTTTTTGAGTCCTGGTGGCAAGAATGGCATGATCATATCTTTAACAGTCCAGTCCACCCCATGTGCCTAGAAGTCCAAGCAGATTTCAACTCTGACAGCGAGGTACAATAACAAGTCATCTGCTATTCTAGTATTCGATCCTTGGGGTTTCTAACTCTTTTTTTTTTAAAAATTCCACAGGACTTCACACCCAATCCTGACATCAGGCCTATCCAATATCATCAATCTGGTCCAATCACTGTCCTGGGACACAATGCTCCTTCATTGTCTCGGTTCATGAAATCCCAAGCAGCTTTATTGACCATCTCCTCAGTCAAAGGAGGGAAAAGAAAGGCCACTGAGGACTCCCCCAGTTCTAGGCAAACCAGGACCAAGCAGAACACACCTTTCCCAAGGGTAAGACTTTTAGCTCTTCCATTATTATTAACTTATTCCTGACTGACTTGTATGTCACTACAGGCTTCATCCCCTGAACAAGAAAATCCACACAACAGTGCTCCCAGTCTTTATTACCTTGGAAGATGAGCATGCAGACACCAGAGAAATAGACATGATCATCCAGAATCCAGATGATGCCAACATCGGTATGTTCCTCAATCACCTCTTCAGCCAGCAGATTTTGCCTCCCTTGACTGATCGATAATTTCACAGATGACACAATCGATGAGACTTTCATTGGTTCAACTCCAGATCCTGCCGGCCAATCTGATCCTCAACCAGATCAAGACCCTGCTAACTTGCCGATCCATCAGGTAAGAATTAATTCCTCATTTCATCCCTCCCTCGTACTTTACCTTGGTCGGCTAACCTGTCCAAATCAACATAGACTTCCATCAGTTCAGCCTCTGAGTATGCATTTGACATCAACGAGTTTCTGAGCAAAAGAGCAGCGGCCGAAAGACCATCGGCACTTGTCCAAGATGTCCTGAGCAACATAACCAATTTTCTGAATCAAGACATCTTGTCCTTAGTCAGAGACGCCGATGAGGTTAAAAATTTTCTCGAGCCCATTGCTGAGGACATTCCAGAAAATCTGAGGCTCCATCTGGAGGCCGTATCTACACTGGATGACTGCTTTGCCAAAGTAAAACGAGCAATCAAAAGCACTGATCTTCGGACTGCCAAGTCTAAGTGCACCCAGGAAGTCAACGATCTATACACTCAGTTCCAGGAGGCCAAGAACTCCCAAGAGACTCTGGAGGCTCAGTTGAAAGAACTGCAAGAAAGGAAGTCTGAATTGGAAGTTCAATTAGCTCAGGTCTGCTCTGATATTCAGTCGTGCACTTCTCGGCTATCGGGTTTACCGAATATCATTGAAACGACATCTTCCAAGCTGTCATCAGTGCTTGATGAGGACATTAAACTTAACACGAGGCTTTCACAGACACAAGGCACCGAAGAGGAGGACCAAAAGGCACTGGAGCATGCTAGTCAAGTCAAAGCCGATACGCTCGCAGCTATAAATCAATTCTTGAACAACTGAGACGGCTGTGTAATGAGCTTTTAATTTCGGTAATCCCGTATCAGAATGATTCAAACACCTTCTTGTAATATATCTGCGTTTTGCATCCAATCGGTTACCATCCTGATGACATTATGACTCACCGTGCAAACCTGTTCGGCAATTTGGTCGGTGTCTTGTTCCGAACACCTAAATCGGCAATTTTGCCGAAGCCAGGCGTTCTAATCTCCGCCGAACACGCGAGTGCATCCGGACGGCTCGCACAGCCCGATACTGCAGAGGCCCATCTCGGGAAGCTAGACAACCCCAATCCGCCGGTTGATACTCGGCGTGCTACCCCGGGACGCTCGCCACGATCTCTGTTCCGATTTTATAAATTGCCCCTGGAGGCCTGCCTTCTCCCCATCTTGCATCTGCTCCTCTAGTACTCTCGCCGCCTCGGCTTCCTTGCTTACTCCGCTCCAGAAAACCCTAACTCTCCGAGTGCAATGACGAGCCATGGCGACCGCGGCAAGCGCCCGGCGACTGAGGAGGCCGAGGGGAGTCGCGCTCGGCGCCTCCGTCAGTGCGGGTAGGACTCCTCGCTTACGTCCTTTGTGGCAGATTCTTGAAGACCCCACTCACACTTTGTTACTGCTTGCCAACAGGATCCCCGTTATCTCCTCCGCCGGTGGGCATGCCCGGCCTTCTCCCCGCGCCAGGGAGGCCAGAGGCTCCCCATCGGGCTCGTCGAGCTCCTCCGACAGCCTCTCCTACCACTCCCATCCTTGGGAGGCGAACCCGGACCGGGACCTCGACGGCGGCCTCTACGACCACGACGACGCCTTGAACTTCATGGCGCTGCGGGACGAGTCCCGGGAAGAGCTGGCCGCCGTCTCGAAGCAGTATGGGATTGACCAGCTGGAATGGGAGGACCAGCGCCGGCAGTTCTGCGACGCAATCACGGGTATGAACGCCCAATCCTGG
This sequence comes from Coix lacryma-jobi var. lacryma-jobi, assembly GCA_009763385.1. Taxonomy (NCBI): domain Eukaryota; kingdom Viridiplantae; phylum Streptophyta; class Magnoliopsida; order Poales; family Poaceae; genus Coix; species Coix lacryma-jobi. Next base: position 64,695,310 of record CM019825.1, read on the forward strand.
ATCGGCTTTCGGCCGTTCTTGTCGATCTTTTAACCGATCCATTCCGTTTTGTCGCTCACAGCATTGTCTGAGGAACTGGAGCGCCTGAAGATGGCGGCGAACGCCGTCGCAGACCGGGTGAATGCCCAGGGCGACACCGCCGATGCGCGCCTGGCCAACGTGCACGGCCGCATCGAGCAGGTCGCCCTGCAGGGTGTGCACCACGGCGTGGCGCTGGGGCTGTCGGCGCTGACGGTCCGCACGGAGGAGGACTTCTCCGTGACGCCGGTTGGCTTCCCCGGCGGAGCACGCCCGGAAGACGTCGAACAGATCGACGATTTTCTGGACTCCTACGAGGATCACGCTCACGCCCTCACCGCAGTCACCAACCCGCAGACGGTCATCAACAAGGCGCTTGGTAACTGATCTGCACTTTCGTACCGCCCCCAACTATGAACAATGTTCTACTCTGCCGTGTTCATGTATACAATCTGTTTCCCCTTTCTGTGCTTGTCTAGTGTTCGATCCCTTCATTGATTGCACAACACCGCGTGCATTTGGTTCTATTTTAGTGTTCGCCGCGCTGAAGGCGACACATGCCGTGTCGGCTGTTTTTGCTCTAAGGGCGATAGATCCTATCGGCCATTTTTTGTGCTAAGGGCGACACAACCTTGTATCGGCCGTCGGTGCTTTCTAGTCCTTGATTCCGTTATGCACCGACCTCGACGCTAGGATGAAATCTCTTTAGATAACGTCCATTAATTGCCCTAGCAAACTCTTCTCCTTGAAGGGTTCTTAGAATGTACGCATTACCCGGAGCACGCCTCAGAACTCGAAAAGGCCCTTCCCAGTTAGGGGACCATTTGCCGAATACCTTATCTTTGGCACCAATCGGCAAGACAGTTTTCCAAACCAAGTCCCCTTCTCCGAATCCTTTTTCTTTCACTTTCGAATTGTAGTACTTGGCAACGCGTATCTTGTTCTTTCAATATTTTCCAAGGCCTTGAGACGAATCAAATGCAAATCCTCTAGCTCATCCATCATCAAATCCTTATAATTCTCTTTAGCCAGATCGTTCTGCAATGTAACTCGTCTTGACCCCGACTGCAACTCCCATGGTAGAACTGCGTGATGCCCATAGACCAACTCGTAAGGTGACGTCTGAGTTGACCCATGACAAGCCATTCGGTAAGCCCACAAAGCTTCGTTGAGCACCAAGTGCCACCTTTTGGGTTTCTCTTCGATCTTCTTTTGAATGATCTTAATCATGATTTTGTTAGAAGCCTCTGCCTGCCCATTGGCCTGTGCATAATAAGGGGAAGAATTATAGAGCTTAATCCCCATCCCTTCGGCGAAGTCACAAAACTCCGAGGAAGTGAACTGAGTTCCCTGATCGGTAGTGATGGACCGAGGAATGCCGAATCGATAAACGATATGCTCCTTGACGAAGGATATCATGTTCTCCGACGTCACCTTCTTCAATGGGATGGCTTCAACCCACTTAGTGAAATAGTCTGTGGCCAACAGGACAAACTTATGTCCTTTGCTAGATGGAGGGTGAATCTGGCCGATCAAATCAATGCCCCATCCTCTGAAAGGCCAAGGCTTAATGATTGGATTCATGGCCGATGCTGGAGCCCTTTGCACATTGCCGAACCGCTGGCATTCCTGACAACCTCTATAGTATTCAAAACAATCTTCGAGCATAGTCGGCCAAAAGTATCCAGTCCTCCTGATTATCCATCTCATACGGTGAGCCGACTGGTGGGCACCACATACGCCTTCATGTACCCCATACATTAGTTCCCTAGCCTCGTCTCGGTTCAGGCACTTAAGCAAAACCCCATCTATGGATTTGTAGTACAATTGATTGTCCAAGAGCGTAAACTTAAGAGCCTTGTACCTGAGTTTTCGGAGACTTTTCTGGACGGGTCCTTGAGGTAATCGGCAATGTCGTCTCTCCAGTCTTCAATTGCCTGACTTGGGATTACTTGATTACCTTCTGGGGTTTTGCTCTCCCTCAAGTGCAAAAATGTTTTGATTCTCCCTATACCCGGATGCTGCCTGAGCCAACTGGTTTGCTTCTTCTTGTTTTGCCCCTAGGAATATGTTGCAAGGTTGCCGATCGAAACTGTCTAAGGAGCTCCTGGCAACCTTCGAGATATTCCTGCAGCGCGTCGTTTTTGCACTCGTACTCACCTGTCAGCTGCCTGATCACCAACTCCGAGTCACCGAAGATCTCTACGGCGTCTGCCTTAACGTCCACGAGCAACCGCAATCCTCGAAGCAGTGCCTCATACTCTGCTTGGTTATTAGTCACCGGGTACTCGATCGGTATAGAGTATTTGAAAGGTGCCCCCTTGGAGAAATCAACATGATCCCGACTCCACCACCTTTGCTACACGACGATCCATCAAAAAACAATGCCCAGGGGGCAATGGCTACTATGTTAGCGTTAGGATCACGATGGTGAGTGACGAAATCAGCCATAATCTGGCCTTTAACAGCCTTTGCCGATTCAAAACGCAAGTCAAATTCCGAAAGAGCTAAAACCATTTACCGATCCTCCCACTTAAAATTGGCATTGATAACATGTGCTTGATTACATCAAACTCTGATACTACCACGCATTCGGCATTCAGTAGATAGTGCCGAAACTTGGTACAGGAATAGAAAACGCACAAGCACAACTTTTCCGTAGCCGAATACCTTGTTTCGGGGTCCAGTAGCTTTCGGCTAAGATAGGCTACGACTCTCTCTTTTCCTTCGAATTCTTGCATGAGGGCCGACCCTATCGTTAGGTTGTCGGCCGCCACGTACAACTTGAAAGGCTTGTCGAGTTGTGGAGGAACCAACACTGGTGGCGCCTTCATGTATTCTTTGATTTCATTGAAAGCCTTCTGTTGCACGTCACCCCACACGAACTCCTGATCTTTCTTGAGCTTCAACAGTGGAGAGAATGGTAACACGCGCTCGGACAAGTTGGATATGAACCTCCTGACAAAGTTGATCTTGCCGAGCAGTGATTGCAGTTCCTTGAGATTGGTCGGCGGCACTACCTTATCAATTGCTTCCATGCTCTTTTTGCCAACCTCGATACCTCTTTTGTGGACTAAGAATCCCAGAAACTCACCGGCCGACACCCCAAATGCACACTTGGTTGGATTCATCTTCAAACCATGTTTCCTTGTGCACTCCAGGGTCTTCCTTAAATCGGCTAAGTGTCTTTCTTTGCTTCTCGACTTGACTACCACGTCATCAATGTATATCTCTACCACTCTGCCGATCAACTCATGAAATATGTAATTCATGGCCCGCTGGTAAGTAGCACCGGCATTTTTCAAACCAAAAGTCATGACAACCCATTCAAACAACCCTAAATGGCCAGGGCACCTGAAGGCGGTCTTTGCCACGTCCTCCGCGGCCATGAAGATCTGGTTGTATCCCGCATTGCCGTCCATAAAGCTTATAATTTCAAAACCGGCCGAAGCGTCTATTAGCAAATCGGCCACTGGCATCGGATAACCGTCCATAGGAGTGGCTTTGTTGAGGTTCCGGAAGTCGATGCAGACTCTCATCTTCCCGTTCTTCTTGTACACCGGGACAATATTGGAGATCCATTCCGCATATCGACACGGCCGAATGAATTTAGCTTCTAGTAATCTTTCCACTTCCTTTTTCACGTCGGCCAATACCTCCTCCTTGTAGATCCTGCGCGGAGGTTGTTTGTATGGGCGGTATCCAGGCTTGATCGGCAGTTTATGCTCAACAATGGACCGATCTAATCCGGGCATCTCTGTGTAGTCCCACGCAAAACAGTCTTTGAACTCCTTTAAAAGATTTACTAGTAGCAATCTGAAATCAGGGTCTAAATTAGAACTTATGAACATCGGCCTTTTTTCACTTGTGTCGCCAACATCCACTTCTTCCAGTTGGTCGGCCGATGCGAAGCCACGTCCCAGTTTGCCCTCGCTGCTGTCAGTTGGGTTGTCCATCTAATAGAAGCTTTGGGAGCCGATTGCTTGGATCGGCTGTTGATCTCTATCATAGACGTTGATAGGACCTTCTCCCCACACGCGATCGGAGAAGCAGTCTACTCCGTCGAATTCCCAGTAAGTGGGTTCAATGGTGGCAACACTCACCGAGTCGTCGGCTTGGACAACCTCGATGTCATCCCCAACCCACTGTATGAGTATTTGATGCATGGTTGAAGGTATGCAGCAGTTGGCATGGATCCAATCTCTGCCCAAAAGCAGGCTATATGCCCCTTGCCATCAATGACAAAGAAGGTCGTAATGAGCGTCTTGGACCCAATCATCAATTCCACGTGCACGGCGCCCCGAGTGTCAGAGGGATTACCGGCGAAGTCACGGAGTACCATATCCGTTTTGAGCAAGTCTTCATCGTTCATGCCCAGCTTTCTGAAGGTGGCGTAAGGCATGATGTTAATCGCTGCGCCGCCATCGACAAACATCTTGGTTAGCGGCTTTCCGTTGACGTACCCCTTGACATATAACGGCTTCAAATGCCGATGCTTGGCTGGCTTGTCAAATGCTGCCCTTCTGAGACAACACGAGCTGTGCCGCGAGCTCGTTGTGCTCGGCCTCGTCGGAGTCCGAACGCGCTTCGTCCTGTGCCCCCTGGCCGATTGGAGCCATGAATTCCAGGGGAAGGAAGAAAGTCATGGCCACGCCAGCGCCTTTGCCAGTGTTGTCTGGCTTTTCCTTCGGACGCCACTCTTGCTTCTTCCCATCGGCGGCTGCTTCTTCCAACTCCCTATTCCGGAGGCGCTGCACCCTCCTTTTCTGGCTCTTTCTGAGCCCTGGCGGACACCACTGCCCTCTTGCCATCTATATGGGCGGGGCTGTGCCTCCTCGCTGTTACCTTGGTGGTGCACCCACTCCTGGTCGGCATATCTCTTGGCTCGCCGATCCGGGCTCCTCATTTTTAGGCGCCGATCGTCCATTGGGATGCGCGCTCCCAACCTTTCGTGGACGGGACGGCGGTTGACCCGATCCTGCCTATACCCACTGTACTGATCGCTGCATTCGGGGCAGTTGTTGACGGCAGGCAGTTTCAAGCCTTCGTTCCAGCAGTGGCGGAAGAACGGACAGCCCAGTGAGCTTGCTCCCGCTCTTGAGGTGCTCTTGTTTCCAGCGACGGGCCTGTTCTCTGTGGTAAGCCCTCTCCTCCAGATGATACCGTGCTCTCCCGTGCGACCGTCTTCACGCTGGTATTCCCCCGTGAGTTCCCGCTCTTCGCGTTGGAAACGCCTCTGCTCTTTCTCATTTTGCCGGCGCCACTTGTTAAGGAGATCTCTGTGGGTAGGCCTGCGCCTGGAAGACGACTCTCCGTGCTCGTATCGGCTATTCGCGGCTTGGGCGTGCTGTCGGAGCTCATCGCCAGTGATTTGCCGATCGGGATCCACTGCGCCAGACTCGCGCGCTTGTTGGAGGTGAGGACTTTGACCTTGCCCTTGCCTCTGGGATCCTCCGGGGCTACCATGTTCACTGAGACGAACACGGAGTTCTGGGCGAAGGGGTTGGCATCGATCTTCATCTTGCCATTGAACTTGATGTGCCCATCCTGGATGGCCTTCTGGATCCTTGTCCTGAAACACACGGCAATCATTAATAGAATGAGTGTTAGTGTTATGAAAGCCGCAGTATTTCTTGTCTTTACCCCTCCAGGACGCAGCATCGGGTGATCCGGGGGTAGCCTGACTCTCCCTTCGGCGACCAGAAAACTCGAAGAGTTTGTCGGCCTTGGTGACGTCGAAGTCGTATGCCCCTTTCTGCTGGCGCAGCCATTGCTTGTTGGCCTGGGTCGGCTCTTTATCCCAGTTGAGCTCTGCAGCGGCCACCTCATCTTCGGCATCGGTAATAGTCATCGGCTTCGTCCAAGAAAGCCTGATACATCTGGGCCGCGACATTGTCCTTCTGGAAGCGCCCTTCCCCCCGGAAGCCTTGCGCTTGGATTCTTTCATTCAGCCGGCGAGAGAGATACCCAGGTCGTTCAAACTCCTGGCCGAAGAGCTTGTCTCTGTTGCTCGGTGCATGCCTGCCTCAGCAATGGTGGAAGCTGGTCGTCCGGCAGGTACATGCCGAAGCACTGGCTCTTGACTTCCCTAAACCTGCGCAGGTAGTCCTGCAGCGTCTCATTTGGCCTCTGGCGCACATACATGATGTCCACCAGCTTCTTCTCCTTGGTGCCCGTGTAGAAGTGCGTATGGAACTTCTGTTCCAAGTCTGCCCAAGAGAGAATAGAGCCCGGTGGCAGAGACGTGAACCAAGCGAACGCCGGCCCAGTGAGCGATGACGGGAAGTACCGAACCCTGAAGGCATCCTCGGTATTGGCCTCTCCAAGCTGGAGCAGATAGCGACTGATGTGCTCTACCGTGCTAGTATCGTCTAAGCTGGAGAACCTGGACAGGTCTGTCGGCACTTTGACTCTGGGCGGCAGAGCCACACGGTGGAACCATTCGGGGAACGGAGATCTGTAAGCATGAGTACCCTTAGGCTTCAGGCCGAAAGTGCGCTGCATCATATCTGCCATCCTCTCTAGCATGACGTCGACATTAGAGTCGGCGGTCTTCTCGGCCGTCGGCTTCCCGTATCCTGGATGTGGGGCACCCTCTATGTTGTGAGGCTCAAGCATCTCATGGTACCCGTTTCCATAGTAGTCCTTTATGAGCCTATAGGTTTGCGGGGAGATCTTGCGTGTTGACTCTGGTGTCTGACCCTTAGTGCCGAACGTGAGCTGACCCATGGTCGGCAATTGGCCCTCCGGCATGCGCTTCTCTTGAGTGGCGAGCCCGCCTGATTGAGCCTTAGGCGGGGTCTCCTCACCAGCGGCTCCTGCCCCCTTGAGGTGATTCGGCAGATTGAAAAGATGTGGTCCTGCTATAGGGCCAAACTCCGCCTCCATAAGTTCATCAGCCTTGGGGCCGAATTGGGCGATCATGATGGTACGAAAAGTGTTGAGAAACGCCCCATGCATGCGACCGATGGCGCCAGAGACAGCTTCGTTGATTATGTGAGACATCTTCAACACTGCCTCCGCTTCCCCGGGATCATCCGGGTTGAGCTGGACGGGCTTCGGCAGATCGTGCAGACGGCGAACCCTTCCGCTCTTGTTCTTGGAAAAGGCTTCTAGGCACTTGGCCTGGAACTCGGCACAAGCATTATCCACCTGCTCTTTGTACTCGTCAGGTAGTTCAGCGAGCTGCACCTGCACGAGCCCCGCCTTGTTGCTGGCCTCAGCTTCAATGACTTCGACCATTGCTGCAAGAAAAAGGGGTCCCACCGAGCGTGCCAAAAAGTGTGTTGGCACTAAAAGTGACGCACTGTACCAATCACACAGCAAGCCGGAGAAGCTGGCTTCAAATGTGGCCCGGGTGCTCAGAAGTCCGGTACGTGCCAGTCAGTTTGCCCTGCAACTAACAAGGGAGATAAACTGTTAAATACAAAGCTGGAACGTGCCGGGTATGACCAGACAGTTCCAAGATGTACGGCCCTGAAGCCACTTACGACGACATATAGCTATGAAAGCTATCTGCCAACAGGTTTAAAAGATTATTCGGCAATATGAGCAAAGTTACGTGAATAACAGGTTGCCGAACACGTTTGCATGAGAATCGTACTTGCATGACGTATTAAATATAAGTTAAAACTTAACCAATCTCGATTGTACGACCGAGTTGGGGTCCATGGGGATTGAACATACAAACTAAGCATGACTAAGCTAATCTAAAGCCTGCGCCTGCCGCACGACACCTGACTCTATCATAGGTCAAACATACTTAACATGCATGAACCCTCACCACGTGGCAATCCAGATACGATCCAATCGGCTATTACGAACAATAGATCTACTACATAAAAGACTTTACAATAATAAACGTGAGAGAACAAAGCAGATCTGTAAAAGATAAAGCCGAAACGAACGGTATCTAGATTGGGCAAAAGTGTTATGATGAAATAAACATAACAAAACATATAACACAAGGTAACTTAATGAATCTACTAGACTGCCACATCTAATAGAGCCGATAACTATCTTTATTTGTGTCTCAATCCGCCGCACGATACAAGACATAAACAAAGACTTCCCGTCATTAGCTTAAATCCGCCGCACGATACTAAGCTTAACGTACGAGACTACTTGCACCAAATCTAAATCCGCCGCACGATACTAGACATGATAACAAGGTTGCCGGAACTTACGGAGGTCGACGGATCGATGGCCCCTCTCGAAGAACACGACGACACGACTTGGACTCGAAGACGGCACGGGGCCGGGTTGGTTGTATTGATTGTGAACGTCTTTACAATAGTCTCAGGGTTTATATTTATACCCTGGTGTCCTACGAGTCCTGGGAGGACACGATTACAACGACAAAACATGAAACTTATCTAAAATACGATGCCTTTTATTCTAAGCCTCCCTTAATAATCGGCACGTGCTAACAATGACAAGATCTTCTGTTGCCGAATCTTCTGATATGCCGTATTTGTCGCAAACCGACTTAACCTGAGGTAGCCGACCGCAGCGCCATATTGCCGAACCCGCTCGCCATTGACTAGTCGCCTTTACAGCCTTGCCGAATGCACCGAGTTAGCCGACCGCGTTCGCTGCCTGCCGAATCCCTTAAGCGGTGACTTCTCCCGAACCTGTACTGCACTGGCCCACTTGTCATAATGCAAAAATTATGTGTTAACAACATTAAATAGGTATATTATGAAAATATAACTAATAAAGAATCTAACAATACTTAGTTAATATCGTAAATGCTATTATCTTATAATATAAATTTGGTCAAACTTAGAAAACTTTGACTCTCCTAGATTATTGGAATGACTTATAATTTGAAACAGAGGGAGTATATAGCATTTTTTGATAAATATTTTTTTAGTATAAAGAGAGTCAAAGTTGTACTTTAGAGACCGTCTCGATGTCCAAAACGTCATCTATTACTTGTACGCACGGAGTACTGAATAAAAAAATAGGAGGCATGCTTTCCTAAAAACCTTGTGTGATGAAAAACGTTTGATCGACATAATTGATATAAAATATTGAGTTACGATGTAATTTTCTGAAACACTCCTAAACACTTATTTACTATTAAATATTAAATAAAAATGTATTATACACATAATAAATTGATTTGGCAATTATTGAAGAGAGTTACAATCAAAAAGTCCGTAGTATCAAGAGTTTGAAAGAACAAGTCAAAGTATGGATTGAATGAATGTCGGGAGAACAGATATATAGCTCCTGGTAAAAAAAAAGTTGAATCAACACTCACAAGATGTGGAATCAACACTTATTGGATAAATACCCTTATCATTTTAGTGAGCAAAAATTGATGATTCAATGGTTAGAACAATTTTCACATTTAAGATTAAAACAACACTGGAATTTTGTTCTAAATAGAAAGAAGCAACACCTATCGTGTACTCAATAAATAAAAATGTTACAAACTGTCCGCAACACCATTATTCCGAACAAAATTTATTTGAAATCAATACACTTGTTAAAATATTGCCAGTGAAAATGTTTACAGAATGTCGAGTCAACTAAAATACAAAGCATGGTTGAATTAATGAGCAGCTAACGCTTGCCAAAATATAATATAATATATATATATATAGGTAGACCAGGAATGTGCTGAAAAGCAAATAAATATATATAGCTATTATTAATAGTAAAACCAGTTTATTGATCGTACCTCTCTGGCCATGGTAACAACCTTTGCGTGTTGTGGATATGCTCATCTAGGCTCCCCTGTGACACCAGTTCGTAGACGAGCAAGAGGCCTTGGGGGCTGTCGCACCATCCCACAAGCAGCACGAGGTTGCCATGCCTCAGCCCACTTATGTGTTAATATTGCAGATATAAGTGACATGCTTTTAAAATATTTAATTAAATTAAATAATTGAATTCCAAATATAAACATCAATTTACTCAGATCATGGCCAAGAATAATTATGATATAGAGGAACAAAAACATTTCTAAAGCTTGTATAAAATAAATACAGCTACTCAGTTCTATATCAACAATTATAATAGCCAGTAGATGAAGAAGACAGATTAATGACATAAACATATTTTGTTTATTTATAATTGCTCTCAAAATAGCGGGTTACTGCTCTAGGCAGCCTTCCAACGCCAGTGGTGATCACTGATCCTACACTAACGTGACAGTCCTACTTACCAAATAATTTAGGTTCTAGATCAAAATTATATGTCTAGAATAACAGCAATATAACCAGGTAAACAAAGTACTGATATTGAAAACAGACCAATAAGTAAATAGGTTATATGCTCACAGTTTAATTAAACAGATCAGCAGGTAATCAGTTCTACAGTAGAGATAAATTCTTAGACAAATAATTTAACAACGCTGAAAATAATCAACACTCTAGAACCAACGACTGTCACGTTGTCTCACTACACCGCTTGTATCATCGAGCAGTAAATTAATCCGTCCAACAGTGCAATCACACTCAAGTTACAAGAACTAGCAGATTGCACAAATATAAATATTTCTGAACTGTAAACCGAGAAAGGCAACGGGTAACTCACAACACGTAGATTGTCTACGTGGGAAGACAAGCTCAAGCGAACAGGAAGTTCTGTCCCAGAAAACCAATTCCGCCGCTCACGTCCGAGCCTGCACGACGGATGGAAGACGGAGATACTAGAGCCACTGTCAGAGCCGAGGGAGACGTCCACGGCCCCAACCCGAGGAGCAGAGATACACCGCGCAGCAGGGAGCCCAAATACCGGGCCAAGGTCGACAGCAACCAGAACACAGTTGCACAGCACCACACAGGCGCTTGCACAACAGCAGTAGTACGCCGCCGGTCGGAACCAGCAGCGCACACCACAGCACCACCACCGGACGGTGCACAGCACCGTCGAGACGACCACAACACGTGCACGAAGGCGCTGCCCAGACAAGGCCGTTCACCACACGAACAGCACAGCTCACATCCGGCGCCGCAGGAACAGCACGATGAACGACAGTAGGCGAGTGACCGTGTACACCCTCGCGAGGAGGAGTACCTAGTGCGTCACAGGTGCTACCGTCGATCAATCGAGCCTCAGGGGAGCAGCAATCGGACCTCCAATGGAGCAAATCGCATAGATCGAGTGGATCAGAGAAGAAAGATGGAGAACTAGGGTTTCAGAGTCGTATCCGAATGGAAGGAGGCGCACCCATTTAAAAGGAGTGGAGGAGCGTCGCGGCGTCGTGCGGACAACCGCGTCCTGCAGCTGGACGCGCGCACCACGGGCGGGCGGCGCTGAACGCCGCCGCCGGGCGGTCCGCCCTTTCCTCCCCTCCGCTCGATCGAGAGGGACTCGGTCCTTTCTCTGTACGTTACCAGGGGAATGGATAAGGACAGCAGCTTCCGGCTGGGCTGCTTGGCCGAATGGGCCTTGAGTGGCCTGGCCGATTAGCTCTGTTTCCTTTTTTTTAATTATTCATTTCTTCATTTTCAATAGAAAATAAAAGGGAAAATCCCTTAAATGAATAACAATCCCTACCATTTTCACTCTTTATTTTCTAGTTGATGTCATTGAGCCCCCATGCTGTTTATATACTATTTTTCGGCAAAGGTACTTGTTAGGTTTGAACCAAAGCCTATCCTAATGATCTCCGACTCTGCACAGGCAAGCGGAGGACTACGCCTTGATCCACAAGACTTAGTGTGAGAGACTTCAACCAAAAGGCACATAGTACTAGGCAGTTAGACTGCTTCTCTTCCGGGGCAGGGCGTTATGGTCACGCCCTTTAGCATCTTTTCATGAGCTCACTAGAGAGAAAACCCTGTCTCTCTCAGACTGCGACCCCACAGTCAGCTCATATAGGTGAACTTTTTAAGGAAATTCTGTAGGACAATTTCCCTGCCTATAGCATTAAGTTCATTAAGAGCAAATTGCTCAACCTACCATACAGATAGAGCACGACAGCTAATGGGACTTTTTAAGAGTTTGTGCTCCTGGTTCCACAGTGCTTCATTTCCTAGAGCCTGCATCTCGGGATCTCCGGTCATACAGGATAGTTATCCACAATTGAAACCTTTAATAGGTTATGAGCCCCATTCCCTTGCACGCTGCCTGGATTGGCTTTTGGGCCAGTCCCTTAGTGAAAGGATCTGCGATATTCCTTTCAGACTTGATATAATTCATAGTAATTATACCAGTCTCTCTAGCACGCCGACACGAATTTAGTCGTCTTCTAATATGCCTCGAGGATTTTTGGTTATCTTTTCTACTGTTCACCTTTAGCAGTACAGCTATGTTATCACAGTATACTAGGACAGCCGGTATCAACTTTGCTATCATTGGAAGGTCTGACAACAAGTCTCTTAGCCATTCAGCCTCCAATGCTGCTGAATCAAGCGCAACTAATTCAGCCTCCATTGTGGAACGTGTCGATAAAGTTTGTTTAGACGATTTCCATGACACGGCCCCACCAGCTAAAGTGAATACATAACCACTTGTAGCTCTCATTTGATCCGAGTCAGAGATCCAGTTTGCATCACTGAATCCTTCAAGCACTGACGGATATCCAGTATATTTAATACCAACATTCATCGCTCCCTTTAAGTACCGAAGTACTCTGTGCAATGCGACCCAATGTCTATCTCCTGGACTGGACGAATAACGAGCCAACCTGCATACTGCATACAAGATATCTGGTCTAGTAGCACTACTAAGGTACATAAGGGAACCGATGATTTGCGAGTAACGAAGTTGGTCTACAGGCTTGCCTTTATGTTTGCAAAGCTTGTAGGATGGATCATAAGGTGTGGAGAGTGGTTTACAATCCATATGTCCAAACCGAGTAAGGACCTTCTCCACATAATGAGATTGTGTCAAGGTAATCCCATCCTCACTTTTAATTAGCTTGATGTTTAAAATTACATCAGCTTCACCCAAGTCCTTCATGTCAAAGTTCTTGGAGAGGAATGTTTTTGTCTCCATGATTATTTCTAAATCAGTCCCAAACAATAATATGTCATCAACGTATAAACACAATATGACACCTCTGCCCCCGGTAAATCGATAATATACACACTTGTCAGCTTCGTTTACACAAAAACCAGCAGTGGTCAACGTGTTATCGAACTTCTCATGCCATTGTGTAGGGGCTTGTTTAAGACCATATAAAGATTTAATCAAGTGACACACTTTGCTCTCTTGCCCTTCAAGCACAAATCCCTCTAGTTGCTGCATATAAATTTCTTCTTCCAGCTCTCCATTTAGGAATGCTGTCTTTACGTCCATTTGATGAACATGAAACTTATAGGCAGCAACCAGGGCTAAAAGCACATGGATTGTGGGCAATCGAGCCACAGGAGAATAGGTGTCAAAATAATCCTCCTCTTTCTTTTGAGTGAAACCCTTAGCCACTAAGCGGGCCTTGTATTTTTCAGTACTACCATCAGGTCTCCTCTTCCTCTTAAAGATCCATTTACAACCCACAGGCTTACAACCAGCTGGGAGATCAGTGATCTCCCAGGTTCCATTAGATAAGATGGAGTCCATCTCACTACGGACAGCTTCCCTCTAGTACTCTGCATCTGGAGATGCATATGCCTCTGAGAGGGTACGTGGTTCTTCATCCACTAGATAAATGATATAATCATCTCCCAGAGATTTTTCAATCCTTTGTCTCTTGCTCCTCCTCAACTCCACATCAGGAGTTGGGTCATAGACACTCGAGGGCAGAGAGTATGTCCGATCTGGACCATCTGGGGCTACTACCTCTTTACCCTTCATTGGGAAAATGCTCTCAAAGAAAGTCACATCCCGAGACTCCATAATGACATTAACAACAACATCGCTCGTCTCGGAATGGATCACTAGAAATCTATAAGCTGCACTGTTGTTTGCATAGCCCAGAAAAATACAATCTACAGTCTTAGGGCCTAGCTTCCTCTTCTTCGGCAATGGCACATTTACCTTTGCAAGGCAGCCCCAAACCCGAAGATGAGATAGATCTGGCTTCCTTCCTTTAAATCCTTCAAAAGGTGTAACCTCACAATTGCGAGGAGGCACCCTGTTGAGGACATAGTTCACAGTGAGTACTGCCTCGCCCATACCTCAGGCATCCCCGAACTTTGCAACAAGGCATTTGCCAAGTCGCACACTGTCCGATTCTTCCTTTCAGCCACCCCATTAGATTGAGGTGAGCATGGTGCAGTGGTTTCATGAATGATCCCACATTCCTTACAGTATTCATTGAACAAGTTGGAAAGATATTCACCGCCTCTATCAGACCGTAGCCTTTTAATTGTTTTATTTAACTGGTTCTCAACTTCAGCTTTATAGGTTTTAAAATATTCTAGTGCTTCATCTTTAGTTCTGAGTAAATAAATATAACAGAACTTAGTAGCATCATCTATAAAGGTAAGGAAGTATCTTTTGCTACCTTTTGTAATTATACCATTCATCTCACATACATCTGAGTGAACAAGTTCTAAAGGAGTGGTACTTCTACCTTCAACTGTATGAAACGGTTTTCTAGGTTGCTTTGCTTGCACACAAGTACCACACTTTGAACCTTTAACATGTTTATATTCAGGAATTAAAGACATGTCACTTAATCTCTTAATAGCCTCAAAATTCACATGACATAAACGAGAGTGCCAAATATCATTAACTATGTCATTATTACAGACCACATTAACAGAATAAGAAGAATGAGTACTCAAAGTAGAAAGACGGAACAATCCGACTGACTCATACGACTTTCCAACAAAGACACCAAATTTAGACAGGATCACTTTATTAGACTCAAATACTAATTTTAGACCCTGCCGTAGCAACAACGATACTGAAATGAGGTTCCGACTCATTGATGGCACATATAGCACGTCCTTCAGCACGAGTGTCTTGCCTAAAGTCATCTTCAGACAGACCTGTCCTATGCCTCAAACAGCTGCCGGAACTCCATTTCCCATCAAGACTGGCCCGCTGTTGCATCCCTGAAATGAAGAGAACATAGACCGATCAACACAAATATGAACAGTAGCACCTGAATCGATCCACCAGTCATGTGATGGACCTGCCATAAAGGCCTGAGGTGCATACCCTGAGGTGGTGTTAACCACCATGTTCCCTTCTTTGCGCTGAGGCGGAGGACCCTTTCCTTTTCTGTCACGAGACCGCTTAGCTGTATGCCCAGCGAGACCACAGACATAGCAAATAAAGTCCTCCTTTTTCTTCTTCATCTTTTTGGGCTTCGGTTTATTCTGGTTCTGAGATGAAGAGTAGTTCTTCTTCTTTTTCTACTGGAATTTTCCACCTCCGCCCTTCTCAACAAGATGAACTTGAACTTGCTGGGATGAGTTATTACTGGCCCTTGCACGCTCTTCCACATTTATAGCAGCAGACAGCTCAGACAGAGTCATTTGCTTCTTCACGTGGCGGCGTGCGGTCACAAAGTCTCACCAGGATGGCGGGAGCTTTGTCAGTATTGTGTTCACTTGAAAGCTCTCTGGCACGTTGCAGTTATATTGAACTAAGTCCCTTACATAGAGCTGAAGCTCCTGTAACTGCTCCATGACAGATCTTCCCTCAGACATTTTATAGTTGAGGTAACTTTCTGTAGTGAACGACTCATTGCCATTATCAGCCTCAGAGAATTCATTATCGAGCTCATCCCAAAGTTCCTTAGCAGAGGTTTTAGCAGAGTAGACATCAAACAAGCGGTTCGACAAGACGTTCAGCAATCGAGACAAGCATGCCTGGTTGGCGTCATCCCACTTTGCCTTTTCCGCTTCCGCGGCGGCCTTCACTGTAGTATCAGCATCAGCTGCTACAGCCTCGGGGACAGCAGCCATCACCACCCAAAATAATTTTAGGTCGGTGAGCCACATGCGAGTCTTAATCTGCCAGCGTTTAAAACATGCGCCGTCGAACGCCTCAGGCTTAATGACATCAGAACTAGAGGCCATTGCAATAATTGGTTTTCTGGATTGTTGTAATATTGCAGATATAAGTGACATGCTTTCAAAATATTTAATTAAATAAAATAATTGAATTCCAAATATAAACAGCAATTTACTCAGATCATGGCCAAGAATAATTATGATATAGAGGAACAAAAATATTTCTAAAGCTTGTATAAAATAAATACAGCTACTCAATTCTATATCAACAATTATAATAGCCTGTAGATGAAGAAGACAGATTAATGACATAAACATATTTTGTTTATTTATAATTGCTCTCAAAATAGCGGGTTACTGCTCTAGGCAGCCTTCCAACGCCAGTGGTGATCACTGATCCTACACTAACGTGACAGTCCTACTTACCAAATAATTTAGGTTCTAGATCAAAATTATATGTCTAGAATAACAGCAATATAACCAGGTAAACAAAGTACTGATATTGAAAATAGACCAATAAGTAAACAGGTTATATGCTCACAGTTTAATTAAACAGATCAGCAGGTAATCAGTTCTACAGTAGAGATAAATTCTTAGACAAATAATTTAACAATGCTGATTATAATCAACACTCTAGAACCAACGACTGTCACGTTGTCTCACTACACCGCTTGTATCATCGAGCAGTAAATTAATCCGTCCAACAGTGCAATCACACCCAAGTTACAAGAACTAGCAGATTGCACAAATATAAATATTTCTGAACTGTAAACCGAGAAAGAACTCACAGCACGTAGATTGTCTACGTGGGAAGACAAGCTCAAGCGAACACGAAGTTCTGTCCCAGAAAACCAATTTCGCCGCTCACGTCCGAGCCTACACGACGGATGGAAGACGGAGATACTAGAGCCACTGTCAGAGCCGAGGGAGACGTCCACAGCCCCAACCCGAGGAGCAAAGATACACCGCGCAGTAGGGAGCCCAAATACCGGGTCAAGGTCGACAACAACCAGAACACAGTTGCACAACACCACACAGGCGCTTGCACAACAACAGTAGTACGCCGCCGGTCGGAACCAGCAACGCACACCACAGCACCACCACCGGACGGTGCACAGCACCGTCGAGACGACCACAGCACGTGCACGAAGGTGCTGCCCAGACAAGGTCGTTCACCACACGAACAGCATAGCTCACATCCGGCGCCGCAGGAACAACACGACGAACGACAGTAGGCGAGTGACCGTGTACACCCTCGCGAGGAGGAGTACCTAGTGCGTCACAGGTGCTACCGTCGATCAATCGAGTCTCAGGAGAGCAGCAATCGGACCTCCAATGGAGCAAATCGCATAGATCGAGTGGATGAGAGAAGAAAGGCGGAGAACTGGAGTTTCAGAGTCATATGCGAATGGAAGGAGGCGCACCCATTTAAAAGGAGTGGAGGAGCGTCGCGGCGTCGTGCGGACAACCGCGTCCTCCGGCTGGACGCGCGCACCACGGGCGGGCGGCGCTGAATGCCGCCGCCGGGCGGTCCGCCCTTTCCTCCCCTCCGCTCGATCGAGAGGGACTCGGTCCTTTCTCTTTACGTTACCAGGGGAATGGATAAGGACAGCTTCCGGCTGGGCTGCTCGGCCGAATGGGCCTTGAGTGGCCTGGCCGGTTAGCTCTGTTTCCTTTTTTTTTAATTATTCATTTCTTCATTTTCAATAGAAAATAAAAGGAAAAATCCCTTAAATGAATAACATTATGATCCTCACCTCAGCCTCGAACTCCTTCCTTCCCTGAGATGACTCCAGCGAGAACTTCTTGATGGCCACTTGCTGGCCATTGTCATCGTCGTCGTCGTCACTTAGCCGTCCCTTGTAGACGCTACCAAAACCTCCTTGCCCGAGCTTATTCTCCTCTGCGAAGTTGCCGGTGGCAGTGGCAAGCTCGTGGTAGAGGTACCGTCTTGGCCTGCCACCCCTTTCTCCAACTCGTCAGCGGCCGCCATGTCGTGTTCCTCATCGGACTCGTTGATGGCTTGTCGTCGTCGATGGGCGTTTCTTCTGTGCTCTTTTTGTCGTCTTTGCCAGAGGAGACCTACAATGATAGCAGAGACTACTGACACAAAAGCTATAGGAACTAGTATCTCGAGCAGCAGCAATGTGGGCCTCGATGATTTGGTGGATGGAAATGGAAGATCTGGAAGTGGCTGCGAAGATGCTGGCGCAGCCGCAGCAGGTGGCACTGCAGTTGGAGGAGCCCTCTTTCTTTCATCAAGTGTGGAATAGAACGACCATGACAGGACTCGGTGCAGCTCGGCGACCAAGCCGGTTGCCGCAGTGAAGCCGACGGCCACTAGTAGAATTCTGCTCATAGCTGGCGCCCCCTTTTTATAGCACAGGCGGTTTTAATTATCACGCGCCTGTGATGTAAAAGGGGCCCTGACAGTTAACAACCGCCTGTGGAAATGCATTTCCACAGGCGGCTGTCTTAAACCAACCGCCAGTGTAAATGGTGGTATTTACACAGGCGGTTGGCTAAGCCAACCGCCAGTGTAAATGCATTTCCACTGGCGGTTGTCTTAGCCAACCCGCCTGTGTAAATACCACCATTTACACAGGCGGTTGGTTTAAGACAGCCGCCTGTGTTATCTCTGGTACAAATACCTCCTCTTCCTCCCCGAGCAGCACTGTTTTTCGCCGCCACCTTCCATTGGAGGCGATTTTGGAGGTCCAGATTTTACAAAATACAAGGGGAGAGGTTTTGATCTTCATTTCTTGGAAGGAGATTAACAGGAAAGGTTAGTTTGTGTCCCTCTTGCCTCAATTTGCTCAATTGTTGCTCAATTTGTGAATCACTTTTTAGATCTAGGGTTTCATCCATGAGTGAGAGAGAAGAATACCTACGTTAATGAGTGAGCTTGCTTAAGATGGTTAAATAATGTCTCTCATCTATACTGCTTCGTATTTACTTTTAAATTTTGTTTATGTATGATATCTTTCCTTGTTTCCATGTATAATGCTGTGTTCTTGAGTATTTATGTAGAGAGGGAAATGTAGGTTTTTATATAATATTTATGTTTTTTATTATGTTGTTTATTTCTCAATTATTTTTTAGGTTAGTTTGTGTCCCTCTTGCCTCAATTTGCTCATTCTTGCTCAATTTGATGATTCACTTTTTAGATCTAGGGTTTCACCCATGAGTGAGAGAGAAGAATACCTAGGTTAATGAGTGAGCTTGCTTAAGATGGTTAAATAATGTCTCTCATCTATACTGCTTCGTATTTACTTTTAAATTTTGTTTATGCATGATATCTTTCCTTGTTTCCATGTATAATGGTGTGTTCTTGAGTATTTATGTAGAGAGGGAAATGTAGGTTTTTATATAATATTTATGTTTTTTATTATGTTGTTTATTTCTCAATTGTTTTTTAGGTTAGTTTGTGTCCCTCTTGCCTCAATTTGCTCATTCTTGCTCAATTTGATGATACTTAGGTATTTTAAATTATGCTACTTAGTTTTTTTACTTTAAACCCCAGTAAACTCTAAACACTAGCTAATAATAATTCCTAGCTAACCGCCTATGCTATCTGTGGTATAAATACCCCATCTTCCTCCTCGAGCAGCACTGTTTCTCGCCGCCACCTTCCATTGGAGGCGATTTTGGAGGTCAAGATTTTACAAAATACAAGGGGATAGGTTTTGATCTTCATTTCTTGGAAGGAGATTAACAGGAAAGGTTAGTTTGTGTCCCTCTTGCCTCAATTTGCTTAATTTGATGATTTACTTTTTAGATCTAGGGTTTCACCTAGCAAATATATAATCTCTAGATATGGTTACTTTTTTACATTGATTTCAATCAATTTATTGTTTTTTACAGGTAATGATGGAGAGGTCATTCTGGATGTATAAGTTATCAAGACTAGATCCATTATACATACCCGAGGTCCAAAGGTTTGTTGATGCCGCTAAGAATCATGCTTGGAGAACAAAGAAGATGCACATACATTGTCCATGCATGGACTGCAGAAATATTGTTGTATTTGATAACACTCAACAAATCCTTTCTCATCTGGTCCGCCGAGGATTTATGAATGATTACTTGATTTGGACAAAGCATGGAGAGGGTAGCTCTGCGCCTTATACAACTGAAAACCCTGCGAACATCGACGTCGATGGTGAAGATATGGTTGATGGTGGGTTTCAGTTTGTACAGGAGACACAACAACCTGACGTCGAATATGTTGTGCCAAATGTTGGAGATCATGGTTTTGCAGGAGGAAATGAAGATGTCAGAACTAATGTGCTGCCAAATAATATGGCTGCGGAAGATGCAGAATTTCTAGAGGCAATGTTGCGTCGTCATATGGAAGATCCATCAATATTCTTCATGAAAGGTTTGGAGACCTTGATGAAGGCAGCAGAAGAGCCTTTGTATGATGAGTCTAAGGGTTGCACCAAAGAGTTCACGACGCTGCGATCTGTGCTTAAGTTGTTGGTGTGCAAAGCTAGGTATGGTCTTTCTGATGCTGGCTTCGATGCGTTCTTGAGTATTATTGCAGACATGCTTCCTAAGGAGAACAAAGTGCTTGCTAACACATACTATGCCAAGAAGCTAATCAGTCCACTGACAATGGGTGTTGAGAAGATCCACGCGTGCAGAAATCATTGTATCCTGTATCGAGGTGCTGATTATAAGGATTTGGATAGCTGTCCAAATTGTGGTGCAAGTAGATACAAGACGAATAAAGACTACAGAGAGGAAGAGTGTGCTGTCTCCGTGTGTAAAGAAACCAAGCGAAAGAGGACCCAACAAAAGACCTTAAAGAGTAGTTCAAAATCCACCAGAAAAGAAAAACAAGAAGTAGACTATTATGCCCAGAAAAAGATTCCTGCTTTGGTGATGTGGTACCTACCTGTGGTCGATCGTTTGAGGTGTTTGTTCGCTAACCCAGAGGATGCCAAACTTATGAGCTGGCATGCTTGCGATGACCACAAAGATGATGGGAAGCTTCGGCACCCAGCCGATGGCCAGCAGTGGAAACATTTCAATGAAAACCACATGGACTTTGCAAAGGAACCAAGAAATGTTAGGTTCGCATTGAGTACTGACGGAATGAATCCATTTGCTGAGAGGAGCAGCAAGCACAGCACATGGCCGGTGATCCTCACCATCTACAACCTTCCTCCATGGTTGATGCAGAAGCGAAAGTACCTTTTGCTAACCATCCTAATCTCTGGACCTACACAGCCTGGAGTTGACATGGATGTTTTCTTGGAGCCCTTAATGGAGGACATGAAGATATTGTGGGAAACAGGTGTTAAAATGTTCGACGAGTACCGCAAAGAATCATTCACACTGAGAGCAATTATCTTTGTTACGATCAACGATTACCCTGCTCTCTTCACATTATCAGGGCAGTTCAAGGGAAAGGTTGGTTGTGTGGTATGCATAGATGAAACTGCTTACGTGTCCCTTAATGCATCTAAGAAGATAGTGTACATGAGACACAGACGCTTCTTATCGAAAGGACATAGGTACCGTCAGAAAAAGATGGATAAGTATTTCGACAATAATGTTGAACTACAGTCTACTGCTCCAACAGGTAACAGTAAAGGCAAAAGAGTTTTCAACCTAGTCAGCAAACTCAATTTTGTTTTTGGGAAGAAGACAAAAGACAGAAAACCAAGAAAGGATGTCAAA
Source organism: Coix lacryma-jobi var. lacryma-jobi (assembly GCA_009763385.1). Lineage (NCBI taxonomy): Eukaryota > Viridiplantae > Streptophyta > Magnoliopsida > Poales > Poaceae > Coix > Coix lacryma-jobi. The sequence continues at coordinate 64,716,885 of CM019825.1, forward strand.
CCAACTCCAGGGGCTACATTCAAGAAAAAGTCTATTTTCTTTGAGTATTTGTCATATTGGCCAGAGTTAGACGTTCGCCACGCAATAGATGGTATGCATGTCCAGAAGAACGTGTTTGAAAGCCTAATTGGAACCTTACTAGACATGAAGGGGAAGACAAAGGAAGGACTGAAATCACGCATGGACATGGTACAGTTAGACATAAAAAATGAACTTCACCCTGTGCTTCAAGAAAATGGGAAGTACCAGCTCCCGGCAGCAAGCTACAACCTCAACAATGAAGAAAAACATGCGATGTGTGCGTGGTTCAAGCATTTGAAAGTCCCATCTGGGTTCTGCTCAAGCATACGGAGTATTGTGTCAATGAAATACCTTACACTCACCAACTACAACTCACATGATTGTCATGTCATGCTGACTACTTTCCTCCCTATTGCCATCAGGGCTATAAATCCAGTGTGGATCAAGGTTGCTGTCACACGGTTGTGCTACTTCTTCAACAGGATCTCACAAAAAGTGATTAACCATGATGAGTTGGCATCCCTTAAGGAATTCGCAGTGGAGACAGTGTCACAGTTTGAGATGTGTTTCCCCCCAGCATTCTTTGATATTATGGTTCACCTTGTGGTCCACTTGGTTCCACAAATAGAGGCTCTGGGTCCCATGTACTTCCATGAGATGTGGACATATGAGCGTTTCATGTCAATACTAAATGGCTATGTATCAACTCGTGCTCGTCCTGAGGCGTCCATGGTAGAGGGGTACTTAACCGAAGAGGCAATTGAGTCCGGAGGTCCTTTCTGCAACAAGGTCCTAAAAGACCAGGTTGCAATAGGTTTACCTCCGTCAAGACATGAGGGCAGGCTGAACGGAAGAGGGAGGATGAGAAAGAAAATAATCGTCCCTCTTGATTACAATCCAATCCTCGAGGCACATCATAGCATCCTACATCAGCTCTCGATAATGGAGCCTTGGATCGAGAAACACATTAATGAGCTTCATGAACATAATCATGGGTGCACTGATGATTGGTTAACGAAGGAACACAAAAAAAAGTTCACCTCATGGCTTCGGGAGCATGACATACCAGATGGGGAAACAACTGAGGAACGCACCATCAAGGTGTTGGCATCTGGACCATCACGCCAAGTCACGACATGGCAAACTTATGACATTAGTGGTTTCACGTTCTGTACGAAGTCCAAGGACAACAAGAGCATGGCACAGAATAGTGGTGTTCGATGTGAGGCCTTAGACTCTGAAACTGGTAATGAGACTACATACTTTGGCTTCGTTGAGGACATATGGGAACTTGACTATGGTTCATTTCAGATCCCTGTGTTTCGATGTCAATGGGTTGAAGACAAACATGTTACAGTGGACAACTATGGGGTCAGAGTTCTTGATCTAAGTAAGGTTGGCTACAAAGATGATCCGTGGATAATGGCTAACCGTGCTGCACAGGTCTTCTATGCCGAACAAATCCTTTCTCGTAATGAGAAGAAAAGTACTGACAAGCCGAGGCATGTAGTTTTTCCTGGAAAGCAACAAGCTATAGGAGTTGATGGTGTATCTGACCTGGATGAATTTAACGAGTTCAGCGATATGTCTCTCTTTGTAGATGACCATCCAGTAAGGATAAGGAATGTTGAGCGAACCATCCCACAGAAATCATTGCCCTGGGTGCGACATGATGGAGAAGGAAGAATAGTAGCTGCCTAGATTATTTTTGTTATTTGCCTTGTAATCCATTTATGTAATCTTTATGCCACATTAGAGCCACTTTTATGTATTCAAATCATGAGTTTAAGTGAGTTTTATGTAATCTTTATGCCACATTAGAGCCATTTCTAAAACCCTAAGTCGCACAAAACTCTCTCAAAATTTGAATTTCAAAACTCCGAACATCAAAAATGTAAAAAATGAAGGGATGTCCTATACAAAAGATGTGCACTATGTTGTTACCTACAACTTTGGTATTCAACAGTTCCTCACTAGAGGTCATTAAGTGTGCCATATGTCATCTGCGAGTTGTCGGGCTATTAAATTCGTATAACTTGAAAAAAATTCAGTAATTCACTAGATTTTCAAAAAATCGTCAAATTTGGTATGGTGGCATGTATTGGCCAACTAAACTCCAGGAAAAAGAATGAAATGATTTGAACAAAGTGACAACATAGATGCTTCACAAATGGGCATATCTCTTAGAGAGTTTAAGTGAGTTTTACGGAAGATTGTAGTAGATGTGGACAACATGTGCTACAACAGTGTCAAATAAAGTATTGACCAAAACAAAAGTTGTAGATCATGGTGTCCCCTTCAACTTTGGTATTCAAAACTTTCTAGTTAGAGCCATATCTTTTAAGATATGGATTTTTTAAGAATTGAAACAATATCTGCATTTAAAAAATGGAAATTGGTTAATACAGGCGGTGGTCAATACCAACCGCCTGTAGAAACCATTTCTACAGGCGGTTGGTATTGACCACCGCCTGTATAATTCTATTTCTACAGGCGGTGGTCAATACCAACCGCCTGTAGAAACAATTTCTACAGGCGGTTGGCATTGACCACCGCCTGTAGAAATGGGCTCCCCATATAGGTCAAGAGTTCACCCCGAAAATTTTCTAAGTGTTGGCGCCAGTTCATTCCAAACCAACGCCGTCAGGCTGCCGAAATTTTCCGCCGCCGTTGATCGTCGCGCCACCGTCCCCTCTCCGCTGCGCTCGCCATTTCCGTCGCCGTTGTGAGTCCTCTCCTCCTCCTCCTCCTCCTCCTCCTCTCTCTCTGCGCATTCAGCGACGGCGGCGGCATGGCCGCAGCGGGCGGCGGCGGCAGCGCGCGTGGAGGAAGAGTCGAGGACGGCGTGGGCCGGGAGAGGGAGGGAGAGGGGACTTCGCGGCGGCACGGTGGACGCCGCCACAGGGCGCACGCGCGGTGGCGGGCGCACTGCGACGGCGGGCGCGCAAGGCGGCGGCGGGCGGCAGGCGGCCTGCGGGCGGTGGGCGCGCAAGGAGGCAGAGAGGGAGAGGGGAGTTGGGCCAATTGGGCCGGAGAGGGAGAGAGAGGAGGAGGAGGGGCTTGGGCCGAGAGAGGGAGAGAGAGAGAGGGAGAGGGGAGTTGGGCCAGGAATTGGGCCGGAGAGGGAGAGGAGGAGGAGGGGAGTTTTTATTTTTCCTTTTTTCTTTTATATAATCATTCAAAATTATATCTTGAGAGGGAGAGGGGAGTCACTCACTACTGGTCAGTCGGTGCCCACGTGTGAATTTCAATATTCAATAGATTATATAAATATCTCAATAGATTTTCAATATTTTTACATATATATATATATTTAATATTCTTAACCAAAAAAATATGAAATGCCATGTTTTTTTTCTTTTATATAATCATTCAAAAATTCATATCTTGAAAAATGTTAGCGATAAATAGTGAAATAATTTTTTTCTTTTATAAAATCATTCAGTTTGTCGTAACTTCTTCATACCATAGCTAGATCTTTTGATATTATTATATATTTATGTCAGTTTGTCGCGATGAGTTCTTCGCGCAAGGATCAAGCCCCAGGATCTGAACATACGGAACAAGCCCCAGAGTCCGACCCCATGACGAAAGAAGTGACGCACCAAACAGGCAAAGTCCTGGGATCGTCCGACCCCACGGAGGAAGTAGAAGGGACCCACGAAATGGGTGAAGCCACAGGGGATGAAACTCCAGAATATGAAAGTGTTAGCGATGACATGGAGCCTCCCGAAGTGAGGAAGGCTCGTCGTGAATTGGAACGTGACCCTGATTATAATCCACAAGCCGATGAGGTAATCCTTGTCTATTATTACATGATTTGGATATACAATGTTTGTATGTAATTACATGATTTCGATCCATAATGTCTATATATAAACCCATCTATACGATTCACAATGTCTATACTCAGGAGGCAATGTCTCAAATGCAAGAACTGATTTGGCAACACGAAGTGGCACAAGCCGAAGATGCACCGGAACCGACCACGACCCCGACCACTGAGAGTTCAAGGAAAAGAAAACGGAGCAATTTGAAACGAGGCGAGAGAGGATTAAACAAGTTTCCAGACGATGTATATGCCATCTCAGATGTTAGCCCGATCGGACAACCCCTAGCTCCTGAGGAGGCCCTACCTAAGTACCGGAACACCATTGGTTTCTGTGTTAGGGACATTCTTGACATCACTATTCGACAGTGGTCCAGTGTGTCAGATGATGACAAGAAAAGAATTTGGGATAAAATCAAGACGAGGTTCCTGTTTCCTCGAAACACACCAGAGGCACTGATAAAGGAATACACAATGAAGCAGTGTGCAATCAGTTTCAGAAACTGGAGGTCAGAGATGAATACCAAGTTTGCAAAGAGAGGGTTGGACCCTACAAGCAGATACAAGATTACTAAAGGACAGTGGGCGGTCTTTTTAGAGCAGAGGAGAGAGCCAGACTTCTTAACTATCAGCGAAGCCAACTCTGCTCTCGCTAAGAAGAACAAGTACCACCACCGTCTAGGCATAGGTGGTTACCAGCGTCAGGTTCCCAAATGGAGGCAAGAAGAGGCTGCGAAGAAGGCGGTAGGGTTGCCAGCGCTGTCCGAGCAAGTTGGTGAAAGGTCAGCAAATTGGATTCTTGCTCGAAAACCAAAGGAAACTGAGAGCGGTGTGTCCTTTGACGACCCAATGTTTGAAGAAGCAACAAAGAGCATCTTTGCGGTGGCGGCCAAGACGCGGGAAGGGAAATTCAAGCCACGAAGGGAGAGGGACATCCTTACTGCGGGCCTCGGTAACCCTGAGCATCATGGCCGTGTTCGGGGCATCTCATCCAAAGAGGGATGGAAGGATGGATTCGGCCCTCAGTGGCAAGGTGAGTATAAGAAACGTGATCGATACAAGGAAGAAATGGCAAGTTATTTAAAGCAAGAGGCTAAGAAAGAGTTCACGGAGATGATGGCAAGATTGCTAGAAAATCCTCCTCCTGAGTTGATGCAAAAACTAGCGAGTGCGGTTTCAAATCAACAGATTAGCGTTCAGGCACCCCAGATGCAGCTAGTACCAGTGGTGTCACAATGTGCAACCAACATTCCAAGCAGTGTTGCGTCTACGGCGAACAAGGTTCACTATCCGGTTGACGACATTGTTGGTCCCATGTCGTGCTCCCTGGTCATAAGATATGGCATTAACAATCATCGTACAAGGGAAGTAGCCAAGGGCAAAGCAATACCAGGACGCAAATACCATGGAGCTGACATTCCTGAAGACTACTGTAGAGTAGAAGTATCGACCGTGGTTCAAGGATATGAGGATGAGATTCTAGACATCCCCGGTCCAGAGGACATTGAGAAACTCGGACAGGCTATAAACAATTTCATTCTTTGGCCTAGGCAGGACGTCCAGCTAATGGAGCAACCCACTCAGGAGTCATCAAGACCTACCGATCCTCTTCATGACCACCCACCATCACCTCCCCAGTCTATTCCCGACCCTCAATCATCACCTCCGCCAAAGTTAGCACCATCTCCGCAACAATCATCACCTCCGCCACAGTCAGCACCATCTCCGCCACAGGCATCTCCTCCACCACAGTCAGCACCATCTCCACCACAGTCGTCTCCTCCACCACAGTCAGCACCATCTCCACCACAGTCGTCTCCTCCGCCACAGTCAGCACCATCCCCGCCACAGTCATCGCCTTTGCCACAGACACCACCATTGAATTCCCCACCTTCCCCACAACCCGAAGATCCTTTGCCACAAAGCAAGGAGCCAGCACCACCGTTAAAAAAGAAATTTCTGGTACCCAAGTTTACTTGGTTTCCGCCAACGAGCCAAAGAAGAAAATAGCTGGGACTGCAAAATTTTTAAAAGGAATTGGATAGAAACGCACTTCAGAAGTCGTTGAGTTGTCTGAGCTTCAGAAGTCAGCGAAGCCAGTGCCTAAGGTGATTCCTTGCACTATCAAGGTCCCAACTGCAGAAGATTACAAGTCTATCCCTAAAACTTTTGTGTTGGGAAGGCCTCTACTCAAGCGACAGACACTCTTAAAGATTCCAAGCAATATAAAAAGGTTGCATGACTGGTATATGAGAGCCGCTTCTGCTGGCATCGACACCATCAACGTGTATATCCCACAAAAGGCATTTCTAAGTGAAAATAATATGTGCATCATTAACTTTGAAGACATTTGGTTGATGATGAACCTCGAGAGACTGGACGTACAGATCGTAACGACGTTTGCACTGTAAGTGTTACATAGTTTAAAATGCATTATAGTTGCGTCAATGTTGAAGATCTGACTTGCACATGTGCCTTGCAGAATGCTATATGATCAGCAGGACATGTATTATGGGCAAGATTTCAATTATTGTGCCAATGAAAGGATTGACTATCTAAACCCAATTGATATATGCGAAGAACGACACACTTTCAGAATCGGTGACGACAACATAGAGTTACTGGGCTTAGAAGGTGAGGAACGGGAGAAGAAAATCGCAAAGTTGAAGTTGGCGTATGAATCCCAGTACGCCTTCTACATTGGAATGTCATTGCTGAAGTATCAAAATAGGGAATCGGTAGTGACCCCGTACCACTTTGGGTAAGTGTGAGTTTCCATATATAGATGCATCATGAATTTGATTCCAATACACAAATGCATCATGAATTTGATTCGTGCAGGGACCACTGGATCTGCTTTTTCATTTATCCTAGGGACGGAAGGGTGCTTGTACTAGACTCCGCAAATTACCCGCCATCAAGCTATGCAAAATTCATTGAAATGTTAGAGCTGTAAGTCGAGATATGCATTCTTACTTTTGTATTTTGAGAGTTTGTGTATAATTAACATAGTGATTCTTCTATTCGAGATCATAGGGCATATAGGTTTTATAAGATAAAAGGTGGAAAATGCGAGTCCAACATTCAAGGGCAGCCATTGCAAGTTTTTTATGACTGGCCGGTAAGTTGGTGAAAATTTACTCTTATGAATACAAAGCATATATGTACTATACATAGGACCATGGTTGCATGTATAAATATCCACTTTCCCATTATATAGTGCCACAAGCAACCACCTGGGTCCGTCCTCTGTGGATACTACGTGTGTGAGCACATGAGAGAGACTGGTCGATACGTCAGCAACCCTTCCAAGGTACTACAAGTAATAGTCGTGTATGTAGTATTGACCACCATAGTATTGACAAACTATGTACATGCAGGAATATATAAGGTATTGACAAACTTTCTTTGCAGGAATATAAGGAAGACAAGGCAAAGCGCATCACCGAATCTACTTTGTACAACATAGTTGAGGACCTGAGCCTTTTCCTACTGAAGCACGTCATTTCAACGGAAGGGAGGTATCATGATCATGAGAGCGAATTATCGAAGCCAGAGTACCGAGTGCTAACAGAGATTTCTAGGCTAAAACTAACTCGGAATGGTTATTAGACCACCTGTGCAAACTTGGATGTATGTAATGTGCAAACTAGCAACTCTATGGTTGTGAGCACGAAACTTTGATGTACATTTGTGTATGTATGAAATATGTAAATTGCATGTTGTTATATTAATGTATATGCATATATTTAATTTAACAATATAATTGCATGTTCCTATATATTTAATTTTATAATATAATAATTATAATTAACAATATATATAAAACTGGTCTATAATAGCACAGGCGGTTAGTTGTGAACCGCCTGTGGAAATCGATTTCCACAGGCGGTTCACTTAACCAACCGCTAGTGTAAATGGTAACCAACCGCCAGTGTAAATATACCATTTACACTGGCGGTTGGTTAAGTGAACCGCCTGTGGAAATCGATTTCCACAGGCGGTTCACAAACAACCGTCTGTGCTGTTGTTCCATTTTCACTGGCCCCCAGCGCAGGTGGTGCTGGAAACCGCCTGTGAAAATGAGTTTTCAACCGACTGTATAGTATGTCTCTGTACTAGTGGGCCACCTCCTCTGGCAAGGATTTGTCGAGGTGGACGGTCGCATTGACGCTGTAGCTGGCGTCGTCGATTTGGAGATGGACTGCCAACAGCTTCGTCACGTTGTCGTAGTTGATCTCTGCACTCATCGTGGAATCAGATGTGCGGTTGTTGATCCCGGGCGAGCTGGTGTTTACACAAGCCAGCGACTTGATAGAGTTGACGTCTATGCCGACGTGCTGGTCGCTGCTCTCCCAACCGTCATTAAGGAAGGTGTCGAACTCTACGGCGACGACCTGCTGACTTCCTTCACCTGCTGTCGCGTTGAGATAGTTGCTGTAATCGAAAAGGCCGAGAAACCCGCCGCCCAATCCTTTGTTTAGGACGCTGTTGTTGGGCGAGAAAGCCGCGAGGAAGAAGGTCATGCCGTCGCCCCAGATCTTGCTGATGGGGTCCTCGGTGATCTTAAAGGAGAAGGCAGTGGTGAAGCTCGTTACCTCGCCGGTGGCAGCGTCCCAGAGCGGCACCGGCGCCGGGTACCACACCCGGCCAACGCTGTCCGATCTTCCTTTCAAGCGATCATTCCTTGTCAGCTCGATCATGGAGTTGCTGAAGAACGCGCCGCCCTCGCACACGAGCCTGTTGCCGCAGGGGTCTCCGGTCTCAGAAAAGTTGAAGCTGAACGAGAGCGAGGAAGCACAAGGGAAGAGGACGAAAATCACTAATAATAAGGAATGGAGGCACAGGTAGAAGAAAGGTGAAGAGCTCGCGCCGGCCATTGTCGTACGTACGTTGGAGCTTGGTATGTAATTAATGGTATAACAATGCTTAATGGACGACCGCGCACTGCAGGATCCAGCGGAAGAACCTCAAGTACGCCTTCAGCTCCTTCACTAGATTCGAGTCAAGGTCTTCTCCAACTCTCTATTCATCAATTATTACTCTAACTACTACTACTATACTAAGTTGTAATAATAAACAAAAGTGTCACGTGGCATGTTGTCCGGCCGGTTGTCCCTTGAATTTCATTCCCACCGCTACGGGAAACCAAAGATTTAAAGTGCCCAGCGTTTTGCCGAGCGTTTTATCTTAGGTACTCGGTAAAGAGGAATTTTGCCAAACGCTGCGCTTGGCAAAGCCGGCTTTACCGAGCGCTCGGCGTTCGGCATAGGCCGACTCTCGGTAAATGGGACCCCCGACATTTGGTGCTCGATAAAGCCGCATTCGCCAATATTTGGTTTAACGAGAGCTCTTTATCGAGTGTAATTGGGCCTAGATCTTGCCTCCAGCACCTAATTTTTTATAATTTAACCTTTTTTCTATTAAAAATTCACGTTTAGACTTAACAAAACTATACCTGTTTTTGACCCTGAGCTCGACGCCGTGACTTATGGCGCCGAGGTAACACAGCTCGGCGCCATAGGTCATGGCGTTGAGCTAGGAGGGTCTGATTGACGTGGCTTGCGAGCTGGCAGACGACATGGTGCTGGCGTGGCAGAGGTCGGCGCCATGATTCACAGCGCCGAGCTCAGAACAAGTAAACATTGTGTCCTAAAAATACCACAAACATGCCATGCATAGAGCAACTAGTTAGAGCACACACCTTAGATCCCATAGGCCAAGGTTCAAATGCAAAATTACTTGCCTTTTTGCAGTTTTTTTAGAAATACTTTTTCTCTCTTTTTTGCTTTATTTTTCATTTCTTTCTCAACTCTAACTTATTAGCTATTAATTTTCTTTTCAACCTCGATCAGAGAATAAATTAGATATTTTTATTTATTGTAAAAAAATATGAAGCTTGTGTTAAGATATTGAAGATAATTATTTGCTATTGAAGAAGTGAATATCATTCAGTACATATACTATTCCAACAATCCAGACATATTCAGTAAAAGTCCACTCAATGTCCTATAAATATGAATCAAACATAATCCTATTCATAATTATAAAAAAAACTTACCTAATTCCTGGACTCTCATATACATAATAATAAAATAAATCTGGACACATGAAACTAATAACTTATTATTTTTTGGACTGTCATATGCATAATAATAAAAATTAATCTGAACACATGAAACTAACTTATTATTTTTTCAACTGTTGCATGCATAATAATAAAAATTAATCTGGACACATGAAACTATAAATAGAAAAAAGCCTTATCGGCCAAGAGGAAGCCAACGGTGCCTCCATCATCATGGTGCACCATCTTCATCCACCAAAAAAAGAGAGATAAAAAATATTTCTAAAAAACTACAAAAAGGTAAGCAATGTAGCCTTTGGACCTTGGTTCAGGCAGGAAACAAGGTGCATGCGTTACCCAGTTGCTCTATAGCATGTTTGTGTTACTCTTTGAACGCAATATTTACTTGTTCTTAGCTCAGCGCCGTGAATCTTGGTGCCGACCTCTGCCACGTCAGCGCCAAGTCGTCAGCCACGTCAATCAGACCCTCCTAGCTCGGCACCATGACCTATGACGCCGAGCTATGTTACGTCGGCGCCGTAAATCATAGCGCCGAGCTCAGATTTCAAAAACGGGTATAGTTTTCTTAAGGGTCCAAACGTGAAATTTTAATAGAAAAAGGGTTAAATTATAAAAAATTAGGCCTCCAGCACCATCCATCTCTTTTAATTTGGAGTTATTAGAAAATAGCAATTGCAACTTCGTATTTAAAATTTAAACTAGTACAACTCTTAGCGAGCGCCGAGCGGGAAGGCTTTTTACAGCTGCCGTACGCAGCTCTTGATTCCTCTCGCGTAGGTACTCTAGGACCAGCATGCACGTAGAAAAGTGGGAGGCCAGGCCATACTGAGTTGGCAAAAAAAAATTGTCTTTTTTTTTGTTCCTATAGCACTTTCGTTGTTATTTGATAAATTTTGTCTAAATATGGACTAACTAGTCTCAAAAAATTGTCTCGACATTTATAAATTAAAAGTACATTCAGTTTTTTAATCTATATTTAATGCTCTATATATGTATCAAAAGATTCGACATTTATAAATTAAAAGTACAATTAGTTTTTTAATCTATATTTAATGCTCGATATATGTATCAAAAGATTCGATACGATGGAGAATCTTATACAAATCTAAAAAGACTGAAACACAGACAAAGTTTTGATGCGGAAAACTTTCGGTACGTCGGTCCGCTGGCTCCATGCAAAGGTGTTTAGTTGGGTGGAATTTTAGTGTAAAGTTACTGTAGCACTTTCGTTGTTATTTGACAAACTTTGTCTAAATATGGACTAACTAGGCTCAAAAGATTCGTCTCGACATTTACAAACAAACTGTGCAATTAGTTATTTTTTTACCTATATTTAATACTCCATGCATACGTCTAAAGATTCGATGTGATAGGAAATCTTGTAAACTTTTGGAATCTAAACATACCTGTGTAAGCTCTATAGGTAAACACAAAGCAAGGAAATAAATAAACACAAATATCGCTGCCTCCCCACCGCCGCCGTACGCCCCCGCCCAGCGACCGCGTCCGCTGGTCGCCTCCACCAACATCTGCCTCCATTGTCGCCGCCCCGGCCTCTGCAGCGGCTCTCCTCCCCTTCCATGACTTCTTTGAAATGAACTAAGGGCATGTTTGGTAAAACTGTGCACCCTGATTTTCTAGTTGTGCTCTCTGATTCCCTGGTGAAGTGATTTTGTGACTAAAAGTGATTCTCTTTGATTTATAAGCATAAACTTTTAAAATCAGATGGAGAATCACTTCACAGAATTAGAAGAAGCTACTTTTTCAGCTCTCAGCCTCTTATGGCCTATTTGGTGAGTTGTACTCTCTGATTCTCGGGTGAAGTGATTATGTGTTGGGAGTGATTCTCTTTGATTCTTTAGCATAAACATTCAAATCAAAATGGAGAATCACTTCACAGAATCAGGAGAAGCTTCAATCGACTTTTATCCTGCTAAGGACCCAGAGATTCAGGCCACGGAAAACTCAGGACCAGAGAGTCGGCGAGATGTTTTCATTGATTTCACCCTTTGTTGGGGGAGGGGACCCTCGGCAGTGGGGCCGCGCAGGCTGGCTCAACAAGACGGCCCTCGCGCGTCCCGCGCACCTTCGCCAAAACCTGCCTCTTTATTTGCTAAGTCCCTCAAGTCACCGTTCAAGCCCCCGAACACTGACCCAACCCTCGGAATGTTTAGCAAGTTCTTACAGGCAAAGGGCATGAAGAGCGCTGGAAGCAACCCTCGCGCATCCCGCGCACCTTCGCCAAGAGGCTCAGGCCCAACGGGAGGCGAAGGGACTCGGACCTCGCGACAGGACGGGAGTCTTCGCAAGATGGAGGTCGGCCCTCGCATTTCCGCGAAGGTGAGCACGAGCCGAGCGGCGGCGGGCGCACGGAAGGCTGGCTAGGGTTTCCTGCGCCTCTCGTGTTTTTACGGTCCTTCCCTTCCGTTGTACAGCGGGAAGGAATCTTTCTTGTGCCCTTTTGTAATTTGGTCAACGCCCCCTGGTATCCCCTATAAATACCGGGAGGTGAACAGTGTAAAGCACGATTTTTGGGGAATAGAGCTACAGCATCACTGTTCCAATTTTCCCTTAGCCTTTGCTATTGGCACCGACGATTGGCCACCTTCGCCACTCCCCTGCACGTGTGCGGAGGTTGGGCAAGTGTGTTACCAACAGTTTGGCACCGTCCGTGGGGAACGGAGTTCGAAATGGCAGGAAACAGGAGAGCGCCCACTACCAGAGACCCTCGCATGACCAGAGAGGCCACGACGATAATCTAGCCTGTGGAAGAGAATGTAGTACCCTCGGAAACAGAAGAAGTTGCTCCAGGGACGGAGGTCCCGGGCCCTCACGCTCGGCCGGTATCACAGCCACACCCGCATACCTCCGGAGGAGATGGGGAAGGAGATGAGGAGGAGTTGGGCCTCGAGGCTTTAGAAAGACTTCAAGCTGAGTTACAGGAAAAGAAGAGGCGCCTGGACCAGCTTGAAAGGCACAACCGGCTGCGCCTTATCAGGCAAAAGGCGGATGAAGCAAGAGAGCAGCTTCGCCGAATGGAGGAGTCCCTCGCAGCAGCTGAAGCCGAAGCCGAGGACTGGAATGACAGGCAAATGCCGCAACTTCGAGAGGAGAATGTCGGGCAGGGACAGGACAACGCTCATCAGCCACCACCACCCCCACCACCACCAAATTTTCGCTAGCTCTACCCAGAAGAGCGAGAGCCAACCCTTCGTATACAGCGAAGGGCTCAACAACACCAGATGCCCTACGACCCAAGATCACCACTCTCCCAAATACTACAAACCCAACCCTGGCCACCATGCTACAATCCACAAAATCTCCCCCGTTACGATGGACTCACTGACCCTCGCCAATTCGTAATGAGCTATGAGGCGGCAGTCGCCGCAGCAGGAGGGGATGAGTCAACAATGGCGAAGTCTTTTGTAATCATCCTTCGTGACATCGCGCAGACTTGGTACAACAACCTTCGCCCTGGAACGGTGGATTCCTGGGCCAACCTCAGAGACAGACTCTGCACAAACTTCAAGGGCATCACAGCAGCCCCATCAAACCCCATCGAGCTGTTCAACTGCAAATAAGAAGAGCACGAACCGTTACAAGACTACTGGCGAAGGTTCATCCAGATTAGAGGAAGAACTCCGGGAATATCCGACGAGGCCGTGATCCTCGCTGCAGTCAGCGGCTTACGCCCAGGCCCATGTTCCTCAAAGTTCGCCAGAAAACCTGCAAACACAATCGAAGAGCTTCATGATACAATGGAAAGGTACTGTAGAGCGGACATGGATTTCCGGGCAAAGTCCGATGCTCGAAGGTCGCAGCAGAAACCACAGCCGAGGCCCCAAGCGAGAGAAAACAACCCTCGCCAAGATCAGAGCAACGTTGGAGCGATCAACAAGGCAAATCCAATCGAAGACCAGAGAAGAAGCACTCAGGCTTCGGGCAACCAAAACCCACATGGATTTCCACCCTCGCCTGACCAAAGAAACCAACAGAGGGACCCGGCCAAAATGTACTGTCATTTCTGTGGCTTAGGAAAGGGGCACACAACAAAGCAATGCGAGTGCTTCGCCAGAGGGAAAGAGTACCAGGAGTCCAAAAGAGCCTCTTCAACAGAAAACAGAACCATCAATCACACCAAAAAGCCAAACTTCAACCCAACCCAACCTCCCTACCACTACACCCCCATAAACTACAGCTTACCCTCGCACCAACCTTTCTACTCTCAACACCCACATTACAACCACACCTCATTTCAACCAACCTCTTTTCCTCAATGCCAAAATGTGTCATACACTGTCACATTCCCAACAACCCCTCAAGCCCAAATCAACCAACAAGTGAGCAACACTCTACCACCACCACCACCAATACTGGCCCTGCCAGCCCCCCAACCTGTCAAATCCGAAGCCCAGAACCAGACAACCATCAACAACCCAACATCAACCTTCGGTGTAATACTAGCCATCACCGGAGGCTCAAATGAAGATCATGGCAACAAGCGGCAGAGGAAGGAACATGCTAGACGAGTACACCATGTAGCCATCGAAGGACCACACTAATTTGGTCGATGGTCTCATATTCCTATAACCTTCGACTCCAGTGATATGAAGTTGAGGGATTACCCTCACACCGACGCTATGGTGATCGAAACCAATCTAGCAGGGTGGACAGTCACCAAAATTCTGGTCGATACAGGAAGCTTCGCAGACATCCTGTTCGCCTCAACCTTCGACAGCATGAAGCTTGATAGAAACCTCCTGCAACCCGCTGACAACCCTCTATACGGCTTCGGCGGTCAACAAGTGAGAGCTATCGGAAAAATATCTTTGCCCGTGACCTTCGGCGACCAGATGAACTGCAGAATCGAGCACATAACCTTCGCCGTGGTCGACATGTTTTATCCGTACAATGCAATATTTGGCCGGGGGGTCACCAATGCATTTAATGCAGTCATCCACCCTGCTTACCTCTGCATGAAGCTTCCCGCTCCGAAGGGGGTGGTTGCAGTATATGGAGACCAAGATATTGCAAGGGCAGCTGAGGGAACAGTAGCACCAGGACAACGCAATGTTCACAACTTGTCAAAACCTCGTGCAACAAACCCCAAAACCGAAGGTGAGGTATGCCCTGACCGAGAAAAAGCATCACCCAAGGAAGAGACTAAACAAGTCCAACTCTTTGAGGGCAACTCCGAAAGAAGAGTGCTCATCTCAGCCAACTTAGATCCCCAATCAGAAAACAACCTCGAACTTTTCCTCAAGGAAAACTCCGACACCTTCGCCTGGACTGCGGATGACCTAAAGGGAGTAAACAGAGCTTTGATAGAGCATAGCCTAAACATTAAGCCAGGCTACCGCCCAGTGTTGACTCTTGCTAACGTCGTCACTAGGAGTAGAATATGGAATCTATCCCTGGCAACGGCGCCAGAAAGGTTTGTTGATACTTCTTAATGTAAGAAGTATAACTAACTATTCGTATGACTATTGGTAGGTTCTGCAAGCGCACAGAATAAGTCTATTGTAGCACTTCACCAGGGAGTAACCGAGTATCGTATTTATTTCCACAGGAAAGCTACTATGGCAGAACTAACACTAGGACCGCTATGAACAACTAGTGATTCTAGCAGGGTTGATCGAAATGTGTGAATGAGGGTTGATATCTACTACTACTAAAAAGAAAGAAAGACTAACTACTACTAAACTAAATCGGCGGGGTCTGGCCGATGAACAGATTACTATTTTCCTACACACTTACGATCACAACTAACTTAGCAATAAAGAGATTATCTAGTTCTTTGAACCGTACACACCCTCTGGACTATTTACCTTAGACGTGCACAACGAGGTTTATGATTTAAGAACTAACCCAACTACGTGGTGGAATTCAAGGCTCCCAGGGCTGTCACCACCTGTTCGCTACCACAGCTATCCGGGGGGATAGCCACAAACTAAGGTATAACTAGTCTAAGCACCGCACTTACACTAATATATACTACTCTAATCTTGCGTCCAAAACTAGAGCACTGATTACTCAGCGAAGAACCCAAACTAGATGCAAACTAGATACTAAGTTATCTATGATCGAAAGCACTCAACAAGAACAATAAGTAAATAACTTAAAGTAAATGCTGAAAGTAGAAGAACACTAAGATAAATGAAGGAAGACTTGGAATTATACTAGAGACTTGGAAGATCCTCTATTACAACTCCAGCTCTTCTCTTCTACACTCTCGCTCTCACTCTAAGTCTCTCAACTAGAGTGTTCCTTCACCAGAGCTTCGCTTATAAGAGAGTGGGACTAATGAGGTGAGGTCTGAGTACAAATAAGCTTGGGGGTCCTATTTATAGCCTAAGAGACCTAGGGGGGTACTTATGGACCTGGGGTTAGGTCAGGGGGGGTGAGTGTGGTGGCGGGCGCCAGCCCTAGGTGGCGGCCGCCACCCCCCTAGCCCTTGGATCCACCGCCTCTTCACCAACGGCATCCAGGAGGTCCTCCAAGTCGGTTTGGGGTCGGTTAGGGTTGTCCAGTAACCGTCACATGGGCAATTAGGCCATGATCCATGTGACACTGCTTCTTAGCCCTTGGATGAACCGACTTAGGTGAGTAACGGCTGCAAATGAGTGTGGGGTGCTTCTCCTGGATCAGTGACGTGGCAGGGGGGAGTTTGGGCTTCTCCCCCCTGGCGGCTGCCAGTTGTGGGTGGCGGGCGCCACCCCACCTTGGCCCAAAGTGAGCCCAGGTGAGTGTGCTCGCCTCCTGGTGGGTCCTCGTGGTCATTTTGCTCAAAACCCTGCAATTTCCTACATTCAAATAAAACTCAAGGACAAGTGGAAATCGTTAGTTTATAAAAGGTTTTTGGTTGATTTTAGGTCCTTGTGTTGCATTATATGACCTTGTTGATACTTAGAATATGACACTTAGTGAGCGTCAACAAGCTCCCCCAAGCTTACCTATTGCTCGTCCTCGAGCAAGCATGAACTTAAATAATCTTGGAAACTCTGTGTTTTTGTTGTGTATGCCCATATTATTTTCATCACCAATAATGTTTTCCTAAACAGTAAACGGTAAACAGTCGGTCACTCTTTGTTTAGCGTTTACGCCGTTTAAACGGTGTTTAAACGGAGTTAAACGGCCTAAACGGTTTTGTATGGTAACACTAAAATATACATATTTATGTATGTAAAAATTAAATTTGATAGAAACTGTACATATTTGCACATGTAAAAAATAAATATTATACCAAATAATATTTTTGGAACAAATCTAAATCCCACAACATTTCATATACTCACAATGTTAATTAGTTTTGTGTTGATTATGGTAGTCGTAGTCCTCTAATTAACCAAATTATGGATTAAATGGTTGTTTAGATCATTTAATCATGTCTAACCTGATTTTCTTTAGACCATTTAGATGGGTTTAAACGGTTTAAACGGGTTTAAACGGGTTTAAACGGTCCAACCGTTTAATTCACCGTTTAGGGCCTAAACAAAACAGATGGCCTCTGTTTACCGTTTAAACGGTGTTTAAACGGACTAAACGGCCGTTTAGGCGAACAGAGCCACCATGGAATTGGTAGCCTTCCCTGCACTCAAGATTAGAACAAAAGACCAGTAAGAAAGAAGGTTTGTCTTTCCCTTGCCTATTTTGCTAATCAAGATATGTGGAGTTTTTGCAAGTTTTGTTCAAAAGAAAGCATGCTTAGTAACTTCTGTGGCTCACTCGATCACTCATATTTGTATGTGGAAATGGAAGAATTATCCTCTCACTAAGACTTTATGTGGGGTTTAAAGGGTAGGATAAAAGTGAGCATGCAATGCTAGCATAATTTTGCCAAGTTAGACAAATGGAGCAAAGGAGCAACAAGTCATAGGTTCAGACCAGGAATGTGCAAGTGTGTGGTATTTATTGTGGCTACTACTTTCATGGCACTTCTCCTCTTTATCTCATTTGTGGGATCATGGCTATGAATGAGAGCATTTGCTCTTTTGGATATTCTCTTCTTTCTAGAGCACTTGCTCTTTTGAACTTTCTATCTAGAGCACTTGCTCTTTTGAATATTATTTTCTTTCTAGAGCACTTGCTCTTTTTTTTACTACTATAGCCATGTCCCTGAGATTTCATTATGGAGCATGATATTTTTCCATGGAGTATCCCTAACAATGAATGGAAATAAAGACATGTTGTGTGCGTATTCTCAGTGTAAGAATAGCACTATATAGGTGGGTGCAAATGAATTCCTTGGTCTAAAAATATGACAAGTTTCTCTACCATGACTATCAACAAAAGTCTAACTAGCTCAACACTAACATGCAGCAAGTGGAAGCTCCTACTCTAAGAGTAAAATTTATTTGGCTTTGGTAGGACTTTCTTTGCCATAAAAGTACTTAGAGCAAGTTTTTTAAATTTTTCAAAATAACAACTCCACAAACTTGACTCGCTCAAGTCAAAGTAGAAACTTACTTCCCCTTTACTTAGTCTAATGCTCATGTCTCAAGTTTAGTTCTAGCATACGTTTTCCCATGATAACTCTAATGCATGGCATACATTTTTATTTATTAGAAAGACTTACGATGAGTGTGTTTCATTTATTGCTATTTATTTATTACTATTTTTTTAAGCTGGAAATTAACTAAGATAAAACTCAAATTTAAATTACTGAAATAAATAAAACTGACAGAAATAAAGACGGTAGTGATACTTACCTCTTTGATGGGGGTCCTCCCCCAAGCTGGCTTTCGGCGTGGTTGGGTCACATCCATCCCTGACGACGGTACATGTCGTCCCAGTTCTGCTGGTTCTGCTGCAGGAGAGAAGAAATATTACCCAGTTCTCCACCAGTTTTTTGGCGGAATTCCTGGAAATTTTGGTTCAAGTTGTTCTAGTCCTGACGGATTTCAGCAGTATCCATGGTAAGTCCATTCATTTGGTGCTGAAGGTATCCCATATCGCGCATCCACTCGTCCTGGTGAAAGGACGAATGGCGAGCGGCCTATGGCGAGATTCCTCTATGGAAGAACTTATCACCACGACCAGTGTACCGGGTGGATCCTCCCAAGGAATGGGATGAACTCCCCAACTGGGATGAGTGAAAGGACGCCTCCTGGCCGTATTCCCACCGCGGATGTTGCGGTTGCTGCCAATTTGACCCTCCTGCTTGGTGCGAGCCAGGGGGTGTCAAATGACCATAGTGTGCTGCTCCTTCATACTGCCTTGCATGGAAAGGGTCAAACTCCTGTGCCGCTGCTGCTGCTCTTGCGGCCTCTTCTGCTGCACGGGTCTGCGCTCGCGTCCTCCTCCTGGGAACCTGCATGATGTTCTCTCGGGCCAACCTACGGTTTTGCTCTGCCTCGGTTTCCAGGGCCAAAAGTAACGTTGGTGCATTCACCAACCAAAGTGACATGTTAGGAAGAGCGATTTTATTCACATAATCTTGATAGATCATGTGAATCTCACCGGTCTCCTGGTTCTCACGCAAGAGGTGTCCTTGCGAGAAGTGCTCCATGGTCAAAAGGTCTCGGTCACTAGGAATGTAGGAGTATATAGCGGTGTTCAGCAGACCCATGTTAAAAGCCAGTCTAGTTATCCATGATGTCATTTCAATATTTCCAGTGCGTTGATTAAACTTAGACCAGTAGTCCGCCATGGCCTTGGCGGGTGATACTTTTATGTGGTTAACTAGAGCATAAAGCAGCAGCATTTCAGGCTTTTTAATTGGTCTCAAGCCAGGTCTTGGAAAGAGTGTGATACTAATATATTTGTGGAAAAACCTGAGCATGGGGTTGTGGATATTACTTGTACGGGACAAGCCTGGGTCTCTATTCCCAGCAATGCTTTTCCAAAAATCATTTCTATTGAAACCCGTACAAGCAGATTCCAGGTTTAGTAAGCATGAATCATCAAAATTTAAATGCTTGCTAAACTGCCCCCACGAAAGAGTGTGCTCTTCATTAAAAAGCCGGAATGTTATGTGAGTAGCAGACAATTGCATGGTAGCTAGAAATTCCATTGTGAGGGGAAGGATTCCCTCCTCATTAACCATCCATGCGTCTTCCCATCCCAAAGTTCGAGAAATATAAAGAAACTCACTGTCCATACCAGTGCGACTTAGCAAGTCGGCGTCGATGCGGCGGGTGTGAACGAACTCCCTCTCACTGAGGATGTTCCGGGCCTGCCGTTCCCGATCACTCTGCCAGATGATATCATTGACAGAGTTCAGGATGCGGATGGTCGGTCCGGCCTGGTGTGAGAACGGAGAGTTCCGATCCACCGACATTTCATTGGTGGATGGAGTACCCCACCCGGCGCTCTCCTCATCACTCCCAGCAAAGCTAATGTGGGTGTTTGCTCTTGACAAACTTCCCTCACCCTTACTCTTCTTCTTCTTGCCGGTGAAGAAGTTCTTGAGAGGGCCCATGACTTCCTTGCTAGTGCTCAAGATGGCTGATGTTTTTGTGTTTTGAGTGAGTTGTGAGAACTTGCATGGGGTGTGGGTAGTATTTATAGGCTGAGGATGGAAGGGGGAGGCTGTGAGCTCCTCCCACCTGGCGGGCGCCACCAATAAGTGGCGGGCGCCACCCCACATTGCCCAAATTTGCCTGCAACCGACACATGAGGTTTCCCTCGTAATGTCCACTGAAATTCCAAGTGGGGAATAAAGTGGTTGGCTCGGTGCAAACTGAAAGAGTGTAACCTCCTAAATGGGGCAAGTGAGCTGGAAATTTCAGAGATCAATTCTTCATCCTGGTCATACTTTATACCAAGGATGGTGGGAAACTTACTCGGGAGCAGTTTTGTACCGAAATGTGGAAATAGAGGTGGCGGGCGCCAGGAAAAAGTGGCGGGCGCCACCCTCCTTGGCTGAAATTCACTCCAACTCACCCCTCCTTTCACCTAGTGCTCTCCTTGTCATTCTCCATCACATGTGCACCAGAATTTTTGGGTGGAGATGTGTCCAAAAGGTGGAGTGAAGAGGGGGAGACATGGGGAGACATGGGAGTGAGTGATTGCATTGAAATGAGCAAAGCCATGGGTCTCCCTTGGTGTTATTTGGGTCTAGGAGGTAGGTGTAATAGTCTAGAGATTGGCTAGTGCTCCCTAGTGCACCCTAGGGTGGCGGGCGCCAGCATGGGGTGGTGTGCGCCACCCCTATGGCTGCCCTAAGCCCCCTAGGTGCCACCTAATCACTCTAGTAAACATCTACTTTGCTAAAAATTAAATTGCTTAAGTAAAACAAAAAATTAAATGGGGGGATAAAGACTTACCTTAGCCTAACTTACCTTGGTTAGCCGCTTTGAATTCCCGATTAGTGTCGCTTTCACGGTGGTTGTGGTGGAGTGTCGGCACCGACGAACCTTGATGACGGGTGTTTTTCCGGTCGCGGTGTGAACTCGAATTTCTCCTCCTTTCCACTGATGTGGAGCTGAATTTCTCCAGCTCCTACATCAATGGTGGCTTTTGCAGTGCTCAAAACTGGCCGTCCCAAGATCAATGGCGTCCGGTGGTCGGGATTAATATCCAGAACCACGAAATCCACCGGGATAAAGAGATTCCGGATTTACACCGGAATATTCTCTGCTATTCCCGCGGGATATCAGAGCGATTGATCGGCTAGTTGCAAACACATAGAAGTAGGGGACAAGGTATGATGATTTAATTTATCGTATATTACCTTGGGCATGACGCTGACGCTTGCTCCCAGATCACAGAATGCATGCTCGAAGTGCTGCTCTCCAATTGAACATGCGATCGTTGGGTTTCCTGGGTCCTTCTTCTTTTCTGGGAGTTGGTTTAAAATGACCGCACTGCAATCTTCGGTCAATTTAACCACATCCCTACTTGGAATTGGTTTCTTCTTATTGAACATGTCTCTCAAATATTTTGCATAAGTTGGAACCTGCATAGCGTCAATAAATGACACATGTATATATAATTTTTGAATTACCTCGACGAATTTCTTGAATTGGTCGTCTTCCGTCGGATTTCTGTTTCGATCTGGAAAAGGTAATACATGTGTATCATAGAATTCATGAGGAGCAGTTCGTACCTTGGATGAAGGTTCAACTGGGGTCTCCTCTTCTTCATCTTCTTCAACATTAACAATATTTTTCTTTGCAGCAGTATTACTACTAGGAACTAAATTAGGATGAGGTGGATCACGAGTGGATTTACCACCTCTCGTGGTTACAGCTTTTACCTCCTCATAGTATTTAATTTGACATTTAATGTTATCTACTTTTTGCTCTAATCTCTTATTAAAATTAATTTGTTCCTTAAATGCTTCAGAAAAATCTTTCAGTTTAGCATAAATTCCTTCTAACATTTTATCATGTTCAATTAATTTATTATTTATGCTATCATTAATTCTACCTTGATTAGAAACTAATTTTCCAATAGGAGAATTAAATACGGAGGTTTGAGGCATACCTTTATTATTCCATTGTTGGATCATTAGAATTGGAGGTTCTCCGTAGCCACCATTATTAAGAAGGGATTTGGCATCCTCTTTCTTAATTTCTGCTTGACCTTCACTTGATGAAGCGGCTCTTTGCTTGGCGTAGTACTCCTTTGCAGCACGATCTCTCTTCTCATTTATCCTTTGCTCTAGCAATTTTACCAAAGTTTGCAGGGTAACAGAATCAGCTTGCTTAATTTCAGACATACCTCTAGCACGTTTTTCTGTCCATCCTTGATTCGCCACCATTGTCTCGATCAGTTTGGTTGCCTTCTCTACAGTGAGAGAGAGGTATGCACCTCCGGCGGCAGCATCAATGTGTTGTCGAGATTCTTGCTGGGGTCCATGGTAGAAGCTCTGGATCAAGTACCAGTCTTGCATACCCTGGTGGGGACAGTATTCAACATACTCTTGTAGTCTCTCCCAAGCTTCAGTGATTGTTTCTTCGTCTCCCTGTCCAAAGTTGGAAATCTTGCTACGGAAAAGAATAGTCCGACTTATCGGGCAGAACTTGTCGAGGAATTGATCTGCGCATCACACCCACGTCAATAGGTGGCCAGAGTTGAAGAGGAACCACTGCTTCGCTTTTTCCACTAATGAAAATGGAAAAAGACGAAGTCTGATGGCATCCTGCAAAACTCCCTGCACAGAAATTGTACTACATATCTCCAGAAAGTTCCGGAGGTGAGCATTGGCATCCTCGGAAGGTTTGCCATTAAATGCAATAGCTTGAGCCATTCGTATTAAGTGAGGTTTAAGCTCAAAATCTACATTACTAGTAGAAGGTAGCACTAGAATGTGAGCAAGAGTAGGCATGGAATACTCACAGAGTGTTTTGGTCGACGTCGATGTTTATTGATCGTTGGAGCAGCTAGGTTCCTCAGTCACTTTTGACTGGGATTCTTGTCTCGACGAACTCCTCTCACGAAGCTCCAGGTTCTTCCTCGGAGGAGTGAGATTAGCTCTCGCTCTCCTAAGAATGGCCTCAGGATCTTCTTGATAGTCGCTCGGAAGATTGAATCCGACCATGACTACTTGAACGATCACAAACAATGAACAATATATATACCCGCTAGAACTACGAGGGTTAATTCAATAGAAATCACAAAGAATTAATTCTAGCCAATTGCTTCCCCGGCAACGGCGCCAGAAATGTTTGTTGACTCTTGCTAACGTCGTCACTAGGAGTAGACTATGGAATCTATCCCTGGCAATGGCGCCAGAAAGGTTTGTTGATACTTCTTAATGTAAGAAGTATAACTAACTATTCGTATGACTATTGGTAGGTTCCGCAAGCGCACAGAATAAGTCTATTGTAGCACTTCACCCGGGAGTAACCGAGTATCGTATTTATTTCCACAGGGAAGCTACTATGGCAGAACTAACACTAGGATCGCTATGAACAACTAGTGATTCTAGCAGGGTTGATCGAAATGTGTGAATGGGGGTTGATATCTACTACTACTAAAAAGAAAGAAAGACTAACTACTACTAAACTAAATCGGCGGGGTCTGGCCCATGAACAGATTAATGTTTTCCTACACACTTACGATCACAACTAACTTAGCAATAAAGAGATTATCTAGTTCTTCGAACCGTACACACCCTCTGGACTATTTACCTCAGACGTGCACAACGAGGTTTATGATTTAAGAACTAACCCAACTACGTGGTGGAATTCAAGGCTCCCAGGGCAGTCACCACCTGTTTGCTACCACAGCTATCCGGGGGGCTAGCCACAAACTAAGGTATAACTAGTCTAAGCACCGCGCTTACACTAATATATACTACTCTAATCTTGCGTCCAAAACTAGAGCACTGATTACTCAACGAAGAACCCAAACTAGATGCAAACTAGATACTAAGTTATCTATGATCGAAAGCACTCAACAAGAACAATAAGTAAAGAACTTAAAGTAAATGCTGAAAGTAGAAGAACACTAAGATAAATGAAGGAAGACTTGGAATTATACCAGAGACTTGGAAGATCCTCTATTACAACTCCAGCTCTTCTCTTCTACACTCTCGCTCTCACTCTAAGTCTCTCAACTAGAGTGTTCCTTCACCAGAGCTTCGCTTACAAGAGAGTGGGACTAATGAGGTGAGGTCTGAGTACAAATGAGCTCGGGAGGTCCTATTTATAGCCTAAGAGACCTAGGGGGGTACTTATGGACCTGGGGTTAGGTCAGGGGGGTGAGTGTGGTGGCGGGCGCCAGCCCTAGGTGGCGGCCGCCACCCCCCTGGCCCTTGGATCCACCGCCTCTTCACCAACGGCATCCAGGAGGTCCTCCAAGTCGGTTTGGGGTCGGTTAGGGTTGTCCAGTAACCGTCACATGGGCAATTAGACCATGATCCATGTGACGCTGCTTCTTAGCCCTTGGATGAACTGACTTTGGTGAGCAACGGCTGCAAATGAGTGTGGGGTGCTTCTCCTGGATCAGT
Source organism: Coix lacryma-jobi var. lacryma-jobi (assembly GCA_009763385.1). Taxonomy (NCBI): domain Eukaryota; kingdom Viridiplantae; phylum Streptophyta; class Magnoliopsida; order Poales; family Poaceae; genus Coix; species Coix lacryma-jobi. The sequence goes on from CM019825.1 coordinate 64,741,722, forward strand.
GACGTGGCAGGGGGGAGTTTGGGCTTCTCCCCCCTGGCGGCCGCCAGTTGTGGGTGGCGGGCGCCACCCCACCTTGGCCCAAAGTGAGCCCAGGTGAGTGTGCTCGCCTCCTGGTGGGTCCTCTTGTTCATTTTGCTCAAAAACCCTGCAATTTCCTACATTCAAATAAAACTCAAGGACAAGTGGAAATCGTTAGTTTATAAAAGGTTTTTGGTTGATTTTAGGTCCTTGTGTTGCATTATATGACCTTGTTGATGCTTAGAATATGACACTTAGTGAGCGTCAACACCCAGTTAAGCAAAAACTTCGCAAAATGTCAGAAGAAAGAAAGGAAGCAGCGAGGGCTGAGGTAAAAAGACTTTTGGACGCAGGTGTCATTCGTCCAGTCAAATACCCAACATGGCTTTCAAATGTGGTTTTAGTCCAGAAAAAGAACAAGAAGTGGAGAATGTGCGTGACTTCACGTGCTTAAACAAAGCATGCCCGAAGGATGATTTTCCCCTGCCAAACATAAGCACTCTGGTTGACAGAGCAGCTGGTTGCCAAACGCTTTCTCTCCTCGACTGTTTCTCGAGATATCATCAGATCTGGATGAATGAAGAAGACGAGGAAAAAACAAGCTTCATCACACCTTCGGGCACCTTTTGCTTTCGTAGAATGGCAGAAGGTTTGAGAAACACAGGATCAACCTTCGCTCGCATGACATCTGAAGTCTTCAAAGATGAACACGCCATCTCTGCCTACGTCGATGATTTGATTGTCCAAAGCGAGCTAAAGGAAAACCACATATCAGACTTATCAAGAGTGTTCAGCAACCTCCGGTCCGCCGGATTAAAGCTGAACCCCGAAAAATGTGTTTTCGGGGTAAGCGAAGGAAAATTGCTAGGTTGTATCATCTCAGCAAGGGGAATCGAAGCCAATCCCGAGAAGATTGATGCTATCATCAGTATGGAACCTCCGACAACCAAAAAAGCAGCTCAGCGTTTGTCAGGCCGATTGGCAGCACTCAGCAGATTCATCTCCAGGTCAGCAGAGCGAGGGCTACCTTTCTTTGAAACTTTGAGAAGCGCAACCCCTTTCAATTGGGGACCTCGGCAACAGAAAGCTTTCGAGGATTTGAAAAAATATCTCACCAACTTAACTGTCTTAACCAGCCCAAACAAAGGGGACCTGTTACTGCTATATGTCGCAGCCTCGCCTCACGCAGCAAGCGCAGTTCTTATCAAAGAATTGCACGAGAACAACACAACCAAGCAAGCCCCAATCTACTATGTCTCAGAAACTCTCGAAGGTCCTAAAAGAAACTACTCAGAGCTCGAGAAGGTAGCTTACGCCGTGGTCATGGCGTCAAGGAAGCTAAAACATTACTTTCAGGCCCACGAGATCCATGTACCTTTGGCATACCCACTTGACAACATTTTCAAGAACAATGAAGCAGTCGGTAGAATAGCGAAATGGGCAGTCGAGCTGAACAGCTACGCTATAACCTTCATCAGAAGAACAGCAATCAAATCGCAGGCAATAGCAGATTTCATAGCTGAATGGATCCCGGACCCTCGCAATAATGAAGACCACTCAAAGCCGTTTTGGACAGTGTATGTCGATGGAGCCTGGGGAGCAGCCGGAGCAGGAGCCTCGGCCATCTTAGTTTCGCCACCCGGGACAAAGCTAAGATACACCAAAAGACTCGATTTCAAGTGCACAAACAACTCTGCAGAGTACAAAGCTGTGATACTAGCACTATCAAAGCTCCGATCCTTGTCAGTCCGAAGGGCGGTCATTAACACAAACTCCCAAGTTATCGCGGGACACATCGAGAAAAATTACAAAGCAAAAGACCCAGAGCTCCAAAAATACTTTCAGTATGTGAGAAGGTTAGAATCATTCTTCCTCGGCATAACAGTGAAAGCCATACCGAGGTCAGAGAACTACGAGGCAGACAGCCTAGCTAAAGCAGCGACACAGCAGCTGCAGCTACCACCAGACGTCTTTTACGAGGTAACAACTCAACCAGCATTCGAAACCTCCGAAAAGAATGCCAAACTAGTCAATACAATCTAGAACGAAGACTGGAGAGCTCCCATCATAGCCTATATCAACGGGTTGCACGAACCCGACTCCAAAGAGGAAGAAAACAGACTGAAACAAAGAGTTCGAGGGTACAAAATTGTAGACAACATTCTGCTCAAAGCTTCGGTAACCTCGCCTTGGCTCAAATGCGTCTCACAGACTGAAGGAAATGACATTCTTAAACTCATTCACGAAGGTATCTGCGGTTCGCACAACGGCCCGAGGGCGTTAGTTGGAAAAGCTTTCCGACAAGGTTTCTACTGGCCAACAGCGTTAAGAGACGCAGAAAGCATCGCCAAACGTTGCGAGGGTTGCCAACTAACGGCAAAGACACAAAACGCCCCAGGGGCTCCAACAACTCTGATATGCCCAACATGGTTGTTGCAAAGATGGGCAATGGACCTCATCGGTCCACTTCCAACAGCTCCAGGGAACCTTCGCTACGCAGTCGTAGCTGCGGAATACTTCACGAAATGGATTGAAACTAGACCACTGGCTTCCATCACCTCCTTGGCCGTGAAGAAGTTTTTCTGGCAGCAAATAATTTGCCAGTTCGGAGTCCCCAAATACCTAACTGTCGACAATGGCACTCAATTCGACTGCGAGGTTTTCATAGAATTCTGCGCTCAAATTGGAACAATCCTATGCTTTGCCTCAGTCCGGCACCCTCAATCCAACGGCTTAGTCGAAAGAGCCAACGCAACAATTTTCCAAGCCGTATCAAAGAAATTGCAAGGCAGGCCCAAGGGAAAGTGGGCGGAAGAGCTAACCTCCGTCACCTGGTCCCATAACACCTCGGAATGCAGAGCCACCAAATTCACACCCTTCAGGCTCCTGTTTGGAGAAGAAGCTGTGTTACCAGAAGAGTTGAAGCATGTATCACTCAGAACTACCTTCGAAACAGACGAACAAAACCAACTACTTGACAAAGACTTACTCGAAGAAACAAGATGCAACGCAGTGCACAACCTTCGCAAGTATCAGGAAGAAACAAAAAATGGAGAGAGAAAAAGGTGAGAATCAAAGAACTAAAAAAGGGTGACCTCGTTCTCATTCGAAAACAAAACGCCAGCATGGCGGGGAAGTTTCAGCCAAAGTGGACGGGTCCATACCTAATAGCAGAATGCAATCGTCCTGGCTCCTTTCACTTCTCTGACAGCGAGGGAAACATCCTGCCTCACACCTGGAATGTCGACGACCTTCGCAAATACTACCCATAGCGGAGCCTTAGCGAGCCCTCGCAATATGTAATTTGTTATTTCATTTATGTTTTCTTCCATTTCTATGCATGTAACAAAAACAAAGGAGTTGCACTCTTTTTCCTTACGAAGGGGCGTAAGGTTTTTTAACGAGGCAGCATCCAAATTCTCAATACAGGCTAAAACCCCCGGAAAAAGTAAAACTCCAAATTATTACCTTTACTAACAAACATCGAAAAAAGCAGCTCTTCTTCAAGAGCGCTATATTCGATGATAACCCTCGAAGATTGCTTCAAAAAACAAACTTTTTTCAAAGCAAACTTCACCTCCACCTAAGACAAGGGGAGGCACAAAGTACAAAAAGTCGAGCACCCTCGCAAAACACGCCAGAGTCTCGAAAAGCAAACTTCACCTCCACCTAAGACAAGGGGAGGCGCGAAGTACAAAAAGTCGAGCACCCTCGCAAAACACGCCAGGGGCTCGCAAAGCAAACTTCACCTCCACCTAAGACAAGGGGAGGCGCGAAGTACAAAAAGTCGAGCACCCTCGCAAAACACGCCTGGGGCCCGCAAAAAAGCAAAACTTCACCTCCACCTAAGACAAGGGGAGGCGCGAAGTACAAAAACGTCGAGCACCCTCGCAAAACACGCCAGGGGCTCGCAAAAGCAAAACTTCACCTCCACCTAAGACAAGAGGAGGCGCGAAGTACAAAAACGTCGAGCACCCTCGCAAATCGCGCCAGGGGCTCACAACGCAAAATTCACCTCCACACAAGGGGAGGCGCGAAGTACAAAAAGTCGAGCACCCTCGCAAATTGTGCCAGGGGCTCGCAACTCAAAATTCACCTCCACCTAAGGGGAGACGCGAAGTCCAAAAAAGCAGAACAAGCAAGACAAACTCTACCTCCACCTTTTACCACGAAAAGCGAGCCTCGCCAAAAAGAAAGGGGGCGTCGCTGTTTTTACTAAACATCTCTGTTTAACGAAAAGCGAGCCTCGCTAAAAAGAAAGGGGGCGTCGCTGTTTTTACTAAACATCTCTGTTTAACGAAAAGCGAGCCTCGCTAAAAAGAAAGGGGGTACGAAAAGCGAGCCTCGCTAAAAAGAAAGGGGGTGTCGCTGTTTTTTACTAAACGTCGCTGTTTAACGAAAAGCGAGCCTCGCTAAAAAGAAAGGGGGTGTCGCTGTTTAACGAAACATCTTAAACATCGGCACGTCGCTGTTTTTCCCAAACTTCATACAAATCCAACAGTGCAAACCAAATGGGCCTCGCCAGCATTAAGCGAGGGTTAAATGTCCAACCTCCAAAAATTTACAAAAGTGAATTGTATTTACGCAAAACAAACATACATTTGTCATGAACATATACCGAACAACTTCACAACGTCACGCAATCAATAAGGTTACGAAATTACAAGGGACCATCACCCTCCTCAATTAACATCAAATCATCAAAACCCTCGCTACCCTCCTCAAACTCTATTTCCACCGGAACTATGGGTCCCCACAACAAAGGAGCTACCGGAACAATTGGCAGCTCCCCAGGCAAAACCCTCGCCCTATACATGTATCTACGATCTACACCACTAACTTCTGAAGGCTCCTCTTTCGGAACCACAAGAGATCCGTCCGGACCTAAATCTAAATTGCTTCGCCCAAACAAGTATTCCATTGTCGTAGTATCATCGATATCATCATCAACAACAGCTTGCGCGGACGAAGAAGAGCCAAACAAAAGACGTGTGGCTTGACGATCAGTATAGTCTGCCTCGCGCCAAAAACAACTCAATCTACTATTTTTCAAATCATACCTTCGCACCTTCGACCACCAAAAGCGTTCAAAAGGTAGCGAAGGGCGTTTAAGCCTCGCTCGAGCCCACGATTCACCAGTTATAAAAACATCTTGATAATTTAATATCAGTGGTGTCACATCAAACACGTCTAGCACGGTTCCATCAGGAACCTGCATTTCCACAACATTAAAAGAGTATCTCAGTGTCATCAAGTTTTTCACACCACCCAACATATTACAAAATGAGCCCCACTAACGAGTTATCCTAGGTTTTCACACCTGTTCGGCTCCCCCTTGCTCATCCGCCCTAACTTCGCTGGCCGCAGCATCCAAACCCTCGTCGGCCGCAGCATCCAGACTCTCAGCAGGCGCCTCGACCATCGCAGCCTCTTCAACGTTAGCTTCTTCTTCGATCGAAGCGTCCTCAGCCGAGGGCACAGCTTCGATGGGTGGAACCTCCGCAGAGTCGGGCACGGGAGCAGAACCGGAACAACTAGCAGCAGCATCAGTCGCAGACGGCGAGGGCATCGCGTCCTTCCGAGCCTGCAAGGAAAAATAAAGGACGAGCCCTTCAAAATCAACACCAAACCCCTCATCACAGAAACAAACCCAACCACAATTTTTACCAAAAACACAAACCTGACGAGTAGCCTCGACAGCTTCTTCGAAAGCAAGTGCTCGACCGCCACCAGCAATCCAGAACTTGCGAAGCAATCGCATCGCACAATTTCGAACCTCGGCGTCATCAACTTTCATCCGGCGCACCTCGTCAACTGTCGGAAACACATGGTTTGGCTTTCTGATCTTGCGAAGGTGCTCGCAATCTGCTTGACGAAGCGTACTGGCCATCGCCAAAGCTCTGGCATAGCCACCAAAGTCGGCCGCGTTACCAACCAACGAGCTAAAGACACCGAGCTCGTTGCACAGCCAACCCTCGAAGGCCTCTGCATTAGACGCAGGCAGCGGTTCCCCGGTAGAACCTCCGGCCTCAGTCAAGCAGACATCAAGTTTGCTCTTAATTTTCCCTATGCTTGTCTGCCACGCCCCCGTTTGCGAGGTCACCTCCGACGAAAGCTCACTTATTCGACTGTTTGCTGTTAACAAATCTTTGTCTTTCTGACGGACAGCCGCTAAGAGTTCAGCATTACTATTCGCAATCGCCTGTGCCTCCTCTCGAGACTTCTTGACCTTCTCTAAAGAAGCCTTGAGTTCAACATCTTTACTCTCCAAACTACACCGAAGGTTCTTGTTATCCTCCTCAACCTTCGACAACCGGTCATTCAAATAGTTTAGATTGTAACTCGCCCTCCGGCGAGCCGAATGGTTGAGTAACATTAACTCAGCCACCTTGACATCCATGTCATCATGAAGATCATCCAAAGGCTGGTTAGCCAGTCGAAGCTCCGCCTCTGGTAAACAAATCCGATTAAAGACCCGACCGAGAAAACGCCTTTCCTCCGGAGCACTTTGTAAGTGACACTCGCGGAGGTCCGGACTCGTAAAAAGCTCCATCGCCGGATCAGTAACTCCAACCTTAACAGCAAAATAAGGAAGAGAATAACGGCTAGCTTCGCCGTATGGCCTTTTGCCCGGATTTCTCTCCGACTCGAGGTCACCGGCCACTTCGACGCCGTCAACCCAGATGTGTGACCCCGCGAACTCGGGCACCGACCCTCGCTCGGGACTCTCAAGCTCGAGGTCGAGCAGCATCTCATCAATACGATGTGCTGCCTCAGCATTAGCGCTTGAGGAAGCAACGACTTTCCCTCGATCATCCCCTTTTGAAACACCTTCGTCATCCGAGCTACCTTCGCCACTGGAGGTATCACTAACCTCATCAGATGATTCGTCCTCGGTCTCCGCCTCCTTTTCAGCCTCCCCCTCCTCCTCCTTCCCCTCATCATCGGAGACACCTTCGTCGTCCGAAATCTGGATCAAAGCGTTAATCCCGCAAATACGGGGCACCCGCCCACCAACCCTACCAACACCTCGGCCGCTTGAAACTAAGGCCGAGGAAGAGGAAGTACCAACGAAACCCGAACCAACCGCGACCTTCGTCGCAAGCGTCTTCACCCGGCCGCCGGCACCGCCGCGGCCACGGCCACGACCTCTTTTCGGTAGCGAAACAATTTCTTTACCCTCTGCAGCTGTGCGTTTCCTTTTCTTCGGCGCATCCTCGCTCGAAGGAACGGGCCAGTCAGCGTACTGGACCCCAAGGGTGTCAAACAACCTATTGACTCGACCCCCGCTGCCCACCGAGCTATGGATGGCTTTAACCTCCAATGTGGACAACTTTCCAACAAGTTCCTCCGCCCACTGCTGAACACGCTTATAGACAGCTTCGATTCCATCTTCTCGCCTGGGAAACTTCTTGAGGACATTTTCCCAAACCTTGTTCAGATCCACGTTCGGCATCTTCAAACCCCTACCCTCATACTTGGGGTCATCCTCAACCTTAAACCATACCTGCCTCCGGCCAAGGGGCCAAACCTTCGCACAGCAGTACTCCTCCACCAAGTCGCGAGCACACTGAGAGCTTGCCACCACCCTCAGACAGTCAACAGCAGCATGAGCCTCGGGGCTCATCACAGCTTCGGCGCTAACGTCACCGAGCGGCGGAAGCTCGCCACAAAGCTCGGCACTACCACCAAGCTTGTAGTAGAACCAAAACTCCTGCCACCCGCTGGTCCACTTGTTCTTTTGGGCCTGCACCGGCAGCTCCGATCCGGCTCGATGGCAAAATGTGTACACCGCAAATTGACCAAGACTGGTGTTACCTTCGCCATCGACAATCTTCCGAGGATGCATATGCACACGATGAGTGCGGATAAAACCCTCGACGTGTGGGACAATGCCTTGAGAGCGGCATGCCCACACATACACTGACATCTTCGTAAAGCACGAAGGCGTCAGCTGATGAAACCTCAGGTTGAACCTCTGAAGAACCGAGGTCACAAAGGAAGCAACCGGGAACCGAAGTCCAGCCAAAAAGAATTCTTCAAAAACAACGATATCATCCGCATCCGGCTTCGGAACGGTCTCCCCACTGCTGGTCCTCGCCTTTCCCTCCTCGATCCACCCTCGCTTAACATAAGCCGCTAAATCAGAACTGCAAACTCGGCTCAGCCCAAACTCAAAAGTCACTCCCACATCCGCAACGGAGGGAGAAGCTACACGGGCCGTCTGCTAGGACCTAGCCATCTCTCAAACCAAAACCTTCGCAGGACACAACACACACAACCTTCGCAACTAGACTAAAGCAACCTTCGCAAAAAGGTTTGCGCAGCAGCAGGATGGCTAGAGCAAAGGAGGGCACAGCTTCAAGCCCCCCACCAACCCCTTCTATTTATAGGCCGGGAGACGAGTCACCCCACCTACGAAAGCGGCACGACAACCGAAATCCTCGGCGCAAAAAACGAAACGGACCTAAACAGTACAAACAACAGTGTAGCGGCCTGGCCCAAAGCAGCCGCGGGCGTCGCTGCCAAGGGTCTCGTTACGTTTCCCGTCAAAGAGCGCTGCTTGGGCCTAAATACTGTTCTTTAGATCCAAGTCAACGAGGGGCTACTGTTGGGGGAGGGGACCCTCGGCAGTGGCGCCGCGCAGGCTGGCTCAACAAGACGGCCCTCGCGCGTCCCGCGCACCTTCGCCAAAACCTGCCTCTTTATTTGCTAAGTCCCTCAAGTCACCGTTCAGGCCCCCGAACACTGACCCAACCCTCGGAATGTTTAGCAAGTTCTTACAGGCAAAGGGCATGAAGAGCGCTGGAAGCAACCCTCGCGCATCCCGCGCACCTTCGCCAAGAGGCTCAGGCCCAACGGGAGGCGAAGGGACTCGGACCTCGCGACAGGACGGGAGTCTTCGCAAAATGGAGGTCGGCCCTCGCATTTCCGCGAAGGTGAGCACGAGCCGAGCGGTGGCGGGCGCACGGAAGGCTGGCTAGGGTTTCCTGCGCCTCTCGTGTTTTTACGGTCCTGCCCTTTCATTGTACAGCGGGAAGGAATCTTTCTTGTGCCATTTTGTAATTTGGTCAACGCCCTCTGGTATCCCCTATAAATACCGGGATGTGAACAGTGTAAAGCACGGTTTTTTGGGGAATAGAGCTACAAGATCACTGTTCCAATTTTCCCTTAGCCTTCGCTATTGGCACCGACGATTGGTCACCTTCGCCACTCCCCTGCACGTGTGCGGAGGTTGGGCAACTGCTGGTCTGGTCTTTCAAAAATACTCAGTAGAGGTTATAGGTGTACATGTTGGTGCATAAAGGTGAATGTGTTTGCATTAGTGATTCATAAAAATCCAGAGAAGTCGCTAATAGCCGACAATATTCTGTTCTCTGCGCTTCAAAATCGAGAGGAGCCAGCACAGCGGTGAAAGGCCATGAAAATACTAAGCAGATGCAAAGGCTGTTTTATTTCGTTCAGGCCCAACAGAGCACTCCGAGAAGCCCATTACGATGTAGAGGGGTGCTCGTCTCAAAGATTAATAAAAAAAATCGCCGTTGCCGGGGATCGAACCCGGGTCACCCGCGTGACAGGCGGGAATACTCACCACTATACTACAACGACTTTGTTGTTTATAAGTCAGTTGTTTATTTTTACTACTCTGGAGTCATGCGTGGCAGAACAATACGATGTATGGATGATCTGCTGAACAAATCTAATGAGAAAGAGATCATAGCGTTTTCAGTTCCAACTTCTGTGACCTGCCTGCTAATCAAATCCGTTGACAACGATATCGTAGCATCTTGAGTTCCAACTTCGGTGACAGGCTAAATCAAATTTCCGATGAAACGATGATATCATAGCGTCTTTAGGCCCAACTTCGGTGACCTGCTAATCAAATCCGATGAGAACGAACTCGTAGGTCTAGAGCGTGGTTGCTTCGTCGTATTCGGACTTGCTCATCGATCTTCTGTCGATTAAACCTTTGTGACCAAGGATTCAAATAAAACGCCTATTTACCCAACCCAATAGCAGTTACGTTGTTGTGAGAGACAATTTTCAAAGGGAAACGTTTCCCGTTTTTTTTTTTTTTGTGTGTGTTATATTAGAACCCCAATTCTTTCCTCACGTTCTCTCTCGATCATGAGACAGGCTAGCAGCGCCTTTACACAAGCTTAGGCCACACCACTAGTGCTCTGAGCAATGCCATATGTGAGCAGAGAACAGCAGGACCCACATGTCATCACCTACTCTATTTTCATTGGACCAGCAAGGCTGCAGATTGTACTGTCCCAAAACAGGAACCTAATACTACTGCTGAGCTAGTTGTTTTGAGGGCGTACTATGCGGGTGTTTAGGACTGCTTCGTTCTCGTTTTTGTTGTTCTGCTTTAGCTCCATAGCGCTAAACACGTCTAGGTTCAAGAACTCCGCTCCGCAAAAAAAAAATAGAGCTGAAGGCTAACTCCACGTTTTTTTTTCTAGAGCACCTCAAGAGTTACTTTAATTTTTGGAGTTTTGTACTCTCACATCGAGTTGTGAGATAATTACTCATATTGTCATAAATTAATTGCCTGCTCATCTACTAATCTGTTCGACTTCTATAGGCACGCGTCGAACCTTTTTATCATTTACATTTTAATAGATAATTATTTATATTTGAATTACGGTCCCAATTAATGTTCTATCATTTGTTTTCTATTTTCTTAAAAATATTAATTGCAATTCCAATTAGAGGCATAATAGACTATTTGTATGAAAACAACTCATTCCTAGAGCTGGAACAGAGCTGTGTGTCAAAGCCGTCATGACAATTGGCCAACTGTCAATGATATAGTAAATTGCACTATAGAGAGTTATTCTCGCTTTCTATCTTTGGCTACCAAGAAGTACCAAATAGAATGTTTGTTATTTTAGAGCACATGATACAATAGCAGTGGCAGAGCCAGAATTTCAAACTTGGGTATTCCTACTTTCAAATCAACAAAAAAATTAGTTGTTTCTAGACTACAATGAAAAAAATACTATAAAATATATCGGAGACAGACTGAGATGCCTTTTTTACAGTTTTGGGCTAAAATAAGTAAAAATACTATAAAATATAGCATTATACATATACATATATAAGTATATATACACATATACATAAAAGTGTACCAAAATAGTTGTGTATTCCTGGAATACAGGGAATACCCTTTCAATCCGCCTATATACAATAGTTGTTAGACTTCTGATTCTTCCAAAAATGCCTAAAATAGGATTTCACGGTCCAAATAGCTCCCTCTTTTGGAGTTTGTAAGTAGATCAGATCACAATGTGTGAAAACTAGAAATAGCAAGCAATAGCAGATCAGGAGCTAGACATGGGGAATCTTTACAAGTACAGCCAGTGCCTCGTTGCCATCGTCGATGTAGGATAGGATGCTCTATGTCTTGTAAGAGCCTGTATAACAATTGGCTTCTATACAAGCAGCAAGCTGAATATGGAAATAGGTAGTAGTGAATCCTAATAAAATGTATGAGAGAAGAAATAAAAAAACAAGAAATAAATTTATAGACAAATAAAAGTCTAACTATTGTATAACTTAGCTTTTATAGCTTGACTTATAACTAAACATTTGACTCTATTAGAGCAACTCCAATAGGCTTTCCATATTCTTACTAAATGCTAGGAATAGAGATTTTCGCAAAAAAAAATTACACTCCAATAGCTTATCAAAACAGTTGTCTAAATATAGTCATCTTCTATTTTAGTTTTTTCGCTGACCAAAAATAGAAGACGAGAATGACTCTCTAGACTGCATACGAGATATACAAAAGCTGTTGGAGATTGCAAAGATATAGAAAATAATTTTTATGCAAATAACTCTCTAAATGATGGTTTAGATAGTGAGATTTAGAAAGACTCTCGGCGATGCTCTTATTGTCCCAGTTCGGTATGATAAAAAGGATTAAGATTCTTGCAAAGATTAGGGGGCAAGTGGACGTGATCCTGCCAAGATTGGTTATCGAGGTCGAGGCATCCGGCGAGAAGATATTTCGGCCCCCGTCACAATAGAATATGGATAAATGCCTGCAGCGGCAAGACACACAGGTGTGGATGCTCTTGGCAGCACCATCCCAATCGCAGTCGCAGCACACGTATCGATCCGGTGGGTGAGATCGTGTGGTGTGGTTTCCTCTGCCTGTGTCTGTGGGCGGCAATGGTATCGAGGCAAACCATAGGGAGAAAGAAACATTAATCGTGATGCTGTGCGCTCCTCAAGTATGATAAGAATGTGTACTGTATGTAACTAGCCGTTTGTTGTTTCTGCAGAAGAAGAAATGCCGATGCGCATGGTTCCATCATATGGCGTGCGTTGCCATCTACTCGGTCGTCACCTTCCCTGGGGAAGCCGGCACCATCTGATGAAGCTTCATTCCCCTGTTCCATGGACCACTACCATTCAGTCCGTAGCAGATATTCCATTTCTCAGCTACTAGCATGTTAGGGCCCCAGTTCTCGCAATTTTGAACAAGTTAACGGCTGTATCACAACGTTCACGCAAAAATTCAACCACGTACTACTAGATAGTCGACCAAGATGCATGGCTTCCTCCACTCCACGGCTCCATCTCTCTCAGGCACAACGTACGCTTACCTGGCAAAGAGCTATTCGAGCTTGACAGCAAGACATGGAGCCCTACGACATGCCATAAAGCCATTTTCTGTTACACAAAAAGACGGAGGCCTTGGGTATGCCAGGACATGCTCCATGTGCTGCATCTCTGAACCACAATTGAAGAATCAAGGCTCAACGCTCGCCACGCCAGACAGGGGATGGTCCAAGATCCAGAAACCCAGGGGGCGCTACCTCAGGAACCGGACACGATCACCACTCACCAGCTGGATGCGTTTCCCACAGGCTACAGCAATGAAATGCAAGCTGGTCCGGACACTGGACAAGCACGGCACGTGATTGCAAGAAAAACCACAATGCACATCTGTAGATCATGTCCACTTGCCCAGGTTGCTGATTTTCTTACTGTGTAAAGGTAGCCAGTTTGAAGGTAGCAGTATGTAGCAGCAAATGCAGAGATTATAGTGGCTGCCTGGCAGTAGCAGCAAATGCAGAGATTACAGTGGCTGCCTAGCTTGCTTATGCATATCAGTATATACCCTTATCAGTCGTACTACGGCTTATTCTCTCTTACAATAACACTATTGAAACAACTGAAATCGACCGAAATAAGTTCAAGCGAACAAGGCCACAAAGATTGAGGAGGTTGGCTGAGCAGAGATTGTCTTTGGTAAACTTGTCAATATAGCCGGTATTATGCGGTTCATTGATATAAGAAAACAACTGATTCTAGCAAGAAGCACACAACAAGCTGTTGGAAATAGAAGTCATGAAGAGTAGCAGTATGACAGGGTCACTATCAAGTACCTAAACTTCAATTTAGAGTAATGCATGAGCAAAATACAAAGACAGTATCACTTTACTGGACCAAAAAAAAATAGGTCATGGACAAAGCAGAAAATGGTAACTCTGTAGGAATATGGATAAATTGATCATTGTCATATAGTACATACTAGTTTTTCGAAGAGAGAGTCAAGTTGCCACAGCAACTGAAAATACAGGGGTACCACATAATATTACCAGCCGTTCATTAAGCTTACAACATCATGAACATCAAGCATCCACAATCTTGGCAATGCAAGCAAAATCGAATGGACATAATCTTAAAACAGAGGTTCATGACTTAAAGCAAGGATCATAATATAGTTACCATGATAGGGAGTACAGAACAGCCGACGAACAACCAGACAATTGAAGCATGAACTCTTCAACTGGATAGACAGTCACTTGTCAACACGAAAATTCCAACCCGACTCAGACGGGTTAAATGATCAATATCTCTAAATAACTGAGAAGCAATCTGACAATCGCATGGCCACAAAGCTGAACACCAGAAGTTGCCTTCAGTTCATGTATCATCATCCCATTTATCCATGGGTGTTCAAAGCCTCCCAGACCAAATTCTTCGGAGCGCCACCACTTGCGGCGCTCCTGGCTTGCAATGCAGCAGCCCTGAGTGTCTTCCATGTAAGCACATTTGCGTCCCAGAATGAGGCTGCAGAATAAGTGAGCCCATGCTTCTTGCAAAGGTCACGAACCGCCGGCGCGACCTTCCGAAGGTGGCACCGAGGTAGGCGGGGGAACAGATGGTGCTCAATCTGGAATTGCAGACCACCATGGAACCAATCCATCCACGGAGGGCACAGGATGTCGAGCGTGCCTGCCGTCTGCTTCTCAAACCAGTCGTTCCCCTTGGGCGGCCCGACATACACATCGGACGAGAAGTGGTTCAGGCAGAATTGGACATGCTGAATGCCGCAAATGGTAAAGCTGAGGAGCACAAACGCGACCCTCTCCCACCAATTCGGCAGGGTAGCCACCAGCAACGGGTACCAAACCCAGAATGCGGCGACACCGGCGATCTCAAGCAGCCGCTGCGGCACCCTCTTCTCGGTGAGAACGAAGAGAGCGGACTGCACAAGCAGATTTATCCTGGCGACGCACATTACCGGGTAGAAGGTCCAGTGCTGGTAGCTGATGAGGAATTTGGAGGCGGCGTCGAACGCCAGGGTCCGTTGGTAGAAGTAGGACCATATGTTGCCGAACAGCTTGGGGGAGACGGCGAAGAGCGGCATGTGCTGGAGGTCCGGGTCATGGTCCAGGCTGTTGCAGGCGATGTGGTGCGTGTTGTGGTTGCATTTCCACCAGGCGATGCTGAGGCCGGTGAGGCAGTTCCCGGAGAGCACCTGCACGACGCGGTCGAGGACCGGGTGGCCCGTGATGCGGTGGTGCCCCGAGTCGTGGCCCATCCAGCCGGACTGGATCCAGACGAAGCCGATGAGACCTCCCGCGAGGAGGTGCGCCCAGGCGCTGGCGCAGGCGAGGACGAGGTAGAGCGCGGCGTAGAAGAGGACGGCCATCAGGGCGAGCTGGACCTTGGGGGTGGGCCCGACGCGTTCGAAGAGCCCCGCGGAGGAGAGCTGCGCGAGGAGGCGGCGGTACTCGGCGGACGCGGGGGAGACGGTGTAGTCGGAGAGGCGGCCGACGAAGAAGCGGCGGAGCAGCGGGCGCGCCGAGGGCGGGTGGTAGGCGGCGAAGGCGTCGGTGGCGTCCTGCCCCGCCAGGGTGATGAGCGGGAGGTCACCGCCCGGGTGGTGGGGCAGCCAGGGCGTGACGTCGTACACGTCGCCGGAGATGGAGATCCAGAGGTCGTCGGCGGACGCGTGCGCGCGGAGCTCCTTGGAGGAGATCATGCGCACGTCGCCGGCGCCCGTGGCGTCTCCGGGGGCCGGCATTGCGTCCACAGAGGGCGGCATTGCGCGGCCGTGGCCCGTATGGGCCTTGGGTGGTGCTGATTTGGGACGGGGAGGCGGGGAGAATTGGGGAGGGAGGAGGGAGATCGGATCTTATTAAGGTGGGGCGGTGGCGGTGTTTTGTTGTGATGATTTGTTGAGCAAAAAAAGAATTCTGGAAAAAAAAAAGGAATATTCGTGTCGTCTCGCTGTTTGATGGGCTGGCTTGGCCTGGCTCTTGGGTGGTCCAAAGCGAGGCCGCGGGCAGCGGGTTTACGGCCTGACGGGTCACGCGCTCGTACAAGTAGCATGGAGAGAGCAAGGAAGACAACCGTTCATTTTCTTCTCTTTTTCTCACTGCATTGCATGTCGCACTCTAATAAAGAATCTTTTTCATGATGCCAGTACAAACACGTAAACGCTCATAACCAGGAGCGAAGCTACATGGAGATCCCCTGAAATTGCAAAATCAGTAATTATACCTAAAGTTTTATAATATATGTATCTACTACTACACAAAATCTTTTACATGATACTTAGGTTTTTATTAACCGTGACGGACAAAGCTGCAAACCACTACGGTTAAACAATGATGTCTGAGCCTGGCCGGCAGGGGAGCTAACCGCCACGGTTAATAAGTTAACTGTGACAGGCAATATAACGCAACTGCCATGGTTATTTACTATTAACTGTGGTTAATAGAATTAACCGTGGCGGTTGGGCAACCGCCACGGTAAAGGCACGATTAACCGTGACCTTTGATCCGTGGCGGTTGGATTGCCCGTCACGGTTAATCGAAAAAACCACCATGGTTAAAGGATCCTGTAGTAGCAATCCTTAAAAAAGATATCTATACAACCACAAACTAAATGCATTCTCCTCTAGTACACTAGCTTTGTTGTTAGATATAATGTGGGTCTGACCCATATTTTATTTAATTCTATGACCATATTAGATGCTAGATGCAATACTATAGTGGACTAAATGTAGTTGATGGCTGAATTTATAACCGTCATAGTTATGGCTGCGGTAGTAACTCTTGTGGTTATTGTTGTAGTTACTAGTAACCCCCATGGTTATGACAGAGGTTAATGGTCATTGAAGGACGTTTCATGACGTCCAAATTCATCCTCTACATTTCATCTTTTATTTTGTCTTGCTTATAAAAGGAGATCTCTCCTTCAGCTATGACAGTTGCACCACTATTCTTCTGTTGAGTTGCTCCTAAGTTTCCCCGTCTCAATCTTCTGCGTGCACAATGAGTTGGGAGAGCAGGCGTCCGGAACCGTCATCCGCATCGAGACACCTGCTTGGGTGTGCGGGCGATTAGGTTTTTGGGAGCGTCATCGCGACTGCTCGCTCCTAATCCGATCGGCTATTCTCTTTGGTGATCGTCTCTTCTTTCCGACGATCGACTATTCCTCCAATCGGCTATTCTCTTCGATGATCGGCTCTTCTTCCTAGCGATCGGCTATTCTCTTCGATGATCGGCTCTTCTTCCAGACGATCGACTATTCTCTTCAGTGATTGGCTCTTCTTCCCGGCGACCAGCTACTCTTTCAGGTGGACGTTCGAGGGACTGCACTGTGAACCTCTCCCTGCATCGATTGCGGTCCACTATTTCGAGCAACACATTCACAATCAATGTGAATGGAGCTGTCGGGTCCCTCCCCTATCTAATTGAGATACATTAGGGTTAGGGTTTGGGATCTCGGGCTTTTCCTGCTCGTCGGGGAGCCAGTCTCAACCTGTCTCCTTTAGGGTTTCTATTTCAGTGCTTTCAGGTGAGATCCGGATGGATCGAGCCCATCTTCTTCTATTCTTCTATCCTTATCTAGATATACGCCTAGATACAGCTTTGATACCAATGTAGAACTCTAGGAACGACTAGGAGTAGATCTAGCGAGTGGTAATTTAACTCAGGTGCAGTCGTTACATCTGAGGACGACGTAGACCCTGTGACAACGACGTCCCAACGACGTAAAGGATAACAAGCGTGGTGTAGAAGTGACCGACAACGGCAATGTGGTGCCTAGAGATGAAGTCCAGTGGATGCAGTGCAGTTGGTGGTGCTTCCCGCCACTGACCAGTGCCACCTTTAGGATCATATTAGGGTTAGGACAGTGGGATGGCAGCTCCACTGAACCTCATGAGTTAAGTCATGGCCCCCACTTGTAAGTGCATTCGCCCTCGATGTGGGTTTTGGATAATTAATGACAATCAAATTAGGGACTAACACATTAATCAAGTGTCATCTATAGGTGTTAGGCCATTCGTGTTTTAAACGAACAAATCCGGTGAATGATAGCACCCTAAATTTTGATAAAAAGAAAGGCGTCTAAACTCAACTGTTTCATCTTATCTATCTTTATTTTGAGTTTAAGGAAACGCCGTACTATCAAGAGGGTCACAAACCATAGCTGGTTAGTTGAGGATAAAAAATGCTCAATTCATTATCTCAGTTCGCATGCGAGAACACTTTTTCAACCCACGGGCACTTAGCTTTTCGAAGTCTGACAGGGTAGAGCGGTAGTACCAAACTTTGATCAGAAGTACCGCTTAAAGGGAAAAATAGATCTGGAGGGGCCTTGGTCCGGGCGGTGGTACCGCCAAGTACCACCGGTCTCCGACCGGTAGTACCGGTCCCTGACCCGTAGTACCGATCAGGTGATCGGAGGTACTTGTGCGGCTCCTGGCTGGGCGGAAGTCCCGCCTGGTACCACCGGCCTCAGATCAGTGGTATCAGTCCTGTTGACCGGTGGTACTGGTCCTGTTGACCGGCAGTACTGGTCCCTGGCCGGTGGTACCGGCCGTGTGTCCGGAAGTCCTAGCCGAGCCCTCGTTTCTTCAAACGGATAGTCAACAAAGTTGACCGGTAGTACCGGTCCAGTTGACCGGTAGTACCGGTCAGCTGACCGGAAGTCCCGCCTTGGCTTTCTCGCCTGCAAGCTTTTAGAACCGTTGCATCTGCTCTGCTCGGTAGTACCGGTGGTCCCACTGGAAGTACCGCTAGGCCATCTGAAGCTCGAGTATTTATACTTTTTCTCGTCCCCTTCGGACGGTTACTGACTCTCTCACTGATTCACACGCTTTGCTTCTGCCTCCAAGCGCAGACTCACTCACTCTCTCTCCCCTTGGCCTTCGAGCTTCGATCCTACATCGATTTGAGCTAGGGATGTGAGATTAGAGAGCGAGAGCTTTGATCTTCGACTTGAGCACTTGGATTCCTCATCTCGCTGGCTTGGTTTGTGGCTTTTACTCTTGGGTTCTTTGAACCCTAGCCGGCTATGTGTTCTTCGTGGTTGCCCGGATTGACTCACTTGTGAGGGCACCTCGAAGCGTTTGTATCACCCTTCTTCTTAGTGGAAATCTCAGCATCCTGTGTGGTTGCTTGAGGGAGGAAACCTAAGTGGTCAAACCTTAGTGGTCACCTCAACAACGAGGACGTAGGAACTCTTTTGTGGGGATTGTCGAACCTCGGGATAAATCATTTGTCTTGTGTGCTTGTTGTTGTGGTGGTAGCTTCGACTACCCTTGTTATTTGTATATTTCTCCTCTATTTCCACTTGACAGGTAGAAGGTGATCATTTATCGATTGGTGAGCAGCAAGGCTTTGAGGAGCTCTAGTCCTTCATCAACATCATCCAAGAGGGTGTGGTGTATCATTGGTTTGAAACAAACTGCGAATACATGGGTGTATGCCGAGTCTCTGAGTGATGAGTGATTGTCAACTGAGATAATGCGCATGTTCTTTGGCTTGTGTTGTGCAGGTGTCGAGCACAGAGACAGTGATCGAGGGCAAGGTGAAGGTCAAGCAGAGACGTGCCGTGCCGACGGACCGGGAGCGGTGAAGGGCGGACGTGGGGCTTGGACTGAGGGACCGGTGGCTTGAGGATCAGCTGTGGTGGCTGGCAGCCTGGGACAGCGACGAGCGAAGACTTGCGGGACATGGTGTTGCTCGGGTCGAGGACCTGGGGACACGTGTCGGTGGACGGGGTGCACGGGCGGTGCATCCTCTCTACAGCATCGGTTTGGTGGTAGAGCCAGAGAAAAACCATCGGGTGGACGGTTTCCAGGTTTGGGCCTCAAAACCTGGGCGCGGATGGTTTCTGAGTTTGGCTAGAAAACTCGAGCTGAGGAAGGTTTCCAGGTTTGGGCCTCAAAACCTGGGCGTGGATGGTTTCCGAGTTTGGCCACAAAACTCGGGCTGAGGATGGTTTCCAGGTTTGGGCCTCAAAACCTGGGTGTTGCGGGTTTGCTGAGTTTGGGCCACAAAACTCAGGCTACGGTGGGCTGGTTTCCCGGTTTAGGCCTCAAAACTGGGGTTGGCTGTGAAGGCTGGTTTCCCGGTTTGGGCCACAAAACCGGGGGTGCGACGTCCAGGAAAAGGACGCAGAGTGGTGGCGGCACGTGGCGGCAATCGGGAGGTTGCGTCGAGGCAACACTACGAGTTGTGCGGGCGTGGCCGTCGGATCCACCTACCATCGAGTTGGTCCAGAATAACCTTAGGGTTTAGTTGGTTCGCTCTGTAAGTAGTTAGGGGTAGAGTGGGAATTAGGAATAGTTAGAATTAGGATAAGTAGGGGGAGACACCCACCTCCCCATTCATCTCAGTCATTTGCTCTTTGCCTTCTAGGTTTTCCTGCTCTCCCACTCCCCTGCTGTAGCAAACTGAGATCCACAGAGAAGAGAACAATCCCTCTGTGCCCGTGAGATTTTTGAGGAAGTGAGACCGAAATCTCACTGTTGTAGCGTGTGGTAGCCACACGGTTGCAAATTCGTGGTTGTGATTCGCGTTTTGTTCATGTTCTTTGCGGGTTACTTTTCTCCATGTTTTTCTCGTCGATCGATCTCCTTGCTCGGTGCATCTTTTGCAAATCCGTTTGAACAGAGTTGTTCTAGATCGTGAGGCACTTCTTTCCACCGAAGGAATTCACCTCTAACCTCACGAACTAGTAGATCGGTTGATTTTCCTTTTGGATCGGTTTTGCTTCCCTTGTCCTGATTTCTTCCAATTCCTCGATTTGGAGTTAGGTTCGAGCCATGATTGCCATGGGATAGCTCACTAATCATCTTGGAACTCCTCACACCAAGTCTAAGCCTTAGTGCTTTTGATTCAGAGGAGATCGAGTGAATTTCGCAAAAGAACTGTGCTGTTTTGGGACCATCGGACGCTGTGTTCTTGAGCATCGGACGCTGAGTCGTTTCCATCGGAGCGTCCGGTGCCATGTGTCGTTTGACAGTGTTTTTGAAGGAGAATCGGACGCTGACCATCGAAGCGTCCATTGCCATCGGACGCACCGGGGGTCTAGCATCGGACGCTAGGGGTTCACTGTAGCAGCATCCGATGCCAGTCCAGTAAGGTTCCAGAGAGGTCCTATTTGCATCGGACGCGTCCGGTGCTTGGCCATCGGACGCTGCCAGCGTCCGATGCAGTGATTTCTTCATTGTTTCGTCCGCAGTTTGATCGATCGACTTCTGATTTAGTTTTGGGTTTTTGCGTTGGATTTCTGACTTCGTGCTCTACAGCAATTGGACTTCCCGCTTTGCAAACTCCATCCTGTCACTAGTTGACTTGCGTGAACTTGGGAGAGAAAGTTTTTGTGGTGTCCCGCTGTGTTCCTAGGGAACATCCACCCATTCTCTTGGGTCGTGGACATCACGTGCATCGGTTTTGCTCTTGGGGTTGATTTTCTGGGACAGAGGTTTAAAGTTTCTGAAAGGAAATTTAAAGCTCCCATTCACCCCCCCTCTGGTCGCTTTCTGGTAGCACTTTCGGTCCTTCACAAACAACTCAATCTTTCTCTGATTTCATAGCCTCGTAGGGCACCGGGAGTGAAGGTTGGTTTGCACCGGAAGTTTTGGTCTACAACCGGAACTTCCGCTTCAAACCACCGGTACTTCCGGTTGGTATTGAACTTCCGCATGTGAGTTTGTGAGTTTTAGGAATTTCAAATACGCCTATTCACCCCCCTCTAGGCCAATTAGGTCCTTTCAATTGGTATCAAAGCAAGGTTCCTCGGATAAACGCTTCACCGCGTGAGGAATTTCATTGGCCAAGATGGATGACAACACAATGAAAGCTCTCGTCGATCAAATCGTTGCTCAACTCTCTGAGTCACTCAAAGTGCAACAAAAAGAGCAAATGGACAAGATGCAAGAGCAAATTGACAAGTTGACGGAGATGATCAAGCCAAGTGAAGAATCACTCCAAGATGGTGGTGGCAACCGTACTCCAAAGTCAAGAAAGGAATTTGCAAATATGGGATATGACTATGGCATGTCCAGCAAAAATCTCAGCTCAAGCTTGCCTATGGTCAACCCCAGAAAGCCACCATCATTCGATGATGTGAGATACACTGATTGGGCTCATAGGATGAAGCTACACCTTATAGCTGCAAGGTGTTGGGAAGTAGTGGATGTAGGTGTGAATCTACCCACATATGCTAGTGAGTGGACACCCGAAGATGCAGCTGATTTTCACATCAACGCAATAGCCGCAACCTTGATCTTGCAATGCCTGTCTCCGGAAGAGAACAACAAAGTCAATGGAATGGTTAGTGCAAAGCAAATATGGGATACTTTAAAGGTATCATTTAAAGGTGACAAGAGTGTGAGAACAGGAAATATAGAGCTCCTTCTAGGGCAAATTGAGAACTTCAAAATGAGAGAAGGAGAAACCACTCAAGACATGTACAACAGGTTCATGACCTTGATCAACCGAATTGGAGCACTTGGAGATACAAGATGGGATGACAATGTCGCAGCTAGGAAGATATGTAGGGTATATTGGCAAAAGAACAACATGCTTGCTTCCGTCATCATGGAAAGAGAGAACTATAACACCATGACACCACAAGAGATTCTAGCCAAGTTGATGCACCATGAAGTACTTGATGATGAAGCTATTGAAGCATCAAGGCACAAGAAGAGCATTGCCCTCACGACATCACAAGTAAGTGAAGATCATTGTAACAAGAAGCATTGTGAACACAAGAGCAATGATGATGATGACGATGATGATCTAGATGATGAGAAAGCTCTATTGGTGAGAAACTACAAGAAGTTCTTGAGAATGAAGAAAGAAAAGTTTGGAAGAAGTGGTGGAAGCAAGACATACAAGAAGAGGTTTTGCTATGAGTGTGGTGACATTGGACACTTTGCTGCAGATTGTCCAAACAAGGGCAAGAAGTTTAGAAACAATAAGCAAGGTGACAAGAAGTACAAGGACAAGAGAAAGGGTGAAGCACACATGGGACAAGAATGGCAATCGGATGATGACAATGACAATGAGAAGAAGAGCGTAGCCGCAATTGCTATGCATGAAAGATCTTCATCAACCAAGTCCATCACCAATCATGCTTCATCGTCATCTCTCTTCACCAACTTGTCTTCATCACCTTCACTCTTCGCCAACCTCTCTAGCGACGACTATCACACTCCTACTTGCCTCATGGCAAAGGGAGATAAAGTACCACCTAACTCTCCTACACATGCATCTAGTGATTGTGATAGCGATGATGAGGATGATGAAAATTATGCCAATAAATTAATTGAGAAATATGGTAAAGCTGCAGCAACCAAAATTTTGGAGCTCATATATAAAATAGATAGACGTGAGTCATGCATTGAGTCGCAAGGGGAATTTCTCCTAGAGGAAAGGGAGAAGAACCAAGGACTTGAGGCGTGTCTTACTAGGGAAAAGGAAAAGGTTGAAAAGTTAAATGTAGAGTTGTCCATGGTTAAGGATTCCTATGAGCGCTTAACCAAGGAACACTCTTCACTTAATAACTCTTTGGCTAGTCTAAGGAATGAAAATAGTTTGACTCAAGAAAGCCTTACAAGCTTAAAGGATAAATATCAAATTCTTGAGTTAAACTACGAAACTCTTTGGAAAAGCACTTCTACCTCTTCAAATGAATCTAGAGGATAAACTAGCAAGGGTTGTGAAAGATGTTTTAAATTTGATATAAATGCTTGTGAGACTAACCTTATTGAGCTAGAGAAGAAGGACAAGGAGATTCCAAGGTTGAACACAATAGTGAAGGTTGGTTGCAAGTGCAAGGAGAAGCAACAAACCACGGTGTATAAGCCATCAAGACACCCCATGATCAAGGATGGCATTGGCTACAATAGGTATGATGGTAAAGCCAATGGAAGGAACATGGTAAATGGGGTGGCTTGTGTGAAGTTCAACAAAGGTGTGCCACTTGTTGATCTCATCAACAAAGTGAACAATGTAGCTACTCCCACAAGCACCATTGACAACAAGAAGAAGAAGCAAGTTGATGTCCCCAAGCAACAAGTGCCTATCTCACGCAATCACATTAGTGATTACATGTGTTGTTGGGACAAGGATGGGAAGATTGTGGTGAAGTATTTGGGCGCTCTCAAGAAGAGGCAAATCTTGAGGAGTGTTTAGGTGCCCAAATCTTATGTGTCTAATCCCCTAGGTTCCATCTCGGGACCTAAAACAAAAGCTTAAATGTGTTTTGTAGGAATACTCCTCCGGTGGATCAAGTTGGGTACTTGATAGTGGATGTACAAATCATATGACCAGAGAGAAGAAGATGTTCACCTCCTTTCAACCAAGTCAAACATCATCGAAAAGGATTATCTTTGGTGATAATAGCAAAGGAGAGATCCTTGGCTTGGGTAAAATTGCTATCTCAAATGATCATTCTATTTCAAATGTATTACTTGTGAATTCGTTGGGATACAATTTGTTATCGGTTTCACAACTTTGTGAAATTGGTTACAATTGTCTCTTTACGGATAAGGGTGTGGAAGTCACTAGAAGGGTGGATTCCTCTATTGCTTTTACGGGTCAATTAAAGGGCAAGCTCTACCTAGTTGTTTTTTCAACTACTAGAGTGGGGTCTGAGACTTGTTTAGTGGCAAAATCTAGCATGGGTTGGTTATGGCATCGCCGACTAGCTCATGTTGGGATGAGGAACTTGGCCGACCTTCAAAGAGGCGAACATATCCTTGGACTAACGAATGTTTCTTTTGAGAAAGATAGAATTTGTAGTGCATGTCAAGCGGGGAAGCAAGTTGGAGCAAAACATCCCGTCAAAAACATCGTAACAACTACAAGAATCCTAGAGTTACTTCACATGGACTTATTCAGACCCAATGCTTACATAAGTTGGAGCAAGCTCACCGGTAGTTTTCATATCATAGAATTATTCACATGGGGCTTTATGGTTTATGATGTAGTGTAACAAATGCAATTTTTTTATTTTCTTTTCTAATGCAATACATAAATTAAAATGTTTGTGAATTAAAAATGATGATGCAATAAATGACTAAGAATTAAATATGAGATATATGCAGAAAAGTAAATATGAGGATAACTACCGGTTTTTACCTTTTGGCGAAGGTTCGGATATTTAGGTCCGACGAACCGGACCTTCCCTTGGTTCAGACCTCCCAAGGTATATCAGACGTTTGGAAAGTTGTTATTGATTGTACCTCTGAGGTGCAGACTTTTTCTTTCATACTTTCTTGGTCTAAGTCTTCACTTCCTGTGGTTCACTGTCTTGAGGTTTCTCTTCCTTCTTTTCTTTGGACAGTGGCGAGAACTTCTTCGTCATGATTGGCCTCTCTATTCTTGATAGTTTGTCTTCTTTTGCGTTGAGAGGGGTGTCTTTCACTTCTGTTCTTCTTGGGTGCTTTATTGGGCATGTAGTTGGTGAAGTTGCATCATGCCTTTTCTCCAGGAAAGTGAAAATGGATTTCCTCTTGTAGATGATTGCACTTGTAGCGCAGAGGAATGGTCTTCCTAGGAAGAGGTGGGCATCATTGTCTTCTCCCATGTCGAGGATCAAGAAGTCTGTGGGGACTTTATGACCTCTAATTCTGATTACGATGTCTTCCATCATTCCTTTTTGTTTATGCCTCTTGATATGGTGTCACTCATGTCATTTGTTTTCCCAGCAGTTTGAAATGAAGCGTTAATTGTGGATGCTGGAAGTATCTTGCTCAGTGTGCATGTTCTTGTAGATCTAGGACCTTCACTCTGTAGAATTTGGGAGTGACTTCTCCATGTTTTGCTTAAGAGTGTGTCCTGCTTACAAAGACAAGGTAGAGATCAAGTGCAAGGGCTCTATTGGTGGAAAAACACCAACAGAACCAAAAGTTTTGTTTATTCCTCTCTAACCTTAGGCACATTGCACAAGACAAACTTGTTGTTTATGTGTTCTATTCAAACTTAACATGAGTGATAGGATCAAAGGATGAGCATAAAAGTAGCATCTTAAAATATTTAACAAATCAAATTACTGAACCCAAGGAAGGATAATCTATGCATAAAGTGTCGATTTTTTTTCATAATTGAGATATGTCATCTTTCAAAGGTTAGATGCACAACATTTTAGCTCATTTAGTTAAGATAGTGAGATTCAAGAGAGTAAAGCTAGGAACAAATGTCAAAGGACTAAACATGTTGAGTTGATTAGGTTAGATCAAGTGAGGTGCAACCTAAACATGTTTAGTTCTTTATTTATGTTCATACTAGAATCAAGAAGAAGCTTTTTAAAGTGATGGTTACTGTCGACGAAATATGGTCGATAGCCCACCTAGGGGTATGCCCAAGGTGGTAGATTAGAGGGGAAGGTGCGCAAGGCGACGACCCATACGTTGATGCAAGGCAAAAGTAGATGAACACAGAGGTTTATCCAGGTTCGGGCCGCTAGGTTAGCGTAATACCCTACGTCCTGCGTCAAGTTGTATTGATTGGATCTGGCTTGTGGCTTATGACCTGTGACCTATATGACCTGTTGTCCCCTGTCCTCTCGTAGGACCCCTGCCCCTCCTTATATATTCTGAAGGGACAGAGTTACATGGTAAGTATCCGAGTTGGTACTATATCTAGATTACAACTGTCGTGCGGTGCATGCCGTGCGCCGCACGTCTTCATCATGTGGGCTGGACGACCCCTAGTGGTGAGGCCCATGTACCACCGTGTGGTACCCTGGGGTCTATATCCCCACAGCTAGTCCCCGAGCCTAACAGCAGGTGACTCGGTCACGTGGTGCCAGGGTCTTGAGAATAATCAAACTTATATACATGCGCGAACGAGCGCCATGTATACACGGTAGTCCCCAAGGCTGCTAGAAGATGAAGAATAAATCTTGTAGCGGGCCTATAAAAAAGGTAAAACCACTATGACGAAAGCAGCATGTCGTCCGAACAGGTTGCGAACGACGAGTCCAAGCACCGAGCAGTCCCCAGGCTAGCTGGTGAGCCCTTGGTGTAGCCGTCGAGGAGTCCGACAAGCTGGTCGGCAATGAAGTCTGAACGCCAGGCAGTGAGCATCGAAGGAAGCGACCAGCTGGTCGGCGACGACGTCCGAGCGCCAGGTGGTGAGCACCGAGCGAAGCGACCTGGTGGTCGACGAACCCGAACACCAAGGAGTCCCCAGCTCAGCTGGTGAGCTTTCAGTGTAGCCGTCAATGAGCGTCGAAGAGTACGGCCAGTTGGTTGGTGATGATGTTCGAGCGCCAGGTAGTGAGCACCGAGCAAAGCGACCAGGTGGTCGACGAACTCGAGCACCGAGGAGTCCCCAGCTCAGCAGGTGAGATCTCGGTATAGCCGTCGATGAGCGTCGAAGAGTACGAAAGCTGGTCGGCGACGAAATCCGAGCGCCAGGCGAGTGAGCACCGAGCGAAATGACCAGCTGGTCGATGACGAAGTCCAAGCGCCAGGTGGTGAGCTCTGAGCAAAGCGACCAAGTGGTCGACGAACTCGAGCACTGAGGAGTCCCCAGCTCAGCTGGTGAGCTCTCGGTGTAGCCGTCGATGAGCGTCAAAGAGTACGACCAGCTGGTCGGCGACGAAGTCTGAGCGCCAGGTGCCCAGGTGGTGAGCACCGAGCGAAGTGACCAGCTAGTTGGCGACGAAGTCCGAGCGCCAGTTGGTCCCAAGCAATGATCTTCTCATCCATCATAACTGGTCCAGTCCCCGAGCGTAAAATATTAGCTCGCAGACCGAACATGGTTCCTGTAAAATAAACATGGAGAATGGTAGTATATGATATACAAATAATATATGAAGAAAACATCAGCAGTAAAGAAGCAGCATCTGCCGCTCGGCGGTCAGTCAGCCGGTATGATCGCTTAGCATTAAATAAATTTCCCCCAAGCAGTTTGTTTGTAACTGAGTCGCCAGCCCCGGCTAGCCAATGAGCCCAGGCACACGTAAGAGCACCAGCGTCACCGAGGAGCCACTGCCGACCAATCGTAACGCAGAGCGCGGAGCTGCATTCACGTGTAGGGAGGAGCCGGAGACAGGGCCGTCTCTGGAAAGCACGTGTAAACGTGGCTGCTCGGGAAAACGCATATGTCATCCTCAGGATGGTATATATGGTGAAAAATAATGAAGAGCCGTTGTAAAGGATAATGTGACTGTAGAGGCACACGATGATATCTAGAGATATATCACAATCGAAGAAATATTTGATTGATGTGAAAGATAATACTTAGCTTGATTGTCGTCCGAACAGAGTAGTCGATGAGAGGCGTCGAGGACGGTGATGAGTCAACAACGAGCGGTCGATGAGGATGGCGGTGAGACGATGATGACAACGTGATGGCTTGTCGCGGCTCGTTGGTGGCTCGTCGGTGGCTCGACGTCAGCTCGTCGGTGGCTCGTCGGTGGCTCGACGATGGCTCGCTGGCTCATCGATGACGTGATGGCTCGCTTTTGGCTCGTAGGCTCGCGGGTGGCTCATAGGCTCGTTGGTGGCTCGGTGGCTCGTCTTTGGCTCGATGACGACGTGATGGCTTGCTTCTGGCTCGTAGATGATCAAAGCGAGCATAGGGCACGGGTCGTCGAGCAGCTTCTCGTAATCCTCGTTGTAGTTGATCAGCCGATCCAACGATGTCTTCTTGTCGACGGTGATGGAGTTGCCTAGACCTCGATCTTTCCTCCCGGTCGTGGTCGTCATAGCGCCGCTTATTATGGCGATCATCATTGCGGCACGGTTGGAGGTCAGAGCGAGAGGTACGACAATGTCTGCTCAGAGATCGATCTCTGATCAGATCTACGAGAGCGAGAGTGTCACTGATGCCTGCCATGACCCGATCAATGGATTCGATCAGATCGGTATTGTCGACACGCCGTCCCCGATAGCGGGGAAGCGTGGTCGGAGCGCCGGGGAAGATGACCTCGAAGAGATGTCGAGGCTGGTCTCGCCGATGCTGAAGTGGTGGAAGCAGATCCATTCGGCACAAGGGAAGCCTGCACCGCCTCCACGCCCCGGGCGGCGCCGTCGACGTCAATGGTCCAAAAGAACGACCTGACGACGAACGTGAAGCCTCCAGAAGAATCGTGGAAACGAGGAAGAAAACCATCTGACTCGTCATGGCGTCCGTACGCACATGCCCCACGGTGGGCGCCGCTGTCGACAAAATATGGTCGATAGCCCACCTAGGGGTATGCCCAAGGTGGTAGATTAGAGGGGAAGGTGCGCAAGACGACGACCCAGACGTTGACGCAAGACAAAAGTAGATGAACACAGAGGTTTATCCAGGTTTGGGCCGCTAGGTTAGCGTAATACCCTACGTCCTGCGTCGAGTTGTATTGATTGGATCTGGCTTGTGGCTTATGACCTGTGACCTATCTGACCTGTTGTCCCCTGTCCTCTCGGAGGACCCCTGCCCCTCCTTATATATTCCGAAGGGACAGAGTTACATGCTAAGTATCCGAGTTGGTACTATATCTAGATTACAACTGTCGTGCGGTGCATGCCGTGCGCCGCACGTCTTCATCATGTGGGCCGGACGACCCCTAGTGGTGAGGCCCATGTACCACCGTGTGGTACCCTAGGGTCTATATCCCCACAGTTACTCACCTTGAAATGTTACTTTGTGATTGAAGCGTGATGTGCCGAACCACCTTGTGGAAGCTTCTCTTGTCTAGCTGGTTGTTGTTTATGAATGGCTTGTCTTCTCTTGTTTGTCTCACAGTGTGCTTGAGAGGAGGAAGATCACAGTGGAATCATCTTTATAGGTATCGACCTTCCTTCTCTTGTGTCGACTTATCAATGAAGGTGCATTGTTCTTCGAGTATGCTGACTAGGATCCCCTCTCTTTCTTGTATTAATTCTGTACTATGAGGATGTAGGGACAGTTCCACATTCTTCTCTTGTCAACCTTTCTTGTTTTCCTTGGGTTGACAAGAGACTTGAAATTAGAGTTGCTACTCGAGTGTCTTTATGATAGTCTTTTATCTTGTAATGTCACAACTGAGACTTATCCTCTTAACAATGTCTAGATGATGGAGATCTTATCGACTGTTCTTCTTGATTTTCTAACTTAGGTAATCTCTTCATCTTCTAACTCTTGTGGTGCAGTGGCTTCATCCTTCATGATGTCCTCCTCAATTCTTGGTAGTTAGCTCTCCCTTCGACGTCTTCTCTTGGTTCTCTTTGGCTGCTCATAAGTGATGTAGATGTTGAAGATGCAGCGAAAGATCCAAAAGTTGACTTCTCCAGGTCCGACAAAGATGATAATATTGATGGTGTTCAAGAACGATCTTCCAAGAATGAGTGGTGGATCATATTCTTCTTCTGGACTGGGACAACATCTAGTGGTTTGTATTGATCAAAGTGGTGAGTAGGAGATCAATATGTTTGAAGTTGGGTTTCTCCTTCCTCCCTTTGATTGTGAAACACATCTAGACAACGGAATTATCTCTCCCAGGCTGGCTTGTGATGTAGATGGACTCCCAACAATATGTTCATGTGTTTGACTTGTAGATCTTGCTATTGTTGTAGTGGTACTATCTTGTCTCCCAAGCTAGCTCTTGATTAGAAAAGAGAATAACTTCCCACTTCTTGTCTTGATATCTTGGACAATGATGGTTGTAGGCATAAGTTGTCTCATACGAGGTAAGTTGCATCCTGTTTGTCATCAGTGCCCAAACAATACTCAAAGCGAGGATATTGCATGCACTGTAACACCCGGTTTTAAAGAACAAAACTAT
The DNA here is from genome assembly GCA_009763385.1 of Coix lacryma-jobi var. lacryma-jobi. Classification (NCBI taxonomy): domain Eukaryota; kingdom Viridiplantae; phylum Streptophyta; class Magnoliopsida; order Poales; family Poaceae; genus Coix; species Coix lacryma-jobi. Next base: position 64,772,061 of record CM019825.1, read on the forward strand.
GTACGCCATATGTGTGCCCAGGAAGTCCACACATACAACCACAGAAGGAAAAATATCAAAAACAGTATTCTATATAACGAAACACAACTATAACTAACACTTACATCAAAGTTAAGCGGAACCAAAACTAATCTTCTCTTCAGACTCCATTCTTCACAGGGACAGTTGACTGGGGGTACATACGCCCAGCACTTCCATCCATCTTTTTGGAAATTTTGTATGTGTTCACCACGCTTCCGCTGCGCGACTCTGATGAAGACTGGAGTGTGGGGAAAAAAGCAAGGGTGAGCACATGTCGTACTCAGCAAATATAACATGGGGTTATGCAGCTCAAATGGCTTGACACTGGTTTACTGCGATTAGCACTTTTAGTTGGTCAAGATTTTAGCATTAAATAGTCATCAAGTTGTGCTTGCAAACCCAATTAAACCACATGGATAATAATATGGCAACATCATCAGAATTACAAATATGATAGTAACGTGAACAAAAGTAAATTTCGTTTAAGTGGTTAGCCTGCAAGTTTTCCGAGCCGCTCGTGACCGTGAGCATGGCTGATATATCAGTTTATTACTCTGCAGAGTTTGTACAACTTTACCCGTGAGCCGTGATCCCCATGTGCCAGGGGTTGCAAATCTCATATCACCTCTTCCAAGGAAGTGCGGCAGGGTACACTATGAAGTCTTTCGAGGTTCCCCTAACAAGATAGTGGCCACTAGGTTTCCAATCGGCAAGCAGATATAGGAACACCCCTTTCCGATGGCACATTCCTTCCTGGCTATACACATGAGATCAGGCGGCCGTCCTATACCCGAGTCGGCGAGCTCCTTTTGTGCCCTTTCGGGTAACCACCATCAAGCGAGGAGAGGTCCCCGAACCAACTAAAACCAGAGCCATGTAGCCCTCACGGTTGTACTGTATGTCCCAGCTTTTGCCCGCAGAAGATCATTTAGAGGGGCCAAGAGCACGAAGACTCCCACGCCCGGGTTCACATTACCAAGAACAAGATAAGATCAGAAGTTGCGCATATCATTAGTCAGATTATTAGATCTTATTTGAAGATTTACAGCACTAGCAGATCTACCCACATGCACATATCCCACGGTAACAAGGTACATGTTGAACATCTAGGTAATTCCTATGGTTATCATTTTGACACATGCACATGATTGGTAGATTAAAATGCGTAGGTAACAAGGATGATCCCATGTATACTTGCCTGTTACACTTGACCAATTCTCACATCATCATCTCTGGGTCATCACCTTCTGATCTTCAGCGCGCACAACCGGTCGTCGTCTACTCGTATCAAGCACCACACATAAACAAACATACGAACAACCAAAAAGAGAACTCAGAACAACACAACACGAGACAAAACAACGTACTAAAAGAGAGCTCGTACTACGGTCGCGGGATTGCACGAAACGATTGCAACACACATCTACCGGGAATTTTATATTATAAAAAGGAAGAACTACCAGCTTGTTTTATTTTAATTAAATAAGCTCATGACAAAATATTAATTCAGATTAGAGAACAACATATTTTAATTTTAAAGTCGGATTAGACTAATCATATTTTATTCATAAACAATTTTATAATATTAATTAAACTATTTAAACATTTGTAATTTTAGAAAACATAGATCATATAAGAGCAACTAATCGAATCATGATATATGTTTCGTGTTTAAACTAATCAAATTATAAATTAAAAACACATTTACACTAGTGATTAATCATATTAACATTTATGTATAAAATATCGAAATATAAAACCTAAGTTGATTTTAATTATAAATCGGTTGTAGGTTTATTAATCAATTTAATATTTAACTTTATATGGAAAAACATGTGACATTAAAAGCATTAAACACTGCTGCGTAAATCGTGGCGACACAAAACTAACGCAACTAGAACGGAATGAGACGGAGATTAACTGATTAAACGATGGAAATTAACGCTAAGTGGCAAAACTGTAAATAAGATCATCTTCAACTTGACCTTCTCCTTTCTCTCGAGGGGTACCGGTGCGTGCATAGGGAGAGCCGGAGAGGGGCTTGGGCCGAGCTTCCCTGGACGGCCGGCATGGCGGCGTGGTGGTGCCAGGCCGCGGTCAAGCGCGAGGGCTCGGCCGGCCCGCACGATCGCCCTCAGGGCGACGGCGGCCTGCCTGCCTGAGCAGGGCAGCGCCTGCTCCCCTTGCTCGCAGGTCCGGCAAGGCACGAGACAGAGCGGTAGGGCCGTAGGACGGCGGCTCCAGGCCCGCGAGCGATGGGGCTGGCTACAGGAGCGAGGAAGGAGACCGGAGGAAGGAGAGAAACGAAGAAATCGTCGTCATGCATGGTTGACCTCGCCGGAAAAGAGGAAGAAGGCCAGGGAACAATTAAACGGTGAGAGATTCGTGAAAAGGAAGACACCACGGTGTAGAGAACGATGAGAGCTACCTCATGGTGGTCTCGGAATTCGCCGGGGACGTTGGATATGGGCGGAAACGCTCGCCGAACGTTCGCCGGAGTAGATGAGATGCGAAACTTCGGCTTTAGATCTAGAACGATAGGAGTGGCGGCTCGCGAAACGGGCCGTACTTTTGGACTCCTCGCGATGAGATGAACATCGGCATGTATATATATGTAGGGTTTGGATAAGTTTGAAAAACGGGATATTTTATTAATTTCGGATTTAATTAATTTTGGGATTAAAATAATTCCAGAAAAGTCCAGAATTGTTATTTAAGTGACGTAAAATACTCCGATGGCTCCGAAAGTTTTAGGAAAATTCTCAGAGACACTTTGAAACATGATGAACCCAAATAAAATATTTAGAGCTCATGGAAAGATATTTTGGAGTATCTAAAACTTAGATTATGCTCGCTGAAATATTGGAAACTCTTCCGGATAAAGCCAGAAAAATTCCCAATAAGTTTATAGCGATATTATGATGGATGATGAACTTAAAGAAGTAATTTGAGATATTAGAAAAAGAATCTTAGAAAGGTCCAACAAGAGGATAGAGATGGAAACGATAAATTTAATTTTCGGAAAAAGACAGAAACAGACCAGATAAAGATAGACGACCTACCAAACGCGTTTTGAAACTCTACCGACTAACAACTCAAGGTCAAGCAACAAGAAACCATCACTGTCGGGGGAACACCAAAGGGGTACCCCAATCAACGCAAACAAATAGGTTAAACCTAGAACACCAATTAATAAACCCAGCTAGGCTAACCTTCCAAGAAACCAACCCCTCGGAAGCCTGCAACGCTGGCCCAGCGCCAGGTAGCTTAGACTTGCCAAAACCTTACCGACCGCCTCCTGGTAGCCTACCCCTCGAGGCTCATCACCCCTAGACCTCGAGCTGGAGCTCAACCTCCGCTCACCCGAGCCCTCCGCGCCCGGCCTCGAGCGAGCGCTCCACTACCCTTCGAAGCCCCCCGCGAAGAGGAAGCTTCCTGCTCCTCAACCCCATACCGCGCATTTAATGCATCCACCTACTCCAGTCACGTCCTCTGCAACCCGACGTGTACCACAGTGAACCAGGGACAGAGCCAAGTCTCGTTTTCACAACAAGCATGGGTAAAAAGGCACCAGTACGGCACTGTTAACCCATGTCTTACACTGTTGCACGTCCAAGCCACGTCTCGAGGCCCGGATACCTGCTGCTCAATCGGGTTTCCCGGGACTTGCCCATACCTGCGGGGACTCGAACCCCCCGCAGGCGCCACCTCGAGGCCGGCTCTGAGTCCCTCGAGCCCCGGCTACTTTCACGCTATTGGAGGGCAGGTACCCTAAGACCCGGAGGGACCCCGCCGTGTCCTGCACGTGCCAGGATGGGTGCTGTATGGCTTCCATGTCGCCACGCCTCCACGTCCGCGCCCAGGATGGAGGCCACGCATCAAGGACGCCTCAACAGCAACACCCACGTTGGCTACAGCGGCTTCGACAAGACAGAGTTCCTGCCCTTCGCCATACCGAGCGCTGTACATGTCAATCCTGTGTAAACCCTGGCCTCTATAAAAGGGGACGCCAGGGCCCTTCGCGCAGGGGGGACAAGAGACGAATCCACACACACACATATACGAGTCCAGACTCCGGTCCACGCTCACTGAGCTTGTATTCGCCCCTGTACAAGCACTCAGGTGCAAGTAATACAAGAACCTCCTCCCCCGCTGGACGTAGGGCCTTCTTTGCCCGAACCAGGATAAATCCTTGTGTCATCTTGCATCACCATCCAGGAAGAGAGCACGCGATCATACTACTCGTTGGTGTCATACCCCAGGGTTCGAAACACCGACAGTTGGCGCGCCAGGTAGGGGCCTTCGCGTGTCGGAGTCAATTTCTCATTGTTTCCTGGATGGCTTCATCCCCTCCTTCGTTCTCGGCTGGTGCCGTCGTCTGGTTCGGGAGCCTCGAGTTCCTGGCCACCGGCAACGGCAACGAGCTGACCCTGCTCTCCACGGAGAGCCCGAGCGGAGGGCGTGTCACGCCACCCCGCGCGGGGGGCGTGGCGCGTCGCCCGCACCACCACGCGTCGCCACCTCGCGAGCGGCGCCGTCGTCACCATCGACGCCGGGCACGGGCGGTGCCCGCGGTGCACTCCCATTTCCCCGCGGCTGACGCAGAGTCCCCGAGGGGAAACCTGCCCGGCGCGCGGCCGGAGACTTCCAGGGCGCATGCGCACTCCCCCAGCGAGTTCGCGTTCGTCACGCGCACGGACCGGGAGCCTGGCCAGAGGCTCCCGAGCCGTGCTCCGTCGACACCACCAGGCCTCCTCCCGCACGGGGTGTACCGCGCCCGATGCCAGCTGGTTCCCGTTTGGCCTCAACAACTCCGCGGCTGTTTACGCCCACCGCCTTGACGAGCGCCGTCAGGACCGGGCAGCCGCAGAGCGGGAGGAGCATCCGGGCGTACTCCTACGAGCCACCACCGACCTGGAGATCGTCTACCCCGCGCACGTCGACCGCGGCCTCTCACGAGCCGTCGAGCCACCACGTCGAGCCACCTTCGGGGAGTGGTACCGCGAGCTGCAGTCCTGGCACGAGCCAGGGCGGCGCGGCATCAGCAGCTCCGACTCCGATGAGTACGACTACCACGACCCTGACCTCTGGGACCCCACCAGGGAGTGCTTTCAGCTCGAGGGGGTCGTGGACGACGCCGAGGACGACGGCGACGACGACACCAGGCCGGCGCTCAACCTCGAAGAGCCCAGAAACGTGGCTGCGGCCGGAGGATCACGCATTCAGGGGAGGAACGAACCCCCAACACCGGCTGCACCATCTCAGCACGGTGATGACCGGGCGGCGCAGCTCGCGCAGCTGCGGGAGGCCATCGCCAAGGCTGAGGAGGAGCGACAGCGCCTGTTGCAACTCGAGAAAACTATAGCATAGGAACCAGCCCAGCCTCGAGGCGCCGGTGTTCGTGGCCGTGCTCGAGAGGTCCACCGGCAGATCCTCGAGGACGGGGCACCAGCACGCCCCGAGGTGCGTTTCCCGCGAGCCGGGCAGAACGTGGTGGCGGCGGCAATGCTGCTCCATGATCTACCCGCCGTCTCCAACACTGACGCCAGGCGCATGCTTGGGGAAATGAAGAACCTCCTCGAGACAGCCGCTGTGCAGCAGGCGGAGAGCTCAGCCTCGCGGCGGCGCGGGGCGGCCTCGGGGAAACCAGCAGACACGCCCCGCAACGAGCGTGAGATGTCTGTCCACCAGCCGGACGCCTCTCGAGCTAGGCCAGTCGGGAACGGATCGTCGACAACCGGCCACCTCGAGACCCCAATGACGCCCGCAACGACATCAACCGCCGGTGCAAGGACAAAGGGGCCCAAGAGCGTGGCTATAGCGCCCATCGAGGGGGGCGCTACGACAGCGACGAGGACCGGCAAGTCCTCGAGCCCCCGGGCCCCAGAGTCTTCAGCCGGGCCATCTGCAGCTCAACCCTCCCTGACCGCTTACGACCACAGACCAACATCGTGAAGTATGATGGGGAGGTCGAGCCCAAGCTCTGGCTCTCGGACTTCCGCCTAGGCTGCCAGCTGGGCGGAGCAAAGAGCGATGACCGTGTGATCATACGCCAACTCCCACTTTACCTCTCGGACACCGCCCGTCGGTGGCTCGAGGGGCTCCCACCGGATCGGATCCACGACTGGGCCGACCTAGTCAGGGTCTTCGACGGGAATTTCAAGGGGACTTGCGTGCGCCCAGGCAACCCCTGGGATCTACGGCGTTGCAGGCAGGCAGCGGACGAGCCCCTCCGCGACTTTGCTCGGCGATTCTCGAAGCAGCGCCTCGAGCTCCCCCACGTGCCTGATGAGGACGTCATCTCAGCGTTCCTCGCGGGCACGATATGCCAAGAGCTAGTTCATGAGCTAGGACGCTACCGTCCCAGGACGGTCGAGGACCTGATGGATCGTGTCACCAGCTTTGCCTCAGGCGACGAGGCAGTGGGGGCATTTTTTGGCCGCTCCACGGACAAAGGTAAGGCGGTGACCACGCCGGAGGGCTCGAACAAGGGCAACGACGCCAAGAACCGCAACAACAACAACAACAAAAAGAAGAAGAGTAAAAGCAAAGGTCAAAAGGCGAAGCACGACGCCGACGACGATGACGATGAAGAAGTGCTCATGGGCGCCCTCGACCATAAGAAACCTCGAGGCCCCCCTGACGGGGCTGTTTTCGACCAGATGCTCGAGGACCCCTGCCCTTATCACAAGGGCCCCGTGAATCACAAGCTAAAAGACTACCGACTGCTGAAGGGCTTCTACGCCAAGCTTGACGACAAGAAGGAGGACACGCCTAAGGGCAAGGACAACAAACGACGCGACGACGCGGACGCGGGTTTCCCTCCGGTGCGTGACTGCTTCATGATCTACGGGGGCCCAACCGTAGGGCTCTCGGCTCGGGAGAGGAAGAAGGAACACCGGGAGGTCTTCGCACTCCGCCACGACGCCCCCCAGTACCTCGACTGGTCCGACGCGCCAATCACATTCGACCGTAACGACCATCCGGACCATGTCGTAAATCCGAGGGCGTACCCCCTCGTCGTCGACCCCGTCATCGTCGACGTACGGTTCTCCAAGGTGTTGATGGATGGGGGCTCGAGCCTCAACGTCATATACCTCGAGACTCTCGACCTCCTGGGGATTTCGAGGGACCAGCTCCGACCCAGCGTCGGGGGGTTCCACGGAGTCGTACCAGGGAAGAAGGCTCACCCCCTCGGGCGCATCGACCTACCGGTTTGCTTTGGCACGCCGGCTAACTTCCGCCGGGAGACGCTCACCTTCGAGGTGGTTGGATTCCAAGGGACCTACCACGCCATCATTGGCCGGCCAGGCTACGCCAAGTTCATGGCGGTTCCCAACTACACGTACTTGAAGCTCAAGATGCCGGGGCCGAAAGGGGTCATCACCATCGACACCTCCTACGAGCACGCGTACCACTGCGACGTGGAGTGCGTCGAGCGTGGGGAGGCCAACGTCCACCTCGACTCGCTCGAAGCCCTAGCGGCCCTGGCCACCGAAGAGGCCCCTGAAGCAAAACGTCACGCCGGCGCCTTCGAGCCGGCGGAGCACACCAAGCTGATACCCGTCGACCCAACCTCGACCGATGGCAAGACGCTGGCCATCAGTGCCAGCCTCGAGCCTAAATAGGAGGCAGTGCTCGTCGACTTTCTCCGCGCGAACATCGACATGTTTGCGTGGGGCCCCTCGGACATGCCAGGCATACCGAGGGGAGTCGCCGAGCACGCCTTGGAGATCCAGGCCGGGTCCAGACCGGTGAAGCAACGCCTGCGCCGCTTCGACGAGGAGAAGCGCAGGATCATCGGCGAGGAGGTGCACAAGCTTTTGGCGGCCGGGTTCATCAAGGAGGTATTTCACCCAGAGTGGCTAGCTAACCCTGTACTAGTTAGGAAAAAGAATGGAAAAATGCGGATGTGTGTAGACTACACTGGTCTGAATAAAGCGTGTCCAAAAGTTCCATTTCCTTTACCTAGAATTGATCAGATTGTCGATTCCACTGCGGGGTGTGAAGTACTTTCATTTCTCGATGCGTATTCCGGCTACCACCAGATTAGGATGAAAGAATCCGACGAGCTCGCTACCTCTTTCGTCACGCCTTTTGGTATGTATTGCTACGTTACAATGCCCTTCGGCCTTCGAAACGCCGGGGCAATCGTACCAACGTTGCATGCAGCATATCTTTGGCGAACACATAGGCAAAACCGTCGAGGCCTACGTCGATGACATCGTGGTTAAAACCAAGAAAGTCGGGAACCTCATCAGCGATCTCGAGACCACGTTCGAGTGCCTCCGGGCCAAGAATGTGAAGCTCAACCCCGAGAAATGTGTCTTTGGTGTGCCCCGGGGCATGCTACTTGGCTACATTGTCTCACAACGGGGGATCGAGGCCAACCCCGAAAAGATCTCAGCAGTCACGAGGATGGGCCCAATTCGAGACCTCAAGGGCGTACAGAAAGTGATAGGCTGCCTAGCTGCTCTCAGTAGGTTCATCTCGAGGCTAGGGGAAAAGGCGCTACCTCTCTACCGCTTGCTGAAGAAGACGGAACGCTTTGCGTGGACCCTTGAAGCCGAGGACGCCCTAACCAAGTTGAAGGGGTTGCTGACTTCCGCGCCAATCCTCGTGCCGCCACGACCAGCCCAAGGTGACGATCCCCCCGAGCCCCTTCTCCTCTATGTGGCCGCAACCACTCAGGTGGTCAGTGCGGTCATAGCCGTCGAGAGGCACGAGGAGGGTCGTGCGTTGCCGGTCCAACGGCCGGTGTACTTCACCAGTGAGGTACTCTCCGATGCCAAGGTCCGATACCCGCACATCCAGAAGTTGCTCTACGACATCATCATCACGAGGCGCAAGCTCCAGCACTACTTCCTCGCTCATCCCGTAAGGGTGGTGTCATCCTTCCCCCTCGGTGAGATCATCAACAATCGGGAGGCCACGGGGCGCATCGCCAAGTGGTCCGCCGAACTAATGGGGGAGGCCATCACCTACGCCCCGCGAAAAGTCGTCAAGTCGCAAGCGTTGGCAGACTTCGTTGCTGAATGGACCGACACCCAGCTCCCGCCGGCGCAAATCCAGGCCGAGCTCTGGACCATGTACTTCGACAGATCCCTCATGAAGATGGGGGCAGGCGCAGGCCTGCTCTTCATCTCACCCCTCGGAGTCCACATGCGCTACCTGCTACGCTTGCACTTCCCCGCCTCCAACAACGTCGCCGAGTACGAGGCCCTCGTCAATGGGCTGCGCATCGCCCTCGAGCTCGGGGTCCGACGCCTCGACGTTTGAGGGGACTCGCAGCTCGTCATCAACCAGGTTATGAAGGCTTCGAGCTGCATCGATCCCAAGATGGAGGCATACTGCGGAGAAGTGCGCAAGCTAGAAGACAAGTTCTACGGCCTCGAGCTCAACCACATCGCTCGAAAGTACAACGAGGCCGCAGACGAGCTGGCAAAGTTGGCGTCCATGCGCGGCACGGTTCCACCAGATGTCTTCTCGAGGGACGTTTTTGAGCCATCCGTCAAAATCGGCCCGGGGGCTGGCCCCTCGACGCCACACCTCGAGCCAGACGTGGGGGCTCAACCATTAACGCCACACCTCGCGGACGACACCTCGACATCCGATGAGGCAATGCAGATTGATACACCCGCCTCTCCTTCATCGCGACCCCTCGACTGGCGGACGCCCTTCCTCGACTACCTGACGCAAGGCGTGCTACCGGAGGATAAGACGGAGGCCCGACGCATCGCTCGAAAGGCCAAGATCTACGTCATCTACGGCGACGAAAGAGAGCTGTACCATCGAAGCCCATCAGGAATCCTTCAACGCTGCATCCCCCTCGAGGAGGGACGCAGGCTCCTCGACGACACGCACTCGGGGGCTTGCGGCCACCATGCAGCGCCAAGGACCCTGGTAGGGAACGCCTTTCGGCAAGGCTTCTACTGGCCAACCGCCATCGGAGACGTCAAGCGCCTGGTCCAAGCTTGCCAAGGGTGTCAGTTCTACGCCAAGCAAACGCACCAGCCCGCGCACGCCCTGCAGATGATCCCCATCACTTGGCCATTTGCCGTCTGGGGGCTCGACCTCGTGGGCCCCCTCAAGACGACAACTGGAAAGTACACGCATGTGCTCGTGGCCATCGACAAATTCACCAAGTGGATCGAGGCCAAGCCCATAAGCGACCCCACCTCCGAGAAGGCTGTCGAGTTCATCGCTGACATCATGTACCGGTTTGGGGTGCCTAACGTCATCATCACCGACAACGGCACCCAATTCACGGGCAAAAAGTTCACCAACTTCTGCGACGACAACAACATTCGCGTGACCTGGGCCTCGGTCGTGTACCCTCAATGCAACGGGCAGGTCGAGCGCGCCAACGGCATGATACTCCACGGGCTGAAGCCGAGGCTGTTCAAGACCCTCAAAAACTTCGGAAAGGGGTGGGCTGCAGAGCTCCCCTCGGTGCTGTGGGGCCTCAGGACTACGCCGAGCCGAGCCACCGGGTTCACTCCGTTCTTCCTAACCTACGGCGTCGAGGCTGTCTTGCCTACGGACCTCGAGTACGGCTCCCCTCGACTTCGAGCCTACAATGAGCAAACCAACGAAGTAAGGCTCGCCAACGCCAAGGACCAGCTCGAGGAGGCCCGAGACGTGGCGCTCATCAACTCCACGCGCTACCAGCAAACACTTCGACGCTACCACGACAAGCACGTGCGCAAGAGGGACCTGGCGGTGGGAGACCTCGTGCTTCGACGGCTGCAGGATAATCGAGGGCGCCACAAGCTCACCCCTCCATGGGAGGGCCCGGGCACCGTAGCTGAGGTGCTCAAGCCAGGAACATACAAGCTCTATGATGGTCAAGGCAGGATCCTGACGAACGCATGGAACATATCTCAGCTACGTCGCTTCTACCCCTAAAGGCCTCGAGGCCTTGTTCATTTTGTTGCTTTGTACAAACATGTTAAATATGAATGAGCAAACTCGTGCACTGTCTTTCATATTATTTAGCAACTTAAGGTAGCCTCGACCCTGCTTTGCCCAGGGTCGAGCCTTCCTCGGGGGCTGGCAGGGGGGACTCCCCTCCAGACTCCGGAAAAAATGCGTTTTTCCTTTCAAAAATTCGACCCTCATCTCGACTCGTACCTCGAGCGAACTAGCAACGTCTAAGTCCGAAAGTACCTCGAGCTTCCAAGAGTCGGGAGGCATCGACGTAGACGGCCACCTACGCCCCCGGGCTACGGTACCCTACCTACGCTTCCCCTCGAGGAACTCGTGACACGTATCGAAGGAGCTCAGACCAAGCGATATATACACGGCTTCGTTAAACAAACAAGTCATATATACGGCTTCGCAGAAACTCGAGCTAACGACAAAGAGAAACGATCGAATAAATTTGAAAGGAAAAACGACTTCGTTAAACAAACAAGTCATATATACACATGTTGACCTCGACAAGCCACAAGTCATGACATAATCTCTTACAAGGGCCTTGACGCCCAAATTTGGCATGCAGGCCTTATTCCTCGTCGGTCTGGTACTCCACCCCGAGATCTTCCGCAGCGGGCCCAACCTCGACGTCCAGGCCAGGAGGAGGAGGGCCTTCAACACCGCTGCCTGCGTCAGGAGGCAACACATCTTCCTCGAAGATCTTCGCGAACGCCGCTCCCGGTTTGTCCACCTTCTCGCGGATCTTCTCGACACGGCGGTCGTTCCATTCTTCGTCCTTCCCCTCGATTTCGATGAAGCCCTTGGCGACGACATTGATTGGGAAGCGGAAGCCGGAGCGGACGGCCGCGAGCGCCTGCTTGACGCCATGGTGGAGAGCGTGCCGGACGCGGTCCCGCGCGGCCACGTCAAAGTAGCACAAGGCGTCCACCAGGGCGTCGCCCCGAGCCACCGTGCCCTCTGCCGCGGCCACCGGAGGGGCACCCCACATGGAGCCGAGCCTGTCGAGGGTAACGCATGCCCGCTCCGCCACCATGGCTTCATCTTGAAGTTGATCCACGAGGGCCCTGTTCGTCTCACGAAGCTCGTCGACGGTCTTCTCGACCTCTGTGCAACAAACAAGAAAGAGTGAGACCGCGACGTGACAAAAACCTCGAAATCAAGGCAAAGACAAGGCATGAAAAATACCATCGCAGTGCGCGCCCAGAGCGGCGAGGTCACCGGCGAGGCCCTCGACGCGCTGCTCGAGCCTACGCTTCTCGGACAACACATCAAGCTTTTCAGCCCTGAGGCCTTCGACCAACTTGCCCATATCGGCAAGGGCCAGATCCTTCCGGATCACCTCTTGCCGCGCCGCCTCCGCTACAGCCTGGGCGGTGGCGACTCCGTTCTTGGCCTCCTCGGCCTCCTTCTTCGCCGCCTCTGCTGCGGATTGGGTGGTGGCGGCTTCGCCTTGGGCCCTCTCGGCCTCCTTTTTTGCCGCTTCCGCGGCGGACCGGGCGATAGCGGCCTCACTTCGAGCATCGGCGGCATCCTTCTTCGACGCCTCCGCCTCGGACAGCGCGGTGGTGGCCTCCTCCTTTGCCTGAGCGGCCTCGTCCCGAGCCGCCCGAGCCTCCGCCTGTGCGGCGTTGAGCTGGCTCGCAATCTGGGCGTTCCGATCCAGCTCGGCACAGAGCTCTTGGAGTTGCGCCTGCGCCTTCGCGAGGGCAGCCGCCGCCTGTGCGGACCTCTCCGCTTCCTCCGAGAAGGACCACTCCGCCTCCGCCACGAGCGCGGCCAGCTCCCTGAAGATCAACCCCGCCTCCCGCGGAGTTCCCTGCCGAGCCGATCGCTCCACGGGGATCAGGGCGCGGGAGGAGCTCGGCGTGTCGGGATATGGCCACGCCGGTCGATCAAGCTCGACGTTGGGCGGGCCCTAGGCCTCCGGCTCAAGCAGCGCCAGCTGCAAACCATCAACCGGCGGCACCGGCTGTGGCTCTCCCTGCACCTCCGCCGTCTCCTCCTGCTGCTTCGCCCGAGGCGATGGTACGACCTCGCGTAGAGGCAGGGACTCGAGCGGTAGCGGGTCGCTCAAAGGGTGGCTCGTCTCCAACCTCTCCCCCCTCATCGAGTCCTCCGGCGTCTTGTCGACCCCGACCGGTGCCTCGAGCGCTGCCTCCAGCGTTGGGCCCTCGACCGGGGGCGGCACCCGCTCCAGCTCGTCCAGGAGCTCCTCCACCGTCGGCACCCTCTCCACCGACGCCTCTCCCTCCTTCCCCTTCTCCGCGGGCCGGCTCGCGTCGACCGGGAACTCGAGGGTCGCCGACCCTTCAGCCCCAGACGCCAATGGAGCCATGCTTGTCTCGGGAGCTCCCCCCGAGATGGTCGTCGCGACGGGGGGAGGAGTGGCCCTCTCGATAGGCGCCATCTGAGGAGGAGGAGGAAGAGGAGGATGCGGTGTCGTGACGGACGCGGTGGCGGCGGGCTCGGCGCCAGGAGCCATGGTCCCTGCTGAAAAAGAAGAACAGTGGGGAGCTCCCCTCCTGCCCTTTGTCCCCGAGGGGGGGGACCACGTCCCCCTCGAGTGGTCCTCGTGGCGCCCTTCCTTGCTCGGGCTCCGGGACCAGCTCCGGCGCACGTGCCGGCGGTCGCGTCCCCCCGCGTCGGTCTCCTTCTCCCGATGACGGTGCGGTGAGGAGCTCCGGGAGCGCTCATGGCTCCCCGCCCGGCGGTCATCATGGCGGGGGCTCAACGCCCCCTCATGTTGCCCACTCCTCCGCGGGCTCGACGCCGCCCTCGGCGACCTGCGGCGATCGGACCCGGAGTCCCTCTCGACGTGTTGGCCGCTTCTCGAGGGCCGGCCCTTCTCGAGACCCCCACCTGGGCAGACGTGGCCGTGGCCTCCTTCTGTGCCGCGGCGACGGCGCCCCGGGTCCGAGGCTTCCTCGCGTCCGGGGGCACGTCCGGCACGGAGCTCAACGGGCCTTGAGCCCCCGACGAGGCAGGGGTCGGCACCGCCTTCCGCGGCTGCATCCCGCGCGATCCTTTCACCCGAGGGACCTCCAAGACATCCTCCTGCACAGAGGAACGGTCAGCCCGGACGTCGACGACCCCTGCGCGCCTCAGACGCGCATCCATCCCCTCGTCGTCACTTTCCTCCTCGTCATCACTCTCCTCCTCTGAGCTCGAAGAGCTGAGCTCGGGGGACCCATCTCCAGGCTGCCGGTTACGACGATCCCTCGCCAGCCTCTGCTCCCGAGCCGAGCGACGCAAGTTTTTGTCTTTCTCTTTCTTCTTTCTAGCATCTTTGCTCTCCTTGTCTTTCTGAGCAGAGAGGCGCCTCACCTGGGTATCCGCGGCGTCCTCCCTCACCGGAGGCCTTGACGCACGACAAGTAAATGTCCCCTGCAAGGAAGAAGAAGCATGACGAGGAAAACCACAAGAAGAACGTATGAGGTTCGGAGAAAGAGAAAGGGGGAGGAGGCTCGGGGCGGCTTAGCTCGAGGGGGGCTTACCAGGTCAAGACACCCCTTGTCGGGTGCCATGGCGATCAGGTTGGCGTCCTCGGGGACGAACGACCCTTGGATCGTGATCGACACCCGGGAGACGCCCTCGCTCCGAGGCAGCCTCTCCTCGGCCATCCTCGACCGATTTAGCGCCTCGAGCTGGGCCTTCGGCCCCATCTCGTGCATAAGAAGGGGGCGGTCCGCCAGCAGAAGAACCCTTCGCTGATGAAACGCCCAGATGACCGCCTGAACGGTCAGATTCTTCTCGTCCACCAGCATCCTCATCATCTTCATGAGCGGAACCAGGTGGCGTTGCCTGTCCGCCGCGACACCCCAGGTCCACTTCTCCGGGCGCTGAGTGAGGACCCTGCCGGTGTACTGCGGAAGGAGGCCACCCTCATTCCGCAGGTAGAACCAGTGGTCGTCCCACCCAGCCTGGTTGGTGGAAAGCTTGTAGCGGAGGTATTCGCGGGGGACATTGGCCGACGAGGTCCCAGCCCTCGCAGTGACGGTGAGGGAGCCCATGCGCACAAGCCGCCTCCCGCTGGGCTTCAAGGCCTTGATGAAGAGCTCGCCCCGGAAGAGGTGGACGAACATCTCCCAGTGCGGCTCGATCTTCAGGTATCCCTCGCACACCGCAGCGAAGATGGCGGCGTGCGAAATTGAGTTGGGGGAGAAGTGTTGCAGCTCCACCTCGTAGTGGTGGGTCAACGCCCGCATGAAGCGGCTCGGCGGAACACCGAGCCCCATGCGGTGGTAGCGCGTGAAGCTCACCACGTACCCCTCTGGCGGGTGCGGCTCCCGGTGATCTGCCGACGGGATAGCCCACCACGCGGGTCCCTCCTCCGGGTTGGGACGGAGAAGCCCCTGGGCCACCAGCGAGTCCATCTCGTGCTGCGTCACCTTCGTCGGGCTCCAGTCTTCGGCCGGCAGCGCTTGTGTCTGGGCAGCCATGGCGATGACGGCGCGTACCCGAGCAACGGACGGACGGCCGGAAAATTCCCAATCGACTAACTCGGGAAGAAGGCGTGCGGAGGCTACGGCGGCGGTGAAGGCTAAGGCAAAGTAAAGGGTCCCTCTTCCCCTCTTTCGATATTTATAAGAGAAAATCCCAGCGAGCGGGGTTTCCCACGACGGCGGAAAAAGTAACCGCACGCATTTAATGTGCCCACCTAACCGCGTCTCGAGCTGGTCGACAGGTACACGCGGCAACTCCGCATTCGCTCCACTTCTCCGGGCCCACCACGGCCGCCGCTCCGACTTCTTGTCAGCCGCCCTAGCGCCACGACCTCCACTACCTTGCCTAAAAAGGCGCGCCCAACGGGCAGAAGGTTTCCAAGCGACGAAGGCTTCTTCAGGAAGGTAAAAACGGGCCTTGGCCCTAAGTCTCGAAGCAGCGAAGGCTGGCCCTCGAAGAGGGTTCGACAGCCGGCTTCGAGCGCCCGAGTCAGGGACACCAAGGGGCGCCACTCGCAGCATCGCTCGAGGGCCAAGCCCTCGAGGCCCCTCACGTGTATCCAAGGCGGGGAGGACGACATGCAGTGAGATCCCCTCGGAGGGAGGCATCGAGCCACCGGGTCCTATCGAATGGACCCGACACTCCTGCAGACTGAGCACCCATGCTTTATGAGATCGCCTCCGGGCTACAGTCGATCCCTATCGAACGGGGTACGAGGTCTCACTTGGATTCCCCGTTACCAGCTCACCAGGAACCTCGATACTCGCCCGCTCGTGGTAGTACGAGGCATCCCCCCTCGCATCCGATCGAAAGGACTCGCAGGATGACAAGCCAGGGCAACCGGCGTGCCGGACGGCTCGAAGTGCCGGCCGGTCGGTTCAGCCTGGCACCCCTCGACGAAAGAGGGTAAAAAACTTGGGGGCTCGACACCCCCGAACCTAAAAAACACAACTAACATTCACAATCACAAAACAGCCCACGAGGGAGTCCTAACCACTCCCCCGTGGCCTCGGGGGCTACACCCGCGGGTGTCGCTCTCACGACACCCACAGAATCAAAGCAACCAAACCCTCGAGATCCGACTAGCTAACCCTCGAGATCCCAGTCGGGAGCCCCTGCTCGAGTGCAAACACTCAAACAAGGGCTCGGGGGCTACTGTCGGGGGAACACCAAAGGGGTACCCCCAATCAACGCAAACAAATAGGTTAAACCTAGAACACCAATTAATAAACCCAGCTAGGCTAACCTTCCAAGAAACCAACCCCTCGGAAGCCTGCAACGCTGGCCCAGCGCCAGGTAGCTTAGACTTGCCAAAACCTTACCGACCGCCTCCTGGTAGCCTACCCCTCGAGGCTCATCACCCCTAGACCTCGAGCTGGAGCTCAACCTCCGCTTACCCGAGCCCTCCGCGCCCGGCCTCGAGCGAGCGCTCCACTACCCTTCGAAGCCCCCCGCGAAGAGGAAGCTTCCTGCTCCTCAACCCCATACCGCGCATTTAATGCATCCACCTACTCCAGTCACGTCCTCTGCAACCCGACGTGTACCACAGTGAACCAGGGCAGAGCCAAGTCTCGTTTTCACAACAAGCATGGGTAAAAAGGCACCAGTACGACACTGTTAACCCATGTCTTACACTGTTGCACGTCCAAGCCACGTCTCGAGGCCCGGATACCTGCTGCTCAATTGGGTTTCCCGGGACTTGCCCATACCTGTGGGGACTCGAACCCCCCGCAGGCGCCACCTCGAGGCCGGCTCTGAGTCCCTCGAGCCCCGGCTACTTTCACGCTATTGGAGGGCAGGTACCCTAAGACCCGGAGGGACCCCGCCGTGTCCTGCACGTGCCGGGATGGGTGCTGTATGGCTTCCACATCGCCACGCCTCCACGTCCGCGCCCAGGATGGAGGCCACGCATCAAGGACGCCTCAACAGCAACACCCACGTTGGCTATAGCGGCTTCGACAAGACAGAGTTCCTGCCCTTCGCCATACCGAGCGCTGTACATGTCAATCCTGTGTAAACCCTGGCCTCCTCTTGATCTATAAAAGGGGACGCCAGGGCCCTTCGCGCAGGGGGGACAAGAGACGAATCCACACACACACATATACGAGTCCAGACTCCGGTCCACGCTCACTGAGCTTGTATTCGCCCCTGTACAAGCACTCAGGTGCAAGTAATACAAGAACCTCCTCCCCCGCTGGACGTAGGGCCTTCTTTGCCCGAACCAGGATAAATCCTTGTGTCATCTTGCATCACCATCCAGGAAGAGAGCACGCGATCATACTACTCGTTGGTGTCATACCCCCGGGTTCGAAACACCGACAATCACATCTAGCATAACCCATCGAATTAGTTTACCAAAATTTGAAAATTCTTGTTTTACTACATCTAAAGTGGTGCTGGCTCCAGCTAAAGTTGATCAATTTTATATAAATATTAGAATTATTTATTTTATTTAGTGTTTTCTACTCACAACCCAAAATCAGAAATTTTGGGGTGTGACATGCACCATTCATGATCTGAGAGTAGGTTTGTGTGTCTATGGCTTGAGTTTTGGATCTTCAATGTTTAGACCAAACCATGGATGGACAAAATCTCTCTCAGTTCTTTCATCTATGATGAACGAGCTGAGTCTTCATTGTGCAAGAGTTGTTGAAGTTCATGTGTCTCTTCATCTCCAATGTGAGTTCATCTCCGGACTTTCCCAAATTGATATTGAAAGTTTCCCTGCAGGGGTTAGTCCAACAAAATATCCAATATCTACTATAGCATACTGTCAGTTCAGAAATCAACCTAGACACCACGTCTAATTTGATCTAGGAAGACATTTTAACCTAAGCACCATACTTAATTTAAAAGCCTTTAGAGGTAAAATCAGCACACCTTTTAGCTCAAGAATCAAACCAGACACCATGTCTTACTTTAATTCATGAAAACAGTTAAACTAAGCTCCATGCCTAATTTAAAAGGTGTATGGTAATACTTCAAAACCAAAGAATATACTATAGCAAATAAAGATAGCATGAAAGCATTGTAGAGATTTATTCAGATGGTGATGAAAAAGTATGATTAGTATATGAGCATATCCTAAAGGTAGGGACAACCAACATAGCAACATGGCAAGAAATATTCTTAGAAAGCCTATTCCCCAAGCTTGGATTTTGCACAAATCAAGATTGGATGAATGTAATTCAATGTTACTTGATGATTGATGGGACATACCTTGTGTTTGTTGTTCCTTCGTTCTTTTCTGCTCCAGACCTGGAAAGGTTAGTGACAAGAATACCCAAAGGAATATTTTCATAATTATATTTCTATGCTCATTACAAGGACAGTGCAGCAGAAAGGTAGGCATAGCTCATAACCAGGTATTATGATGGGGTATAAGTATTCTACTGGTTATAGCTTGCTCATGGGGTAGTGATAGATAAGAGTGGAATTCAAAAACAACATTCATAAGAATGAAAACAAAAATAATGAAAAGATTGGGACAAAAGGAAAAAGATAAAAGTATGATTACAAGGTTAAACTAAGACTTAAGATGATATACCGTTCCTCGGCAACGGCGCCAGAAATGCTTGTTGGTATAAATTAACGCACATTCTACTTTATCCGCAAGCGCACAGATAAGATCTATCGATGTAGCACTTCACCGGAGTAACCCAGTTTTAATATCGAACCCAAAGGAACGGATAGTGTTAAGTCTTAAAGTCTATCCCCTGAGTAGCTAACAAGGACGGAGAATCTAGAAGTATAGAGGGGATCACTAAGGCTGTCTAATTCCAATTTAAGAGTGATATGTTTATATTATTCTTAGTGGGGAAGTTGCCATAAAAGGTCACAAACAGAGTATGAGTCTTTTATGCAAATGTATAATCCTACCGAGCCTACACACGGGTAAGTGGACTATAGAAGAATCAAAAAGGCTATAAGAGTCACCCTTGCGAACAACCACTACTACCGGCGTTATAGGAGGCATATATGAGCTATCAAGTCTAAGCACCACGCTTACACTATCCAACTACTCTAACTCTAGAGCAACTTAGAATTAAAGTACTCAAAAGAGAGTCATAAATCTTAAGAATAATAAGAACAATGGCTCAAACTTAAATATAGACGTTGATTACCAAAACAATCGCTGAAGCAAGTTGATGATGAACTTGAATCCGCAGGTACAAAATGAAGAAGTTGATCCGACAGGCCGGAGCTCCTTCTTGATCTCTTCCTCTCTCTCTCTCTATCTTCTAGTTCTAGTATAAGACTAGGTTCTAAACCTAACTAGAGGGGTAACTAGTCTTCTACTTGATAGCTGGCTCTTGATTACAACTAGATGAACTAAATCTAATTCTAGATGAACTAGAAGAGATTCATCTAGAGGGACCTCTACTTCTAATTGAAACCCTAGTTTCTGATGTGGAGATGAATAATGAAGATGTAGATGCCTGGAGAGGGGGTCTGGGGTTGCTTATATAGCCCGAGGTGGAGTAGGGGGCAAGGAATCGCTATGTCATCGATCCGCGTTACGTTTATCGCCCACCGTTGGATCAAACTGACTTCAGGGACGATGGAGATGCATCCTAGGAGGCGGTAGAGGAAGCTTGCAGAAGACGGAAGCCAGCGGGCCCAGGGGAGACCGGTCGGTCTCCTGGTGGGACCGGTCGGTCCCACCTGGCAGGGTCCCGCGGTGCCCGACCTCCTGGTGTCTTCTGGTGTCCTCTGGAATCTTCTAGAATATTCCTGACGTGCCAGTTGCGTTATCTCGCGTCGATTTCCTTCTAGGGGAAGCAATCAGTGCTGGTTTCCTGGTTTAGTCCCTGCAGAATCACAATTCACCAAAACTCGTGGAATATTGTCAATTAAAACCCTAAACCTTTATTGGTGATTGAATTCATGCCCTTTTCATATTTATTTATCCTTTAATTTTAATAGATAACCAGTGTCAACAGTTGTACTATCAAGAGGGTCACAAACCATAGCTGGTTAGTTGAGGATAAAAAACGCTCAAGTCATTATCTCAGTTTGCATGCGAGAACACTTTTTCAACCCACGTGCACTTAGCTTTTCGAAGTCTGACAGGGTAGAGCGGTAGTACCGAACTTTGATCAGAAGTACCGCTCAAAGGGAAAAATAGATCTGGAGGGGCCTTGGTCCGGGCGGTGGTACCGCCAAGTACCACCGGTCTCTGACCGGTAGTACCGGTCCCTAACCGGTAGTACCGGTCAGGTGATCGGAGGTACTTGTGCGGCTCCTGGCTAGGCGGAAGTCCCGCCTGGTACCACCGGCCTCAGATCGGTGGTACCGGTCCTGTTGACCGGTAGTACCGGTCCCTGACCGGTGGTACCGGCCGTGTGTCCGGAAGTCCTAGCTGACCCCTCGTTTCTTCAAACGGGTAGTCAACAAAGTTGACCGGAAGTCCCGCCTTCGCTTTCTCGCCTGCAAGCTTTTAGAACCGTTGCATCCGCTCTGCTCGGTAGTACCGGTGGTCCCACCGGAAGTACTGCTAGGTCATCTGAAGCTTGAGTATTTATACTTTTTCTCGTCCCCTTCGGATGGTTACTGACTCTCTCACTGATTCACACGCTTTGCTTCAGCCTCCAAGCGCAGACTCACTCACTCTCTCTCCCCTTGGCCTCCGAGCTTCGATCCTACATCGATTTGAGCTAGGGACGTGAGATTAGAGAGCGAGAGCTTTGATCTTCGACTTTAGCACTTGGATTCCTCATCTCACCGACTTGGTTTGTGGCTTTTACTCTTGGGTTCTTTGAACCCTAGCCGGCTAGGTGTTCTTCGTGGTTGCTCGGATTGACTCACTTGTGAGGGCACCCTGAAGCGTTTGTATCACCCTTCTTCTTAGTGGAAATCTCAGCATCCTGTGTGGTTGCTTGAGGGAGGAGACCTAAGTGGTCAGACCTTAGTGGTCACCTCAACAACGAGGACGTAGGAACTCCTTCGTGGGGATTGCCGAACCTCGGGATAAATCATTTGTCTTGTGTGCTTGTTGTTGTGGTGGTAGCTTCGACTACCCTTGTTATTTGTATATTTCTCCTCTATTTCCACTTGACAGGTAGAAGGTGATCATTTATCGGTTGGTGAGGAGGAAGGCTTTGAGGAGCTCCAGTCCTTCATCAACATCATCCAAGAGGGTGTGGCGTATCATTGGTTTGAAACAAACAACTCAATCTTTCTCTGATTTCATAGCCTCGTAGGGCACCGGGAGTGAAGGTTGGTTTGCACCGGAAGTTTTGGTCTACAACCGGAACTTCTGCTTCAAACCACCGGTACTTCCGGTTGGTATTTAACTTCCGCATGTGAGTTTGTGAGTTTTAGGAATTTCAAATATGCCTATTCACCCCCCCTCTAGGCCAATTAGGTCCTTTCACCACTCCCTCTTATAGACACTGTGTGACGGGGGGCCACCAGTCTGCTACTGGACTGGACATCCCCGATCAGGACGCGAATCAGTGATCCATTAGTGAAAGGTCCAAATGGCTTGAGGGGGTGAATAGCCTATTTAAAAATCTACAAAATACTTAGTCAAACACTATTAGTAACACAAATGGCGAAGCTTTTTGCACTAGCCTAATAGAGTGTTGCAAGTCACCTATCCAACAATTTTACCTAATATCTCTATGTCACACAAGCAATTTAAGCTATACTAGAGATGTAAATATGGCACAACAAAATTAGAGACTAGGAAGATTACAAAGTATAAACTACACAAGATATATACTATGAATGAGAGACAAAGTAACTAAGTGCTATCTATACAAGATGTATGATCAAGATAAAATATCCACACAAGAGATATATTGCAAAAGAAATGTACAACAAATACAATAGACTAGCTCAATGAATATGAATGTAAAGAGCAATAGTGAAGTGAGCTAGTTTAGGGAGTGTATCACCGAGCCTTCGGGAACGCCTATGAAGTGCCAATCACCGGTGAGAATCTCAATTGAAGAACCAATCACCAAGATATGAATGAAGTCCAACCAATGAGGTGAACAATCCAATACAATCAAGCACGCGCGATTGTATCGGTCGTCTTCCATCGGATTTCTTGAATTGGTCGTCTTCCGTCGGATTTCTGTTTCGATCTGGAAAAGGTAATACATGTGTATCATAGAATTCATGAGGAGCAGTTCGTACCTCGGATGGAGGTTCAGCTGGGGTCTCCTCTTCTTCGTCTTCTTCAACATTAACAATATTTTTCTTTGTAGCAACATTACTACTAGGAACTAAATTAGGATGAGGTGGATCACGAGTGGATTTACCATCTCTCGTGGTTACAGCTTTTACCTCCTCATAGTATTTAATTTGAGATTTAATGTTATCTACTGTTTGCTCTAATCTCTTATTAAAATTAATTTGTTCCTTAAATGCTTCAGAAAAATCTTTCAGTTTAGCATAAATTCCTTCTAACATTTTATCATGTTCAATTAATTTATTATTTATGCTATCATTAATTCTACCTTGATTAGAAACTAATTTTCCAATAGGAGAATTAAATACGGAGGTTTGAGGCATACCTTTATTATTCCATTGTTGGATCATTGGAATTGGAGGTTCTCCGTAGCCACCATTATTAAGAAGGGATTTGGCATCCTCTTTCTTAATTTCTGCTTGACCTTCACTTGATGAAGCGGCTCTTTGCTTGGCGTAGTACTCCTTTGCAGCACGATCTCTCTTCTCATTTATCCTTTGCTCTAGCAATTTTACCAAAGTTTGCAGGGTAACAGAATCAGCTTGCTTAATTTCATACATACCTCTAGCACGTTTTTCTGTCCATCCTTGATTCGCCACCATTATCTCGATCAGTTTGGTTGCCTTCTCTACAGTGAGAGAGAGGTATGCACCTCCGGCGGCAGCATCAATGTGTTGTCGAGATTCTTGCTGCAGTCCATGGTAGAAGCTCTGGATCAAGTACCAGTCTTCCATACCATGGTGGGGACAGTATTCAACATACTCTTGTAGTCTCTCCCAAGCTTGAGTGATTGTTTCTTCGTCTCCCTGTCCAAAGTTGGAAATCTTGCTACGGAAAAGAATAGTCCGACTTATCGGGCAGAACTTGTTGAGGAATTGATCCGCGCATCTCACTCACATCAGCAGGTGTCCAGAGTTGAAGAGGAACCACTGCTTCGCTTTTTCTACTAATGAAAATGGAAAAAGACGAAGTCTAATGGCATCCTGCGAAACTCCATGCACAGAAATTGTACTACATATCTCCAGAAAATTCCGGAGGTGAGCATTGGCATCCTCGAAAGGTTTGCCATTAAATGCAATAGCGTGAGCCATACGTATTAAGTGAGGTTTAAGCTCAAAATCTACATTACTAGTAGAAGGTAACACTGGAATGTGAGCAAGAGTAGGCATGGAATACTCACAGAGTGTTTTGGTCGACGTCGATGTTGATTGATCGTTGGAGCAGCTTGGTTCGTCGGTCACTTTTGACTGGGATTCTTGTCTTGACGAACTCCTCTCGCGAAGCTCCGGGTTCTTCCTCGGAGGAGTGAGATTAGCCCTCGCTCTCCTAAGAATGGCCTCAGGATCTTCTCGATAGTCGCTCGGAAGATTGAATCCGGCCATGACTACTTGAACGATCACAAACAACGAACAATATATATATACCTGCTAGAACTACGGGGGTTAATTCAATAGAAATCACAAAGAATTAATTCTAGCCAATTGCTTCCCCGGCAACGGCGCCAGAAATGCTTGTTGACTCTTGCTAACGTCGGCACTAGGAGTAGACTATGGAATCTATCCATGGCAACAGCGCCAAAAAGGTTTGTTGATACTTCTTAATGTAAGAAGTATAACTAACTATTCGTATGACTATTGGTAGGTTCCGCAAGCGCACATAATAAGTCTATTGTAGCACTTCACCCGGGAGTAACCGAGTATCGTATTTATTTCCACAGGGAAGCTACTATGGCAGAACTAACACTAGGACCGCTATGAACAACTAGTGATTCTAGCAGGGTTGATCGAAAAGTATGAATGGGGGTTGATATCTACTACTACTAAAAAGAAAGAAAGACTAACTACTACTAAACTAAATCGGCGGGGTCTGGCCGATGAACAGATTAATGTTTTCCTACACACTTACGATCACAACTATCTTAGCAATAAAGGTTCTATCTAGTTCTTTGAACCGTACACACCCTCTGGACTATTTACCTTAGATGTGCACAACGAGGTTTATGATTTAAGAACTAACCCAACTACGTGGTGGAATTCAAGGCTCCCAGGGCTGTCACCACCTGTTTGCTACCACAGCTATCCGGGGGGCTAGCCACAAACTAAGGTATAACTAGTCTAAGCACCGCGCTTACACTAATATATACTACTCTAATCTTGCGTCCAAAACTAGAGCACTGATTACTCAACGAAGAACCCAAACTAGATACAAACTAAATACTAAGTTATCTATGATCGAAAGCACTCAACAAGAACAATAAGTAAAGAACTTAAAGTAAATGCTGAAAGTAGAAGAACATTAAGATAAATGAAGAAAGACTTGGAATTATACCAGAGACTTGGAAGATCCTCTATTACAACTCCAGCTCTTCTCTTCTTCACTCTCGCTCTCACTCTAAGTCTCTCAACTAGAGTGTTCCTTCACCAGAGCTTTGCTTACAAGAGAGTGGGACTAATGAGGTGAGGTCTAAGTACAAATGAGCTCGGGGGGTCCTATTTATAGCCTAAGGGACCTAGGGGGTACTTATGGACCTAGGGTTAGGTCAGGGGGGTGAGTGTGGTGGCGGGCGCCAGCCCTAGGTGGCGGCCGCCACCCCCCTGGCCGTTGGATCCACCGACCTTGCTTCAACGGCATCCAGGAGCTCTAGGGAGGCGGTTCCAAGGTCGGTTGCATGTCCAAATAACCGTCACATGGGCAATTGGGTCATGATCCATGTGACATCCCTTCTTGGCCCTTGGATGCAATGACCTAAGTGATCAATGGCTGCAAATGAGTGTGGCATGCCTCCCCTGGATCAGTGACGTGGCAGGGGAGGAGTTTGGGCCTCACTCCCCTGGCGGCCGCCAATGATGGGTGGCGGGCGCCACCCCACCTTGGCCCAAAGTGAGCCCAGGTGAGTGTGCTCGCCTCCTGGTGGGTCCTCTTGGTCATTTTGCTCAAAAACCCTGCAATTTCCTACATTCAAATAAAACTCAAGGACAAGTGGAAATTGTTAGTTTATAAAAGGTTTTTTTGGTTGATTTTAGGTCCTTGTGTTGCGTTATATGACCATGTTGATGCTAAGAATATGACACTTAGTGAGCGTCAACAATATCCCACACAAGTCAGCCTAGTCGTTAGGCTGAAATCGGGGGCATCAGACGCGTCAATCCTCCAGATGGAGCCACGTGCCCCTCTGCTATGAATTCAGGCCGCCCGATCCCAACGACCACATTTCTTCGCACCATGGTTAAAGTGCCATCGGACGCAACAACGCCAGGGCATTGGACGCGCCGATGCCTTCTTCTCAGATCAGCACTGCTCAACGTCCATCAGACGCAACGGAGCCTCCACATCGGACGCATCCGATGTAGTTCCAGAAAGGTTCCAGAGAGGTCTAAATCACATCGGACGTGTCTGATGGATCCACATCGGACACAGGCCAGCGTCCGATGCTACTGTTTCAGCTAGACTCAGTTAGGGTTTGCCATCGGACATGACACCCCAACGTCTGATGCTCCCACCTTCAGCGTCTGATGCTCCTTTTTCAGCACATTTCACTTTCTAACTTCTACCCTTGCTTCCATGTGCTAACACTAAAGTGTTTCACCACTTGTGCACGTGTGTTAGCATTTTGCAAAGCATTTCCAAGGGTTTGGTGATAGGCAGTTCCATGATGTGCGGCTCTGAGATAACCATTGTCTAAAGGATTTTGACTACAAAGTCAACTCCCAAAAGAATAATGCATATAGACAATGATAAAGTAAAGTGGCTATTCAAGATGTGTAAAAGTACAAGAAAACAATTAGCCGATCCAACTTAGCTGATGAGATGCATATAGATCTACGTATATGACAGAGTAGTGTAAAACTAACAGATCGATTAACCATATCGACAATTTCGCTCGTTAATAGTAGGGTGTCTTCATGCAGCCATAATAATAAACAGATCGACAAGATAACTTAATTATCAACAGTGGGGTGTCTTCATGCAGCCACAATGATAATCAAGCTAAATCGCGTCCGAATATGATTAGCAGATTCACTAGTTTTAGATTGAAAAGGCATATACATTATGAAGGAAAGCATGACTGGATCGGCTATTTTAGCCGATACAGGGTCCATGAAGCAGGAACAAGATCTATCCGTCAAGCTATGATTTGATCTAAAACTAAACAAATTTACTTTAACATGCCTATTAGTGGGGTTCGAAAATACAGCCATAACAAGCATATCAAATTAAATCTACTTACTTATAGATCAAATTATAACCTAGACAGATATCTCAGACGCACAACATGTAACAATCGAGATCGACAAGTTAGCCGATAAGGGTCTAGATCGACTATCTCTTTTAAGGTAGGCATGGGATAACTTTGGATAGCCGATCTAGATGGCGTTTAAGCTTAAGCCGACTCGTCAATCTCAATTGGGCAAGATATTGTTGTAACAAAATAAAACATCAAAAGCATGAACAATATCGATAAATTAATAAATCTATTAGATTGCCAAACCTAATAGAGCTGATAACTAGTCAAGATCGACTATCGCAAGTGATTGATCAGAGCCAAGATAGTCTTACAAAAGATGAACTTAAACCGATAACTAACCCACATCATAGCTTAACAAGAGTTTGGTCGAAGCCAAATGCAGCCTTATCAAACGATAACACAAGCCATTGGAGAAACTTACAAGCAAACCGGAGATCGATCTAGCCGATGCAGCCCTGTCTGGTTAGAAATTTCACCGAGATCTACTTTACTCCTACTCCTAAGGGTTTGTCCGAAGGCCGAAAGATTATTTGATTGATTGATGAATAGTCCTTACAAAAATTGGGTCTTTAACTATTTATAATCTGAAAGACTCCTATTCTAATACGACTAGGATAGATTATAGTATAAAATAAAAGACGATTCAGACTTTCAACTTATGGTCGAACCTGACACGTCTTCTGAGCTCGCCAATCATGGACCACGTGAGTCTTTTAATCATGTCTTGAACTAGAACAAGCTCCTTCCTCTTTTGGCCGATTACTTTAATTAACGAGTCGTTCGTGTAACAGAACCGACCAATTTACACCAGATTAAGCACAGAAATCCCTGCTTGCGCGATGATCGTCATGTACTTAAGCTCGTATAAACCCGGTAGTCCAAAAATCTCGAAGGATTTCAAACATTTCGTATCAGCCAAGATCGTAATAAGTTTAGCATACATGTCCACAAGTTACAACATAGTTCAAACATAATTTAAGTCTGTCAGAGTACGAAACAATATTACAAACAATAGTTTGGTAAAAGAGCGGAAGCAACATAGTTTTGAAATACAAGTTCAGTTTGTTCGAAATACAGTGCCATCAACCTGATCATGTCCAACAAAAACATCAGGGAAGGATAAGAAAGGACCATACCCATGGTCTAGTCATCACCCGTAACCGGGTACAGGCAGTTCTCGCAGTAGCCAAAGAAGCTCTGACCATCTGCAACCACAAGGGAATAAAACCCTGAGTACAAGAAGGTACTCAGCTAGACTTACCCGTCATAAACCAGAATAATGAGACACCAAGGATTATGTAGGCTATATCTGGGGTTGGCTGACATACCATTTGCATGAAAGTATTTTTCTGAGAAGAGTATTATTAGAGTAATGGCAGTCACTTTTATATTTAATCCTGATTAACTAGGTTTGCACCTGATCTATAATAACCACTTGACTAATTACTCAAGCAAGAGTGATTATCTCATCAATAGCCTTTCAAATTCAACATCATAACCATCTTTAGTTCCATAAGTTACTACGGGAACACATGACCAGTCAAGTTACTCATTGTCCAGGGGCGATGGCGATTATAATCGATTTCTACCCAGCTGGGGATAAAATGTCACCCACTCGCCCGATCACACCTGCGCCAGGTAGCCGTTGGCTACCATTCAAGAAATTCAAGAACACAATTCGCAGGACGGCCATGGGCCCTTCTACACCGGGGGTTGTCTCAGTGCCAGGTCGCTCAAGCGATTCTGCCCACGGTCATGTCAGGTCGATCAGGCCTGCCTGCCCCACGGACCATGCCAGGTCGTTCAGTAAAGTTGCCCACGGTACATCTGAGGCCCTGGGTGTTAGGCGTCAACATCTCCATCACCGGCTCGAATAACCTTACTCGGCTTCACGAGAGGTACCTCCACCCACTCCGTTAAGTGATTGACGCGTTCAAAATGACTAAGGTGTGCCTTCGTCGGGTCCTAAGCAACACAGATCGGAGACTACTAGCACACATAACCCATGTCCGGCTGCTCCTACATCCCGCCCAGTCTCAGTTTAATTATCACATGGTTATCTCCATGATAGCACCAGGCTAGTCATGATCAGTATCCACCTATACGCGGGAAATAGGAATCACCCGACTTTTACCGATCTAAGCAGGGATAAACATATACGGCATAGACTAGCAGTGATATCAAGATAATAATTACGGTGGACAAGGTATAGTAATAATGCAGCAACGGTAGCAATCAACTCCTATAACCTAATGCAACAAACATAGCAGGTTAATTTGTTAAATAATTGCAAACCATACGGAGTGAAATGCTCCGAGGCTTGTCTCTCTCGAAGTCAGACGGTCGATGGTCTTGGCACTCGGACAGGTCCTCGACGGTGGCCTCTTCGGTCCTCTCAAACAGGGTCCCCTCCGGCTCTGGCTCCTCCGGCTGCAGCGAGTTCTCCTCTATCGATCTTGTATGGTGCATTACGTGTATAAATATGATGAATGCACACAGGATGCTTATGAGATGCAACATAGGAGAAAGACAGTTCAGGAGATAAACACATGTCATCTACTTCACTCTCTTCAACAAGGTAGCCAACATCATCTAGTTAACTACTACTACCCTGTCATCATCCTCTGCCTTAGTATTTAACCTAACCCTTACTGAACTGCCATCCATCACCCAAGACACCACAGGAATATCGTGAATTAATCTAATCACCAAATCACCTATTCCTTTTTAACTAATTTATTAAATAAGACATAACTATCACTAAACTGAAACGACTTCAGAAAATTCCCAAACTTTTACACAGGCTAGTACAGACCAAAATTAGACTACCATAAAAATTTCAGCCCAAAACGGTAACCCTAGCATACAGTGAAAATTAACCCAATTAATTCACAAATTATGCATTTTTCATGGTTTGTACTACCAAATGTAAGAACAGCTCAGTCTAACATTTTTCATAGTAACTTCACATTCTAACACAACGACACAAAAATCACCAAGCTCAGAATCTAAGCATTTCTATTTATTAAAACTATAGAAAGAAAACAACATTTAACAATGTTAAATCCTACAACCAACATTTTCCACAGAACATACCCATATTATATTTTTCTCAGATACTACTTATCAAGACAAACCTAACAAAATTAAAAGTACATTTTTCTGAGCTATACGAAATTAGTTATGCATTTCTTAAGCTAACAACCATTTACTTAATTAATAAAACTGCATATAAAAGTATCACAAAATATGCATCTAACAATTTTAATAGGTAGATCTATTCATTATCAGCATAACAAAAAAATTTTATACAATTTGAACATAAAATGAGCCATATATGAATTTTGGAAGCACTCAAACCATTTCTGGAAAAACCTAATAAAAGAAAACTCAATCTAAACTGCTATGGTCACCCAAGCTAACGCACCCAGAGACACAAGCCATAACGCTAAGCACACCCAGGAGTCCCGGTTTCAACCGCACACAACCCTTTCTCTCTCTCTCTCACTCACTACTAACAGGGCCCACGCGTCAGGCGACCCCACGTCCTCGGTCAACAGGGCCCACCGGTCAGTGGCATTTCCCTCCCGCCGTCGTTGACCGGCGAAAGCTCACCGACGACGAGGTTTCCGGCGACACCAACCCCACCTATAGACTCACCTTCACGAGGCGAACACGATCAACCTACTAGCTGGGCCAGAGGGAAACCGGAGCAAGCTCGACGACAGCCATGGCGGAGCGGCGGTGCTGCGATGCGACGACGCGGCTGTTTCTGGCTATTCCGAGGCTCGACGAGCATGAGCTGCAGCGGACCCTAGGCTACCCACTGGTGTGGTGCTCGAGCCAGGACAACCCCGACATTAGTCGGCGCCACGCACGGCGGTGGACCGCAGCGGACATTGTTGCGGCGAGGTCAAGTTCCGGCCAGAGCAAGGCGGTAGAAACCACTCCATCTAACCCTAAGCTTCAGCGGAGGTAGAGAAGGCTAGAACAAGGCTCGGTTCGAGTTGGTTCGGTCGGACCACGTGAAGGTCGGGGTGGCGAACATGGCGGGTGCACGAGAAAGGAACTCGGCGTTCCGCCGTATAGCTCAGAAGAGAGAGGAAACCAACCGGAGAGGACGACAGAGGGGATTAAGGCGGAGGTTTTGGCAGGAGGAATCGGACGGCGGTGCTTTGGGTGGCAAGGAATCGCTCGCCGGAGTTCGGCGGGCGGCGGCGGTGCTATGAACTAGAGAAGATTGAGCAGAGGAGGGAGCGGGTGAGTGAGTGAGTGGCTTCAGTTGCACGAGTGAAGGGGAGAGGAGGCGAAGGCGATGTGTGTTCAGAGGTTCAATGAACCTGGCTGGAATCCGTCGAGGCGTCTTGACCGGGCAGCGCCGCGGCGTGTCTGCGGCGGCCACGCGGCGGCGAGGCAGAGGGGAATAGGAGAGCTTGTCGGGGAAGTGGAGACGACGCGAGGTGAGCGGCGGGTTGCGGTGCTTGCTGTTCGGCGCGGCCGAACAGGCAACAGCGAAGCGGCACCGACGTACGGCGTGCGCGGCGAGCGGCGCGGGCGCGTGGGAAGAAGGGGGAGGAGAAGCTGACAAGTGGGACCTGCGACTGATTAAACAAAAGAGAATTTTTCTTTTTTAAAAACTAATTTCTATCTCCCAAGCTGAGCCGAATTTGGAAAAGGTCCTAAAAGCAAAGTTGATTAGAATTTGACAAGGAACAATTCATCTTTAAGGCTAAGTCTAAATTTTGTCTAAAAAATTGAATTTCACTCCTAGCCTGATTTTCTAATGCAAGAAATAAATACTAAATGACCTTTTTCTGAAAAAGTGCTTTTAAGCAAAGTTATTTCTCTTGCCAAGATCTACAACTTTGGTTTAAGGCATTTCCTCAGAAAAATAAAGCATCTACTAGTTACACTAGAGACCTAGCAAAGGACTTAACAATCATACACACAAGATGCACATGAAATGATATGATGCTATGCTCATGACATGTCAACTTATGCATTTAGGGTTGCTTAATACCAGCAGTGTTACAATTTGTATCCACAAATAGAAAGTCTTCTTCGGCCCAAAATCTGGTGTCAACAAGCACTTTCGTTTGTATTTCACATGTGCTAACTAGGCTTAAAAAATTCATCTCGTGATTTAACTAATCTGTGCAATTAGTTATTTATTTTACCAATATTTAATGGTTCATGTAATTGTCCAAACATTAATGTAATGCAGAAAGAGTGAAAAAGTTGAAAATTTGATGGAATCTAAACCAGGCCTGACATGACATCTAGGTGGTGGCGGCTTCAACAATCATGTTTATGCAGAACTCTTCGTGATCGTAACATGTTGTCAATGATTAGCATGTTTCTCTCTTGTCTCTAAATAATGAAAACTACAGAGCTCCAACCCAATGTATATATTATACAACCAGTGACAGATGTAGAACAGGTCTTCTTCCTCTATTTCTTCATTTTTCCTTCTTTCCTTCCTTATTTTTCTTCCTTATCCTTCCTATTTTTCCATTGATATACCAACTGTAGCTAGAGTCCTCTAGCCCCATATAGATCCGCCCCTATGTACGGCTAAGACCTAAGAATTTAGGGAAAGTCCTTCTTTTAGAGTCTATTTGTTTTAGAGCACCAACTATTTTTCTGAATTTATATATAGCATCCTTCGTTTTTTTTGGCAAAACATAAAAATTCACCCTCCAACAGCTTGGTAAAAGAGGTTGGTATCTTTGCCAAGTTGTCATCCAGAGGTCTAAATTTGCTATCTTTGATAAGTTGCTATCTTTCGGAACAGTTTGGTAAAAGAGGTTTGCGGGCAGTGATGAGCAACCGGGCCGACCAAAGCACGGCGGGCCACCGGGCCAGGCCGAGTCGGGCCACCGGGCCACGCCATCAGCCCAGGTCCGATCCGATTGGGACTCGGGACGGCCCAAAGGCCTGCGGGCCCACCAAGCCCACTAGGCACGTAAGTAATTTTTTTATATTAATAAATATTATATATATATATATATATATTTGTATTTATTTATATATACCGGGTCGGGCCGGGCCAACCCGCGGGTCAAAGGTGCGGCCCAGGCCCGGTCCCACTACTGGAGGATGGGCCTTTAGTCCCGGATCTCAGGGACCTTTAGTCCTCCGGGACTAAAGGTTCGCTACAGTATTCGATCCGGGACTAAAGGTTTGGAATAAAAACGAAAAAATGTTGTGGCTGTGGAGATTCGAACTCAAGACGGCACAGTTAGCCTTCACGTGCGTTACCAACTGAGCTACACTACACATATGATAGAATATGATACTCCTTCTTTTTAAATTGTGTCTGGAAGGACCTTTAGTCTCGGTTGGTGTTATCAACCGGGACTAAAAGGTCCTTTAGTCCCGGTTGGTAATACCAACCGAGACTAAAGGTCCTACCTTACCAACTGGGACTAAAGAACACTGACCCTTTAGTCTTTTTTTTGCGACGAAAGAAGAATCGTATTAAAATATAGCTGGGTACATCATCACATTACAAATATTCTGGAAAAAACATATATCCAGAAACTGATTTTCATCTATATTGTACCCACACTGTGAATAGCTCAAACTCTCAAATCCAAACTTATTTGACGCTTCATATGGATGACCGCACATGCAAATACTCGGCAACAATTGTTTTAGGCCAGACAATAGATGCCCAACGGACGGCCAACATTCCTGCAGGTGGAGTTGAGAAACTTCTTCTTTCTCATGTCTTCCTTATTCTTCTTTCTGCCACCGAAGAGTGAAGAAGACTGATCTGAAACTTATTCTCCCTAGTCTTTCATCGTGGCCAGATCTAGCCACAACAAAACAGAGAAAAGACTGGAGAAAATTATTCCATAACGACGACATCATCTCCGCCTTGATGCCGTCATCCGGAAACAAAAATCTCCATGTCGTCATGCTGGTGAAGATGCTGACGCCGAAGTTGTCGTCCTCATCTTCAACGAAGCCGCCATAGAGAAGACAATTCCATCCTTCCCCTTCTCCGTCGCCGAAGAGGAGAAGAAGGAGATAAAACTCCAATACCACAATACTTGGCATGGAGAGACTCAAACCCTAAAAATTCGATGTATTAGAAAAAAGTATCAAAAGAGATGGATCCCCACTCTCTCCAACCTCCAGCATAGGCCGGAGGGAGGAGAGAGGGGGACCAACGGAGGACGGCGGCGGCCTGAAGGAGCGACGGGCGGCGGCGGCGGCGGGGAGCGGGTCGCGAAGGAAAAAAGGAAGAATGGATGGCCTGCGCAAACGCGTGATAGATGAGGGGCTATTTGGTTGGTCCACTGACCCTTTAGTCCCGGTTGCCTCGAGGAAAAGGAACCTTTAGTCCCGGACACAAAAAAAATTCGAGACTAATGGCCGAATCAATCTATCGTCCAAAGGCCTTTTCTCTAGTAGTGTCCGTTGCGGGCTTCGGGCCGGTTCGGGCCCGGTAGCTCTCGGGACGAACCGTGCTTGGGCCGGGCCAAATTCTCGGGCCTCGGGCTTTCTGCTCAACTTTATTTGTGAGCCTAAATTTTAATTTTAACAAGTTTAAATGACAAACTCTTGGAGAGAGAATAAATTTTGACTTGCCAAATATTTTAGTAACTTGTCAAAATACAAGATTTGTCAAGTAAATTTTGGCAAACTCTTGGAGACGATGCTCTTATGTATGTTATAGATTACACACTTTATTATGGACATGTAGCGTGAATCCAAACGTGTCCACGGTTGCCATGAGTGCATTCCTACTTTTACCGATCGAGTTTTTTTTCTGTATGGAGACGTGTCCACGATTGCCATGCATGAGTACAGTCCTACGTACCGAAGATTTTCCATGTCCATATATGCGTATACTGTCGATCGATCCGACACGCCCCGTACCCCACGCTCATCCTCCTCCTCCTCCTCCTCCTCCGTCCGTGCCACCCGTCCTCGCCGCCGCTGCTTGAAGAAGCACCATGGCCGCCGCCGCGGAACCCAGAGCATGCGACGTCTACAGAACTCGGGACGTACAGGGCTTCCACTTCCGGGTGAGCCACTCGGCGACCAAGAATCTCGCCGCCGGCCAGTACGTCGAGAAGGTACTGGCGTTAGTCAGCGGCTTCAGGGTCACCGCGAGATGCTGGCCCCGCTGGGACGAAGGCTCCATCAAACTCTCCATCGCCATCACCAGCGTGAGCCAACAGCAGCAGAGGGTCCAGCCTCCCAAGGTGGCTTCGGCAACCATAGAGCTCCGGACCAGGCACGGGCTCCCGATTCGCACGGGGAGACCGCAGCCCGAAACCGTCACGACAGGGGACTGGTTCGGAGGAGTCGTCCTGTACGCCAGCAGAGACGAAGTCGAGAAGGACTGCCTCGTGGACGACCACTTCACCGCGATCTGCACCGTGACCATCCTGCCAGACTGGCCGCCGTTGGACCTCCCCGTTCCTTACAATCTTGGCAGCGTTATCTACAACATGCCAGACCTCAGCGACGTCGCCTTCCAAGTAAGAGCACACACTTTCCGAGCGCACCGCCTCGTGCTCGCCGCTTGCTCACCGGTGTTCAGGGCGATGCTGTTCGGCGAGATGGTCGAAAGCAGGGCAAGCTCCATTGCTATCGAAGACGACACGAGGCCCAACACCTTTGGATACATGCTCTATTACATGTACCACGGTGTGCTGCCGCTGGTTACAACCGCCGGAACGATGACCACTACGGCCGATGCTGCGGCCGAAACAGTGGCGGAATTTCAGCGCTTGTTTGTAGCTGCCGATATGTATGGATTAGACAGGCTGAAGGAGACATGTGAGGAGATGATGAAAGTTGGCGTCAAGACATCCACGGTGCTGTCGATCATGGAGTTCGCGGAGGAGCGTACACGCCCTAAACTAAAGGCTAGGTGCCTTGATTTTCTTGCCGTTCCGGGAAATTTCCAGGAGGTGGCTGCGACTCAGGAGTACCTTGAATTAATGACCAAGCTCCCGTCTTTGCTAGCCGAAGTACGGGACAGGTGCAGGAGACCACGAGTAGTGGTGTCAAGGGCTAATTGATTATTACTCCTACTAGCATCTATCTGTCGGCTATGGATCATTAATTCAATTCAACGGAGGATCATGGTGACATTGATGAGGTGGGAGGATATATATTTAATTTGGACTTCATATTTATAGCGTTAAAGAGTTTTGCTAAGGACACTCACAATGTAAACTCTGCATAGAGTTTAAATTTATTTATTACCTTGAAAATTATATCATCATAGACTTGGAGTCTAAATAAGACTTGAAATCTTGATTTTTCCTTACTTTTTCTTTAATAAATATACTGTCACATCAGTAAAATACTATAAATATAAGAGAGTAATAAATAGACTTAGACTCTATGGTAGAGTCTGCATTGTGAATGTCACATTTAGGTTCTTAGTCTTGTGTTATTACTATATATTATGCTCTAGAAGAATTATGTGAGCGTCACTAGCTTTTTCAAAGATGGCCTGCGTGCAAATTAAAGCTGTTTTTCAGAGTCAGCTCCACTTACCATCTCTGTCTCTTGTGTTAAAGCAAGAGCTAATTGATAACTATAGCTACAAATTAGCTTAATTTGATTGAAAAATAGCTAAAAATTAGTCATAATACATCTAAATAGACTATTTTTAGCAAGCAACCTTCAACTAGTTTTAATAAACAAGTTGTAGCTACTTAGAGGCCATGTGTCGTGTACGAGATGATTGAGTTTCCGTGTCTATCCCTGGATACAACGTCGAAATACTCTCGGGACATGAATATCATTTTTTAAATCGCTAAGTTTCATTATTTCATGCACCTGCACTTCAAATGTGCACCTTGCGAAAAAATCAAGAAAATGAAAAGAAAATCAATTAAATATAGCAAAAAGAATGAAAAATACACCAAAATTCAAACATGGCCTCCTAGTACTGCAGCAAGGCTCTAGAAAAATTTCGAAGCAAAAAAAACAAAAAGAAAATTGCCGAGAGCCTCCTAAAGCTCTCAGCAAAGAGCCTCTTTGCCGAGAGTCAGGACTGGAGCTCTCGGCAAATAAATTCTAAAAAAAAAAATCTTTGTTGAGAGCCTAACAGCTAGCTCTCGGCAAAGATGACGGTGTGGTGCGGCCGTATATGGAGGTCCGGCTTTGCCGAGCTGGCTTCTGTGCCGAGAGCCAGACTTTGCCGAGAGTTTGGCTCTCAGCATATCTGGCTTTATTTACCGAGAGTCTGACTCTCGGCAAAGGGAACGTCCGATATTTACCGCTCAGCAAAGCTGTTGTGCACCGCGCGTACGTGCGGCTTCTGCAACGCCGGCGGCCATCTCCTCGTTTCGTCGCTCCCACACCGTCGGTACACCTCCTCACCTCAGCACCTTCGCGACCACCTTCTCCTCCCCCTGCACCGTACCACCGGCCTTGAGCGGACTCGAGCGGCGATGGCCTCCGTGGACCTCGTGCGGTGGTGACCTCTTCCCGGCCTCGAGCCACGGCGGCCTCCTCCCTTTGAACATGGTGTCTGTGCCGGCGTCGAGCATGCAGCTAGCTTTGAGCTCTGTGGCGCACCTCCTCCTGGCTCTATGCATGGCTCGCCTCCTGCCAAGATCTGACATCTAGGTCCACGACGGCGAGCGCGTTGTCGACCGCTGCAGCTCGCGAATGTGCCCAGTTGTTCCTGTCTTCCTCTGTGTCTGTGCCTTACTGCCTTCCCGACCTCCTCTCCTCACCTCTCTTTGCGTTTGCATTCAGTGGGCTTCAGGCTGGCGTGACATGCTTTTGGAGCCAATTCCGCATGAAAAGCGGTCCGAGAAGCCTTGTCTAGGCCCTCGGTCAGACACGAAGCCCACTTCAGGGCATGGCCCGGCGGCATGGCGTGCCCTGCCTACCTAACCCACGCCAGGCCGGCACACCGCGACCGCGTCGCATAGAATTTATTTCCCCGTCGTCCACTGATGTCAGTTTGTGTGGGACTGTGGGCGCGGTAGATAGGGTGCCTTCGATTATTGGAGCTTTCCATTTTTAGCTCACGAGAGCTGATTGCATGTATGTTTCCTTCTCAACAAAAAAAAAAGCTACTATGTAGTTTCTTTCTAAAACATTGCGTACTAGTACGTTTTATGCTTCTAAAATAGCCGTAGAGTTCGTTTCCTTTTAAAACATGAGCAGCCTGTATGTCACTCCGTCTCCTATGACGATCTGCTTCCATCCATAAACCAAAAAAAGAGGCCTTGTCCTATTCTGAGTTTGCAGTTGGATATAATTTCCATGTCTGCAGATGCAGCATTATCAGTTAAAACGCTGCCACCTCCCCCGCTTCCCGACCACGGTTCCCTCAAAACCCCTCTACTACTCTAGCGAAGTCGCACTTGTCCCGCCGCATCGACATCGACCAAGCCTTTTCATGGTGATGGCCGAACATAAAGCATGCGTCGGTGTCTTC
Source organism: Coix lacryma-jobi var. lacryma-jobi (assembly GCA_009763385.1). NCBI lineage: Eukaryota > Viridiplantae > Streptophyta > Magnoliopsida > Poales > Poaceae > Coix > Coix lacryma-jobi. The sequence continues at coordinate 64,810,341 of CM019825.1, forward strand.
CAAGCCCGGGAGTCCAAGTCCTTCAATCTCAGAGTAAACTACTCGGCCAGTAAGCATCTCTCCGGCGACCAGTGCATCGACGTTGACGTCTTCATCCCGGCCGCTGCCGGCTTCACATGCACCGCGAAGTACTGGCCGAATTGGCACTCGTCTGGCTGCATCATGATATCCGTGGTGATCTCTCGCACCGATGACCAGCATCATCAGCATAGGCATAACCTCCTGACGGCGCATATTGATCTGCCAGCTAGGACCGGCCTAGCGCCTCCTCCTGTAATGATCAGACGGGAGCCCGTCACCAAAGATTTCATCATGGAAGGCATGCTAAGACGAGAACCCGTTACCGTCACCACAGATTGCAAGGAAAGCAGCATGGTCAAACGAGAACCCGCCATCACCAACGACTGCAAGGAAGGCATGGTCAGACGAGAACCCGTCACCACGGATTGCAAGGAAGGAGCCATCTCTTTGATCGCAAAGAGGTCTGACGTCGAGGCGAGCTGCGTCGTAGACGACCACTTCACCGCGATTTGCATGGTGGCGGTCTCGAAAGTCTGGCCACCGCTGCCGCTGCCGACTCTGCCCAGGCTCGAGCAGGATATTCTCATGACCTCCTCCGATCTCACCGATGTCTCCTGCCAAATCGACGGTGAGACTGTCAGGGCGCACCGCCTCGTGCTCGCGGCGCGCTCTCCAGTCTTCAGGGCGCAGCTCTTCGGTCAAAGTCAAACGGCTGAAGGCCAGCAGCAGCAACAACAACAGGTGAGCTCGATCGCCATCCACGACATGAAGGCGTCCACCTTCAAATCCATGCTCCATTACATGTACCACGGCTTGCTGCCTGCCGTTGATCCTGAGACCGAGGCTGATCACCGGGTTTTAGAGTTCCAGAATCTATACGTTGCTGCTGACAAGTACGGGCTAGACATCCTCAGACAGACGTGCGAGGAGATACTGTGCGCTAGCGTCGCCACAGATACGGTGTTGTCCAACTTGCAGTTTGCCGAAGAGCGTGCATGCCCGAGGCTCAAGTCCAGGTGCCTCGATTTCCTCGCGGTCGGCGAAAAATTCAAGGCGGTGGCGGTAACCAATGAGTACATCGACCTGATGAAGAAGGTTCCGTCTTTACTAGACCATGTGCAGAACCGGTTCAAGAGACCACGGCTATCGTGAACACCCAAATTAGCTATGGAAGTTGTTGGGTATCGATCGATCAGCTATATATAGCGAGTTTTGGCGTCAGTTAATTAGTTTGATTATATATAGCATCATAAAAAATTCAAGTATTCTATTTTGCAGAAGGTTTAATTTATAGTTTGTAGTTAGTGAGTTATATAAAGTAATGTTAAATACAGTGGCGAAGCTTGAGCTCAACACAAAAGTGGCCGACCTCACTGATTTTGACTAAAATTGCATGAACAGTAGCTAAATTGCATGAAGGTTTAATCTATAGTTTGTAGTGAGTTATATAAAGTAATGTAAATGTTTTCTGCTTGCTTCTTTTTTACGTTACACTACCCCATACTAAGGGCTCATTCGCCCCATACTTAGGGCTCATACGGTTAGTAGCAAATCTCTTCCCTGCAATGATTCGAACCTAGATCGCTTGCCAATTTATATAGATGTCCACTATAATGGAATACTTCAAATTATTTTAGATTCACCAAAGAAAATGTCCCCTGCTGAGAGTCTCTAATCATTATACACCCAGAAAAAACGCACACAGAAAATATCTCCGTTAAAATCAAGGGCTATGGATCAATATAGATGAGATGCAATGGTCAATAGAAAAAGTTTGTGCAGGCTTCTCACCCTCCCTCACTTGTGCCTCAACACTCGCGAGCCTCATCTCTTCCCCTAATCATGGTTCATCTCCACTATAATGGAACACTTCAAATTATTTTAGATTCACCAAAGAAAATGTCCCCTGCTGAGAGTCTTCAATCATTGTACACGAAGAAAAACGCATAAAGAAAAACACCTCCATTAAAATCAAGGGTTATGGATTAATATAGACCAGATCCAATGGTCAATAGAAAAAGTTTGTGCAGGCTTTTCATCCTCCCTCACCTGCGCCTCAACACTCGCGAGCCTCATCTCTTCCCTTAATCACAGTTCATGCAAAAAAAAAACAAAAAAAAGGAACCCTGAAAAAAGTAGCGCAAAGGAAAAAGGAATAGAAAAAAAGAACAAGAACAGTGGCCACTGGTAATCTCCACGCAAGGGCTGCCGGCCGTCGCCTTGCAAGAACGCAGAGAAAAAAAGCACAGCCGGTTCACGCCTCCGCGCTCAAAGACAGTACGAACACAGGAGCATGGACGCCGTCGGTCTCGTTAATAACAGTAAGAACATAAAGAACATGAAATAGAATAAGTAAGATTAAAGGCATGCTTACAGTGAGGTTGTCAGCCCTAGGAACTAGCGTAAGAGTAGACGAAGCAGACCGTTGATGAACACCGGCGTAGAGGGAAGAAGACGTCCAGCAAGCAGTCGCGACGGCGCTTCCCAAAAACCTTATACGTCCTCTACCCCGTGCAATGACGCGAGGAGACGCGGGCTTCAGAGATCTGCTCTCCCTTCATCGATGGCACGTCGGTGGCGGGATGAGGTCGACAGCAGCAGCGCAGCACTAGGGCAGAGGAGAAGGAGAATGTGTTGTATTGAGGACGATGTCTCGTCCCTCTTTATACACACGCCACAGCTACGTCTTTAGAAAGAGACAATCGCATAATCATAATATTAATATGATTGAACCTACCATTAGTGTACCAGTCAATCACCATTAATGTGACAATAATTGCTTGCTAAAACATGTCAGCATAATTTTCTCCATGCACACAAAAATATCGAGTGGCAAACGGAAGCCGCGCACCCGCAAGGCCTCGGTCGGACCATTCACGCGCATGTCATGCGCCCTGCGTGAGTCGCCTCGCCAAGCCACGCCCGGCCCGGCCCGGCGAGGCGAGCGAGCGCGCACGTGGGTTTCTTCCTTTGTCTCTCCTCAATAGCTTCAACCAGTTGGAGATAGCTCAATTATATAAGTTAGTCTCCCTTCTTCTAGAGTAGCAATGTGGGACTAAAGTCCCCCACCATATCATGCATGTGTGAGTGGACCTTTAGGATTTATTTGGAATATTCATTTGGGCCAAGCCCAACTCTTCTAACAATTCCCCACCAGATCCCAGAGGCACTCTTCATCCTCCTTGTACCAAAGTACTGTTAATATACCAGCTATTTAGTGGAGACCGATTAAGGTTGAACATCCACCTAGAGCGACAAGCTAGGCTCATCCACAACTGCACAATGGACTAGACCTTGAATTGGCAATTTGGTGCAAACAAGCTTCACTTGACGTCTTGACTGATACTAGGCTGTCATATGCCTACCTCGCGAGTGGAGCATATAAGTCATACTCCTATCTCACTTCATGAGCTTCTTACAGAGTTTCCAAATATCACAAACTGCGACTAACAGTTAAGCTCACATAGGTGTGTTCTTATAAAGATACTCTATAGGACAGTATCTTGCTATAAAGCCTCAGAACACATTAAGACAAAGTCAACCTGTCTTACAGAAAATGAGAGTACTGCATCTCCAACGGAGTGAGTTAAGTAAAAATGTACTCTCCCGTCAACCAACAACTTGTTTTTCCCAGGTCCTAATTCACGAGATCTCCGATCACATAGGTTGGGTTACTACTGAGGTTAACTCACATAGGTCTCAGTCCAATCACAATACGTGATAGTCCCTTGGTAAAGGCTGCCAGGTTCTTAGCTGTCTGGATGTAGTCTACAACTATTACTCCGGAGTTTCTTAATTTCCTGACAGACTTCAGTCTACGTTTCACATGTTTGTTGGACTTCGTATTATCCTGTCTATTTTTTACCTTCGTAGTAACCGTTTGGTTATCACAGTTTATGAATAGCATGAATTGGTTTTTCAACCACAAGTAAGTCCATCAACAGTTTTATCAACCATTCAGCTTCAGTAGAAGTTGTGTCCAGAGCTACGAGCTTTGCCTCCATTGTCGATTTTGTAAGTATTGTCTGCTTACAAGATCTCCAAGAGACGGCACCACCTCCAGGTTCTTACTAGTGGCCTTTAGTTCATCAATATCTGTAATCCAATTTGAATCACTATATCCTTCAAGTACACCTGGGTACCCTGAATAGTGAATCTCATAGCTCATTGTACCCTTTAAATAGCGCATTACTCGATCAATACTGCGCCAATGATCATCTCCTGGACTAGATGTGAATCTACTCAGCTTGCTTACAACAAATGAGATGTCAGGGCGGGTTGCGCTAGCTAGATACATCAATGAGCCAATAATCTGGGAGTATCTCAGTTGATCCTTTCCTAGCCTCTAATTCTTTCGAAGAATTAGACTAGGATCATAGGGTGTTGGAGAAGGTTTGCTATCCATATAGCCAAAACGGCTCAAAACCTTTTCCACATAATGAGATTGCAAAAGAGTAATCTCATTCTCGCCCTTATTAAGTTTAATATTAAGGATCACATCAGCTTCCCCCAAATCCTTCATGTCAGTTTTGGGATAAGAATGATTTTACATCATTAATCTCATCGATGCTTATCCCAAAGATCAGTATATCGTCAACATACAAGCACAAGATTACTCCTTTGCCCCCACCATAACGGTAGTACACACAAGTATCAGCTTCATTTATAGCAAACCCAGCAGAGGTTAAAGTATTATCAAACTTCTCATGTCACTGTTTGGGTGTCTGCTTTAGACCATACAAGGATTTGAGTAACCTGCACACCTTGTCCTCTTGTCCTTGTGCTATAAATCCATCAGGCTGATCCATGTAAATTTTTTCCTCCGGCTCTCCATTAAGGAAAGTTATCTTCACATCCATTTGATGGACAAGAAGACCATGGGAAGCAGCCACAGATAATAACACTCGGATTGTAGTTAATCTGGCAACTGGTGTGTAGGTATCAAAAAATTCTTCGTCTTGTTTTTGTGTGTAACCTTTAGCCACAAGCCTTGCCTTGTACTTTTCAATAGTACCGTCAGGCCTAAGCATTTTCTTAAATACTAATTTGCAGCCAACTGGTTTACAACCTACTGGTCTATCTGTCACTTCCCAAGTATCATTTGCCATGATAGAGTCCATCTCGCTACGGACTGCATCCTTCCAATATTCTGCATCAGGTGATGCATATGCCTCTGCAATGGTCGTGGGTGTATCATCCACGAGGTAGACAGTGAAGTCTTCACCAAAGAATTTTGCAACTCTTTGTCTCTTACTCCTTCTAGGAGCTACAACACTAGCATCCTCTTCATTACTAAGTGGGTTTACAATTGGTTCAATTTTGGGTATGGGTTCAGGGGCAAATTCAGTTGACGAACTAGGCAAGGAATAAGCATCTTTCATCGGGAATATATTCTCAAAGAAAGTAACATCTCGTGACTCTATAAGTGTATCAACTAAAATATCAGGCGTCTCTGATTTTATCACTAAAAACTTATATGTCGTGCTGTGGTACGCATATCCCAAAAGAACACAGTCAACTGTCTTAGGTCCGAGCTTGCGCTGAAATTGGTACGCTAACCATTGTCAAACAGCCCCACGTACGCAAGTAATGTAGTGAAGGTTTTCTTCCTTTCCATCCTTCATACGGACTCACATCACTATTTTTAGTGAGAACTCTGTTCAGAACATGACATGTTGTCAAAATAGCCTCCCCCACCATGCCTTTGTCATACCGGACGTTCCTAACATGGCATTCACCAAGTCCATTAGCATCCGGTTCTTTCTTTCAGCAATCCTATTAGATTGTGGTGAATATAGAGGTGTTCGCTCATGAATTATTCCATTCTCCGAACAAAAGAGATCAAACTCATTGAAAAAATATTCACCACCATAATCAGACCTAATGTTGACGCTGGTTATCTATCAAAATTAAAGGATAAATAAATATAAAAAGGGCATGAATTCAATCACCAACAAAGGTTTAGGGTTTTAATTGACAATATTCCATGAGTTTTGGTGAATTGTGATTCTGCAGGGACTAAACCAGGAAACAACCTTTGATTCCTTCCCCTAGAAGGAAACCGACGAGAGATAACGCATTCGGCAAGTCAGGAACCTTGCGAAAGACTCCAGAGAACACCTAGAGACACCACGAGGAGGGGCACCCCGGTCCACTTTCAGGTGGGACCGACCGGTCCCCTGGGCCCACCGATCGGTCTCCCCCTGACACCGCTGCCTTCCGTCTTTTGCAAGCTACTTCCACCGCCTTTGAGGAGCAATCTCAGCCCTACGTGAAGTCGGTTTGATCCAACGGTCGCGGTTGATCCCTCAGGGCTATATAAGCAGCCCTAGACCCCCCTCTCCAGGCATCTCCATCTTCATTATTCATCTCCACATCAGAAACTAGGGTTTCAATTAGAAGTAGAGGTCCCTCTAGATGAATCTCTTCTAGTTCATCTAGAATTAGATCTAGTTCATCTAGTTGTAATTAAGAGCCAGCTATCAAGTAGAAGACTAGATACCCCTCTAGTAGGATTAGAACCTAGTCTTATTCTAGAACTAGAAGAGAGAGAGAGAGGAAGAGATCAAGAAGAAGCTCCGGCCTGTCGGATCAACTTCTTCATCTTGTACCTGCGGATTCAAGTTCATCTTCAACTTGCTTCAGCGATTGTTTCGGTAATCAACGTCTATATTTAAGTTTGAGCCATTGTTCTTATTATTCTTAAGGTTTGTGACTCTCTTTTGAGTACTTTAATTCTAAGTTGCTCTAGAGTTAGAGTAGTTGGATAGTGTAATCATGGTGCTTAGACCTGATAGCTCATAAATGCCTCCTATAACGCCGGTAGTAGTGGTTGTTCGCAAGGGTGACTCTTATAGCCTTGTTGATTCTTCTATAGTCCACTTACCCGTGCGTAGGCTCGGTAGGATTATACAATTGCATAAAAGACTCGTACTCTGTTTGTGACCTTTTATGACAACTTCCCCACTAAGAATAATATAAACATATCATTCTTAAATTAGAATTAGACAGTCTTTATGATCCCCTCTATACTTCTAGATTCTTCGTCCTTGTTAGCTACTCAGGGGATAGACTTTAAAACTTAACACTATCCGTTCCTTTGGGTTCGATATTAAAACTGGGTTACTCCGGTGAAGTGCTACATCGGTAGATCTTATCTGTGCGCTTGCGGATAAAGTAGAGTGTGCGTTAATTTATACCAACAAGCATTTCTGGCGCCGTTGCCGGGGATAGAGTGTATCTCTACTCTGGGTAGCGACGTTAGTAAGTGTCAACACCTAACATATTTCATTTTCTTTTCTAATTGATTTTCCACCTCAGCTTTATAAGTCTTAAAGCATTCTAACGCCTCATCTTTAGTTTTTAGAAGAAACACAAAACAATATTTTGTTGCATCGTCAATTAAAGTCATAAAATATATTTTTCCTTCCTTTGTCAACACATCATTCATTTCACAAATATCATAACGTATGAGCTCTAATAATGTCCTGCGCCTCTCGTCTACAGCCTTGTGTGGCTTGCGAGGTTGCTTCGCTTGCACGCACGCTTGACATTTAGAGCCTTTGACAGTCGAAAAGTTTGGAATTAAATTCATGCTGGATAGACGCGACATACAACCAAAATTAATGTGACACAAACGTGAATGTCATACATCAGCCACTGAATTGTTCGAATCACAAATATGGTTCACCACTTTATTACAAAAATCAGAGAGAGAAAAGCGGAACAAGCCTCCGCTATCATAGCCTTTGCCAATGAATTGGCCATACCTCGAGATGACTACTTTATTTGACTCAAATACCAGTTTGAATCCATCTCGACACAAGAGGGATCCACTAACGAGGTTCTTCTTTATTGAGGGGGAATGCTGCATGTTCTTGAGCCGCACGATCTTTCCTAAACTGAACTTCAGATCGACCGAACCAACACCAAGAACAGTAGCATGCGAACCGTTCCCCATCATAACAGTTGAACCTCGTGCGTTCTGGTAAGATGAAAACATAGAGATATCAGTACAAACATGAATATTGGCCCCTATATCTATGCACCAATCATTAGATTGACATACAGAAAATACGCTAGGTAAATAATTACCGTACCCAGATCCGCTAGGATCACCAATAGTCACGTTGGCAGATTTCTGCCCTTGCTGATTCTTCTTTCCTTTGCGGTTCTTGCACTTCTTGGCGAAGTGCCCAGTCTCACCGTAAACAAAGCACACAACCTCGTCCATGTTCATCATCTTCTTCTTGAACTGAGTAGTCTGATTAGCCTTTGCTTGTTCTTACCAGCGTGCTGCATCACGTTGGAGCTGGACTGCCCTTCAGGTGCTCTTGGTGGAGCATCCTTTGCCCGAGCCTTCTCTTCAATATCAAGACCAGCCAACAAATCTTCAACGGAGATTTTCTGTCTTTTATGTTTCAGAGTTGTGGCAAAGTTCCTCCATGTAGAAGGCAACTTGGCAATAATGCCACCCGCCACAAATTTATCAGGAAAGACATGCCCAAGCTGTTCGAGCTCCCTCACAATAAGTAGGAACTCATGAGTCTGTTCCACGACAGAACGGTTATTAACCATTTTGAAGTCATGGTACTGCTCCATCATGTACAGCTCGCGCCCAGCGTCTGAGGCCGAGAACTTGTGTTCAAGTGTCTCCCACAGTTCAACAACACTTTTGATGTTCATATAAACATCACACAGCTGGTCGCTGGTCAGAGAGAACGCTAAGAACGCATCCGACGAAAATCGTTGTAGCCACAGTGAAATCCTGCACCTCTTTCTCAGATCTGAGAGGTTGTGCGGGAGGATCACTAACGACCTAAAATATGCCCATAGCCGTGAGCCACAACTGGACTCTCGTCTGCCATCTCTTAAAATTCACACTAGTGAATTTCTCTGGTCTCATCGCATCAGTAAATCCAGCCGTCACTAAATGCCTATAAGGTTTTTGGATTGTTGGAAATAATAGCAATTTAGTGAGATATAAATTAATTCCGACAATGAGGAAAAGATAAACAACATGCATCGTAGATTTATAATCTACCACTAGCAGTATGATCCGAGACATAAGTATGTTTCTAAGCAGACCATCGAATTCATCTTCAGTTTAAAGGGTTGGATATTCTAAGCAGGTTTAGCCTGGTCGTTTAATTCATTTATCGCTATAAGTATGTTCCGACCAGTTATGAAGACTTCCGACCAGGTGACTCTGGTCGGGAGCATTAAAATGATGATGAACGCCAATTCATGATTATTGAGGTATCGATTTGAAGATCTTTTCTCTGACGCTTAAGGGGATTATAAACATCTATTAATCAGTGCAATCAGTTTGGGCTGTTGTCAAAGCCCATTAAATGCCTGTTTAGTCGGTTTAAGAATCGGCTAGATTAAGTTTACCTTTTCTAGTCCGGATAGGACACTTTGATTCCACATCTTGATGGAGTTCGGATAGGAAACTTGGAGATTATAATCTGGAGATGTTTCCTATTGGGATAAGACCAACCCCCTCTATATATATATGAGAGGACTATGGCCGATTGAGGCATCCAACCCTAATCGTCAAAATCAATCTACTATCCCTTTTACCCTTTTTTCCTCTCTACTTTGTTGTTCGACGCATCTCCTAGCGAGATTCGGCAGCGTTATAGGCGGCCTTGCTGGTCCTAGAGCAACCTCTACGTGCTTCTCCTCGACGGGTCTTCCCGGGAGGAGTTCTAGAGTTATCAACACAAGGAATCAAAACCCTAAACTGATCTAAACCGGTCTCTAGATCGGTTTTTCATTAGTTTAGTCAGATCCCTTGCTGTCTCAGGTTGATCTGCAACCTCTTCGGGCGTTCTTGCCCTGCTGGCATGTGATTCGGATCACTTCCGACGTCAACACACTTTTTGGCGACTTTGCTGGGGAAGATCGAGCAGAATCAGATCTCATCTACTACCAAGATGAGCGGTAAAGATGTTGCCACAGACAAGGATAACATCATCCATCCTTCGGGTATCGACGAGCTTCCCGATGAATTGAAGCAGCAAGCACAGGCCAAACTCGACGCTGTCCTGAAAGCTTTCCTTGAAAGTTGTTCCAAGGACCAGCGCGACAAGGTCAGTCAAGATAAGGAGCCGGACTTCAGTGAGATAATTCCAACCTCTTCGAAAACAGCTGAAGATACTACTGAAAAGGTAAATGCTGAGGTAAATGATGATCCTTACCCTACCCATGCTAATTATTCAGCAATGCTAGATGGCGCTACGAAAACTCTTACAAATACCATCCAGTATTCATTTAAATTACTTAGCGCTCGCATGGATAAGTTGGAGGGTAAAACTGTCGAACCTGATCGTCCAACTGAACAGCCACAGTTCGGTATGCCTTTTAATTTCTTTGAAGGCCAAACCTCACACACCAATTTTGGCCAATTACAATCAGGATCATCGACAAATGAAACTGGTAGAACCAGTCATGGTGGAATTAGTACATCGACACATACCAATAACATCCACCCTAATTCTGGTCGGATTGCACGGACCGACCAGGGAGCAACAATGAATAGAACCTCAGAGGGGACAAGGCGTTGTATTACCCAACCCGCTGAAGTCTCCAAGCCACATTCCCATGCCTGTCGGCGCTCCTAATCCTGTCGCAATCGATTTTGGTCGAGCCTTAAATCGGTTCAAGGAGGAAATAACCAGATCTCTCGAGACTAGCTTGGGAGTCCAAATTAAACCTAGTAGGACCACTTACTTTAAACAGTATCCTCCACACTTTGATTTTATGAAAGCACCTAATGGTTGGAGGGTACCAGAATTTTATAAATTTAGCGGTGATGGTAGTAAATCAACCATGGAACATGTTAGTATGTTCCTTGCACAAATGGGCGAAGCTAGTACTCTAGATTTTATGAATGTGCGGCATTTTCCTTTATCTCTTACTGGTACATCTTTTGCTTGGTTTACATCATCACCATCATGTTCTATTAGCTCTTGGGCCGAATTAGAAGAAAATTTTCATAATCACTTTTATGATGGGGTCCAAGAAACTAGACTGTCACATCTCGCGTCGGTTCGCCAAGGGCGTAGTGAGCCTGTAGTTGTTTTCTTTAAACGTTTTAAGGAAATTAAGAGTCGATGTTTTCACTTAATGATTTCTGATAGAGACCTGACAGATTTATGTTTTGCTGGTTTACGTCAAGAAATTAAGGATAAACTCGAACATTATGAATTCTTTAACGTAAATCAACTTTTGCAAAAGGTCGTTTCAATTGAATCGTGCCTTAAGGAACCTCACGATCCTCACAATTTCCATCGTCCGAGTGTGCATATGGTTGAAGTATATGCTGATTGTTCGGACGATGATTCTAAGGATTGTTATGTTGTCGAGTTCCTATGGCCAGCACAAAATAAGTTGGTCACTTTTCCTTCTCTCAAACCGATTCAGAAGAATCGGGGGGAGGAAGTTAAGTTTACTTTTGATTTCTTGAAGTGTGATCGAATCTTTGATGAATTGCTTAAATTTGGTTATCTAAAAGTTAATTATATGTTGCCATCACCCGATGAATTAAAGAGAAGGGCTTACTGTAAATATCATAATTCTTTTTCTCATGCCACTAATGACTGTAATGTTTTCTGTCGACAGGTCCAATCGGCCCTTAATGAAGGACGATTGAGTCTCACTGAGATGCAAGTCGATACTACCCCCTTTCCAGTTCATATGGTGGAAGCAAGAAGTCCTTCTATTTTAGTTCGTCCAGAGCAGGCCGATACAACTAGGGGCAAGAATGTCATTATCGGCGAACCGCGGGTCGCACCGAATACTAAGAGTAATTTGGGGCGCAAAGTGGTCCTCGAGAAGGGTGATGATGGCAAGAGTAATCTCACGATTAGTGCAGGATCGACAAGGAATCTAAACAAACAAAAGTGGTTTGATACCAGAGCCGCGCAACAGAGACCGACTAGGTCAGGCCCTCAAGCCGGCCAGTCTGGCCCTTCCTCAGAATAGCCGGCTCAGTCGGACCAAAGGGCCGACCAGGCCAGTCTGGCTCCTTCCAATTCAACCAAAACAAACAAGCCGACTGCCACAGTCGGTTTAGCTGGTTCAGGCAGCTCTACCTCTTCTGGAGTGCATGTCCTATGCACATTTGTTCCACGAAAACCCAAAGTTGGTACCTAGAAGACTAATGTGGAGAAGGCTAAGGGGAAGATTGTCAGGGAGCCATGTACTTTCGATAAACTTATGGCTAAATACAGACAACAAAAGGCCTATTCTCGGAATCGGCCATTAAAAAAAGAGAATCTACTCCTCCGAAGCGAGAGGATGGAAAGTCTAAGCAGCTGGTGGTGACTCAAGTAGCACCTCTAGCGCTGAGGATTGTTCCCTATAGACCTCAGTGGGCTCCTCCTATTTCGCCACCTCCTCAATGGGGCCCCAAAGGAGTTTGGGTGCCATACCCCATGCTAGCACCCATGTATTACCAACAAGGTTGGGGAGCACCTGTTGGTTAGCCCATGAGGGTGTCAGTATTCGTCCGATTGGGTGGTCAACCAAGCTCTGGTGCAAATCAGAATCGACTGATCACGTCGAGAACTTTGACTGCTCAAGAAACAGGGAAGGCACAAGAACGACAAGTCTATGTGCCTAAAAGAGTGCAACATGTTCCGGCTGCTTCCCCGGCCAAACCTGATCCTGTCCCCACGATTACGATCAGTTCTATGGAGGCTCCCATTGTTAATGAAGCCGAGCCGATGGTAATCGAGGAGCCGACTCCAGCAAAGGTCCAAGATGTTCAAGATGCTTCAGCTGGAGTGGAGAAAGAAGAGCCTATTGAGCGTGATCCCAGATATGCTCAGCCTAGGTGGTGTCCCCATGGCCTGAGTAAAACTCAACGGAGGAAGTTGCAGAGAGCTCACTGTAACAAACAAAGACGGGAGCAGCTTGAGAAAATGAGGGAAGACATATTTAACTCAACACATCTCATGTTTCCTCAAGGCAAGCGAGGGGGTAAAGAGTCGGCTTTTAGTCGAAAGCCGACTTCGACAATTATGGTACCAAACAGGTCGGATCCCAAGCCGGCCAGTCCAGATACCGAACCTGTTAGATTGGCTTCAGAGCCGATCAGGTCGGATCCCAATCCGACCAGGTCAGGTCATGCGCCGACCAGTTTAGAACTTGAGTCGGTCACTACTGAATTGAGAGGTGAGCCAGCTTGGGATCCGACCTGGGCTACGAAATAAATCCCTGGAGAACGTATACCTCTGCGCTACGAAGGGAAGGTTGCGCTTGGGCTGAGTCCTTCGGAGGCTATACGTCCAGTGCCTGTATGCGCCGGTCATGCGCACGTTCTCCATTCGGTCTTCAAGCAGCCTGACTAACACCGACGAAAACTCAGAGTTAGGGCTGTTGTCACCATCGGACGCGTGCATGAGCGCCCGCCCTCTGCGCTACGGTGGCCAACAGTTCTCCCAGGTGACGTCGTGACCTCTCTACGCGTGCATGAGCGCCTGCCCTCTGCGCTATGAAGGAAAGGCTAACTTGGGCTGAGAATTCTGAGGTTATAAGCTCAGTGCCTCGCGTTCGCGCCACCCACGCTTGACAACGGTCGCCATTCGCCCATGTCACGCCACGATCGAGCCTCTCGGAAAAGACCCTGGCCGTGGTACCTCCCTACGCGTGCATGAGCGCCCGCCCTCTGCGCTACGGGATGCCAGCAGAGGTTCCTTGGGCGACGCCCTTGACTCCTACGCGCAAACGAGCTCTGCGCTCTACGCTATGGATCCTGGGACAACCCAAGGTCGAACTGTTCATCGCTACGGCTCACGATTATTGGGTCTGCGGAATTCGGGGAACGAACAAAACACGCCAACTCGCTTCAAGTTTTGATTCAGTTCACCCAAGAGTCTATTTACAGACTACCTCCTGATATACATACTACTGGTGCCCAGCACCGAACAAGTCTACACCTCCGACAAGGGCTTCGACGGCAGGCTCGGCTTCTTCCTCTAGACGCTCCATCTTGGCCTCCGACGTATTCGCCGCAAAGCCTGCGCCCAGCCTCCACATCTCCATCCGCGGATAATGCAAACGAAGAATGGCGAGGCCATGAGCAGCCACACTTTGCGCCGCCGCCTTGGTGTACGCCTGGAAGCGCCCCCACAGGCCACGCGCTTTCTGGACGACATGGTCGCCGATTCGCCGCTCCTTCTCCGGCGGGAAGAAAGGCTCCTCATCGATGCACTGCACCAATGGGGCCACCTCCTCCGCCAACGACCAGAAGCGCTCATGGTAACCATCAATACGTCGTTGTAGATCTGCAAATTGCATTTTCACATTTTCCCGGTAAACTGCAAACGCCAAAGCAAAGGGTAAGACGACGACCACCTCCGAGCACGCTTGACCAAGGAGACTTACCGGCGTGCATGGCCTACCACTTTCGCAACTCCTCGTCGGATTTCGCCTTCTCCTCGGTCAGGAGACGCTTCTCCTCGCCCGCCTGCATCGCCTCTGCAAAGACAACACCAAGATTCAGAACTCTGACCAAATGGCGCATTAAGCAAAAGAGAGTATAGCATCGTCGACTTACGTGCGACGAACTCGTCGGCCTTTTCGGCCCGCAGCTGAAGCTGGAAGTTCTCCTGCCCCTGCTGCTGGATGATCTCCTCAAGCTCCCGAGAACGTGCGTGGGCATCCTCCAGATGCGCCTCCAAGCCAGCGAACTGGCCCTCAACGCGCTTTACATCCGCCCAGAGCCGCTCGTTCTCCTCGGCCTTCGGCGCCATCCGGTCAAGGGCGAGCTTACGCTCCTCCCCAACCTTCAACAGATACTGCAGGGAAATGACGACTAGAATGAACGATAGCCATTTAAAGGTAAAAAATAACAGGTAAACGTGCATACCTGGATCTTCTCCAGCAACTTTGACGCATCTCCGATAACGGCGTCCGTCGCCGCGCTCACTGCCTCATCATCAACTTCGACGACCTCATCGCCATCAACGCGGAAGCGACGAATAGGACGCCGATGCGGGTCCTCCTCCGGACGCTCGATCTCCTCGATCTCCGGCGAGGCAGGCGGCGCCACCTTCCTCTTTGTCCCCTGGGCGTGACGACCCAGGGAGCCGGCCACCGGAACCGCAGCACTTCCCACCGCTACACCTCCCCCAGAGCTTCCCCCAGATGTTGGGGACGCCTGTCGCTCCGCCTCCTGAGGCTCGGGGACTTCGGACGCCTCCGGCTGCTCCGCCCCTCGAGGCTCGGGGACTGCAGACGCCTCGACGTCCACCGTCGCCTCTGACGCCTCCTCCGGCGCGGCCGACCACGCCGACCACGCCGACCCGCCAACGTTCGCCCCCACCGGAGGGCTTGTCTCCCTCCGACCACCGTCCTCTGTGTCTGGCAACTTTGCGGCATCCGCCGACCTGCAAAGGGAATGGACACGTCGATAACACCCAGATCCGACCAGGGTAAGAACCATAAGATGAGTAGGGGTTACTTACAGGTCCGACACCTTCTTCTCTCGAGAGAAGCGTCGAGAGCACGGACGTGCGCCACTGCCTGCGGACTCCTCCTGCGGCTTGGGCGCACCAGTCGCCCACCAAACGACCCCTGGGTCTCCGACGCCTGCTGGAGCCGAGGTCGGTGACCATCGCGCAGAGGTATACGTTCTCCGGAGGATGTCGTGGCCTTCGCAGAAATCCCAGAAGACGTTGCCGGTGAAGTTGGAGCTGAGGTCGGTGATGATGGAGTTTGGGAGTTCGAAGCGATGGATTATTTCGTCGATGAAGGAGACGACGTTTTCGGCGGTCGCCTTGGTGATTGGCTTTGCTTCGATCCACTTGGAGAATTTGTCGATGGCGACGTATATCCACTTGAAGCTTCCCGGAGCTGGTCGGAAAGGGTCGATCATGTCGAGTCCCCAGCAGGCGAAGGGCCATGAGGCCGGTATTGCTTGAAGCGACTGCGCATGAACGTGGGTTTGTTTGGCGAAGAATTGGCACCCCTCGCAAGTGCGGACAAGCTGTTCGGCGTCGGCGACCGCTGATGGCCAGTAGAATCCTGCACGGAAAGCCTTACGTACCAACATCTTTGCGTCCGCATGGTTCCCACATTCGCCGGCGTGGATGTCGAAGAGTATTTCGCGACCATCTTCCTTGGAGATGCATTTTTGGAGTACCTCGCTTCTGGAGTTTTTGCGCATGAGCATACTGTCGACCAGGATGTAATTGTTGACGCGGCAAACGAGGCGTTCAGCTTCTCTTGTCAGCGGGGACAAGGTTCTCAGAGAGATATTTGATGAAGTCATCGCACCAGTCGAATGTCGTTGAGGGAACGGCAGCGACCGGTTGTTCTGTCGGCGGAAGTGGAGTCGTGGCATCCGTGGAAGAGCCGAAGCCTGAGTGGTCGGCGATGGAGGGCTCGGGAAGATCGTGGACGAATACGCCGGCGGGGGCCAGAGATCTTGACGATGCCAACTTGGAGAGCTCGTCGGCCGCCTGGTTCCGATCACGCGGTAGATGATGGTATTCGATACTGAAGAATTTACCTTCAATCTTCCGGATGGCGGTGCAGTAGGCGTTCATCTTGTCGTTGGAGCAATTCCAGTCCTTGTTGAGCTGGTTGATGACAAGGGCAGAGTCGCCGTAGACCATGAGGCGCTTGACGCCTAGCTCGCCGGCGATGCATAAACCGTGGAGGGTGGCTTCATACTCGGCGGCGTTGTTGGAAGCTGGAAAGAGTAGCCGTAAGGCATAGCGGAGCTTTTCACCAGAGGGAGATGTGAAGAGGAGATCGGCGCCAGTGCCATGCAAGGTGAGGGAGCCGTCGAAGAAGAGGGTCCAATGTTCTGGTGCTTCCGGCGGTACTAGAGTTTGGAGATCCGTCCATTCGGCGAGTGCTTGTGACTTGATTGTTTGGCGACCTTGAAAGGCGATGTCGTAGGAGCCAAGCTCGATGGCCCACTTGATGATGCATCCCGTAGCGTCCTTGTTGTGGAGAATGTCCCCGAGGGGGAATTCCGTGACGACGGTGACCCGCTCGAAGCTTTGGAAGTAATGGCGTAGCTTGCGTGCAGTAAGAAGGACTGCGTAGAGGAGCTTTTGTACCTGGGGGTATCGAGTTTTGGAATTGTTCAATACCTCGCTAACGAAGTAGCAGGGTCGCTGGACGGGGTAAGTATGACCGTCTTCCTCGCGTTCGACGACGATAATGGAGCTGACGACCCGGTTTGTGGCGGCGATGTAGAGCAGCAGGGGCTCCTTCTCCTTAGGTGCGACGAGCACAGGAGGCTGGGTGAGGTACTTTTTTAGGTCGGAAAAAGCACAATCGGCTTCGGCGTCCCATACGAACTTTTCGCCAGCCTTGAGGAGCTTGAAGAAGGGTAGCCCTTTTTCACCGAGGCTGGAGATGAAGCGGCTGAGGGACGCCATGCACCCGGTGAGCTTCTGGATGTCCTTCACGTTGGAGGGAGCTCGCATGCGGAGAACGACCGAAGTCTTGTCGGGGTTTGGGTGAATGCCGTCGCGGCTGACGATGTTGCCGAGGAGGTTTCCAGACGGTACGCCGAAGATGCACTTATTGGGATTGAGCTTCCACTTGAACCTGTTGAGGGCCTTAAAGGTTGCTTCGAGGTCGGAGATGAGTGTGTCAGTGGTGCGAGTCTTGACGACGACGTCATCCACGTAAGCTTCGACTTTCTCCGGGATGAGGTCCTTCAGGCAATCCTGGATCGCACGCTGGTACGTGGCGCCGACGTTCTTCAGCCCGAACGACATGGTCGTGTAGCAGAAGGCGCCGAAAGGCGTGATGAACGCCGTTTTGATCTGGTCTTCGACCTTCAAAGCAATTTGATGGTAACCAGAATAGCAATCGAGAAAAGAGAGAAGTTCGCACCCGGCAGTGGAGTCGACGACCTCATCGATGCGAGGGAGGAGAAAGGGGTCCTTAGGGCAATGCTTATTGAGATCGGTGTAGTCAACGCACATACGCCATTCTTTATTCTTTTTTAGTACAAGAACCGGGTTGGCAAGCCAATCCGGGTGATACACCTCTTTTATAAAGCCGGCAGCTAGGAGTCGGGTGAGCTCAACCCTAATTGCCTCCTTCCTATCTGGCATGAAGCGACAGAGCTTTTGGCGAACCGGCCTGGCGGTTGAGGAGATGTTCAGGGAGTGCTCGATGAACTTCCGTGGAACTCCAGGCATGTCCGCTGGTTTCCAGGCGAACACGTCAACGTTGCTCCGTAGGAAGCTGACGAGCGCGTCTTCCTATTTGGGGTCGAGGTTGGTGCCGATGACGGCAGTCTTCTCCGGAGCGTCGTCCACCAGGGCCACCTGCTTCGTGTCCTTTGACTTCTTGCTGGAGCGCTGGTCGGAGGTCTCCGGGATCTCGAGATCGTCGGGGCGGAGCTTAGCGGCGTTGGTGATGCCGTCTTGGGCACCCTGGAGCTGTTGGCGTGTCTCGGCGGAGTTGATTGTCTCCTGCTCGCACTCGTACGCCACTTGGAGATTTGCCCGAACGCTGAGGACGCCTTTCTTCGTTGGCATCTTGAGCATGAGGTAGGCATAGTGTGGAACAGCCATGAGCTTGGAGAGCGCCGGGCGACCGAGGATGGCATGGTAGGCGGTGTCGAAGTCGGCGACGATGAAGGTGATGTACTTCTTGCGGAAGTGATCGGAGGTGTCGAACTGCACTGGGAGGGTTATCTGTCCAACAGGCATGGATGGTTTACCTGGTACGATGCCCCAGAAGGGGAAATTCGCCGGGAACAAATCCCGCTTGGAGTAGTCGAGCTCGCGGAAAGCAGATGAGAAGATGATGTTCAGGGCACTTCCGCCGTCGACGAGGACTTTGTGGTAGTGGCAGTTGGAGATCACCGGGTCGATGACGAGAGGAAAACGCCCTGGGCACTTGTCGTCCGACCATTGGCTCTCCCTGGAGAAGGTGATGGGGCGTTTCGACCAGTCGAGGTAGCGAACGTTGGCGGGGTCATCGGTGATGGCTGCGACGGAGGCGATGTCGCGTCGTACTTGGCGCCGCTTCTGCTCAGTCTCGATGACGACGTTGCCGCCGAAGATGGTGAGGGTCCTCGCTGGTGCACGGAAGGCGGGCTCGTTGTTGTCGGTGTCCTTGTCCTTGTCGTTGTCGATTCGCGGTCGCTTGTCGTCGCTACCGCGGACGTTGCGGACGATGGTGTCGCACTCGCGCATGGAGTGTCTGGCGCCTTTGTGGAGAGGGAACGGGCCATTGAGGAGCTTCTCGTAGTCGTTGTCGTAGGTGCGCCTTGGCCGAGTATTGGTGTTGGCGATGTAGCGGCGGTCATGCCGACGGTGATCTGTTCTCGAACAGGAAGACTCTGGCCGATCGTGCCGGCGATCTCGGTAGTCGCGGTGGTCGCGCTGCTTCGAGCGGTGGTCGCGTCCTTCATTGCGTCGTTCATTGCGATGATTGTCCTCACGGCGATGCTCCTAGGACCGTGATCGGCGACGCAGGCGTTCACGATGGCGATGGGCGTCATTGGTGTCGGCGAAGGAGTTGGCGATCGTCATTAGTTCGGTGACCGTGGTTACCTTTTTCTGGATGATCTTGTCGCGGAGCTCCTTATGGCGTAGACCATTGGAGAACGTAGAGATGGCTTCAGCATCGGCGATCTCCGGAATCGTGAGCCGCATGGTGGAGAATCGTCGGATGTAGCTTCCGAGGCCTTTGTTGTGCTCCTGGTGGACGTTCTGGAGATCATAGCGCGTTCCTGGCTGAACGCAGGTGGCGCTGTATGTCTTGATGAAGACTTCCTTCAGTTGCTCCCAGGTGTCGATGGTGTTCTCGGCGAGCTTGTGGAGCCAGCTGTTGGCCGAAGACGAGAGCATCACAGGGAGGTATTTGGCCATCACATCGGATCCTCCGCCGGCTGCCTGAATGGCGATTTCGTACGTGGTAAGTCACTGCTCTGGGTTGACCTTTCCATCGTACTTGTCCACCGTGGTGACTTTGAAGCCTTGAGGCCATTGGACGGCTCAGAGCCGGGAGGTGAAAGGGCGTGGCCCTGTCGAGGCGTCGGGAGCCAGAGCGCGATTGCCTTGGGAGACTTCCTGGTCGCGACGTGGCGGCGATCTCCGTCGGCGTGAAGGATGCGGGCTTGGTGGCGTTCCGCTGTACGACGATCCAAAGGGTGAGGCGTAGCGGCCTCTCTCGTTGCACTGCACGGTGGCAGCTTTGACATGGGCGACGACCTTCTGTAGCTCGGGGGTCAGCGAAAGCTTGGAGAGTTTGTTGTAAATGACAGCGAGGTTGGCGCTTGGGGTCGGGTAGACGGGTTGATCATCGACCCTGTCGAACTCGTAGATGAGGTCACAGCCTCCAGCATGGTCGCGGTCCTGACGTCGTTCGTTGTCGCGATGCTCCCGGTCACGGCGCTCCTGGTCGCGTCATTCGTCGTCACGCCGGCGTTGTCGGTCGATGTTGCGTTGCTCCCGATTGGCGCGTTCGCCTTCCGCTTCGTTCGGCGGTGGAGGGCTATCGGCGGAGACGTTGAAGATGATGCCGCCGCGATACGGCGGGAAGTCAGCCCTAGAGTCGGAGGAGATGACGGTCGTAGACCGCGTGGCGGTGGAGCCGTTTGTCGTGGTAGATCGAGACGCCGAACTTTCCGATACAGTGTCGCCGAAGATCTCTTGTAGAGTCACCATGCCGACGAGTGGAGAGGGAGTCATTCGATCACGCTTGCTCGTCGGAGCCTTCTGGTCGGAGCCAAAAGATTGAAGCTGGTCGGAGAGCCGTCGCAGCGCCTGGTGTTGATATGTAGGAGCCGCACCGCGGAGCCCGAAGGGCATGGACGTTGGAGACGAAGTGCGGCGGTGAGTCGGATGCCGATCCGATCTAGGGCGGTGGGTGGGTCGCGCGCTTGAAACTCCCAACGGTGTACCTAAAAATTGCTCAAGGCAAGATTGGTCAGAAAGCTGTATACGAGCTACCTCGATGGCGTCAATGCATTCTGCAATTCCTTGGTTGGCTCGGTCGATGGCTTCAATCAGGTCGTCGCAAGGGACGATTCTTGGCGGACGGCGCGTCGGCTTGACGACGCTGCAGATGGACGGCAGAGCGTCCGGCGCAGGAAGCTGCGCAGATTCCATGATTTCCAGGACAGGAACATGGTCGCCCACGGTCCAGATCATAGATCCGATCTGAAAAGTGGTGCCCGACTCCGGAAGAACCATGGAGCGAGGGAATGTAACCGCTTGGGAGATCATGGTGTCGTAGCACACACCCCCTACCTGGCGCGCCAACTGTCGATGAAATATGGTTGATATTCTTCCGAGGGGTATACCCAAGGTAGTAGATTGAGCGGCGGAGGCGTGTGAGACGTCTGCAAAGCGTAAACACAGGGACGAGAGACGGCGATTTAGACAGGTTCGGGCCGGCTAGTCTCCATAATACCCTACGTCCTGTGTTCTGGTGGCTGGTTTGTATTGATGGATTGGAATATGGCGTGAGTTTGGAGGGGGTCCCTGCTCGCCTTATATAGCCGGGGAGCAGGGTTACAACTTGCCGAATCCTAACAGATTACAATCGGTTCCTTTTGGCAAGGAATCTGGATCTATCTATTCGGATTTTCCTTGTTGAGCAAGTCATCAGGAGAGTCCTTGGTGGCTGCGACGGCCTGGTCGCGGGCCGCAAGGCCTTCTGGTTAGGCCGTATCTGTAGAAGAGCTCAAGCCGTGCCTTGGGGGTATACGGGTGTAATATCCCCACAACGACCAGGTTCCGAGCTGACTGAATCGGTTCCTGATGTTCTAGTAGGAGCCAATGTGTATCCTGGTGATCTTGTTTCCTCCGCTGGTGCTGCCGCGACTAGTGGAGAATTACCTGAAGAACAAGATGAGGAGATGGTTGACTATGAACCTTCCCTGGAAAGGGCGGAGGTCAATGTGGTTTATTTATCTGCCGATTATTATGTAGTCGGAGATGATTCGACAACGGTGGAGTTCAACTTCGGCACGCAGAGTGCTGTGTTCCAGAAACCAGAAGTTTGTCAATCATCTCAAGCCATTACATATAAAGGGCCATATCAATGGTACACCAGTCCACTGGATGTTGGTCGACAGTGGAGCAATTGTGAACATGATGCCATACTCGCTTTACCAGAAGCTTGGTGGCACTAATGAAGAGCTGGTCAAGACCAGCATGACTATCACTAGAGTTGGAGGAGGCGAACCTATCCCGACCAAAGGAGTTGCGTCCAAAGAGCTTATTATTGGGAGTAAGACTTTGGCCACTGCTTTCTTCTTCGCCGATATACAAGGTAGCTATAACCTTATACTTGGGCGTGATTGGATTCATTCTAATCAGTGCATCCCTTCTAGTCTACATCAGTTTCTCATCCAGTGGGTGGGTGACGATATAGAAATTGTGCACTCAGATTCATCGGCCTACGTAGCCACGGCTGATGCTACTTTGCTCGGGGGGCATGATACTATTGCTTGCTTGTCTGGTCGGGACCTTTCTGATTTTTAGTTTATTAGTGTTACCAAGGAAGGTTGTGTATCGGTATCTTTGAAGCCGATTGACAATCAGTTCAACATTATCATGTAATTTAATGGATGCTAATGTTGATTGGTTAAAACATCGTGTTGAACAGTATCGAACTTTAAAGACCGATGCTTGTGAAGCTATTGATGATTTTGATGAGCTCAATAAGTTGGGCCAGGGTTTCACATCGGCTGACCCCTTAGAACAGGTTGATATTGGGGATGGTTCTATACCTAGGCCGACGTTTTTGAATCAAAACTTAGAGGCCGATTATAAACTGGAGTTGATCGCGCTTTTGAAAGAGTATGTTGATTGTTTTTCATGGAATTATACAAAAATGCCTAGATTAAGCCGAGAACTTGTTGAACATTGGCTTCCCATTAAACCTGGGTTCAGGCCTTTCAAGCAACATCCTCGCCGTTTTAACTCTACAATATATGATCGGATTAAAGAAGAAATTAATCAGTTATTACAAGCGGGGTTTATTCAGCCATGCAAGTATGCGGAGTGGGTCTCTAACATTGTGCCTATTGAGAAAAAGGACAATGGTAAGATCAGAGTCTGTATTGATTTCAGAGACTTAAATAGAGAAACTCCCAAAGATGAATATCCTATGCCTATAGCCGATATGCTTATCAACGATGCTTCAGGACACCAGATTGTTAGCTTTCTTGATGGCAACACTGGTTATAATCAGATATTTATGGCCGAAGAAGATATGTCTAAAACGGCCTTCATTTGTCCTGGGTTTGTTGGTCTCTTTGAATGGGTTGTAATGACATTCTACTTAAAGAATGCAGACGCTACTTATCAACGTGCTATGAATTTGATCTTTCATGATCTAATTGGTGTGATCATGGAAGTATATATTGATGATATTGTGATCAAATCGGCTACCCGTGAGTCCCATTTAGCCGATTTATGTCTTGCGTTTGAAAGGATGCGCCGCTATGGATTGAAGATGAACCCAATGAAATATGCTTTTGGTGTGTCGGTTGGGAAGTTCTTAGGATTTATTATTCATGATAAGGGCATAGAGATTGATCCTAAGAGGATAGAGAAGATTAAGAAAGTTCAGGCGCCTACATGCAAAAAGGACTTGCAAAAGTTCCTAGGGAAGGTGAACTATTTGAGGAGGTTTATTGCAAACTTGTCTGGGATGATCATTCCTTTTACACCCATATTGAAGTTGAAAAATGAATCTGAATTTACTTGGGGGCAGAGCAGCAAAAGGTGTTTGAGGAAATAAAGGAATATTTGTCATCTCCACCGATTCTTCGAGCACCTAGGAGAGGAGTTCCCTTCAGATTGTATATTGCCGCTGAAGAGAAGATTATCGGAGCTGTTTTGACGCAAGAGGGCGAAGGCAAAGAATATGTGATCGCTTATATTGGTCGTCGTCTTCTTGATCCCGAGACAAGGTACGCCCATGTTGAGAATTATGTTTATCATTATACTATGCTTGTGCTAAGATGAGGCATTATTTGTTGTCTAGTACATGTGTTGTTGCATGCCCGGCCGATGTGATTAAACACATGTTATATCGGCCTATCCTTAGTGGAAGGATAGGCAAATTGGCATACGCATTGATTGGATATGACTTGACTTATGAACCATTGAAAGCATTAAGAGGTCAAGTTCTTGCTGATTTCATTGTCGAGCATGGTATTGATTTAGGAGATGAGATCAGTTACTTTACTTTTACACCATGAAACTTTATTTTGATGGATCAGTTTGTAAGGAGGGCCAAGGAGTTGGTATAGTCATTGTTTCTCCTAATGGCGCTGAATTTGAAATGCTAAGCCGATTAGATTACTTTTGCACTAATAATCAAGCCAAATATGAAGCTCTGTTATTCGGTTTAGAAATACTGTATTCTATGGGAGCTAAACATTTTGAGGCTTATGGTGATTCCTTACTAGTAGTGCAACAAGTTGCTGGTGAATTTCAATGTTTAGAAGGGTCGCTAAATGTTTATCCTGATATTTGCCTTGATATCATTGCTCGCTTTACCGAATTCCAAATTCGGCATATACCGAGGCATGAAAATCATAAAGCTAACATGCTAGCTCAGCAAGCATCCGGTTATAGTGTCAGTAGGCGTAACTTTCATATAAAAGAAAAGCTGATGCATCAGTGTTCAGAAATTTTGTATACAGGTCACAAAGAATCGGTTGAATCGGCTCGTTTAGCTGACCAGACTGATTTTGGGCCAATTCAGTCGATCTACCCAGGTGACCAGGTTGGTTTTAAATATACTTGGTTGGGTGGCTCGACCGACCAGGTTAACTGTAAATTAAATCAGTCAGTTCATCCGATTGACTTGGTCGATCTTGGTACGTTTGGTCCAGTTGACTCGTCTGTGGAACTTTTAAATTGGTCTGAGTCAATTATTAATGGGAACGAAATCGATTTAGAAGATTGGAGGACTCCCCTGTTGAGGTATCTTTGTGATCCAAATACTAGAGTTGATCGAAGTGTTCAGCGGAGTGCGTTCAAATATATACTGCACAATGATAAACTTTATCAGAGAACAACTGAAGACTTGTTACTAAGTGTTTATGATCTGATCAAGCAAAAGTGGCCATGGGGGAAGTCCATGAAGGTATTTGTGGTACACATCAATCGGCCCCAAAGATGAAATGGTTATTGCGTAGAGCCAGATTTTATTAGCCTACTATGATGACCGATTGTTTTTGCTACTAACAAGGATGTGAAGAATGCCAACGGTTTGCAAATATACAACTTGCACCTGCTTCTATGCTTCATCCTATCATTAAACCATGGCCTTTTCGTGGTTGGGGGCTAGACTTCATTGGCTAAATTCATCCTCCATCTTCAAAGGGACATTGTTTTGTCCTGGTCACCACAGATTATTTCACTAAATGGACTGAGGCGGTACCTTTGAAGGACATGACACACAAGGAGGTAATTGAGTTTATTACTGAGCATATTATACATAGGTTCGACATCCCTCAAACGTTGACTATAGATAAAGGAACCTTTTTTGTTTCTAAAGAAGTGCGGGATTTTGCCGAATTGTATAAGATAAAGATGCTTAATTCATCTCCATACTATGCTCAAGCTAATGGTCAAGCTGATTCTAGTAACAAGATTTTGATCAACCTTATCAAGAAAAAGATTGAGGATAACCCAAGGAGGTGGCATGAAATTTTGTCCGAAGCTCTATGGGCCCATCGAATATCAAGACATGGCGCTACGAAAGTTACTCCTTTTGAGTTGGTGTATGGTCAGGAAGTCATGTTACCGGTTGAAGTGAATCTAGATGCATATAGACTTGCCAAGCAAAATGATTTATCTGTTGTTATGTATCATGATGCAATGATGGACAACATTGACGAGGTGATCGACAAGAGATTAAAAGCTCTCAAGGAAATGGAGAAAGACAAAGCCTGAGTTGCCAAAGCTTACAATAAGAAAGTGAGGATTAAATCATTCCAAGTGGGAGAATTAGTGTGGAAAACTGTGCTTCCGCTTGGATCAAAGAGCAACAAATTTGGCAAATGGTTGCCGAGTTGGGAAGGTCCTTATAAGGTGATCAAAGTAATATTCGGAAATACATATATGCTAGAGACGTTATAAGGTGGAAGTCTCCGAAGAGAAATAAATGGAAGGTATTTGAAAAAAATACTTTCCAGTGTTTGGAAAGAAGCCTGAGTGCCTTTCAAACAGTGGTCGATACATGTATCGCCCTTAGAACAAAAATGACCGGTATGCATATTTATCCTTAGTTACTGAATAACCGATGAGTTGGACATCGTTGTTGTTTGGTTTGTTTTTAGGTTCTGTCATGTACGGGCGCACGTATACTAGGCGCCGCATGGCCCGCACGTACGCCGGGCCTCAGAGCGGGCTGCACAGGACGCGCTGGACGCGCAGGGCGACGCAGCTGGCCAGGACACGCACGGTGGCTAAGTTAGTTGGAAAGTTAGATTAGTTTCTATTTTTCAGTTCTCTAATTCTAGTAGTATTCGGTTAGGACTATTGTCCCTATATATTGTAACCATACATTGGTTTTGAAAGGCAATCAAGAATTATCAATCTAATCTATCTCTCTTCTTCCAATAATCAAGCCGACGTCTGAGGGGCAAAACCTCACCAGCGACGACGGAACGAGGCTACGAACTCCGTAGCTGCGGTCCAGCTACCTTGGGCACCGACGCCCTTGACAACCTGGTATCCCGGTCACGCTGATCCTCGTCTTCCAGCTCCGCCGACCTGCCCGACGCCGCTGCTCCCTTCTAGTCCGCCGCGCCGCCACCCAACCCTCCACCATCTCCACCTTCAGCCACCTTCGCCTCCTCACCCATGGCGGATCCCTCCAATGCCGACCTCGCCAAGATGATTGAGAGCCTCACCGGCACGATCGCGCCCCTGCAGTTCGATGTCGCGACATTGAAGAAGGACAAGGAGAAGTCCTCCTCCTCGTCTGGTCCGGGCGGTGACTCGGATGGACAACACCACAATGATCGTCCCTCGCGGTTCCAAAAGATGGATTTTTCGCGCTATGATGGCACGACCGATCCTCTGATCTTCGTCAACCGATGTGAATCTTATTTCCATCAGCAACGTATCATGGAGGAGGAGAAGGTGTGGATGGCTTCATACAACCTGGAGGACGTCGCCCAGCTGTGGTACATCCAGCTCCAAGAGGACGAAGGGACTCCCAAGTGGAATCGCTTCAAGGATATCCTCCACTGCGGTTTGGTCCGCCCTGTGCTCAGCGCCGCTGTACGAGCTCGCCGAGTGCCGGCGCACGGGTAACATCGAGGAGTATTAGAACCGTTTCCAGGCGCTCCTACCTCGCGTCGGTCTGCTGCAGGAAACCTAGCGCGTGCAACTATTCATGGGGGGACTCCTGCCATCGTTGAGCCACGCGGTGCGGATTCACAACCCGCAGTCACTCGCAGCCGCCATGAGCCTGGCCCGCCAAGTGGAGCTGATGGAACTCGACAAGCCAGCTTTGCTTTCCGGCTGACTTGCGCCACGCGGCCTGCTGCCAGCGCCAGCCCAGCGCCCTGCGCTCCCTGCTCCACCGGCGGGCGCGCCCACGACCAAGATGGAGGCCAGACCAGTAAAACGCCTTTCCTAGAAGGAGCAGGCGGAACGCCGCTGCCTCGGGCTGTGCTACAACTGCGACGAAAAGTATTCCCGTGGCCATAACCGGGTCT
Organism: Coix lacryma-jobi var. lacryma-jobi; assembly: GCA_009763385.1. NCBI lineage: Eukaryota > Viridiplantae > Streptophyta > Magnoliopsida > Poales > Poaceae > Coix > Coix lacryma-jobi. The sequence goes on from CM019825.1 coordinate 64,838,056, forward strand.
GCCGCCACATCTTCTACATCGACGGCGTGATGCTCGCTGATGCCGAGGACGCCGCGTTGGATGCGGACCAGGATGGGGAGGCCCCTGTCTTCTCCTTGCAGGCGGTCGCCGGCGTTCCCGTCTGCGACACGATGCAGGTCCGGGTGACTCTAGGCGCGGTCACCCTGAACGCCCTCCTCGACACTGGCTCCACCCACAATTTCATCGCCGAGGAGGCGGCGCGCTGCACTAACCTTGCCATCCAGGCCAAGCCGCGCCTCACAACCACGGTGGCTAATGGCGAGAAGATCCAGTGCCCAGGCGTGCTTCGACAGGCGTCGATCAACATCGAGGGGGAGGCGTTCCACGTGGACCTCTTCGTCATGCCGTTGGCCGGATATGATCTCGTCCTGGGAACCCAATAGATGGTTACCCTGGGGCCGATCACATGGGACTTCACGGCGCACACCATGTCGTTCTCGCGCCAGGATAGGGAGGTTCGCTGGTCTGACGTGGCGGCGCGCCCGAAGCCGATGATTGCCGCCATAGCAGCCTCGGTTGGCCTCCTTCGAGGGTGTCTTCGCTGAGCCGTCCGGTCTGTCACCACAGCACGCCTGGGACCACAGCATCATCCTCAAGCCAGGTGCGCTGCCCGTGGCCGTCTGACCCTATCGTTACCTGGCGGCCCACAAGGATGAATTGGAGCGGCAATGTGCCGCCATGATCGAGCAAGGCATCGTCCGCCACAGTGACTCCGCGTTCACGTCCCCGTTCCTTCTCGTCAAGAAGCCGGACGGTTCGTGGCATTTCTGCGTCGACTACCGTGCTCTCAACGCGCTCACGGTCAAGGATGCATTCCTGATCCCCGTCGTTGATGAGTTGCTAGATGAGCTCCACGGGGCGCGCTTCTTCACCAAGCTGGATCTCCGCTCCGGGTACCACCAGGTGCGGATGCGGCCCGCCGATGTTCACAAGACCGCTTTCCACACCCATGACGGCCTCTACGAGTTCCTCGTCATGCCGTTCGGGCTGTGCAACGCCCCGGCAACGTTCCAGGCTCTAATGAACGACATACTCCAACTGTTCCTTCGCCACTTTGTTCTTGTATTTTTTGATGATATACTAATCTACAGCAAGACCTGGGCGGATCACCAGCGCCACATCCGCGCTGTCCTCAGCGAGCTCCAGCGGCACCGACTCTTCCTCAAACGCTCCAAGTGCGCTTTCGCCAGCGCGTCCGTCGCGTACCTCGACCACGTCATCTCTGCGGCGGGCGTCGCCATGGACTCGGCCAAGGTGCAGGCCGTGCGGGAGTGGCCGGCACCCCGCTAAGCGCGCGTGGTTCGCGGCTTCCTCAGCTTGGCGGGCTACTACCGCAAGTTTGTGCACAACTACGACTCCATCGCCGCACCCCTCACCGCCCTCCTCAAGAAAGATGGTTTCGCCTGGTCCGGGGAGGCCTCCGCAGCATTCGACGCGCTGAAGGCAGCGTTGACCGCCGCCCCGGTACTCGCCATGCCGGACTTCTCCAAGCCCTTCATCGTCGAATGCGACACCTCGTCACATGGCTTCAGGGCGGTGCTGGTCCAGGACAGTCACCCGGTTGCCTTCTTCAGCAGGCCGGTGGCACCCCGCCATCGTGCGCTCGCGGCATACGAGCGTGAGCTAATTGGTCTCGTGCACGCTGTACGTCACTGGCGGCCGTACTTGTGGGGGCGCCACTTCGTCGTCAAGACCGACCACTACAGCCTCAAGTACCTGCTCGATCAGAGGCTCGTGACGATTCCTCAGCATCACTGGGTGGGGAAGCTCCTCGGGTTTGACTTCATCGTCGAGTACAAGCCGAGACATGCCAATGTTGTGGCAGATGCGCTGTCGCGCCAGGACACACCAGAGGATGGCGCCATCCTGGCGCTCTCAGCTCCACGCTTTGACTTCATCGACAGGCTCCGCCAGGCGCAGACCACTGACCCGGCCCTCGTTGCCATACATGAAGAGCTCAACTCAGGCTCCCGAGCTCTCCCGTGGGCGACCGTGGACGGGCTAATTCAGTACAGTGGGCGGCTATACATTCCCCCGGCCTCGCCCCTACTGCCGAAACTCATGACGGCTGTCCATGAGGAAGGACATGAAGACGTACAACGCATGTTGCACCGGCTACAGCGTGATTTTCATTTTCCTAACATGAAACAACTCATGCAGGATTTGGTGAGGGCATGCCCCACATGCTAGCGCTACAAGTCGGAGCATCTACATCCGGCTGGTCTTCTTATCCCGCTGCCCGTGCCGCAGGGAGTCTGGACCGACATCGCCCTAGACTTCGTCGAGGCGCTTCCGCGCGTCCGGGGCAAGTCAGTCATCCTGACGGTGGTGGACAGGTTCAGCAAATATTGTCATTTCATCCCCCTGTCTCACCCGTATTCCATGGAGACTGTATCCCAGGCCTTCTTCGCCGACATCGTCCGCCTCCATGGTGTGCCACAGTCCATCGTTTCCGACCGGGACAAGGTCTTCACCTCCATCTTATGGCGCGAGCTGATGCGTTGGTTGGCACCAAGTTGCGCACGACGACGGCCTTTCATCCACAATCTGATGGCCAGTCGGAGTCCTGTAAGTGCATCTAGCCCCTAGTGGGTTTTAGTGAATTGAGTGACAACATAATTAAAGGTCTAACAAGTTTGCTAAGTGTATCAAAGGTTCAAAAAGAAAAGCAAACTTGATGGTATTCCACATAGTGTTGAAATGAAGGCCAAAATTGTGTATTGTTGTATTGGAAGATCATGGAAACAATCTTATTCAAGCAAAAGACAAGAATGCAAATAGAGTTGATGATATGGCTTCTATATTGTGGGATATCATGGCATCATGAGAAAACAAGCATATTAGGCAAATGACAATTGAGACATGGATTGATGATTTTAGAATGGTCTCAACAATGGGTTGCTTTTCATGAACAAGAAGAGTTTGATAGTGAACTAGCTTTGATCAAGGTTGAAGAATGAATCAAGAATGCATAAGTGAGTGAATGCCAAGCAAAGGTCAAATTACAAGGACTTAACTCATATTGGGTATATGTCATCTCTACATTGGTTTGCGTGTATGGATAAAGATTTGGAGAATCACTTTGCATTGATTTGATCAAGCTAGAAGTATGAAGATGGAAATTGAAGTGTTGACTGTCAAGCCAAAATGGAGAGGATTTAAGGAACCGTGAATTGGCTTGACCATATTAATGATGATCCATATATGTCTCTATGTGAAGCTTGATTGATCTCAACATTCATATCTATAAGATGTTCAAGCAAGGATCACAATATTGAAGAAATGGTTTTCAATGGATGCTTAATATGATATGACTTGAGTATGGCTTGATAGGGTGAAGATAGCAAGGAAAGGGCTTCGAGGTACTAAGCGAAGGTGAAGGTCAAGGAGGCCAAGGTACTATAGCTAGGGTGAAGAAGAGAGTACTTGCATTGAGTCGAGGTACTAATCAAGCTACGAGGAGTCATATTGTGTTGAGGATCAAATCATTAGTGGAAGTGACTTGAAGCCATGAAGTGACACATATATAGTGAAATGGTTCAAGTCACATGCTCAAGGGATGTTTGCTCAAAGAGATGGGACAGTCACAATTGGTTGCAACCCCTATGAAGTGACATTGAGAAGAAATGTCATATAAAGATATTGAAGACTCAAGTGATTAATTGTTTACATTCTTTTATTCTTGAGTTTAGGAAAAGCCGGACTATCAAGGGGGGTTCTAGAACAGTTTGCCAAACTGTGGAACCAATTGCTCAAAATCCCAGAATAACATCCACATACCCAGCCAAACCAGCCAGCCAAATTTCAGATTCATCAGAGCTGTTTGGCCAGGGCGGCAGTGCCGCTCATTAAGGGCGGCAGTGCCACCCTTCAAATCTAAGTCCGATTCAGACGTGTAAATACAATCCAGAAACATTGCAACGGAGCCTTCTTCCTCCTCCCGACATTCAGACCGTTGCAGCAGCTCTCAAACACAGTTCTCTCTCCCCCATTGTTGCTCCTTCACCTCCTCATGAGATCTAGTGATTCTACCATTGAAACTTGAGAGAAAAGGCAGCAAAACACTTGTGGGGAGCTGATCTATTGATTCCCATAGTTTGAGAGCAGTTGGTTCTCGTTTGGTCGGCGGTTCTAGGGTTCTTTACTCTTGGAGCTTGCTCCTAGCCGGCTAGGCGTCGCCCTTGAGCTTGCCAACTTGTGTGGCAGCCTAGGGAGGTTTGTAACCACCCATTGCAGCTAAGAAATCACCTCTCACTTCAAGAGTTCATTCTCTTGATTTGAGATTGAGGGAAAGAGCAAGCCTATGTGGCTAGCTCTCCTTGTGTGGATACCTCAACAACGTGGAGTAAGCAAGCCTTGGTGGCTAGCTGAACCACGGGATAAATCTTGTGTCTTGTGTGTTGTTTATATTCTTGCAAATCATATTCATGCATAGACATTGTTAGGGTTGTTGAGGTGGACCTCTCTTGTGATACATTTCTGTGGTATACAGTCTTCGAGTTGTATCTTATCTTTCTGTTGCAGGGTTAAGCTTCTTAGAGTATCTAGTTTCTACCTGCAAAGTTTCATTTCTGTTCGCTTATATTTTGAAGAGCGGCAGTGCCGCCCTGGTAGAGCGGCAGTGCCGCCCTCTAATCTTATTGAGTCTTGAGCTGAAATTTTGCAGGGTTGTCACTGGATATCTCTAGTACTCAGTGTAGCAGTTTGGACAGATCTGGACTTACGGTCACAGGGAGTCAGTGCGGCCCTCAAAGGGAGGCAGTGACGCTTTCAGTTTTAACTTCTGTTTGAGCTGAATTTTTGTAGGCCTATTCACCCCCCTCTAGTCCTCCTAGGCGACATCAAGGTCCTTCTAGTGATGAAGAAATAAACAACATAACTAAGAATTTGGATAGAAAAAGCAAGTTGTTTATTTCTCAACTAATGGATGATTTAGAGGCAACACAAGCTGAGTTAGAGAAAAGAGAAAAGACTTTAATCAAACAAGAAAATCTCTACATAGCTAGTGATGAAGCTCTTGCATTGGCAAGAAGTGAGGTGGACACCTTGCACGGGGCCTTGGCCAAAGAGCAAGATGCCCATGCTCTCCTAAAGAAGGATTACATTGCTCTCCAACAAAAACATTGTTGGTTGGATGACAAGCATACCGAGCTTGGGTAGCAATTTAGTCTTCTTTGGGAGAGCAACTCACATCTTTCCCAAGCAAGTGATGTCTCTACTCCTTCCACTAGTCAAGGTTGTGGAAAATGCTTTAATCTTGATTTGAATATTTATGCCACTAACCTTGCTAATATGGAGGCCATGAGAAAGGAGATTGCTAGGCTCAATGAGATCATAGCAAAAGAGTGCATGGATGGCAAGACTCAAAATAGTGGCAGGAAGGTGGAAAATAGCTCTGAGTGTGCTCAGTCCATGATCAAGGGCAAAGTTGGTACAGATCAGCCTGCACAGATGGTGGCACAACAACAACCCCGAGCAGCACAGCCACCCAAGGGCGGCAGTGCCGCTGTAAAGGGCGGTAGTGCCGCCCCCCACAGAAAAGGGAAGGCTACCACTTATGCCCCTGGTCTGGTCAAGCTCATGAAGAAGGTCTCCAAATCAAAGCAAGAGCCCCAGAAATCAAAGAAGACTCTCATCACTTGTTTCAAGTGCAAGAAAGAGGGTCACCATGTCAGAAACTGCTCTTTGGAGAAGGAAGAGAAGGGCATGAGCAAGATCCAAGAGAAGAAGAAGATGGCTCATGTCAAGTGCTCTAGCATGGTACACAATGCCTCTAAGTGTTCCAACAAGGTTGATGACCAAGCAACACTTCCAAACAAGAAGACAAGAAGAAGCAAGAGAAAGTGTTATGAGTGCAATGAGAGGGGTCATGAAATTGCATCATGCCCCTACATGAAAGATGAAGACTCGACATCATCAAGAAAGAGGCTCATTAGCAAGGTAGCAAGCAAATTGCAAGAAGAGAAGGCTAAGAAGAACAATACACGCCTATGCTACACTTGCAGAGGAAAGGGACATCTAAGTATGGATTGTTCCATGGGTAACACTCTAAAGCCTAACTTGTCAATTGATTCAAAATTGCTTAGGAGGCCCAAAAGTGACACTTGTGCTACAAAGGTGATGAGTTCACCACATGCTAGCACAAAAGCCATTTGGGTGCCTAAGTCACTTGTGACTAACCTTAATGGACCCAACATAGTTTGGGTACCAATTGTGCTTGATGAGTGTTGTAGGTACTTAAAGGTGATATGGGGCTTCGGGGTGCTTGAGCAAGATGATTGACAATTATTCACTCAAGCTATCAACCAATTCATATTGTCTTTTCTTATATGTTGACCTGAAGATGATTTGATGGAAATGTTTAAAACTTCATATTCACCTATGTAACAAGTACCTAACCCTTGTAGGCTAGCCACTTGACTTGAGTAGTCTCTAGTAGTTCATAAATATGTGTTGTTTGTGAATTATTAGGAGTGGCTAGAGCATTTCAAGTTTAATTGAATCATTTACCATATGATGCTTTTAATGGCTCTCTAGTAGAGCAAGAGCTTGTTCATGTTGTAGGTAATAATGATATACCTTATGAGGAAATCAAGCAATTGGCTATCAATGATATTATGCCACTAGAAATCAAAGCCAATTAGTTGAAGGTTACTCAAGTTGCTGCTACAACAACTTCCGCTGACGTACTCGATGCAAAGGTGTTGCACACCCCTGCTGCAAATCAGCAGGGCGGCAGTGCTGCACCCAAGGGTGGTAGTGCCGCCCCTTCTACTGCAGCAACTCATTCCACTTCAGTTCATGGACAAAACCTACAACCTTCATATGAGAAAAGTGAAGATGAAGAGACCACATCATCCACTATATTTCCAGAAGGGTGGTAACTTCTAAATCTCAAGTGCAATTTATTTCAAATCTTATCTCTTTGTGTCTTGTGTAGCCACTTAGGAAAATAAAGAACTTGAGGATATGTATTGGTTGCTGGTCATGAAAGAAAAGTGTAATTGGAATTGAATTGATCATCTACACCAAGCAACATATATGACTTGAGTTTCCTTTGTGGACCTCAAACCAAGAATTTCAAGAAAGCTCAAGTAGAGGCAATTATCACTCAAATCTCAAGAACTCTCTACTTGATGGAATCTTGTCATATGGTAGATTGGCAAATTCTTATTCTCATCTTATGGCCATCTATGTGCTGCAATGGTTGTGAGTATCTTTTGCCATAGTTCAATTTGATTACACTATTGTTGCCATGACCTAGACATAGAGTGAAATCTGAATAAAGTGCTATGTGAGAAATTCAAATACTTAGAGCACTTATAAAAGGAGGAATTCGTTCTATGACTAGAGTTGTGAGACTAACCGTTTCTCTAAGTGATTTACAGTCTCACTAAATGAGAATGTGTTTCTCAAATGGAGTGTGCTATCATATCAATTCCATTAATCCAAAACTCTGTGATGTATTCTCTCTAGCTACTTTGGAATTGCTTCATTTATGTTAGCCACTCACCATGATATGGCTTAAATCTGCCCTTTGGACTTAAATGACCAACCATGCACATTCACATTTCCACTCCACTCAAAAGAGTGTGCATGAAGCTTTAAGGGAGATTTAATCCATGTTATGAGGTTTCTCTATTTCGGTAGCCCATTTGCCTTTCACACATAAAGGGTTACTAAATGAGAAACTAGTGCTTGTGTTACTAATGCCCTCTTGTGTTGAGCTTATTCATAGGAAACAAATAAGAAGAGGTTGTGCTTATTTGTTTGGATGCATCACAAGCCTGAAGGTTACTCTTCACCTAAATGAAGATGAGGTCACTAGAAGCCAAAGAGATCAAAATCTGAGTTGAGTTGACAAATCAAGTTTGAGGTTGAAATGGATGAGCTATATTGAAAAGGATTCACAAGATTTCAATCATTGATAAGTGGACTGAATGGTAATGACATCTTGTGAGTGTTCTCAGCCAAAAACACCTCAAGATTGGAGAAGAAAAAAAGAATTGTGAAAAACATCAAATCTGTCCAGAAATCTGAAATTCTTAGTTGACTGCCTTCAAATATTGATTTGGAAGTTCAAACACTAATGAAATGACCTGAAACTTTGTGAGTATGCTATATACATCTAGTACTTGTTGCTGTACAGTTGAGATGCAGTTTGGTTTTGAAGAAAATCAGTTTCAATTGAATTCTGTCAGCCTCAGCACTGCAGTTTCAGACTTGAGCAGTTTTGGTAGAAAATAGATTTGACTGATCAAATGGAGTCCAAATGGGCTGAAATTTTGATAGCAGTTAAAGGACTCATAGATGAACATCTCTACCAAATTTCATGCATATTGGACCTGTAATTTGGGAGATATGATTTTTTCACCAAGCAAGACAGAATCTGAAAATTCACTGCATGAAATTGGATTGCATTGCAACAACAAGTTTCAGTTGGCTCTCAAGTTGGTCATGAAGAATAAGTGAAGATGAGGAGCTTCAGTTTGGTCCAAAGGAATCTCAATGAAAGAAAATAACTCACACATGAGTCCAAATGAGTTGCATTCAGATTTACATGCAGCAGTAGTTATTTGAAGTTAGTTCAAACTTGATGAAATCAGTTGCAGATCTTTAGAAATAGCAGCTGAACTAAATTGAAACTAGTATCAATGGCTGACTTTAGCAAATACAAGCTGCAATAATAAGTGACAATCAGCTGGAATCACTTGAAACCATTTTGAAGCAACTAAGAACTAGCTGAAACTAATTAGATTGCAAGCAAGCCTGAAGGAGTTTGAAATCAATTGGAATATAGTGTAAACCTCTCCCTTGACCCAGGATCTTTGATATGCATGAGTGTACTTTGTGTACTCTTGTATGCACAAATTGAGGGGGAGTTTACTCTAATATCTTGTGGGACAAATGGTTTCTCTCAAATTCATGATTATGTTTTCTCACACATTGGTGAAAGAAGGACAGATGGTTCCTTTTTGGATTCACATTGGGTAATTCACATTTACTCTAGGAGGTCTCGGTCTTTATAAACCGAGTGCTCCTGGCTTAGTGCTGAATGCCCCAATCCTTAGTGGAATTGGATTCTAATGAGTTGGAGAAAATAATTGAAGGGTGGACTCTCATTGTCAATTCTCTACTCTAGAGCTCATCAAGTGCACATGATCCATCCTATTGATCAACCAAGACCATGTCAACAAAGAGTGGTAACTCCTAGTTCATAATTTGCAAATTTCATGAACTTTACCATGTACTTTCTATGTGAGTTGCTTTAGGTAAAGAAAGAACTAGGAACTTAATTTGGATCTTGGATGATCACCAAAGCTCTAATTCACCGCATTTCATCAAAAGAGAACTATGTCCATCCAAGTTATTGAAATCTTACTTATATGATGGTCATGTCAATCAAAATTTATGTGGTGATCTCTCTACCTTAGTGGTGGTATGGTTCCTTTGGCATAATTTCAATTGTTGCAAATTTGGTGTGTCTTGACCAAGATGTAGGATGAACTCCTCTGGACTCTTAAACCGATTCAAGTGCATTTCACAAGTAATTTGAGTACTTGATGCACATATTAAGGGGGAGTCTATTCTATGTCTTGTGTCTTTTGAGACTAACATTTTCTTCTAGTGAACTTGTGTAGTCTCTTGGTGAGAATGAGTTTCTCTTGGGTATGCTACATAACCAAATCAATCCAAATCAGTAATGTTATCTCTCATATTCATTTGGATTGCAATTTTAACTCTTATGTAGCTACTCTTCATAATATAGCTTAAATTCCCTTGTTCGGACTTAATTGGCCAAAAGTGCATATATTCTTGCCATCCACTTACATATGTATGCACTATCAAATAGGAGGAATTTAGTCTATGTTATGAGGTTTGCAATTAGTGATCCACATGCCTTCCACATCCAAATGGTCACTAGTTGTAAAACTATAGCTTGTGCAATTTAATGTTATCTCTTGTCTTGGTGAGCATTTTCTAGGAGACATCAAGGTCCGGTGATATTATGAGATACAAGCTTCCATGCAAATTGACATCAATTTGTGAAGATTCCTTCCATCGGTGTCAAACTATGAAGATCATATTTCAATTGGTATTGGTGGATAATCTTTCAATTTGGTATATCAAGAAATATGTCTTCAATTGGTATCTCAAAATGACAACAAGAGCTAGCAATGGACTTTCAACTGAGATGAAGCACAGGTTTGTGTTGTCTCCTTGAAGATGATGAAAAAGAGAGATGGGCACAAATGAGATCTTTTGCTTAAAGAAGTGATAGGCCCATCAAAGCACTAAATTGAAAATCATCATCATGGTGGAGATTATGAGGCTTAGAACAAAGGTATATCGCTCTATGAACATTTGTATTACCTTTGTGCATCTAGGCCCTTACATGCTAGTGTGTGCATGTGTATGCAATATTTTGAGTCACACCATGAGTCTGTTCTTATGGTGACGATTAGAGAATGAGTTAGATATTTGGTTGATACCTCTTGTGGTGATGTTGTGAGTTTGTCTCATGTTATGTCACCTATGTGAGGTATGAGCTAAATATGCTAACCTCTTGAGAATCTTGACTTAAAGTGTTCCATACTTTGTTTGGTACAAAACATAGGAGAGAAATTCTATATGCTAAACTTTTACCTACCTCTTGCCCTCACTTGTCTACCATCATTTCTTCCTTTTGGTGGAGAGATCCTTTTTGGAGATTAATGCCAAAGGGGGAGAAATTTTGGGGAGAATGTAAGGGGAAGAGAGATTGATATGAGGATGGAAAGGGGTAAAGGAGAGGCATATAAGATTTTTCAAAATGGAGTGGTGTGTGCAAGCATGGTTTAAATTGATGCTCTTGATAAGGATCATTTATGTCATTTATGCTAGTGTGTGACATTCATGCTTTGAATGATATATTGTTAAACTTGTTGAGTGCATGAACTGTCATGAGCATCACGTTTATCATGTCTGACACCTTGCACCCCACGAATGCTAAGATATAGGAGAGTTTCCACACTTTGTCTTAAATATGTGCATTTGGCATTTAAGGCCAAAATTTAAAATTCCTTTCAATGCACACATTTAGCGGGAGCTCACTATATAATAGGATTCAAAATCTTAATGTTTATCAATCTTTTGTAAGCTTTAATTGTGTTGTCATCAATCACCAAAAAGGGAGAGATTGTAAGTGCATCTAGCCCTTAGTGGGTTTTGGTGAATTCAGTGACAACATAATTAAAGGTCTAACAAGTTTGCTAAGTGTATCAAAGGTTCAAAAAGAAAAGCAAACTTGATGGTATTCCACATAGTGTTGAAATGAAGGCCAAAATTGTGTATTGTTGTATTGGAAGATCATGGAAACAATCTTATTCAAGCAAAAAACAACAATGCAAATAGAGTTGATGATATGGCTTCTATATTGTGGGATATCATGGCATCATGAGAAAGCAAGCATATTAGGCAAATGACAAGTGAGACATGGATTGATGATTTTGGAATGGTCTCAACAATGGGTTGCTTTTCATGAACAAGAAGAGTTTGATAGTGAACTAGCTTTGATCAAGGTTGAAGAATGAATCAAGAATGCATAAGTGAGTGAATGCCAAGCAAAGGTCAAATGACAAGGACTTAACTCATATTGGGTATATGTCATCTCTACATTGGTTTGCTTGTATGGATAAAGATTTAGAGAATCACTTTGCATTGATTTGATCAAGCTAGAAGTATGAAGATGGAAATTGAAGTGTTGAGTGTCAAGCCAAAATGGAGAGGATTTAAGGAACCATGAATTGGCTTGACCATATTAATGATGATCCATATATGTCTCTATGTGAAGCTTGATTGATCTCAACATTCATATCTATAAGATGTTCAAGCAAGGATCACAATATTGAAGAAATGGTTTTCAATGGATGCTTAATATGATATGACTTGAGTATGGCTTGATAGGGTGAAGATAGCAAGGAAAGGGCTTCGAGGTACTAAGCGAAGGTGAAGGTCAAGGAGACCAAAGTACTATAGCTAGGGTGAAGAAGAGAGTACTTGCATTGAGTCGAGGTACTAATCAAGCTACGATGAGTCATATTGTGTTGAGGATCAAATCATTAGTGGAAGTGACTTGAAGCCATGAAGTGACTCATATATAGTGAAATGGTTCAAGTCACATGCTCAAGGGATGTTTGCTCAAAGAGATGAGACAGTCACAATTGGTTGCAACCCCTATGAAGTGACATTGAGAAGAAATGTCATATAAAGATATTGAAGACTCAAGTGATTAATTGTTTACATTCTTTTATTCTTGAGTTTAGGAAAAGCCGGACTATCAAGGGGTATTCTAGAACAGTTTGCCAAACTGTGGAACCAATTGCTCAAAATCCGAGAATAACATCCACATACCTAGCCAAACCAGCCAGCCAAATTTCAGATTCATCAGAGTTGTTTGGCCAGGGCGGCAGTGCCGCCCTTCAAATCTGAGTCTGATTCAAACGTGTAAATACAATCCAGAAACGTTGCAACGGAGCCTTCTTCCTCCTCCCGACATTCAGACCGTTGCAGCAGCTCTCAAACACAGTTCTCTCTCCCCCATTGTTGCTCCTTCACCTCCTCATGAGATCTAGTGATTCCACCATTGAAACTTGAGAGAAAAGGCAGCAAAACACTTGTGGGGAGCTGATCTATTGATTCCCATAGTTTGAGAGCAGTTGGTTCTCGTTTGGTCGGCGGTTCTAGGGTTCTTTACTCTTGGAGCTTGCTCCTAGCCGGCTAGGCGTCGCCCTTGAGCTTGCCAACTTGTGTGGCAGCCTAGGGAGGTTTGTAACCACCCATTGCAGCTAAGAAATCACCCCTCACTTCAAGAGTTCATTCTCTTGATTTGAGATTGAGGGAAAGAGCAAGCCTATGTGGCTAGCTCTCCTTGTGTGGATACCTCAACAACGTGGAGTAAGCAAGCCTTGGTGGCTAGCTGAACCACGGGATAAATCTTGTGTCTTGTGTGTTGTTTATATTCTTGCAAATCATATTCATGCATAGACATTGTTAGGGTTGTTGAGGTGGATCTCTCTTGTGATACATTTCTGTGGTATACAGTCTTTGAGTTGTATCTTATCTTTCTGTTGCAAGGTTAAGCTTCTTAGAGTATCTAGTTTCTACCTGCAAAGTTTCATTTCTGTTCGCTTATATTTTGAAGAGCGGCAGTGCCGCCCTGGTAGAGCGGCAGTGCCGCCCTCTAATCTTATTGAGTCTTGAGCTGAAATTTTGCAGGGTTGTCACTGGATATCTCTAGTACTCAGTGCAGCAGTTTGGACAGATCTGGACTTACGGTCACAGGGAGTCAGTGCGGCCCTCAAAGGGAGGCAGTGACGCTTTTTCAGTTTTAACTTCTGTTTGAGCTGAATTTTTGTAGGCTTATTCACCCCCCCCTCCTGGGCGACATCAAGGTCCTTTCAAGTCCGCTAATCGTGTCATTGTCATGTACCTGAGGTGCCTCACCGGTGATCGGCCGCGGCAGTGGCTCCAGTGGCTTCCGTGGGCGGAGTACGTCTTCAACACCGCCTACCAAACTTCGCTGCGAGATACGTCGTTCCGCGTCGTCTATGGCCGAGATCCGCCGTCCATCCGCTCATATGAGCCTGGAGACACCAGGGTGGCCGCCGTCACCAAAACCATGGAAGAGCGGGATGAGTTCCTCGCTGACATTCGCAGCCGTCTTGAACAAGCACAGGCAGTCCAGAAGCGCCACTATGACAAGGCGCACCGCCATGTCACGTACCAGGTGGGGGACTGGGTCCTACTACGCCTCAGGCAGTGTGCTGCGTCGTCCCTGCCACAGGCCATCTCCGGCAAGCTGAAGCCCCGCTTCTACGGGCCCTACCGCGTCACGAAGCTAATCAACGAAGTAGCGGTTCGCCTCGCCCTGCCACCCCGAGCTCGTCTGCACGACATCTTCCACATCGGCCTCCTCAAGAAGTTCCATGGCTCCCCGCTAGATGCTCCACCGCCCCTGCCTGCTGTTCATCATGGTGTCGTGGTCCCGGAGCCGGAACGTGCTGTCAAATCGCGCCGCGCGCGTGGTGTGCGCCAGCTGCTCATCCAATGGAAGGGTGAGTCCCCGGCTTCCAGCTCGAGGACGAGTTGTCTTTCGAGGAAGGGGGAGATGTCATGTACGGGCGCACGTATACTAGGCGCCGCAGGGCCCGCGACGTACGCCAGGCCTCAGAGCGGGCTGCGCAGGACGCGTTGGACGTGCAGGGTGACACAGCCGGCCAGGACACACACGGTGGCTAAGTTAGTTGGAAAGTTAGATTAGTTTCTATTTTTCAGTTCTCTAATTCTAGTAGTATTCGGTCAGGACTATTGTCCCTATATATTGTAACCATACGTTGGTTTTGAAAGGCAATCAAGAATTATCAATCTAATCTATCTCTCTTCTTCCAATAATAGAGCCGACGGCTGAGGGGCAAAACCTCGCCGGCGACGACGGAACGAGGCTACGAACTCCGTAGCTGCGATGCAGCTACCTTGGGCACCGACACCCTTGACAGGTTCTACTAAAGATTACCTAAAAACAGGGGGGCATACGTTGACACTCAAAAGTGTCATAAACACATATCAAGGGTAAAAGATATATTTGGGTCATAATATTTTGAAGTCGAATTCATCTTTAGTTTAAAGGGTCGGATATTCTAAGCAGATTTAACCTGGTCGTTTAATTCATTTATCGCTATGAGTATGTTCCGACCAGTCATGAAGACTTCCGACCAGGTGACTCTGGTCGGGAGCACTAAAATGATGATGAACACCAATTCATGATTATTGAGGTATCGATTTGAAGATCTTTTCTCTGACGCTTAAGGGGATTATTGTAACACCCCGGGTGTTTAATTAATTAAAATAAATTAGAATTTAATAAGAAAATGGCTAAAATCCTAGATGGAGGAATAATCTAACCAGATGTTTGTTCCATTCATGCCATTGCACAATTTTTATTGGGTGAAAAATAATTTATTAAACCCGTATAGGACGAACCGAATTTATTCTATTTCGAAATCAAATAAAAAGATTTATAAAAGTTTTACAAAATCAAACTCAAAATTTTATTTCCAAAACCTAGGAAAAATGTTTTCAAAAAATTATAAATTTGTTTTATTTCAAACTGATTTGAATTTGGATTTGAAATGAATTTGCAAAAGAAAATCAAAAGAGAAAGAAATCAAAATGGCAAAGGGGCCTCAAACCTCAATTCCTCTCCTCCCGGCCCGACTCCCAACTCCTCTCGCGCCAGCCCGCTCCCCCTCCCTCTCTCTGTATGACATCCAGACCCACCCGTCAGCCCGTCCCCAACCTCATTCCCGCCCTACGCGCATCGCCGCCCGCTGCCATCGAAGCTCCCTGAAGCTTCATCTAGCCGCTCTGTCCCCTCGCTCTCTTTTCCCTCCGTCCTTTTTAGTCAGCCCTGTGGCCTCCGCGCCACCACCTGACACCCCACTCCTCCTCTCCCAAACCCCTGCCACCGCAACTGGATCGCGGTCGCCACCATTACCGGGCCACGGTAGAGCCCCCGAACCTCTGCTCTCCGGGCACCCTGCGTCATCACGTGCCTTCCACCGGCGTCGCGAGGACGAGCCACACCTGCATCCCGAATCGGCGACTAGGATCCGTGGCCGCAGACGCCTGCTCACCCTTCGCCGTGGGTTCCGGTCCGCCCCACCGGCGTGGCCTTCCTCTCTGAACCCTCTCCGGCGTCGGGGAACTCTCCAACGTGCTCGCGGTGAGCCCCTCTCTCTCCCTTGCACTTCTGTCCGTTTTCTCTATTGCACTCTAGGGCGAGCTCTGGGGAACTCACGGCAATGGCGCCGCCATCACGCTAATCCGATCGATCCGCCCATCACACGCACGCGCCGAGTCAGAGCGCGACCACCGAGCTCTGCAGCTCGCCCCTCTGCCCTTGCACTCGCCCTATAAAACGCACCCCGACGCCACATCTTCAGTGTGCCGCAGCTGCCGCCCCCGAATCACCTGCAAAAGCACCGTCACACAGTCTGTATAGCCGCACTGTCGCCGGCCCTGCCAACCGTAGTCAGCTCTGCAGCTCCGTCCCGGTGAGCATCTCCCTGCGCCCCTTCCAGCTTCGCACGAGCGCAGGTGCATCGCTTGACACCGTACCCCCCGAACGAGTGAGAAGCAAGCCTCAGCCATGCAGTCAGTAAGCTGTTTCCTGCTCCTCTCGGATTCCTTGTTAGCTTGATTACGTAAGCATGACATCAGCGTGACTTCATCTTGTGATTTATGGTCATTTTTGTTTAGAAAACTAATTCCCAAATACAATACAAATACACAAAACTATACCTCTTCATCAGCACTCGAATAAGCCAGCTACCCTTAGAGAGGCCCGGTCCATCAGCCGATTAATTCAGATTTCGATATTTATTTAAAAATGAGTTTTAGTTATTTACAGAATTGCCACTCAAATTCAAAAGCTCATAACTTGCTCATTTTAACTCCGATTTGACCCGTTCAAGTCGCGTTAGATTGGTCTCGTCTAGCTCTACGCAGCAGATCTATTTACATTTTGTTTTACTACTGTATGATGTACGGTTTCTTATATTGCTTTGTTTGGGCCATGTGATGATGTTTGATCCAGCGCGCTACGCGGAATCCCAGGATCCAGCCTTCGCCTCCGTTGATCCGACCCAGCCCGAAGGCAAGTGTCCTTGAACATCTTGCTCCTGTATTTATTTTATTTTGACTTAGAGTAGTTAGATCCAGTAGATGCATGCAGTCTTAAATTGAATCCCATGTTAAGGTTTAGTAGAACTTGTTTATATTATCGTTGTCACCTGGTTTGGGATGGATTGGGTAGAAGTCATGCTTAGCCCTGCTGTCTTGGGATGGGATGGTGGTTAAATAATAAACTTGATTAATGATCTATGGAACATGGACTGGTAATGAGTAGTATGGTGAGTAGGTAAATCCGGCAGGATGGACCGTGTGGTGGTTTTTGTGCCGTGGGACTCGACAGCTGGTTTTGTTTTCTGGTTCTGGGCTTGTGCTAGACTTATCCTGCCTGGATCCCTAGGACCTGGTTCTCGAAGCCTATAACCCGACTTAACAGCGCAACCATGAGATCTGGATGGGCTGGACCTGGCTAATTAATTAGTTACCTCCAAGTTGAGGGTCCACACGGGGTTTGTTGTAGTGGCTCACGAGGGGGCCCTGGGGTCGTAGACCTTTGTACGGGGTGAAACCTTAGAGGTACGTGTGGAACGGGCTTGGAGGGGGCTTGGTAAAGGCCTTGCAGTGCAACCCGCTATGCACATTGGCAGTGTTTAGCGTGACGGGAAATGCACGACTCATGGGTAACGATGTGCAACCTCTGCAGAGTGTAAAACTGATATATCAGCCGTGCTCACGGTCACGAGCGGCTTGGACTTCTTCGAGATTAGTTGGTTACTGGTTACTGGTTCGGGTCATCTGATGGACTTCAGGTGTGGTTTGCCTGATGGACTTCAGGTGTGGGTGCTTGGTGTGACTCCAAGTGTGGTTGCTTGGTGGACTCCAAGTGTTGGTTGCTCGGTGTGACTCCGAGTGTGGTTTGCTCGGTGCGACTCCGAGTGTGGTTACTGTTCTGTTGGAGACTGTGGTTATAACCTAGTAAATAGGTGCATAGGAAATAGGATTTAATAGGATGTGTTGCTTTAGGCGCTTGAGTCAAACAGAGTCAGCCTACCTTTGTTAATAGCCTCATAAGCATATATTTTCTACACTTGTGGAGTACATTTCGATGTACTCACCCTTCCTCTTTGAACCCCTGCTACCCCACCCAGACGTTGGAGTCTACGACGCGGAGCAGGAGTACCCAGAAGACGGTGGATATGACCCTCACGACTTGTACTAGGATGGCGCAGCCCCCGGTCAACCTTTCTGTGGAGATGGTGTCCAGTTTCCGCGAGTCTACATTAGAGTTAGACTGAGAGTTTGTACTTTTCTTTCAGACCCGAGGGTCATTTTTGTAATAATGTTCGATATATTAATAAAGCATTATTTTGATATTTACTATGATGTGGATATATGTATGAAAATTGATCCTGGCATACATATATTGTGCTCCAATTTTGTTCTTAAAATTGGGGTGTCACAATTATAAACATGTATTAATCAGTGCAATCAGTTTGGGCTGTTGTTAAAGCCCATTAAATGTCGGTTTAGCCGGTTTAAGAATCAGCTAGATTAAGTTTACCTTTTTCTAGTCCGGATAGGACTCTTTGATTCCATATCTTGATGAAGTTCGGGTAGGAAACTTGGAGATTGTAATCTGGAGATATTTTCTATTGGGATAAGACCAACCCCCTCTATATATATGAGAGGACTATGGCCGATTGAGGCATCCAACCCTAATCGTCAAAATCAATCTACTATCCCTTTTACCCTTTTTTCCTCTCTACTTTGCTATTCGACGCATCTTCCGGCGAGATTCGGCGGCGTTCTAGGCGGCCTTGCTGGTCCTAGAGCAACCTCTACGTGCTTCTCCCCGACGAGTCTTCCCGAGAGGAGTTCCAGAATTATCAACACAAGGAATCAAAACCCTAAACTGATCTAAACCGGTCTCTAGATCGGTTTTTCATCAGTTTAGCCAGATCCCTTGTTGTTTCAGGTTGATCTGTAATCTTTTCGAGCGTTCTAGCCCTGCTGGTATGTGATTCGGATCACTTCCGACGTCAACGGAGAAGATATGGAAGCTAAACATAGTGGGTGAGTTCTCTAAGTTACCATGGATGAAAGATGATGCTTTACCGGAAGTCAGGAAAATCCGGTAGTGTTCTTTTATTTACATAGGATATTTGACATAGGAGATAACTCTTCCGCCCGTTTATTTTTTAAACGGTAAAGCTATTCGTCACATGAGTGTTTTTATGATCTTTAACACACGAATTTTTGTCTTCTGATTATTACACACGAGTTTTCTGGTCGCCCGATGGTTCCGTAGGCGACTAGAAAACTCGTGTGTAATAATCGGAAGACAAAAATTCGTGTGTTAAAGATCACATGAGTGTCTTCCGATTATTACACACGAGTTTTCTGGCACGCACGACAACCAATTGGTCGAGGCTCAGGCTCAGTGTCACTCTCTTGATGCCACGATCCACGCCACCACACGACGCGGATCCGATAGATTGGGTTGTTCTGGTGAAAAAAATATTGTTAATTGTTATTCTCTAGAAAAAATTGTATTTTATTTTTTATCTTAGTCAAACCTCATGTTTGTGATTGTGTTGTCTCAGCGAAAAAACATTGGTAATTATCCTTCTCTTGAAAGAATTTGTATTTTCTTATTTGTGTTAGCCAGACCTTATGTTTATGATTGTGTCGTTTTGGTTGAAAAATATTATTTATTGTCCTCTATAAAAAGAAATTGTATAATGTTATTTGTGTGCCACTTTCTTATAATATAAAATACACGTTTTTCTACCTGGGTGTAATTCATGTGCTAGTTAAGGAAAAACACATGAATTTCCTTTTATGTGTTAGGTTCCTTGTGTTTATTAGTCTTCCTAGATTTGAGTGTTATGTCAAAAACCACACGGTTTTTGGGCTTTTGGAATTCGTTTATTTTTTGGCGGAAAATAATCATGTGTTAAGTGTCTTAAAAACACATAAGTTTCAACTAGACATGTCCTTCTTTTAAATGGATTGTGAGGGTGTGTTTGGGAGCGCTCCACGGAGATGATTGTCAGGGAGAATCACTTACTCACTGTCAAACATATATTTTTTTTAAGTAAGAAGTGATTTTTTACTGATTCTGTGAAGTGATTCTCGAAAATGAACTAAGAGACCCATAGCTGAAAAAAATACTTTATCTGATCCTGTGAAATAATTCTCCATTCTGATTTCGAGAGATCATGTTAAAGAATAAAAAAGAATTACTTTCCGTCACAAAATCACTTTACTATAGAGAGCACAATGGAACATAACTCCGTCAAACGGGCCCTGAAATCTTTTCAACTGAATTCTCAAACACCGGTGGCGCGGCCTTCTTTGTCTGAGTTGGGCTGTCCCCGTTTACTCAGCGACCCAACATCTTAAAACCAGTAGGCTTTATAGCCCACATATTTTTAGCCGCCGTTGCGTGACCCACTTCCCTTTCCCTTGCTCCTCCCTCATCACAT
The DNA here is from genome assembly GCA_009763385.1 of Coix lacryma-jobi var. lacryma-jobi. Taxonomy (NCBI): domain Eukaryota; kingdom Viridiplantae; phylum Streptophyta; class Magnoliopsida; order Poales; family Poaceae; genus Coix; species Coix lacryma-jobi. The sequence goes on from CM019825.1 coordinate 64,858,236, forward strand.
GGGGACATCGCTGCGCGGCTGCGCCAGCGGCGCGTGCGCGTCGTGTTCGTGCTCGTCCATATCCTCCTCGGCTCCTCTCCCACGCAAATTCCCAAACCACCCCTCCACCAAAACGGGAGCACAGCGGCGGCGCCCCCAACCTCTAACCCTCCCCTGAACCCTACCACCTCCTCGCCGGTCGCCACCCCACGACATGGCCCTTTCCCGCCGCCTCCTCCCGCTCTTTCTCCGCCGCGGCGCTCCCGTCCCCGTCCCCGCCCGCGCTCTCTCCACGGCTGCCGTACCTGCGGCGGCGGCCTCAGAGGAGGACGAGGAGGCCATCACCGTCAAGGGCGTGCGCATCTCGGGCCGCCCTCTCTACATGGACATGCAGGCGACGACCCCCGTCGACCCGCGCGTCCTCGACGCCATGCTCCCCTTCTACCTGTCCCGATACGGGAACCCTCACTCCCGAACCCACCTCTACGGCTGGGAGTCCGACGCCGCCGTCGAGGACGCCCGCGCCCGCGTCGCCTCCCTCGTCGGCGCCGATCCGCGCGAGATCTTCTTCACCTCGGGCGCCACCGAGTGCAACAACATCGCCGTCAAGGGCGTCATGCGCTTCTACCGCGAGCGCCGCCGCCACGTCATCACCACGCAGACCGAGCACAAGTGCGTGCTCGACTCCTGCAGGTACCTGCAGCAGGAGGGATTCGAGGTCACCTACCTCCCCGTGCGCAAGGACGGCCTCGTCGACCTCGCGCAGCTCGAGGATGCCATCCGCCCAGACACCGGGCTGGTGTCCGTCATGGCCGTCAACAACGAGATCGGCGTCGTCCAGCCACTCGAGGAGATTGGGCGCATCTGCAAGGAGAAAGGCGTGCCGTTCCACACTGATGCTGCTCAGGCGCTGGGGAAGATCCCGATTGATGTCAACAGGATGGGGATTGGGCTCATGTCCCTGTCCGGCCACAAGATTTATGGGCCCAAGGGAGTGGGGGCCCTCTACCTTCGCCGCCGTCCACGCATCAGGGTGGAACCGCAGATGAGTGGTGGTGGGCAGGAGCGTGGCATCCGCAGTGGAACTGTGCCCACCCCACTTGTTGTTGGATTTGGGGCTGCCTGCGAGATTGCTGCTCAAGAGATGGATTATGACCACAGGCGTGTCAGTGCTCTGCAGCAGAGGCTGCTTGACGGCATACGTGCGCAGGTCGATGATGTTGTCATCAATGGAAGCATGGAGCACCGTTACCCAGGCAACCTCAATTTGTCTTTTGCGTATGTCGAAGGGGAGAGCTTACTGATGGGCCTGAAGGAGGTGGCTGTGTCAAGCGGTAGTGCCTGCACTAGTGCCAGCTTGGAGCCCTCATATGTGCTGCGGGCACTTGGAGTGGAGGAGGATATGGCGCACACTTCTATTCGTTTTGGCATCGGTCGCTTTACCACTGAGGAAGAGGTGGACAGAGCAATTGAGCTTACTGTGCATCAGGTGAAGAAGCTCCGTGACATGAGCCCACTCTATGAGATGGCCAAGGCTGGCATTGACCTCAAGAGCATCGAGTGGTCACAACATTGAGGCAGCTTTCATGACAAACGGTCACTCGAAAGTGTACAAGGATCGCATACATAGGTATATGGATCTTAGCTGCCTGCTCTTTGTTATATCCTGTTTTCTTTCAAAAGGGATGATGCCATGGTGCCTGTGTACACGGATCACATACATAGGTATATGGCTCTTAGCTGCCTGCTCTTTGTTATATCCTGTTTTCTTTCAAAAGGGATGATGCCATGGTGCCTTGTTTACTATCACCCGATAAAATAACTGTGCACCTGTTCAGCATATCTGATGACATTTGGACCGAAGGATAACATGTGCAATTTTTCCTCGGTGATCTGTTCTGAGCATACATATTTGAATCAGCTATTTTCTCTATGATGTAATGTTATTAATAGGCTAGTCGTTGCTGGTCGCCCTGCTACGAACCAGGACGACTAACTGACCTCTGATTGGTCTAGTTGTCTATATAATCGTCCTGTATATAGCAGGACATATATGTGTGGAATCAAGGTTCAAAAAGGCGCTACTAGGCACTCGCCTAGGCGCACTGGGCGAGGGGTGCCACCTCGGTAGGCGAAATCCCTTCAGATCCGGAGCCGCACTGCATGAGGAAGCCACGCCACTAGATCTGTTGCCGTGCGGTCTCCTTGTCCTCCCTACACCTTTGGTCCTGTCCTCGCCCTTCCCGCGCGGCACGGCGGTTATGACCCTTGCCGAGAGCTGCTAGAGCGTCCCCCCAACGGCTTCTGTGACACGGCGGCCTGCGGAGTGGTGCGGCGGCGGGAGCACCTCCACGTCCGCCGCCGAGGAGGAAGAGAGGCCCCGGAGGAGTCAGGGAGCGTGGCCGAGGCAGCTCATCAGGCGACGGGGAGCGGCTCGAGCATGGCGGTGTGGCTGTGGGAGATGGAGGAAGGGAAAGGAGCCCACCACGAGAGAGATGTGCTCAGGACGGGGTAAAGATAAGGATGATAGGGCGTTTTTATGATTTGGCCTCTCTACTTTCCTAAGAACTCCTAGAAACTTCCTTAATTTGGTTCTCTTAACTGATAACTGATTTCTTACATTCTGCCCCCATAGATGTTCTATTTTCTCACAAGAAACTATTAGATATATTTATTTGTCATTTCTCCTCTCGTAACCTCCTTGCTGGTACTGTAGCAACAATAAACACATGTTAGTGTTTAATTCATAGTTAGTCCCTTACATATGCGTAGTATATAGTTAGTCTCTTATTTATTCTTTTACTAAGGTAATTTAAGGTAATATATATGTATGTGTATAAAAATTAAAACGCCTAGGCTCGCTTAGGCTCTAGGCCGTGAGTCACCGCCTAGATACCGCCTAGCGCCTTCTTGAACCTTGTATATAGTAGAAATCGAGCATCAAGACTATATTTCTGGTTAGATGGTTACTTACCTAGATTGATCTAGCTCAGGCGGGGAAGAGAGTCGGCGAGCTTACCATGTGGCCTGCATGCCCATGACCTTCCCTGCGGCCTACGCACACGTAAGAATCCGCTGCGCAGTCGCGCCTGCTGCTGCAGCAAGGAAGGGAGGGAGCAACAGCAGGAGGGAGGAGGCACGACAGCTGGGAAACGGAAGGGGGAGAGGAACATAGGAGCCGCAGAACGGCAGCAATGGCTGCGGCTGCTGGAGACTGCGCACCACAAACTCGCGGCTGGTGCTGGAGTATGGACGGGTGTGCAGGGGTGAGGGAAGAGTGAGAGGTACAGGAGAGAAACTCTATTGGGCCTGGGCCAAACATAGCTAGGTCCGTGAGCTGATGCAGCCCACTTCCCTGTTACCTGTCTAGTCGTCCAGAACACCTAATCAGACAATTAATCGCTACTAGTAGATGATCAATCGGACGACCAGGTTTCTGGTTGCTCTGATTGAGTTGAAGTGCCTAGTCGAGTACATGGGAGCGACCAGGATGACTAATTGTGATTGATCGCGATTAATCAGACGACCCTCTTAACAGTTGATGTTGAAATTAACTTTAGATCGATTTGGAGAAGTGTAACCTTGTAAGATTTTGTCTGTACCATTAAATGCAATATTTAGAACAAGAATAAATCAGATTCTCTAGACCGTGCATCAAAGACCCTTGCTGCTGGTTATGCTGAAATGTTTTCATTAGTATGGTTCAACAAGTGCCTGTGCACATCCACATCCATAAATATGGCATGCACTGTCTTGTTAACAAGATTCCATTTTTGTAATGCCTTTGGGATTTTTTATTTGGGGCTGCGCGCTAGGGATTTTTGGTATTAATTCAAATCAGTACAAGTTTGCTCTCTCTCTCTCTCTCTCTCTCTCTCTCTTCAAAACCATAGTTCACTTTAGCTTTTTCCTAAGTCAAACTTCTCAAACTTTGACCAGTTTTTTTTTCTAAAAAATGTATTAACATCTACAGGTTCAAATAAATACGGTAGCAAGACATTTTATAGAGAATTAATGAAACTAGTTTCATATGTAAAGGTAGCAATTTTCTACTGCACCCGTTTCAAACTGTAAGTAGTTTTAGCTTCGTCGCAGGTTAAGCTTGCATAACTAGTTTATAGATTTTTTTTTATTAACATCTACATTTCATGGTGTATTCAAATAAAAACATTATCAGTGTATTTTCATGGTGCATCTAATCTAATGAATCTAGTTTGATGTTATAGATGTTTGTGCATTGTTTTTAAAACTTGGTCAAAGATAGGGAAGTTTGATTTAGAACATGGGTAAAACTACTTACAGATTGAAACAGAGGGTGTATAGACTTGGTCAAACTTAGAGAAGTTTGACTTAATGTGACCTATAATTTGGAAATGAGGGAGCAGGATTCAAATATACATCTCTATCTGATTCAGGTCCAATTTTTTTTTAAAATAGAATTTTGAGGCCAAGTGTGCCTAACATGATGAGCTAAAATGTCAAGATCTAGTCGCATGACCTGATCTGGCCTTTGTTTGCTTCTCACAGGAATTGCAGTGTTGAAATTGCAGCGTTAAAATGTCCAGGTCATATCAGTCCTCTTGTTAACTACTGGGGTAAACATTGTCATATGTTATATTTTGCCATTGTTTTCATAGGAACAGGATCAAGAGTAATGAATAATATTAGCCTGCTGTTGTATATTATTTGCTGTCCCTGATTAATCTGTTGTCTGTCATCAGTTCCCTGATCTGAATACAAGTAGCAATGAATTATGCCTTCATCCACATATACTAAATACTTCAACCCTACAGACAGACTCATCCAGTCTATACCTACCAGTGTCCTAACCTAAGTACTAGTAGCAATGAATTGCATGCCTTCATCTGCATATATCCTATCCCACTTTATATCCACCAGTGACAGTTTTGAGCATAACAATGTGTCAATGTGTGATATTTAACTAACAATTTGTTCTGAGCATAGTTTGTGCTGCTGCAGTGTTCTTAAGGCAGTGAGCCAGTGAGGCGAGGTGTGGTCTCAGACTCTCAGGTTGGTGAAGTGAGGTGTGACCCCCCTCACAACACCTAGGCAATGCCTAGGCACCTGCAAGGTGAGGTGATGCTATACCAGTCTAGCAACAGCAAACTAACAGCAGAGAAGGATGGAAGAAAATAGGAGAAAACAGGAATGAGAATGGGAAGGAGACTGGCCCAGCCCACCAGGCAGCCCTGCTTCCCTTCCCATAGTGAATTAAGCAGTCTATAACCTCAGGTGCTCTCAATGCCCTCTCTGCACCAGCCATCAGCCTCTCCTCCCCATTGCTTCCTTGGCTACAACAACAACAACAACAACAACCAAGCCTCTTAGTCCCAAACAAGTTGGGGTAGGCTAGAGTTGAAACCCAACAAGAGACCCTAGTCACGGTTCAGGCACGTCAATGGCTGCTCTCCATGCATTTCTATCCAAACATAGATCTCTAGGTATATCCCAACTTTTTAGATCCCTCTTTATTGCCTCCCCCCACGTCAATTTCGGTCTACCTCTACCTCTCCTCACATGAAAATCTTGGGCTAAAACTCCACAATGCACTGATGCCTCCGGAGGTCTCCTTTGGACATGACCAAACCACCTCAACCGATGTTGGACCAACTTTTCTTCAATTGGTGCTACCCCTAGCCGGTCACGAATATCGTCATTTCGGACTCGGTCCATCCTTGTGTGGCCACAAATCCAGCGCAACATACGCATTTCTGCAACACTCATTTGTTGGACATGTCTTCTTTTAGTAGGCCAACATTCTGCTCCATACAACGTAGCCGGTCTAATCGCCGTCCTATAAAACTTGCCTTTGAGCTTTTGTGGTACCCTCTTGTCACAGAGAATACCAGATGCTTGGCGCCACTTCATCCACCCTGCTTTGATCCACCCATTGCTTCCTTGGCTCTCAAGTGGAATTACCACTGCTGCCTCCCATCCAGATTAGCCATAGTTGCCACCCCCTTTCCAGATCAGTCACCGCCACATCTGCCACCAGTGGCAGAGCTTCCAGGGATGTGTAGGTTTCTGCTGCTTGTCCTCGTGTTCCCCTCCTGTTCTTCTGCTCTTGTTTCCTTTCTCCCTCCTCTCTTTGTTGACGTAGATGCCCAGGACCGCATGAATACCTAAGGTGGCACCTTAAGAACAGTGGCCTGCACTATTTGCTCTGCTGAAATAGCTGCTGTTGATCACTTTGGACAACTGTACCTAATACGGTATCGTTCTGTGGTACAGATGAAAATATTACAAAATAAAAACAAGAATTTAGAACAATATGAAATCAGAATCTGTAGGTCATGCATACTATGTCTGCTTGATCTAAGAGGTGTTTGTGCTGACAAAATTTGGGGGATTGCTCTAGGAATTTTTTTTTTGGGATTCTTCTGGATTTTGCACACCAACTATACAATCAGGCTGTAATATTTTTTATGAAACTCTTGAGGGCATGTTAAACATGTGTGTCCATGTATGAAGTATGGATTCATGAATCGTGATGGGTTAAAATGGCAATATAAATGCCACAGTTTTCTTCTCACTGAAATCACGGTGTTGAAAATACAGCATAGCTGATAGCAGAACCAGTTGTACATCCGACTTTCCATCCTTCAATCTGATTTCCTTGCTGGTATACACCTGTATCATTTATTTTCTTGCTCATAAATGTGCTTGATCTTTAACCTTGTAGGATAACTGTGTTTAGAAGCCATTCTCCATTAATCCATGCTTAGTTTTGGTCTGGCTAAAATCAATCTAATTTGTTGGTAATTACATCATTTTGTCACTAAATTACTGATTTTGGAAACCAACACAGGATGTCTCAAAACACAACTTTGTATTTGTGCTTATTTATTTTATTTAATTCAATAAATTTATGATATTATTGGTGTACTTATGAAAATCTCCACATCATTTTCACACGTCTGATCTAACTATTCACAGAGATACTGTGGTAGTTTTCAGGATACATCATTAATTGTTACCCATCATATCCAATATTTCTGATAACGTATAGCTCACATCACTGACTTATCTGGGTACCTCTCTGTTTGCATATTGCTATACATATTTCTTTCTTGGGATCTGGTTCTTACTCTGCTTGTGAATGTTTTCATGACTGTTCTCTAGAGATTCTAATGAAGTATTTTAGCTATATTTTCATGCCATATAAATTATAATCTAGTACAAAATGAGGCGAAGGAAGATACCTATAAGGCTCATAAAACACCACCATAAATTAATCAATCTTGCTTTTGTCAGTTGCTCTAGTCATTGATGCAGATCAGCTTGTACTTGCAGTACCATTGTGGTTGTTTTTCAACATTTTGTAGTTCATGGAGTAATCACAAGTCTAACTTGGTCCCTCTTGTTGGAACTTTTCCAGGCCCCTCTTGTTGGAACTTTTCCAGGCTTATGTCTGGTGCTGGTGAAGACATTCATGTGGTGCTCCTACCTCTGATAGGATTATCACACTTTTTTAGCTCTCACACGGGGGGCGAGTGTATTCAAGAGGGTTAAATATGCCTGCTTTCTAAGGTAGAGTATCTTGACCTCAAAATAAGGATACTTGAAATACTTGGTATGTATCGTTTGAAATACAGTTTGTAGTAGAGAAGCAGTGACAATGATGTTAATATATTTTAGTGCTGATATAAATGTTGTTATAAGCTCGCTGATATAAATGTTGTTATACGCTCCATTTGGTAAAATTCCTGCATGGGTATTTATTCTGTGTCTCATCTGAAAATTTTCGTCACTCTTTCAACTCCTGGTCTTTTTATTTGCAAATTTAATTTGTGTTCCTTGCATTTTTGGAGTCCTTTGATTTTTGTATAGGGTTTCGCAGAGTTATATGCTATTTGGTGTCTTTTATTTTGGTGTACATATATACATACTCTTAACTTTTTTATTTTTTATTTTTGAGAGGAACATATATGCTCTTAATTAACAAGCCTATGTTCATTGTCCGTCCCAACACTTCATTCCTTTTTTTTCCTTTATTGGGCTGGCTTTAGTTATTTGCTTATGTTCCCAGTTCCCACCTGGGTAGGTGAGCAGCAAATGATGGATATTTGTTTCTCGCTATGGAATATTTTGCTTGAACTTATTTATTCTCTCTCACATAACACTATTAAAACAATCCAAATAAGTTCTTTCTTATAGAACACTATCGAAACAGACAAATAAGTTGAAGGGAACCGGCGCAATGGTCAGTACACTAAAAGCGGTGGCTGCTGCTACAGTGTCCTGCTGAGGAGACTTGCAGCCGCTGCTTTAGCTGCAGCGAACGGACTGGGAGCCGGGAGCTTTAATCCTTTATTCCATACGATATATGACGTCAGCAAAACATAGGTTCGTTTAAAATTCCTGGAAATACTTTCATTCCAAACAGGCCCTACGTTATTGCGGGTAAGAGTAACTAGCAAGTTAAGCCTTTGCCAAATCTACAATTAAAAATAGATGGGGACTCTAATTTCATCCTTATATCTGTCTCATACGCTCGATTTCACAGTTGACGTTGAACAATTTCTCTTGATCCCTTGAACTACTACACTGCAACCTAGACATATACACATCGTTAGCAGGTAGCGAGTCAGACGGGCACGGGCCACTGAATCAGGTGTACTTTGGAGTGGGCATCTTGTGAGGCAGCGTTGGCAGCATCACCTCACACTGCAGCATGCTCACAGCCTGCCTGATGGAAGGCCGCAGGCTTGGGTCTGGATGGGCGCACGCCAGCCCGACGACCATGATCCGCTCCATCTCGCCGTGGTCGAACGCGCCGTCCATCCGCTCGTCGGCGGCCTCCACAACGCACCCTCTCCCATACAGGCCCCAGACCCATTCCACGAGGCGCGTCCTGCTGCCCTGGTCCCGGTCCTGGTCCTCCTGGTCGAGCACCACGGGCGGGCGGCCGCAGGCGATCTCGAGGAGCACGACGCCGAAGCTGTACACGTCGGACTCGGGACCCGCGCGGCCGGTGACGAGGCACTCCGGGTCCATGTAGCCCATGGTGCCCGCAAGGTTGGTGGTGTGGGAGCCGCGGCCGTGGTCGACGAGCCTCGCGAGGCCGAAGTCGCCCAGCTTGGCGCCGAAGGCGGCGTCCAGCATGATGTTGCTGGGCTTCACGTCCCTGTGCACCACGCACTGCTCCCACTCCTGGTGCAGGTACAGGAGCGCGGATCCCAGCCCCAGCACGATCTTGAACCTGACAGGCCATGTTAGGAGAACGACCGGGCTGTAGAGATGGGTGTCGAGGCTGCCGTTGCTCATCAGCTCGTACACCAGCAGCAGCTCCCTGCCCTGGTGGCACCACCCGATGAGCTGCACGAGGTTCCGGTGCCGCAGCCGGCTTATGATCTTTACCTCGGAGGCGTACTCTTTCCTCCCTTGCTCTGAACCTCTCGACACTCTCTTGATGGCCACGTGGAGGTCCAGCTCTCTTAGGAACCCTCTGTAAACCGCGCCGAAGCCGCCTTCTCCGAGCTTCTCCTCCTCAGAGAAGCCGTTGGTCGCGACAGAGAGCTGGCCGTACCGGAACCTCTTGGGGCCGGATCCCTTCTCAAACTCCTCGTCCATGAGCTTGCCTCGAGCTTCCGATTCTAGCTGCATCTCAGCCAACGCCAGGTGTTTTCTTCGTAGTGCGCGGAGTAGGGCAACGACTGCTACGCAGAGAATGACGGATACGGAGCTGGTAACTCCGAGAGCAACTTTTAGTCCGGTTCTGGAATTCGATGAAGCCGAAGCACCTGCATAAACATCAGACGTACGGTCGATGATGCGTACAGTACATGCAAATAAATAACTGCAACATCGATCAGCAGTAACAGCAGGGGACGAACCTACCTGGGCCGGGTGAGCTCCACGGAGCTTCCAATCTGAAGGACCAAGAGAGCAGCTGGTGCAGCTCGATGGACGAGCCGGTCGCCGCCGAGAACCCGATGGCCACCTGCTCCGGCAGCGCCTTGCCGAGATCGACCTCCGCACTGACGTTGAAGGTCGGCGTGGCGTCGCCGAACTTGGGGCTGCGGTCGAACCTCAGCTGGACGTCCATCACGCTGGTGCTGCCGTTGTAGTCCACCTGCGCGCTCATCTTCCCGTTGAGGCTGAAGCTCGGCAGCGTGATGGTGGCCACGGACACGATCGAGTTCACGTCGATGCCCATGTGGTCGTAGGTCACGTGCGGGTCCCAGCTGTCGTTGAACGTGTCGAACTCCACGGCCACGAACCTGTCGTCGGCGGCGACGGTCCGGTTCAGGCAGTAGTCGGGGCTGCAGAGCCCCAGGCCCAGGGCGCCGCCCTCCGAGTTGGGCGGCAGCGCCGACGGGTAGTGGCCCAGGAAGAAGGCCATGCCGTCGCCCTTGTTGTTCATGTCGGTGATGTTGATGGCGAAGGAGAAGGCGGTGCTGAAGCTGGCCACCTGCCCCGTCCCCCTGTCCCGAAGCGGCACCGGGTGCGCGTACGCTACCCGGCCCACGCCGAAGGTCAGGCCCGCCCTGTACGCGTTCGCCGTCAGGTCGAAGAGCTGGCCGTGGAACGCGGCGGCGCCGGCCGTCGTCAAGTCCGCGAGGCTGAACGTGGACGCGTTGGAGAAGTCCAAGTCGAAGGAGAGGCAGGAGGCCCCGCGGAGGGTACCGCCGACCATCAGGTAGACCAGCAGCGAGATGACGACGACGAGACGTGCTGCGGAGCTCATTGCCGCCGCCGCACTGCTAGCAGCCATGCGCGTCCTCGCTCTCCCACACTGCGTATGATTTTAAGTATACAATGCTAACTTGTCGTCGATTGATTGATAGGCTTGATAATGAAGAACTTCGTCCTCTGCTCTCTGCGGAGTGCGTGGAGGTAGGCAACTGCATGCAAAAGTTAGTCGGTCGTCGTTGCCTCGACGTTGGGTAAAAGTACCGAGAGAAGTGCTTGAATTATCGACGTCTTTTCAGTTTTCGTTGATGAATGATGACGATTGTGACGGGAGTTCGGTAGTTTTGACCTTTATTGAGCAAGTGGCGCTGAACTGTGTGCGACCTAATAAGGCACGGGCGTTCTAGATTTCTAGTCCAAAATCAAAGCCTCACGACTGAATTCCGCATCTGAATTAAAGCCGGTCCTTTTGACCCTATCCTACATTAATCGTGGAGTTTGCAGCATCTTACTTATTACTGTACTAACTAGAGATTCTAATAGAGGCTACACGATTATTTTGTATGAGACATGACAAGAAAAGATAAATTCTATTTTTTCGCATAATAATGAAAAGCACCTGCCTTTAATTTAGTATATATCGTCGTTAACAATACTCATATATGATGATATCCGGCCCATTCTGTTTACTGAAAAGTTATCCACTCTGCTACTATCACTACTGGAAACTTAAAATTCCCTCACAGTGCACTACCGTCAGGGAAAATAAAAATATCAAAATGAAAATGTACGTATCGTCATAAAAAATAAAAATATCGCTATGAAATTTCTTACGGTGCACTTACCGTCAGGGAAAAGAAAAATACCGTCAGGGCTAGCTCGACAGGGTAATTATAGTTTACACTGACGTTGGTCAGGGAATTTCAAGTTTCCAGTAGTGTATGGAAAACACAAAGTAACCATATAAATTAGCATCTACATGCTTCCGCCATTATAAAAAGATAATTTTATAAAACACCCTAAATTTATATCCACGTCACCCAAACATGTCATTATTAAATATAATTCAAAATAACCCCTTGAATTTGTAACAAAATCACCCACCCCTACCACTACAGTAGATCTAAGTAGGCCTTAAATTAAGATACATCTAAACTAAGCACGTTTATGATCAGAAATAATATATTATTTGATAACACCTTAAATTTGTACCTAAATTAATTATCTAACCCTATTGTTATAAAAAATGAACTTAAATACCCCTTAATATATGTACAAATACTAATATAACCAATCATGGAAAATAACTTAATAACCATAAGTGATGTTCTACATGGATTATGCCATGCCATAATCTAAGTATCCCGTAGTAATGAGTGTGCTCTGATTTGTTTGTATGAATGTGCAAATATGGTAGTATGGGCTTTGGTTAGTACATGAAACATGGCTTTGTTACGACAGGACTTATGAGCCGGGAATAAGCTGAAATGGTTGATTTGCTGTGAGAGAAAAAATACTATTCCATGACTAATTTATACGGATTAAAGCCGGCTTGTAGCTCAAGCGAGTATGTGCTGACTTAATTCCTATTATGTATGGCTTTTTAGTTATGACATATTCAATATCGAATCAGATTGATGGAGATTCAAACTCACCGTAATTATAATATATATAATCTAAATGGCAATAATGAGTTATACTATGTTACACATAATGTCGGTGTTTCGTACCCGGGGGTATCACACCAACGAGTAATATGATCGCGTGCTTCTCTTCCTGGATGGTGATGCAAGAGGACACAAGGATTTATCCTGGTTCGGGCAAAGAAGGCCCTACGTCCAGCGGGGGGATGTTCTTGTATTACTTGCACCTAAGTGCTTGTACAGGGGCGAATACAAGCTTGGTGAGCGTGGACCGGGGTCCGGACTTAAGTGTATGGGTGTAAGGCGCTCTAACGTATTTGTCCACGTCTCTCCCTCTCTCCCCCTTGGTGAAGGGCCCTGGCGTCCCCTTTTATAGAACAAGAGGAGGCCAGGGCTTACAGGATGGACATGTATAGCGCTCGGTATGACGGAGGGTAGGAACTCTGTCTTGTCGAGGCTGCTGTAGCCAACGTGGGCGTTGCTGTAGAGGCGTCCTTGAAGCGTGGCCTCCACCCCGGGCGCGGTCATGGAGGCGTGGCGGAGTGGAAGCCGTACAACGCCCATTCCGGCTTGTACAGGACGTAGCGGGGTCCCTCCAGGTCTTGGAGTACCTGTCTTCCAAGAGTGAGAGAGCTTGTCAGGGCTCGAGGGGCGCGGTGCCGGCCTCGAGGTGGTGCCACGGGGGCTCGAGGGGCGCGAAGCCGGCCTCGAGGTGTTACAGTGCAGGGCTCGAGGGGCGCGTAGCCGGCCTCGAGGTGTTACAGTGCATGGCTTGGCCGAACAGTGCTGTACTGGTGCCCTTTTGCCCATGCTTGTGGTGAAAACAAGACTTGACCTTTACACCGAGTTACTGTGGTACATGTTGTGCACTAGTGGACATGACCGGAGTAGGTGAAGGCATTAAATGCGTGGTATGGGCTGGTACGGCTGTCTGTACGGCTCGAGGTCCGTGCGTTAAGGCTCGAGGTGTAGGGGCGCGCTCGCCCGAGGCCTGGAGGGCTCGGGCGAGACGGAGAGCGATCATGCTCGCCCGAGGCCTTGCTCGGAGGGCTCGGGCGAGGCGGAGAAAGAGCGTTCGCCCGAGGCCTGGCTGGGAGGGCTCGGGCGAGACGGAGATGGGGCGTTCGCCCGAGGCCTAGCTGGGAGGGCTCGGGCGAGACGGAGATAGAGCGTTCGCACGAGGCCTGGCTGGGAGGGCTCGGGCGAGACGGAGATAGAGCGTTCGCCCGAGGCCTGGCTGGGAGGGCTCGGGCGAGACGGAGAGCGAGCGTTCGGGTGTTTGCGTTGATTGGGGGTACCCCTTTTTTTTACCACCGACAGTAGCCCTCGAGGCCACGGGGGAGTGGTTTGAACTCCCTCGTGGGCTTTTTGCGAGTGTTAGTGGTGTTGGAGTGTCGAGTCCCCGAGTTTTGGATCCTTTTGAAGAAACCTCCGTCGCTGGGAAACCTTCTGCCCGCTGGGCGCGCCTTTCTTCTTTGTCGTGGGAAACTCTGCCCGAGGCCTGGCTCGGAGGGGCGTTCGTCCGAAGCCTGAAAATCTCATGCTCACACAAAGGAAAAAGATCAGTCGCAACTGCTCGAGTTATTTAACCCTCTTTCGTCGAGGGGTGCCAGGCTGAGCCGACCGTCCGGCTAGCTATCCGGTACGCCGGCTACCCTGGCTTGTCATCCCGCTGAACCCTTTCGAAAGGATGCGGGGTGGGATGCCTCGTACTACCACGAACGGATCGGGCGAGTATCGAGGTTCCCGGTGAGCTGGTAACGGGGGAATCCAAGTGAGAGCTCGTGCCCCGTTCGATAGGGGTCGACTGTGGCCCGGAGGCGGTCTCATAAAGCATGGGTGCTCAGTCTGCAGGAGTGCCGGGTCCATTCGATAGGACCCGGTGGCTCGATGCCTCCCTCCGAGGGGATCTCACTGCACGTCGAGCTCCCTGCCTTGGATACACGTGAGGGGCCTCGAGGGCTCGGCCCTCGAGTAATGCCGTGAGTGGCGCCCCTTGGTGTCCCTGACTCGGGTGCTCGAAGCCGGCTGTCGAACCCTTTTCGAGGGCCAGCATTCGCTGCTTCGAGACTTAGGGCCGGGGCCCGTTTTTACCTTTGTGAAGAAGCCTTCGTCGGGAGTGGAGTTCGTGGCACCAAGACGACGGTCAGGAGGTCGGAGCGGTGGCCGCGGAGGGCCCTGGTAGTTGAGCGAATGCGGAATCGCTGGGTGTACCTGTCAACCGGCTTGAGACGAGGTTAGATAGGCACATTAAAGGTATTCGGTTACCTTTTTTGCCATCTGGAGACGGCGCCGGTATGTCGAGGAGGACATGCTGCCTCCTGATGCGGACGGCGGTGTAGGGGCCCTCCCTCCTTCTGGCTCGGACGTCAAGGCTGAGCGTGCGGCAGAAGATCCTGGGGAGGAGTACCAGACCGCGGCCTGCGTGCCAAGTTTGGGTGTCGAGGCCCTTGTAAAAATTCGTGTCAAAACTTATGGGCCGTCGAGGCCAGACATACGCGTATGACTTATTTATTTAATGAAGCTGTTTTCTTTTCAAATTTATTCGATCATCTCTCTTCGTCGCGAGCTCGAGCTTTTACTGGCTTAGTCTGTTTTCCTTCGACATGCGTCGCGAGTTCCTCGAGGTGAGGCGTAGGTAGGGTACCGTAGCCCTGGGGCGTAGGTGGTCGTCTACGTCGACGCCCCCCGACTCTTGGAGGCTCGAGGCATTTTAGGGACTTAGACGTTGCTAGTGCGCTCGAGGTGCGAATTGAGATGAGGGTCGAATTTTTGAAAAGAAAGGCGTGCTTTTTTCCGGAGTCTGAGGGGGGACGCCCGCTGACAGGCCCCGAGGGAGGCTCGTCCCTGAGTAAGGCAGGGTCGAGGCTACCTTTGATTTGAACGAAATAAAGAACTTGGAAATGAACTTTTATTCATTCAAGATGCGACGTGTGCACAAAATACGAGAATGAACGAAGCCTCGAGGCTTTAGGGATAGAAAACGACGTAGCTGTTCGACGCTCCGAGCTGGAGTCGGGCTCGCGGTTGTTTTCGTGGGGCAGCGCTGAAGGTCGAAGGCCGAGCCACCGAGTCCGGTTCGAGGTGGGGCGTCGAAGGTCGAGCCTCCGAGTCCGGCTCGAGGAGGGGCGTCGAAGGACGTCGAGCCCCCGAGTCCGGCTCGAGGAGGGGCGTCGAAGGGGCGTCGAGCCCCAGATCCGGCTCGAGGTGGGGCGTCGAAGGGACGTCGAGCCCCCGAGTCCGGCTCGAGGTGGGGCGTCGAAGGGACGTCGAGCCCCCGAGTCCGGCTCGAGGATGGGGCGTCGAAGGGATGTCGAGCCCCCGACTCCGGCTCGAGGAGGGGCGGTCGAAGGTCGAGCCCCCGAGCCCAGCCCGAGGAGTGACGTCGAAGTCGAACTCCCACGTCTGGCTCGAGGGCGGCGGTCGTGCGTGGGTGCCAACTTAGCCAGCTCGTCTGCGGCGGGCGCCCACGCGCACTTCTTCTTCGTCGTCGTCCTCGTCGTCGCGCCTTGCCTTCTGTCCTTCGCCTTGGCCCGCGGAGTGGCCAAAGAAGGCCCCCACTGCCTCGTTGCCGGAGGCGAAGCTGGTGACCTGATCCATCAAGTCTTCGATCGTCCTGGGACGGTAGCGCCCTAACTCGTGGACCAGCTTTTGGCACGTCGTGCCTGCGAGGAACGCTGAGATGACCTCCTCATCAGGCATGTGAGGGAGCTCGAGGCGCTGCTTCGAGAACCGCCGAGCGAAGTCGCGGAGGGGTTCGTCCGCTGCCTGCCTGCAACGTCGCAGATCCCAGGAGTTGCCTGGGCGCGCACAAGTCCCCTTGAAATTCCTGTCGAAGACCCTGACTAGGTCGGCCCAGTCATGGATCTGATCCGGCGGGAGCCCCTCGAGCCACCGGCGGGCGGTGTCCGAGAGGTAAAGTGGGAGTTGGCGTATGATCACACGGTCGTCGCCCTTCGCTCCGCCCAGTTGGCAGCCTAGGCGGAAGTCTGAGAGCCAGAGCTTGGGCTCGACCTCCCCGTCATACTTTACGACGTTGGTCGGTGGTCGAAAGCGGTCGGGGAGGGTCGAGCTGCGGATGGCTCGGCTGAAGACCCTGGGGCCCGGGGGCTCGAGGGTTTGCCGGCTGTCCGCGACCCGCTTTTGGGCTAGTCTGGCTTGAGGGGCGTCCGGCTGGCGGACCGACGTCTCGTGCTTGCTGCGGGGTGCGTCTGCTGGCTTCTCCGAGGCTGCCCTGCGCTGGCGCAAGGCCGAGCTCTCGGCTATCTGCACAGCGGCCGTTTCGAGGAGGCTCTTTACTTCCCCAAGCATGCGTCTGGCGTCGGGGTTGGAGACGGCGGGCAGATCGCGGAGCAGCATTGCGGCCGCCACCACGTTTTGCCCGGCTCGCGGGAAGCACACATCGGGGCGTGCTGGCGCCCCGTCCTCGAGGGTCCGTCGGTGGGCATCTCGAGCCCGACCTCGAGCTCCGGCTCCTCGAGGCTGGGGTGGTTCCTGCATCAGAGTTTGCTGGAGCTGCAACAGGCGTTGTCGTTCCTCCTCGGTCTTGGGGATTGCCTCCCGCACCTGTGCAAGTTGCGCCGCCCGGCTGTCGTCGTGTTGAGGCGGTGCAACCGAGGCCGAGGATTTGCTTCTTGCCTGAACGCGCGAACCGCCCGCCGTAGCCACGTCGTTGGGCGCTCCGAGGTTGAGCGTTGGCCTGACGTCGTCGTCGTCGTCGTCCTCGGCCTCGCTCACCACCCCCTCGAGCTGGAAGCACTCCCTGGTGGGATACCAGACGTGTCGGTCCGCACGTGTGACGGACACGAACTTGCTGGGGGAGCGCGCCCATGCCCTGGAGGTCGTCGGCCGCGTGTCGGGCAGGTCTCCCCTCGGGGCTTCTGCGCCAGCCGCGGGGAAGTGGGCGTACGCCGCCGGCACCGCCTGTGCCTGACGACGATGGTGACCACGGCGCCGCTCGCGAAGTGGCGACGCGTGGTGGTTCAGACGACGCGTCATGCCCCCCACGCGGGGTGGTGTGACACGCCTTCCGCTCGGGCCCTCCGTGGAGAGCGGGGTCAGCTCGTTGTCGTTGCCGGCGGCTAGGGACTCAAGGTTCCCGAACCAGACGACGGCACCGGCAGAGAACGAAGGAGTAGAAGAAGCCATCCAGGAGATGGCGAGAAAATGACTCGGACACGCGCACCCCTACCTGGCGCGCCAACTGTCGGTGTTTCGTACCCGGGGTATCACACCAACGAGTAATATGATCGCGTGCTTCTCTTCCTGGATGGTGATGCAAGAGGACACAAGGATTTATCCTGGTTCGGGCAAAGAAGACCCTACGTCCAGCGGGGGATGTTCTTGTATTACTTGCACCTAAGTGCTTGTACAGGGGCGAATACAAGCTTGGTGAGCGTGGACCGGGGTCCGGACTTAAGTGTATGGGTGTAAGGCGCTCTAACGTGTTTGTCCACGTCTCTCCCTCTCTCCCCCTTGGTGAAGGGCCCTGGCGTCCCCTTTTATAGAACAAGAGGAGGCCAGGGCTTACAGGATGGACATGTATAGCGCTCGGTATGGCGGAGGGTAGGAACTCTGTCTTGTCGAGGCTGCTGTAGCCAACGTGGGCGTTGCTGTAGAGGCGTCCTTGAAGCGTGGCCTCCACCCCGGGCGCGGTCATGGAGGCGTGGCGGAGTGGAAGCCGTACAGCGCCCATTCCGGCTTGTACAGGACGTAGCGGGGTCCCTCCAGGTCTTGGAGTACCTGTCTTCCAAGAGTGAGAGAGCTTGTCAGGGCTCGAGGGGCGCGGTGCCGGCCTCGAGGTGGTGCCACGGGGGCTCGAGGGGCGCGGAGCCGGCCTCGAGGTGTTACAGTGCAGGGCTCGAGGGGCGCGTAGCCGGCCTCGAGGGGTTACAGTGCATGGCTTGGCCGAACAGTGCTGTACTGGTGCCCTTTTGCCCATGCTTGTGGTGAAAACGAGACTTGACCTTTACACCGAGTTACTGTGGTACATGCTGTGCACTAGTGGACATGACCGGAGTAGGTGAAGACATTAAATGCGTAGTATGGGCTGGTACGGCTGTCTGTACAGCTCGAGGTCCGTGCGTTAAGGCTCGAGGTGTAGGGGGCGCTCGCCCGAGGCCTGGAGGGCTCGGGCGAGACGGAGAGCGATCGTGCTCGCCCGAGGCCTTGCTCGGAGGTCTCGGGCGAGGCGGAGAAAGAGCGTTCGCCCGAGGCCTGGCTGGGAGGGCTCGGGCGAGACGGAGATGGGGCGTTCGCCCGAGGCCTGGCTGGGAGGGCTCGGGCGAGACGGAGATAGAGCGTTCGCCCGAGGCCTGACTGGGAGGGCTCGGGCGAGACGGAGATAGAGCGTTCGCCCGAGGCCTGGCTGGGAGGGCTCGGGCGAGACGGAGAGCGAGCGTTCGGGTGTTTGCGTTGATTGGGGGTACCTTTTTTTACCACCGACACATAAGTACTATTAAATGTAATAAAACATTTGCGTGATTGTACCTGTCCTTCCTCACTGAAAAAAAGTCTGGATAGATATAATAATGAGCAGATGAGATCTCTCACGTGCGGTGTTGTATTTGATTTTTACGGTTATAAGAGCATGTACAATAATTGACTTATAGTCAAGTAAATGCTGATGTGGAGAAGAGAAGAGAAGAGAGGAGAGAGAAGAGAGGAGAGAGAGAGGAGCTTGGCTCTCATACAAGCACCAAGCTGAGCACGGGAGCATAAGTAGTAGTGGGTTCCAATAGAGATGCATGTGAGGAGGAATAAAAAAGAGAAATGATTTGTAGCCAAATAAAAGACTAACTATTGTATAGCTTGACTCTTGGAGAGCTTGACTTATACCCACCAGATGGTCAGTACGTGATAGGCTAGTAGGCAATAATAAAAATGCCGCTAGTGACTGTTACACCACTAGACACGTCCAAAGACGACGATGGGAACTGACCCGGCGGAGCACAGTGCCCATCGCGTTGTCTGTTCCGCTTGCAGTTTCCACACGCCATCGCCGAGTGGAAAATCATCGAGATGGTCGGGCCGATGCGATGCTTTTCCCACGCGGCGTGTTCAGTGCGCTAACGGGGGGAGGTAAATTGGCGTGTGGAACGGGCAGCATGGAATCGAAATCTCCGGTGGTTTGGTGATTGGAGAGGCTAGTTTAAGATGCTTTCCGGGCTTACGCGTTACTCGTCTTTCCGCCGTACACTTGTTTCTGGTTCAACTTCTACTAGCTGATGGTTTGGGATAAAAAAACGAACGGAAATATACGGGAAACATTCGGTTCGTTTCTGTATATACAAACAAGTATACGGAAATGTAGAATAACAAGTGCGAATAAAATGGAAACGAGGTGTAATTAGGGGCGATAAAGGGTGCTCTAATTTGACCAAACAAATTTAACGATAAAATTTAATAAAGATCGGGTCATAATATTATATAATTTTAAGATAAAATTAGATAGAGTTTAATTAGATTCTGAAAAAAAAAATA
Source organism: Coix lacryma-jobi var. lacryma-jobi (assembly GCA_009763385.1). Classification (NCBI taxonomy): domain Eukaryota; kingdom Viridiplantae; phylum Streptophyta; class Magnoliopsida; order Poales; family Poaceae; genus Coix; species Coix lacryma-jobi. Next base: position 64,877,996 of record CM019825.1, read on the forward strand.
TTAGAACCATGATCCATTACTACCCCTAGCTCTATATGAGAACTTAAACCAGAATTACATGTTACATACAGAGTCTACGTTACTCTCACAAGTAAAAGTATTGATCTGTCAGCAGCTCATGCTCCACTGGATTTCTCGAGCTGCGGTTTTATACAGTACTCTCACAAGTAAAAGTTTTTTTTACAAGAAACTAGGGAGCTAGAGCAGAGCTTCCCCGTCTGGATTTATATTAAGACCGAAAGATAGAGTCTGGTTACGCATAGAAGGCGAAACCTAACACCTCAAATGGTTGAAATACAAGAGCGGAGAAAAAGACTCCATTGGCGTAATCCGGAAATCATGGTGGCAGCCCGAAATCTCCCTTCCCCAATGATTAAGTCATCACAAACTTGATTAATCACATCACGAGGTAGGTGCCTTTCGTTCCTGAAAATAGTTCCGTTCCTTGCATCCCATAATCACCAAAGAATGGCTAGATATAGAGGGCCAGGTCGCCGGGCCTTGCTGGCGTTCTGGGGAAAGTTCCTACACATCGATATCAGCACACAAGATGAGAGGGAATGTAAATCCAAGGTGACCCACACTTCTTTGCTAAGCTTACAATTGAAGAAGACATGCTGTCGGTCTTCTGAAGTATAACCACACCGACCAAAAATAGCATCCTTCATCACATGTTTGTGCAGCAGGTTCGCTTCCGTGCTTAGCCTATCTTTGAAGTAAAGCCACGTATTTTTTTTTACCTTGTTTGGCACTTTTGTGCCCCAAATCCAATGGCCAAGGGTGAGGCTATCTGCACCGCCGTTCGGTATATTATTCTGGAGGATTACATAGCGGACCAAAATGCTGCACTGGGTACGCTGAATGCTACAGTAAAAGCCAGGACGAACGAGTGTTCCGTTACTTCTGGCGTGTTAGCGTACGTCTGTACAGGGCGCTGGATGGGAGGGAAGTCTGCAGAGAGAGAGCGAAGGAGGGAATGCGGAGAGAGAAAAAAGAATCTTAGGTGGACCCCACCATTCCAACTAACTAAAAAATATTGTAACTCACAAACCAAAAATCCAAATTAAATTCCGATTACACCATTAAACTCGATGCAATAAATCCTTCAAAACAAGATCTCACATGAATATATTTAGATAAAATTTATTTATAGACATGTGAGCCTCGTCGTGGATAGAGAATGATATAGAGGATGAATGGATGCGGGAGAAAGTGATATAGAGGAGAGAATCTCGATGACTAGGATGTATAGAGGATGAATTTAGAGTAGGAAGAGTGCGGTCAGTCTGATGGAGCCAAATGTTGTACGCGTCCCTGTACTTGAATGGCTTCCGGGTGGAGGTCAGCCTTCTGATGTCCTGTCCTTCCTGCAGGTGCACTTCCTGCAAGGCAGACATATATAAGAGAGGCGAGCTTCGTTTAGCCTCTTGTGATGAGTGATTGATCAACAGACTCACGGATAGGCGTGAGTGGACAACATCACTACAACAGAATTGGGCTTTAGCCCCGATCGGCAAGGGTCTTTAGCCCCGGTTGCCGAGCCGAGACTACGCTTCCAGGACTAAAGGGGGGGCCTTTAGTCCCGGCTCCGGTTACCAGGGCTAAAGCCCCCTTTTAGTCCCGGTTGGTAATACCAGCCGAGACTAAAGGGTGCTGTTAGCGGTGCCCCGCAGCAGCACCACCAGTCGGGGCTAAAGGGTCCCCTGGTTTTTTCCTTTTATTTTCTTTTCAGTTCTGTTTTTAGTTTTGTTTATTTATTTAATAGTTTTCCAATATGTATTCTTTGCTGCTAATATATATATATTATATATATATATATTAGCAGCATAACACAATAAGCTTATTGCATGCATATATAATTGAACTATAGAACTACATATATATAAATATATGTACACTAGGTGAGTGCCCGTGCGTTGCGACGGGAGAAAAAAAATCATAAAATTACATGATTTATTATGCAACTTTAATATAAAATAGTATCACATTAAAAAATCATGTATACTTAAGCATAAATCAAGTCCTACTATCACATAATCAACATTGAGGACCTTATAAAGATGCTAAGGAATGAACAAATTACGTTGACCAAATATCAATGCACTCATGGAACCAACATTGATTAAGTGTGAGCCATCCAACCATAAAGATGGTCCAGAAGATTCTGAAGTTTAAGTTGAGGCATCTGACTTTTTGCAGTTGAATCATACAGTTTGGCTAAAGTTGTAACGGGAAGTATTATGCATATAAGTTGTTTCTTAATTCTTAAAGCTAAAGTATTATTGACTATTTTGAAAAAAACATGTATCAACCCGTGAGATATTACCTTTTTTATAGAGTTAGAACTTCCTTGTATATAATATTCTTCGTGAATATATCTGCTGCTGGTTTCTTCTCCCCTTTCCTTTACTAACGTCCTCCTCAGCAGACCACACAACCAAGATCCTAATATTCGATCTTGCCATGGCTCTTGATAGCGTCACATATAATTGGTCGTGCGAGGATACTGGTTCCGGTAAGTATACCCCGACATTAGGGATAGTTAGCCCCTGTGTCTTGTTAACGGTCATTGTAAAGCTGAGCCAAATAGAGATCTGCTTTCGCTTAAATTGGAAAGGGAACATCTCATCGTCCGACGAGCATAAGGGTATACGAGACAAAAAAAATCACTTTCCAGCGTGCTATCCAAATACAATTTCTGCATCTATTGTATTCTTTTAGAACCCCCGTATGATAAGTCTGGTACCATTACAAAGTCCGTTCTTAGGGTCAATATTCCTAATATGCGTGAAATAAAGAGTACTGCTATTGACTGGAAATCAAAATCTTACGACTAAAAAAACGTCAAAAGTTCAACTCCTCATCTGCTGTCTTTCTACAACCATTCCCCGTATCTTGAATCGAAAGATTGAATTGGATATTCATAAATCAACTCATTGTCTATTGATTTTATTCAAACCATTCCCCGTGTCTCCAATCCAAATAAGACACAGATTAATATGTAAGGTGGATGGACGTTTCTGGGATGCACGAGAGATTTAGAGGGATTAGATATTCAGACTCTACGTATAGAGTGATCATAAGTAAGAGGACGACAAAAGCGATGGAACTCACGGTGCCGAGAATCTAAGATGCGTATGTGCTTGCAAACGTCTGGTGTTCAGGTTGAGCCGGCGAGAAGGTAGACTTGCATGTGTCGCCGCTACGCTTGCAACTTGCAAGTGCAGGGTCTCACCGAGCAGCGACGACACTGGCACACGACACAGGCCAGGTCGGCGCAGTCCGATGGCGCAGAGGTCGTCCTTATCCTCGTCGAGCTACAACACACCGGCGCCGCACCGTCGAGGGACGGAATGACAGCTGCGCGGCCGGTGGGCAATGGTTGCCGGATGGACGGGGCGGTCGTCAGGCAACAGTGCGACAATGATAGCTACGGAGGCCGTCGAGGGCGAGAACGATGGTTGCGGCAGGCACGATGGTTGGCCCGGTGGACGGGGGGCAAGATCGATGGCTGGGTGGACCAGATGGTCTCCTGATTGGGGGAGCCTGATTGTGTTGGGAAGGAAAGAAATCAATTATATAGCTATGATTGATGCTTCATGATCACGGGAAGGGGAGGGTGCACCATGATGGGTGGGCATTGGATCGAGGGCCTGAGTTTCCCTTTCTATCTTTCGCCGGACAGTCATCACACTGGGGCGAGTACATGACGCCTGAAAGGCAATAATTTTCTTTTCTCTCCTCAATTAACGCATTTACTGCCATGTTAAACCTGCATTTTTGGTGGACGGGCAGAAACTTTTTTCAGGGTGGGTTTGGTGTAGCCTATGAAAGGAACCATTATACATGTTTTAGTGGTAGAGATAAAATTACAAGCAATATACATAAAAGTTGTCCAAATATCTATCTACACAAGTTGTACTCCAAAGTTAGTACTGTAAACCTATTACAAGTTATACTCTATCTAAAGATCTACAGGGCATACAAATGATCATCATTGTTTGGAATCAACGACTCGTTGGTATTATAGTAGAACTCGCCATTTAGATTTATGACTTGTTCCCGAAGAAATCCTGCTATTGTCTCTTGTATTGCTTTCAATTGGCCTTGTAGCATCACTTTTTTCTTCAACCAGTCAGTCTTCAATTTGAATTAACGAAGATATTAGTTATATCTATATTATCAATATTAAGTCTATGAAAAATGAAAAGAGACATGTTACATACTTTGATGATTTCTTCCGGAATTCTATTTGATTCTATCATCATGTACTCGCAAACATAGAATCCACATAAGTTGTTACCCTGTTTTTGTCTCAAAATCCACTGTAGAATGAAAAGATTCATCTCATAATAAAGATATAATATATGACATGATATAATAAAGATACACGTACATTGACGAAGGTGTAAACTTACTGGTAGTCATGGCTTTATTGTAAGTGGCGCCTTACATTGACTCATATGTTCCCGAGCAATGAATGTTTCCCAAACCCTAATCCGACCAATGAAACATTAATAGTTGGATCATTATTTAATTAGTATACATATATACAAGCTTAGTCTATACTTTAAGCATGCAAGCTAGGGATTGAAATTACCTTTGGATATTGTCTATCATATCTTTGGTAATCTTCTTGCGGTTTGCTCAACGAGTCATAGATTAACACATTGTTGTGTCTGAGATCGATGACCATCAGTATCCAGTGATAGCTGTTCATACACATGATTCATATATATAGATTATTAGGGTTAAGTAAAATAAAATGTGCATATACGAACTATATATGTCTCACGCACTTGAAGTTGTAGGGGAAGAGTATTCTTTCTCTGTCTTTTTGGTTCACGAAGAACCTTATGAGATTCGTACACATCTCATTGCTCCAAGTCGCTGAAGGGTTTGGAGCCTTGAAAACAACATATGGATCAACAAACCCAACAGAATTGTTATGTTTATCTCTGAGCTGAGTCATCTGGTACCTGCAATATCGAGTTGATCCACAAGTACGTGAGTAAGAATACTACATACTATATACACATACTAGAGAGTTCAATGAAAATTATAAAAGAAACACTTACAAACAATAGCAACTAAGGAGCGATTTGTCCAGTGCGTTCATGTGGCATAGTTGGTGTAATTCCTCCATCTGGACTAAGATTAGGTCATCGCCACGAAAGTAGTGATGGTTCCGAATTCGGACAGAAATCCAATTGACATCACCGTCTTTAGAAGCCTCCATGCACCATTTGTTGATTGCAAACATCAAGTACATGTAAGTGATTGGGGTTCATTAGACTCCTGCCCGGTGCAAAATTTCTCCTCCATTCATCAACTACTTCCGCTCGTGGAAACTCCAGCCCAGTAGCAATATTGGCAATCGTGTCGTACCGGAGACCACTGTCAATGAAATTTTTTTAATTGAGTCCATCTCAGACAAAGTGGTCTCTCCAGATTTCCTCTATACTCTGCCCATGTTTGAACCATACTGATTTTCCACAAATAACGGGGATAAAGGTCTTGATGTTTCCCCGAGCTGTGGAACACCCTTTCCCACTTTGTTCGTGCTTGATTGTTGTTCTTTTCCAGACTTGATTAGAGAGCGTTCGTAATCTGATTTTCGCGGAGCCCTTCGGGCTTCATGCATCTTGATACCATGTTGTTCCACCCTTTTCCTTAACTCCTGTGGGTTTAACAAGAGGTAAGGCTTCTCTGGTTTTCTCTTTGCTTGAGCCTTGACCTTTGATTCCTCTAAAAAATTTCGCACATCTTTTTTCACCGAAATTTCTAACTCCTCATCAGTCTTTTCATAAGCTAATTTCTCGTGGGCTTTTTTTCCTGATGCAGGAGCCTTCTTGTTTGGAGGTGGGCCCTTCGGTTCTGTGGCGGCAGACCGCTTCTTAGGGCCGCGCGGTGGAGGCGGTGGGGGGTGGTGTTGGAGCCCACTGTGGAGGAGATGGTGGGGGCGTTGGCGGTGTTGGAGCCCGCAGTGGAGGTTGTGGCGTTGGAGCCCGCGGTGGATCAGGTTGTGGCGTTGGAGCCCGCGGTGGATCAGGTTGTGGCGTTGGAGTCCGCTGTGGAGATCTTTGTGCAGGAGATGGGGTTGAAGCCGTGTCCTCCAACACATCGTCATCGCCCGCAGCACTATGATGCGCTGGGGAATGACGAACTGGACTGTAGTTCCTGCTACGCAAAACAACGAATGATGTGAGCATCCAATTAATATATACATATAGGAAGTTAGTGTAAAAATTGTTTCTCGTTCACGCGCACTACCTATGGTGAGGATCTTGATCAGTAGGAGGAGGTTGCGGCGGTGACACTCCAGGAATAATAATGAAGCGCTTGCGCCAGCAAATAAATGTCTTCTCCACTTCACCTAAAGTCTTCTCCCCATCCCCCCCTTCGATTTCCAGTGCCACGCTGCCACAACCTGTCTCAACCCTATCCACCGAGACGCTAGCGTATCCGGCTGGTACTGGTTGACCATGGATTCTTGGTGTTCTTGTGCGATCGATAGGGTTTACAACACCGACAACTACCTTTTTCGTGGCATTTCCATTTGGAATGTGTAGCTCACAAGTAATAAAAGGTTCTTTAACGTCATCCACGGGGAAGCGTAGCTTGGAGTCATCTTGAATGGTTGGTACTTCCGTGGAGGCGCAGCTGCTTTTCAACTGTCCTGGGGGGCTAATGTTCGCTTGAGGTTGTTGTGATGATGTACCTTGCCCACTCATCATTTGACTAAGTGCCGCTTGCACTTGCCTTTTGATTTCCTCCTGCATCCATTCTTCACGAGATTTGTCACGCTCTCATGTTTCAAGAACATACTCCTCCAACTTGTTGATCCACTCTGCCTCCTCGTCCTTCTTTCTCTGGTAGCTTCTGTAACTTTGTCGATCCGCTTCGAAGGAATGCAGCCACGAAACGGCCCCAAAGCCTCTCGTACGCCCACCGTGCTCAGGATTTTCTAGCGCGTACGTGAGTTCATCCTTCTCTCTGTTGGGCTTGAACTCGCCAGCTGTTGACACCTAATGTGGCAAACGGGTAAACCGCAAGCGTACGGTTGTCAATGTAGCCTTCACTGGGAGTATTCCAGGTATTGTATTTTCCACGGGGAACGTGAAGTGAACTAACTAAAGTCAAGATCATCCTATGATGAGATAGAAGAGCCTATGAAAGCTCGGTATATATAATCTCTATAATATCCTATGTCTGGTGTAGCAAAAAGGTATATGCGGCGTTCTCGACCCTTGCTCACTGGGGGCGGCAGTTGCAGCTGAAGCCCGTGCAAGCAGCCTAACTCCCTTACTCAGCCCTACTTTTTAAGAACTTGCCTATAAACACGTGGTGGACTCCAGAGACCAGATTCGGGGCTGTCACCACCCACTGGCTACCACTATCTATCCATGCGACAAGCAGCATATACTGGTAAGATATAGCCTAAACACCACGTTTACGCTACCCTTACTACTCTAACCCGGTACCATAAGGCTAAAGCACTCTACTAATAGAACAGTATACCCATGAAACACAAGTATATAACTTAATGCTAAACCAGATACTGAATATTAAAGAAGATCCCGGATGCTTACTTACAGAGAAGACCGCATCCGCTGAGGTACACCATGGAGGAGACTCCCGACAGGCCTGGGGCTTCCTCCAGACGACTCCCTCACTCTCTCCTTACTCGCATAGCGCTACGCTAGAGCTTCGCTAATGCTTCTCAAGTGTAGCTAACTCTACTATGTCATAAATGAGAGAGGGGGTAAGGGGGGTATTTATAGGTGGAGGTGGAGTAGGGGCTACTCCACCGCCACATCATCGATCTGTGTGATCCCCTCTCTTCACCGTTGGATTGTAACTAACTTCAAATGAATGGCCACCACACTTTGGAGGTTGATTCACCATGAAGGAAGGTAGCTTCCCCGTTGTTGACATTCGTTAACGCAAATAGAAATATGAAAGATTCCGCAAGCGCACAGAACACCATTGTAGCATTTTACCGGGAGTATTCCAGGATCGTTATTTATATTTTGCCTCTGGGAAGCAAGGGTTAAGAATCTGATAACTCACTATCATGCATCTACTAACTCAGAGTACTAATTAGACTAAGCAGGAGTGAGTGATATATGATATGATAATGAATGAAAGCACATAAAAGAGAATTTAATGATAAATGTATAGATAACTATAGTGGGAGGACAACGGAAGAGATCAAGGTTACTATGCACTTCTCTATTACTTGGGTTCTAAGGTAACAAGGATGAAAAGATATAGCAGTCACATAATAACACTTCGGGACATCAGAACACCAACCACAGAAAGAGATGAGAAGGGGGTTGGGAAGCTTTGACTACGGTCCTACGAACATCAACCTGAACGTGGTGGAATACGTCGGCCATCAGGGCTGTCACCACCTGGGGCTACCACAACTATCCGTGGGGTTGAGCGCAACCTCATGTAACCTATAGACTAAACACCAAGTCTAATCTATCGATTACTACTCTAATTATGACCTATAACTAGAGCACTCGATGCGAGCGGAGATCCTATGCTAGAACATAACAACTATACTAATCATAATATGAAAGACATAAAGTAAATAGAGAAGATAAATATATTAAAGAATAAGTCTTACAAAGAAAAGATACAAAGACATACCAAAACTCTGAAGACTCCTCCGGAACCGGAGCGCAGCTCCGCTCTCCCTAACTCCCGACTAGAGCTAAGCTATTACATTCGAAAATCTAAACCTAATTACATAGAGAAGAGAGGTTATCCATTCAAGGGACGCCTCTACAACTCCATGATGATGTGTTTCCTCAGGGGGGGTCTGGGGTTTATTATATAGGGGCTCCTGGCCTTCCCTCCACCTTGGGCAAGCGATGTGGTACTAAATCCTTCGCCATATGCACATGAGCCTTAATGGGCCAAAACATGTTGGAGAGGTCGGTTGGAGTGCGTCACGCGAAGGGGGGTGAGTTTGGGCCCTACACCAGACCGGTCGGTCCAGGGGGGAGACCGGTCGGTCTGCCTCTATGACAGGTGGGCCCCACCTTCCGTGGGTCGCCTTCTCGTGTCTTCTGGAATGTTCCGGAATCTTCCAAGTCGTATCCATCGAGGACTCTCGCTCCAGGACTCCAAATATAGCAAATCATATGTCCGTTTCGTTCGTCTTGACGAACTCCTCGCAATGGTGTGCTCTGTTTGATCACTTGAGATACTTTTATATGGTAAAAACATGGATGTCCTACAAAACAATTGAGAGCACCAAAACTCGTGGAACTTGTTAGATTCAAACCCTACAACTATGCTTCGTGATTCATTTAGTGTCATTTCATGCAATAATTGATGGTTAATTATGAGCATTAGTGAGCGTCAACAAGTTCCCCCAAGCTTAACCTTTGCTAGTCCCGAGCAAAGCCAATCTCAACAATGGATCAGGAGTTGCTGCAATATCTGTATTTTTTAACAAACACACAAGCATTTAAACAAAAGTTCTCATTTGGACTAGAAAAATATATCATATTTTTCATCACGGGACTTAGTACTTTACCTTGAATCTTGAGTAATTGAAAGATAGAACGATCAAATCAAGCACTATGTCTCTTGCTCTTTCACTTCACCATTATCCCAGAGTTTTTATGAATTTTCAAAAACATATGTTGCCAAATTAAACAATGGATCCAAAGAGAAAGTCAATTATACCATTGAATCGAGAAGTGCATGTGTATGAAAAATGGAGGCGGATGCTCTTTTGAATATATCACTCTCTTTTGTCTATTAGAAATACATGGCTATCAGGCTAATTCTACTGTCGGGCACGTGCCCATTTTTTCTGATATTCAATTTTTTCTTCTTCCTTTTTTCGAGGTTCCGGACAATTGTCCTTTTTTATTTCCTCGGGATCTATCTTTTTGAGGTTTCGGACACTTGTCCCTTTTTATTTCCTTGGACTCTCTTTTTTTCTCTTTTTTTCAATAACCACATGCTTCCAATAAACTTTTGAGAGGATAACAATAGATAATTGTGAGCATTTATGCGGAAGATGGATGTTGCGGATACATGGGTGTATGCCGAGTCTCTGAGTGATGAGTGATTGTCAACTGGGATAATGCGCATGTTTTTTGGCTTGTGTTGTGCAAGTGTCGAGCACGGATACAGTGATCAGAGGCAAGGTGAAGGTCAAGTAGAGACGTGCCGTGCCGATGGACCGAGAGTGGCGAAGGGCGGACGTGAGGCTTGGACTGAGGGACCGGTGGCCCGAGGATCAGCTGTGGTGGCTGGCAGCCTGGGACAGCGACGAGGCGGAGACTTGCGGGCACTGTGTTGCTTGGGTCGAGGACCTAGGGACACGTGTCGGTGGACGGGGTGCACAGGCGGTGCATCCCCTCTACAGCGTCGGTTTGGTGGTAGAGCCAGAGAAAAACCATCGGGTGGACGGTTTCCAGGTTTGGGCCTCAAAACCTGGGCGCTGATGGTTTCCGAGTTTGGCCACAAAACTCGGGCTGAGGACGGTTTCCAGGTTTGGGCCTCAAAACCTGGGTGCTGCGGGTTTGCTGAGTTTGGGCCACAAAACTCAGGCTATGTGGGCTGGTTTCCCGGTTTGGGCCTCAAAACCGGGGGTTGGTCGTGAAGGCTGGTTTCCCGGTTTGGGCCACAAAACTGGGGGTGCGACGTCCGGGAAAAGGACGGCAGAGCGAGGGCGGCACGTGGCGGCAATCGGTGAGGTTGCGTCGAGGCAACGCTACCAGTTGTGCGGGCGTGGCCGTCGGATCCACCTACCATCGAGTTGGTCCAGAATAACCTTAGGGTTTAGCTGGTTCGCTCTGTAAGTAGTTAGGGGTAGAGTGAGAATTAGGAATAGTTAGAATTAGGATAAGTAGGGGGAGTCACCCACCTCCCCAACTATCTCAGTCATTTGCTCTTTGCTTCTAGGGTTTCCTGCTCTCCCAATCCCCTGCTGTAGCTAGCTGAGATCCGCAGAGAACCATACCTCTGTGTACTGGAGATTTTGAGGAAGTGAGGCCGTAACCTCACTGTTGTAGCATGTGGTAGCCACATGGTTGCAGATCAATGTGTTGATTCACGTTTTGGTTCGTGTTCTTCGCGTTCTTCGTTTCTCCGCGATTTTCCTGTCACTCGATCTCCCACTCTACTGTGTCTTTGCGAAATCCGTTTGAATCAACTTGTTCTTTGTAGTGAGGAGGTCATTTCGACCAAAGGAATTCATCTAACTCCTCACGAACAAGTAGATCGGGTTGATTTCGTTTTCGTGGCGCTTTTTCGGTTCATACACCTTCCCCTTCGATTTCCCGTTGATTGAGTTGATTTGAGCGGATGATTTCTTGGGGATAGTCTCCTAACTACCTCGTGATCATCCTCTCCAAGTTTGGGATCAAGGGATTTTGGTTTGAATCGATTTGTGAGTGATTTGGGTGAAGGGCGATCAAAATCGCCCTCACTGGACAACCGCGGACAGTCCGCCACCTGACCAGCGGACAGTCCGGGCGTCAGGGAGCAGCCTAACCAGTGGTTGTGTTCTTCGGCTAATTTGGCTTTGGCTGACCGGCGGACAGTCCGCAGTTCAAAGCCGCAGACAGTCCGGGAACTGTCCAGGGGACTTCAGCAACTTTGTTGTTTGGCGAGTTTTGCTGGCGGACAGTCCGCCACTCGCTAGCGGACAGTCCGGCAGTACCGCGGACAGTCCGGGATCCCAGGTCCGGACAGACCGGGAATCGCCTGAAGCTTCCGGTTTTGTGCGTTTGCTCTCCTGGCTTCTCGCTTGGTTTCCGAACTTCTCGTTTGGCCTCGTAGTTGACCAAGGAACTCCTCTAGGTATCTTTGCTACTTGTTAGCATCAGTATTTGGGGATTTCTCGACGTAGCCGTCTATCTATGTTCGAGACTTGGTTTTTGAGGGTCGAACTTGTTCGAGTGCTTTTGTCGTTTATCTTGCTTCTGCTTTGTGGTGCCTCGCTGTGATCCTAGGGATCATCCACCCTCTTCCAAGGGTCGTGGGCATCACGGTTTTGGTCGAAGTTTTCTGGGGTTGATTTTGGGGACATTTGGCCAAAGTTTCAAGAGAAATTTTTGAGCTCCCATTCACCCCCCCTCTGGTCGCCTTGCTATTTGCATTCTCAGTCCTTCAATTGGTATCGGAGCGGGTTAAGGATCTTCCACCTTAGCCGGTTCCAGATCCACAGAAGGCGACATGGATCGCGGCATGGGCAAACCGCCGTTTTTCGATGGGACGAACTATGCGTATTGGAAGATACACATGTCGGCCTATCTGCAGAGTTTGGGTGCTTCCATTTGGGATATTTGCAACTCTGCCGATTACGTTGTCTTAGCTGCTCGTGTGACTTAGCATCAGATCGATGAGCACGATGCCAATAGCTGAGCACGTAATGCTCTTTTCTCATGTTTGAGCATGAGTGAGTTTGATCATGTTTCTCACCTCGCTACGGCTCGGGAGATTTGGGCTACCCTCATGCGCTTTCATGAGGGAACCTCTCAAGTCAAAACCCATCTCTATGAGTCATTCAAGCGAGAGTATGAGAACTTTCAACATATGTCTGGCGAGAGCATAGAAAGTTTATTCGCTCGCTTTCAGGTGATTGTCAACAGGATGAGGGCTAACAAGGAGCTATTGCCTTTCGACGATCATGAGAGAGCTTTGAAGCTACTCCATACTCTTGATCGGTCGGTGTGGGATTCCAAGGTTTAGGCGATCATCGAATCGCCTAACTACGAGACCCTCACGTGCGACGAGCTCTTTAGTAAGCTCAAGTCCAGTGAGATCGATGCCATGGCGAGGGCTTCTTACGAAAATCCTTCTGGCCCGTCGATGGCTTTGCTTTCTGGCTCTTCTGCTAACCCCTCTGGAGGTTTTGCTTTGCATTCTCTTATTGCTGTCACAGAGGAGCAGTTGGAGTCTTTGGGAGATGATGAGTTGGCTTTGCTTGCCAACCGGTTCTCGCGGTTCCACAACAACCACATGAACCATCGCCGCAGAGGAGGACGCTCGGGCTGTTTCGAGTGCGGCGACCCCGACCACTTCATCGCCAACTGTCCCAAGAAGAACAAGCATTCTGGGAAGGGCGATCATGGGCACAAGTACGACTCTGGCAAGCGCAAGGAGAAGTACGTCCCCACGAAGCACAAACGGAAGGGCGGCTTCAACAAGGAGTACATCAAAACCAAGTACTTGGAGAAGGCCCAGGCTGAGCAGCGTGCTTTCTTCGCCACGCTCAGCGACGTCGACGACTCGGATGACGACTCCGCTTCCTCAAGCGACGACGAGTCCGAGAAGAAGAAGAGGATCGAGGACAAGCTCAACGGCCTCTGCTTCTTCGCCGACGACGAGGGCTTCTGCACCATGGCCCTCGGCAAGGAGGTCGGCGGCGACACTCCTCGGAACGACGATGACACCTCCCAGGTATCTCTGACCCCCGATGAGCTGTCTGCTGAGGTCGAGAAGCTTACTGCCGCCTTGCTTAGTCAGGATAAGCTGCTTAGGCGTGCCGCTAGAGAGCGCAAGGAGTTTAGGTAGAAGTGGGAGGACACGGTGAGGGAGCTTGAGTTTGCCAAGTCCACCGTGGTTGTGTCTGAGGATGCCGAGTGCGAGATGTGCACCACGCACATGACTGACCTTCTCACTTTGAGAGGTAAGTATGTTGCGTTGGTAGGAGAGGTGGATGAGCTGAAGGCTAGATCCTCGCTGTTGGGTGCGTGCAAGTCTTGTGTTGGCTTGCAAACCGAGTTGGTAGAGAAGAATGCCAAGATTGTGTCTCTTGAGAAGGCCAGCTCGGGTAGCACTTGTGTATCCAGGTTTGTTCTTTGTGAGGGTTTGGAGATGGAGATTGCTAATGTGAAGCATGACAAGATGCAAACCGAGGAAGAAAACACATACCTTCGGACCATCTTGTCATGGGTGTCATGTAGTGAGCCGCAGCTTGGGATGATGATCTCCCAATTTAAGCGAGCTGCTGGAGGTCCTGGTGTAGGTTTTGCTCCGGGTGTTGATCTTTCTGCTTTTGGGAAGATTGGAGAGTCGAGTGGTCTAAACCCATGTGAGAAGCCCAACTCCACCACTACTCCCAAACTTACCAAGCTTCCACCCAAAGAGCCTCTCAAGCCTAACACCAAGGATGGGGTGTTTGAAGAACCTCCACGAGCTCCACCCAAGAACCAGCAGTGGGCTCCCAAACCAAACCACCTCAAGAACAAGTTGGACACAATGCCACCTATCCAGGAGAAGCTTATGCCACAGAAGGGCAAAGTGATCCATACCCACCACCGTGAGTACCAACAACCCCCTATGAGAGCGGTGAGGTACCATTGTGAGCACTGTGGGCGAGATGGTCACTTGAGTGAGTTTTGTTTTTGGCGCAAGAGAGAGGCGCGTCGTGCAAGGGAGATGAACAACCCGGACATGTACCATCCTTTCCATGATGTACATGTGCCGAACGTTCAGAGGAGAGCTCCGAGGAGAGTTGCTAGGCCTAGAGGTCCAGAACCTCAAGTTCCTAGGCCTAGGCCGTGAGGAGGTCGTGCCCGGCGGGAGCCTGCTTTTGTGGGCTATGGACCCCGTGGCGGTGGCTTTGTAGTTGAGCATTTTCCCCCACCGCGTTTTGAGTATCGCGGTGAGCGCTCTTTCCCCAGCGGACCACATTTTCCTCAGCGTGGTGATCGCTCCTCTCGTAGACGTGCTAGGAATGGTTTTTCTGCTAACCGTTCTTTTGAGCAGTCGGGCCAACACTGGTTTTCCCCTTACTTCACTAACCCCAGTGTTGGACCGTATGCTCACCCTTTGTCTTTTTATTGATGTAGGTAAAACGATTGGAGAACGTTTGGTTGGTGGATTCCGGTTGCTCGAGGCACATGACCGGAAACGCCAAGTGGTTCTCCAGTCTTAGTCCAGTCGCCGGAAAGGAGTTTATCACCTTCGGCGACAATAGCAAAGGTAAGGTCTTGTCTCGTGGGTCTGTGCGAGTTAATGAGCACTTTGTGTTGTGCGATGTTGCTCTTGTTTCTAACTTGCATTTTAACCTTCTTTCTGTTTCGCAACTTTTTGATGATGACTATGAGATTCGTTTTAAACCGAATCTCAGTCGTATTTTGGATCCTCAGGGCAATCTTGTGTGTTTAATTTCGCCCTTTGGAAAAGTCTTTCGTGCGAATTTCTCAGAGTCTTTTGGCACTTCTCGTTGTCTTGTGGCTGGACCTTCCTCCTCTAATCTTTGGAAATGGCATAGGAGACTTGGACATTTGAGCTTCGACTTGCTTGCAAGGCTTAGTACACTTAGCCTAATCCGAGGATTGCCCAAGTTGCATATGGAGAAGGATCTTGTTTGCCACTCTTGTAGACATGGGAAGATGGTGGATGCTCCCCACCATCCAGTGACTCAGGTCATGACCAAGCGCCCTGGAGAGCTTTTGCACATGGACCGTGTTGGTCCGGCTCGGGTGAGCTCAGTTGGGGGAAAGTAGTATGTGCTAGTTGTTGATGATGACTTTTCGAGATATTCGTGGGTCTTCTTTTTAGCTGAGAAAACCGAGACTTTCTCCTTCACTCACAATCTGATTTTGCGTCTTTAGAATGAGTTCCCTTTGAACTCGATGCGAGCCATTAGGAGTGATAATGGTTCCGAATTCAAAAATTCAGATTTTGAGAAGTTTTGTAACTCTTTGGGTTTAGAGCATCAGTTTTCTTCCCCCTACACACCGCCACAGAATGGTGTTGTAGAAAGAAAGAATCAGACCCTTGTTGAGATGGCCAGGACGATGCTCGATGAGCATAGGACTCCTAGGCGATATTGGGCCAAAGCTATGAGCACTGCATGCTACATTTCGAATCGCATTTTTCTCCGAGCTTTCTTGAAAAAGATTTCTTATGAGTTGCATTTTGGAAAACTACCCAAGGTGAGTTACTTTCGAGTTTTTGGTTGCCATTGTTTTATACTCAAAAAGGGCAACTTGGACAAATTTGAGTCTCGTTCTTCTGACGGTGTGTTTTTGGGTTATGGCACTCACACTCGAGCTTATCGTGTACTTAACCTTGACACTAACCGAGTCATGGAGACATCCGATGTCACATTCGACGAGACCATGGTTTGTCCTTCTTCTCGTTTTGAGCGTGCAGGTGATCATGAGGTTGGTGAGCCTCTTTTTGATGACGAGGATGAGGGTGCTGAAGGTATGGATGATCCAGCACCCCCTCCACCTGCTGTGCCGCAAAGAGCGGCTTCTACTTCGACTCACGGCCCCGACACCTCTTCTTCCTGGGGGCCGTGGGATCCGTCACCCCGTGCGGTGCCTTTTGTACCCGGGGAGGCACCAGCTGCTGTTGAGGGGGAGATCACTTCTGGTCGGGAGGCGCCACGACACATCCAGCGCCAACACCCCTCTCAGCAGATGATTGGCAACATTGACGAACGTGTCACTCGGTCCAGGTTACAAATATCTCACTTTGCTCATTCTGCATTTGTTGCTGATTTTGAACCCCGAGATGTTGGACACGCTTTGATGGATCCGGATTGGGTCAATTGCATGCATGAGGAGTTAGAAAATTTTGAAAGAAATCGGGTTTGGGTTTTGGTTCCTCTTCCTCCTGAGTGTCACCCTATTGGGACAAAATGGGTTTTCAAAAACAAACAAGGAGAGGATGGCCATGTTGTGAGAAACAAGGCCAGACTAGTTGCCCAGGGGTATAGTCAGAAGGAGGGGATAGACTATGAGGAGACTTTTGCTCCCGTAGCTCATTTAGAGGCAATTAGGATACTCTTGGCTTTTGCTGCATCCAAAGGTTTCAAACTTTTTCAAATGGATGTGAAGAGTGCCTTCTTAAATGACTACATAGAAGAGGAAGTGTATGTGAGACAACCCCCCGGTTTTGAAAATCCCAAGTTTCCAAACCATGTTTTTAAACTTCACAAAGCGTTATATGGTTTGAAACAAGCCCCTAGAGCCTGGTATGATAGGTTGAAAACCTTTTTGCTTGCTAAGGGTTTTAAAATGGGATGTGTGGATAAAACGCTTTTTCTCCTCAAGCAAGTCACTGATTCACTCTTGGTTCAGATTTACGTGGATGATATCATTTTCGGTGGTTCTTCTCACGCTTTGGTTGCCAAGTTTGCAGACACTATGAGCAGGGAGTTTGAGATGAGCATGATGAGCGAGTTGACGTTTTTCCTCGGGTTGCAAATCAAGCAATCCCGAGAGGGGACGTTCGTGCACCAGGGAAAGTACACCAAGGACATTCTGAAAAAGTTCGACATGGGTGAGTCCAAGCCTCTTCCAACACCCATGCCGACCACGACGGCCCTGGATGCGGATGTGGATAGAGAAGCTGTGGACCAGAAGGAGTACCAGAGTATGATCAGGTCGCTGCTGTACCTGACGGCGACACGCCCGGACATCCAGTTCGCGGTGTGTCTATGCGCACGATTTCAGTCGTCGCCGCGCACTTCTCACCGTTAGGCGGTCAAGCGGATTATGAGGTACTTATCCTTCACTCCAGAATTTGGGATTTGGTATTCTGCTTCCTCCACCCTCTCCCTTTGCGGTTATTCCGATGCCGATTTTGCTAGTTGCCGTATTGACCGCAAGTCCACTTCTGGGACTTGCTAGTTTATTAGTTCTTCTCTTGTATCGTGGTCTTCTCGCAAGCAGTCTAGTGTCGCCCAGTCTACCACGGAGGCTGAGTATGTTGCTGCGGCTAGCTGCTGTTCCCAGTTACTCTGGATGATGGCCACTTTGCGTGATTTTGGTCTGAGCTTTTCGCGAGTTCCTTTGCTTTGTGACAGCACGAGTGCGATTAGCGTTGCTAAGAACCCCGTGCTTCACTCGAAGACCAAACACATTGATGTGCGCTTTCATTTTCTGTGAGACCACTATGAGAAGGGTGATATCGACCTTCGCCATGTCTATACTCATCATCAGTTGGCTGATATTTATACCAAACCTTTGGACCAATCAACCTTTGCTAGGTTGAGAGGTGAGCTTGGTGTGTGTTTCCCCTTTTAGATGGGGGAAACATTTTGGTTTGTAAACTGACTTTTCGCTTCTCTTTGTTTCTTCAATTGGTTTCTTCTTGCATCTTTTTGCATACGCTTTTACATTCTGAGCTTCATGGATATAATCATTAGAATGTAATTATGCTCTGTGTAGTATATGCTCCGATGCTTTATGTTGATGCCTGTAGCTTATGCTCCTTCTGATCACTAATCCATACTATGAGCTGAGCTATTTTAAAATGGTGAACTTGTTAATGAACTTAAAATCTGCAAATGTTCACCATCAAGATGTGCAACTAGCTTGTGTAGAATATGTTGAAATCACACTTGTGCTTTTCATATATGCTAGGTTGCTATGTCTCTAGTTCTGAGTTGATCACTTGCTTGGTCTGTTCATATACTGTCTTTAATTTGAACCAAGTTAAGTGAATCAGAAAGATCGAGATGGGATTGCTTGTCAACACATCACAGTTTCGAGACTGTTTCTCATTGCACTTTGAGTTAAACTTGAGTTGTGTAGTGTATGACCGAAACTGTTGCTTTAAGCTTCTGATTGCTTCTGCATAGGCTTTGCACAGTTGAAAAGTTAGGCAAGACAAGCTTTCAACCTCTCGCAATCACATGCTAAAATTTGAACATGTGTAATTCAAACCGCTGCAACTCCGATAAAAAATGGATACACAAGTCTATGTTTCATTCTATAGCATGATGGTTGAACTTTGCTAGGGGTAGTTCACCTTGTATACATGTTTAGCACTTGTTTGACTTCCTATCTATACTTGTTTAGTGCTATTTTGATGGTGAATACCTTTTGTCTAAAAACGGCTCACTTTGCTCATATGTTCCTATTTCATAATTGGTGATCAGTTTGAGCCTTTGCTAGCATGTGTGCTTCAGTTGCGTCATTGGACTTATACTGTGTAGAGCATCCTTGCATTCTCTTGACTATTTTTCTGAAGCTGCTAACTTGCATTGTGACTCATATGCATTTTGGAAGGAGGAGAACCTCTCTTGTTGGCACTTTTGATGGTGCATTTTCTGAGGGGGAGAAAATTGCGTTCGGTTCCTTATGCTTGATGGTGCATTTTCAACTAAGGGGGAGAATTTGCAAATCATATGCTTCCTTGAGTCCAACTAAGGGGGAGTGTTTTAGTTGTGTGCACTATTCAAGGGGGAGTTTGACCGGAAGGTTTTGGTTTCGAGCCTTCTTGCTAGTTGTGTTGAGCCTCTGTGCCTCTATCCTGAGGGACTAGCATTTTGCTTCGATTTTTTCAAATTGGTATGTGCTAGCGGTGTTGAGCCTGTTCTACCTCTTCTTGAGGGCTAGTTTTGTTCTGCTTGATGATCAGTTGATTTTCCAATTGGTGTCGAGTTTTCCTGCTAGTGGTGTTGAGCCTGTTCTACCTCTTCTTGAGGGCTTGCTTTGCTTTGCTTGGTTGCGTCGAGCCGTTGCCCATGTCTTTGGGAACCAAGTTATTCTGCTCTTTCCACTTGACCTTCTTCGGCTTTGCTATGCTTTTGGGTCATTTGGTCGAGTTTTCTCTCTTCCTCCTTCTTCCTTCCTTCTTTCTATTATGATTTGTGTTGGTAGTTGACAATGCACTCATCAAGGGGGAGATTGCGGATACATGGGTGTATGCCGAGTCTCTGAGTGATGAGTGATTGTCAACTGGGATAATGCGCATGTTCTTTGGCTTGTGTTGTGCAGGTGTCGAGCACGGATACAGTGATCAGAGGCAAGGTGAAGGTCAAGTAGAGACGTGCCGTGTCGATGGACCGAGAGTGGCGAAGGGCGGACGTGAGGCTTGGACTGAGGGACCGGTGGCCCGAGGATCAGCTGTGGTGGCTGGCAGCCTGGGACAGCGACGAGGCGGAGACTTGCGGGCACTGTGTTGCTTGGGTCGAGGACCTGGGGACACGTGTCGGTGGACGGGGTGCACAGGCGGTGCATCCCCTCTACAACGTCGGTTTGGTGGTAGAGCTAGAGAAAAACCATCGGGTGGATGGTTTCCAGGTTTGGGCCTCAAAACCTGGGCGCTGATGGTTTCCGAGTTTGTCCACAAAACTCGGGCTGAGGACGGTTTCCAGGTTTGGGCCTCAAAACCTGGGTGCTGCGGGTTTGCTGAGTTTGGGCCACAAAACTCAGGCTACGTGGGCTGGTTTCCCAGTTTGGGCCTCAAAACCGGGGTTGGTCGTGAAGGCTGGTTTCCCGGTTTGGGCCACAAAACCGGGGGTGCGACGTCCGGGAAAAGGACGGTAGAGCGAGGGCGGCACGTGGCGGCAATCGGTGAGGTTGCGTCGAGGCAACGCTACCAATTGTGCGGGCGTGGCCGTCGGATCCACCTACCATCGAGTTGGTCCATAATAACCTTAGGGTTTAGCTGGTTTGCTCTGTAAGTAGTTAGGGGTAGAGTGGGAATTAGGAATAGTTAGAATTAGGATAAGTAGGGGGAGTCACCCACCTCCCCAACTATCTCAGTCATTTGCTCTTTGCTTCTAGGGTTTCCTGCTCTCCCAATCCCCTGCTCTGTGTACTGGAGATTTTGAGGAAGTGAGGCCGTAACCTCACTGTTGTAGCGTGTGGTAGGCACACGGTTGCAGATCGATGTGTTGATTCGCGTTTTGGTTCATGTTCTTCGCGTTCTTCGTTTCTCCGTGATTTTCCCGTCACTCGATCTCCTCTCTACTGCGTCTTTGCGAAATCCGTTTGAATCAACTTGTTCTTTGTAGTGAGGAGGTCATTTCGACCAAAGGAATTCATCTAACTCCTCACAAACAAGTAGATCGGGTTGATTTCGTTTTCGTCGCGCTTTTTCGGTTCATACACCTTCCCCTTCGATTTCCCGTTGATTGAGTTGATTTGAGCGGATGATTTCTTAGGGATAGTCTCCTAACTACCTCGTGATCATCCTCTCCAAGTTTGGGATCAAGGGATTTTGGTTTGAATCGATTTGGGAGTGATTTGGGTGAAGGGCGATCAAAATCGCCCTCACTGGACAGCCACGGACAGTCCGCCACCTGACCGGCGGACAGTTTGGGCGTCGGGGAGCAACCAGACCAGTGGCTGTGTTCTTCGGCTAATTTGGCTTTGGCTGACCGGCGGACAGTCCGCAGTTCAAAGCCACGGACGGTCCGGGAACTGTCCAGGGGACTTCAGCAACTTTGCTGTTTGGCGAGTTTTGCCGGCGGACAGTCCGCCACTCGCTAGCGGACAGTCTGGCAGTACCGCGGACAGTCCGGGAATCGCCTGAATCTTCCGGTTTTGTGCGTTTGCTCTCCCGGCTTGCTCGCTTGGTTTCCGGACTTCTCGTTTGGCCTCGTAGTTGACCAAGGAACTCCTCTAGGTATCTTTGCTACTTGTTAGCATCGGTATTTGGTGATTTCTCGACGTAGCCGTCTATCTACGTTCGAGACTTGGTTTTTGAGGGTCGAACTTGTTCGAGTGTTTTTGTCGTTTAGCTTGCTTCTGCTTTATGGTGCCTCGCTGTGATCCTAGGGATCATCCACCCTCTTCCAAGGGTTGTGAGCATCACGGTTTTGGTCGAAGTTTTCCGGGGTTGATTTTGGGGACATTTGGTCAAAGTTTCGAGAGAAATTTTTGAGCTCCCATTCACCCCCCTCTGGTCGCCTTGCTATTTGCATTCTCTGTCCTTTAGGATGAAATGTGTGAGTGATCTCAATTCAATAGTATGATAACTTCTCACAGGGTCAACAAAGTTTAATTTAACTCAATGCAATTATTTGCCATATTAATATTGGAAACTCTCCGGAACTTTAGTGTTGTTTTAGAACAAGATAACAGTAGCTCAGATCATCACAAATCATATCTGTCAATTACCTAGACTCTGGATCAAGCATTTGCTACCCATATATTTAATTTTATTTTAAGGCATCATTAATTTTTTTAAACTTAGGAGAACTCATGCTTAAAGGCTAGGTACTAGAAAGAAATACAATAGAGCAACTATTCATCATTTCCATTTTAAGAAATTAGAGAGAGAATTCTTCAGATTAGACATGCTTTATTTATTTAATCTAACACACACTATAATATATTACTTAAAAATATTAAGATAGTAGTAAGACATACCTGAATCACGAAGATAACGAGGGTGCGTCTCCCCCAAGCTAATCCGTTCGATCGCATCGAGCCTTCATGTGCCCGAATATTTTTATTCTTTTTCTTTTTAAGGGTCAGCCTTCATGTGCTCACATTTTTTTTTTGTATTTTTAATTTATTTATAGAAAGAAAACTTAAAAGGATAAAGATACTTACCCTGGATACACGGGGGTGCTTTCCCCCAAGCTGAATGTTGACGTAGTCGTTCGATCTTGCAATGTAGCAGACTGGCAATGAAAATGTTCTTCCTCTATCGGAGCATTAATTGATGTTGATGGTTGTTGAAATAGTGCTCCAACAGTGGATGGAACATCCACTCCTCGTCAGCTTTTCTTGGTCATTCAATCCTGTGAAACTCAAATAGACAACAAAACTTGTGGAACAGATTAAGCGTTAGCGTGTTTGGCTACTCAAGCCTTAGTTGTCCAGAGTTTCAGTAAGATCTCTTTCTCAACATTTTTTGTATTTTATTTTTTCGATGCAATAACAATTTAATAAAATGAATGCATTTTTATTTTTATTTTTATTTTTATGCCACCACGGTGAATATTTCATGTGGGTTTTTACACACCACAGAATTATCACATGGGGCTTTAGGTTTTATGATGCAGTGCAATAAGTAAAATATTTTTATTTTCTTTTTTTATGTAATGCTAATGAAGAAAATTAAATATGCTATGGAGAGATGATGATGGAAAGTAAATATGCAAAAAGAGAACACAAATGCAGAAAAGATAAATATGGATAACTACCGATTTTACCTTTCGGTAAGGGTTCAATGTTTTAAGTCCTCTGAATAGGACTTCTCACCATGTTCATTCCTGAGGTGCATCATTTGATTCCTATATATAGACCTTGATAACTACACCTCTTGATATGGTGTCACTCATGTTCTTCGTTCGACCAACAATTTGAAGTGAAACATTGATTGTGGAAGCTGGCAGCATCTTGCTCAGTGTGCATGTTCTTGTAGATCCAGGACCTTCACTCTGTAGAATTTGGGAGTTAACAAACTCCTCCATGTTTTGCTCAAGAGTGTGTCCTACTCATAAAGACAAGGTAGAGATCAAGTGCATGGGCTCTGTTGGTGGAAAAACACCAACAAAACCAAAACTTTTGTTCATTACTCTCTAACCTTAGGCACATTGCACAAGATAAACTTGTTGTTTATGTGTTCAATTCAATCTTAACATGAGTGATAGGATCAGAAGATGAGCATGAGAGTAGCATTGTAAAATATTTAATAGATCAGATTGTTTAACCCAAGGAAGGATAATCTATGCATAATGTGTTGATCTTTTCATGATTATGATATATCATCTTCCAAAGGTTAGATGCACAACATTTTATCTCATTTAATTAAGATAGTGAGATTCAAGAGAGTAAAGCCAGGACCAAAGAGTAAAGAACTGAACATGTTGAGTTGATTAGGTTGGATCATGTGAGGTGCAACTTAAACATGTTTGGTTCTTTATTTATGCGCATACCAGAATTAAAGAGAAGCTTTTAAAGTGATGGTCACTTACCTTGAAATGTTATTTATCATTGAAGAGTGATTGTGTCGAACCACCTTATAGAAGCTTCTCTTGTCTAGAGCTGGTTGTTATTCATGAATGTCTTGTCTTCTCTTGTCTATCTCACAGTAGGCCAGCTGAGTCTTGTTCTCAACAGGTCCAGACGATGGAGACTTTGTCAACTATTCTCTTGATTTGTAGGCTCAGGTACTATCTGTCTATCTTTGAATTCTTGTAGTGCAGTGGCTTCATCCTTCATGATGTCCCCCTCAATTCCTGGCAGTTGGTTCTTCCTTTGTCGGTTGAGTCAACGTCTTCTCTTGGTTTCCTTCGGCTGCTCATAAATGGTGTGGTTGTTGATAAAGCAGCGAACCTTTTAATCGAAGATCCAAAAGTGGACGTCTCTAGGTCCGACATAGATAACAACATTGGTGGTGTTCAAGAATGATCTTCCAAGAATGAGTGATAGATCATATTCTTCTTCTTGGCTAGGGCAGCGTCTAGTGGCTAGTACTAATCAAGTGGTGAGTAGGAGGTCAAAGTGTCTTGAAGCTGGATTTCTCCTTCCTCCTCTTGATCGTGAAGCAAATTTAGACAACAGAATTGTGTCTCCCCCAAGCTGACTTGTGAAGTAGGTGGATATTTCTTCAACAATGTGTTCATGAGTTGAAATTGTAGACCTTGTTGTAGTTGAAGTTGTTCCACCTCATCCCTCAATCTAGCTCTTGTGTTGCAATGATTAGAAGTAAGGAGAGCTTCCACTGCTTGTCTTTATAGTGAACCACCAACAAACTTCCTTCGGACGACACATAGATGTTATGATGTAGTGGCATATCGTCTCCCTGATATTTGTTGTTAGTGTCGGTGTTGATGTCTTCGACAATGATGAGCGTAGGCTTAGATTGAACCATACAGGGTGAGTTGCATCCTGTTCGTCATTAGTGTCCTGGCTTAGGCCTTGGGATGACTCAAAGTTTGGCTGCCTTCGACATCACTAGTGACTTGTCTGATGATGAGTTTTGTCTATCCACGGGTTGGATTTTGGATCTTTAAGTTCACACCATGAACAAGCAAAATCTCATCTCCTGCAAAAATTTAGTGGACACATACCCGAAGGATTAAACTGAATTTGAAACATGGGTTGTTATCCACAACTTATGTGTTTATTCATTCATGCTAATGAAAAGATGATTTTAAGATTACTTTAGCATAGACTTAGTGTTTTATGTGTTGGCTGCATTTTAACATGGTTCAAGGCAAAAGATAACTTGCAGTAGAAGATAAACTGAAATAAACTTTAATACTCACAGTTCTTTCATCCATGATGAATGAAGTCTTCATTGTGCAGTTCACCATATGCCTTGCTTCATCTCTAATGTGAATTCATCTCAGGACTTTCTCAAATTATATTTAGAGTTCTCTGCAGGGGTTAGTCCAACAAAATATTCAATGTCTATACAAGCTAATTTCAGATCAATAATCAAACCAAACTTCGTGTCTAATTTGATTAAGGTAGACTATTTAACCTAAGCACCACGCTTAATTTAAAAAGCCTATGAAAGTACCCTAGGGAAGTACCTTCAAACCAAAACATACTATGGCAAACAAAGGTAGTATGAGAGCATAACAGAGATTTATCCAAAAAGAGATGAAAGAGTATGATCACAGTGAGGGATATATTTTTTTCTCTTTTTTTCTTTTTTTCCATTTAGATGCAGATGATATGAATGCATGCAAGGAACTAAACATGTTATGGACTTGATAAAAGAAAACTTAAACTAAATGGAGTGGATGCAAGAAATTAAAAAGATAACTACTCATAAAGTTTAAAGTCCATGAGCAAGACTATCTCATCTTGATCATACTTACCATGGCTCACAACTGGGATTTGTGAGTGGCGCGGCGTAAATATCCATCATATAAGATGGGAGTTGAATTGTTGTGACGGCAACCTTTTCTCCAATCTACACATGGTTAGAATAAATAATATATATGTATACACAAACCTGTGAGATGGCAGGGTTCCAGGATTAATGATGGATCTTGAATGTTCAGGCACCCTGTGTTATTCATTCTTGTGGAAGCTTGCCATAAGATCGAAATGGCATCTGATGTCCTGTCTATTCCATACTCAACAGAACAAGGGGTAATCCTACTAAAGCTAGTGGTACACTAAATTAGCAGACATCAAGATTATTATCAAAATCTTTACACCAATTGCTTCCCCGGCAACGACGCCAAAAATGCTTGTTGACATTCGTTAACGCAAATAGAAATATGAAAGATTCCGCAAGTGCACAGAACACCATTGTAGCATTTTACCGGGAGTATTCCAGGATCGTTATTTATATTTTGCCTCTGGGAAGCAAGGGTTAAGAATCTGATAACTCACTATCATGCATCTACTAACTCAGAGTACTAATTAGACTAAGCAGGAGTGAGTGATATATGATATGATAATGAATGAAAGTACATAAAAGAGAATTTAATGATAAATGTATAGATAACTATAGTGGGAGGACAACGGAAGAGATCAAGGTTCCTATGCACTTCTCTATTACTTGGGTTCTAAGGTAACAAGGATGAAAAGATATAGCAGTCACATAATAACACTTCGGGACATCAGAACACCAACCACAGAAAGAGATGAGAAGGGGGTTGGGAAGCTCTGACTACGGTCCTACGAACATCAACCCGAACGTGGTGGAATACGTCGGCCATCAGGGCTGTCACCACCTGGGGCTACCACAACTATCCGTGGGGTTGAGCGCAACCTCATGTAACCTATAGACTAAACACCAAGTCTAATCTATCGATTACTACTCTAATTATGGCCTATAACTAGAGCACTCGATGCGAGCGGAGATCCTATGCTAGAACATAACAACTATACTAATCATAATATGAAAGGCATAAAGTAAATAGAGAAGATAAATATATTAAAAAATAAGTCTTACAAAGAAAAGATACAAAGACATACCAAAACTCTGAAGACTCCTCCGGAACCGGAGCGCAGCTCCGCTCTCCCTAACTCCCGACTAGAGCTAAGCTATTACATTGGAAAATCTAAACCTAATTACATAGAGAAGAGAGGTTATCCATTCGAGGGACGCCTCTACAACTCCATGATGATGTGTTTCCTCAGGGGGGTCTGGGGTTTATTATATAGGGGCTCCTGGCCTTCCCTCCACCTTGGGCAAGCGATGTGGTACT
Organism: Coix lacryma-jobi var. lacryma-jobi; assembly: GCA_009763385.1. Lineage (NCBI taxonomy): Eukaryota > Viridiplantae > Streptophyta > Magnoliopsida > Poales > Poaceae > Coix > Coix lacryma-jobi. The sequence goes on from CM019825.1 coordinate 64,904,862, forward strand.
AAATCCTTCGCCATATGCACATGAGCCTTAATGGGCCAAAACGTGTTGGAGAGGTCGGTTGGAGTGCGTCACGCGAAGGGGGGTGAGTTTGGGCCCTACACCAGACCGGTCGGTCCAGGGGGGAGACCGGTCGGTCTGCCTCTATGACAGGTGGGCCCCACCTTCCGTGGGTCGCTTTCTCGTGTCTTCTGGAATGTTCCGGAATCTTCCAAGTCGTATCCATCGAGGACTCTCGCTCCAGGACTCCAAATATAGCAAATCATATGTCTGTTTCGATCGTCTTGACGAACTCCTCGCAATGGTGTGCTCTGTTTGATCACTTGAGATACTTTTATATGGTAAAAACATGGATGTCCTACAAAACAATTGAGAGCACCAAAACTTGTGGAACTTGTTAGTTTCAAACCCTACAACTATGCTTCGTGATTCATTTAGTGTCATTTCATGCAATAGTTGATGGTTAATTATGAGCATTAGTGAGCGTCAACACCCGTGAAGGAACCTTGGGAGGTTCATCCATAGGTCGGGCGACCCATAGGGGGGTCGAGCAACCCCCCTATGACAGGTGGGACCTCCCAGGGCGTGTGCAAATGTTGTCCCCACTTGTCATTTGGTGTTTGTCACGTTGAAATGTGTCTTGATCACTTTGGATGCTTCGTTGTGGGCCCATTGATCCATGTGACTCCATCTTCCATCGTTGAGAGAAAACAGAAGTGTGATCCAAGGGTGGAAATATGCTCTAGGAGGCTTCTCATGGATCATGACACTTGGGCAAACCCTGGTGGGGTCATAGGGGGTTCGGGCGACCCCCTTATGTGGCCAAATTAGTCCATCTTTTGCAGGTGGTTTCTAGAAGCATAGTCTATGAGGTTGGTCACGTTGGATTGGACATTTTCCGTACTTGGTGGGTCGGCCGGCGTGTCATGTTGGGCTCCCCAAGCTTGGTTTTCACCCACTTTGCACCTACATTCAAATAGAGGAATGTACATGTGGAACCAAGTCATTGGTAACAAAGTATGTTCATGCTATGCTTATCTTCCTTCTATTCTGAGGTTGTTGAGGGTGTTTTGGGCATGTTATTTTGGTGATATCTCACCGTCAACACCGGCCAACACCGCACTTCGTGCTTGAACTAGCCTCTGTGCTGCTCTTGAAATTTCTGGGCCCCAATCAAGCTCTCCGTCATTAGGGTTTATGGTTCCCCCATGAGCATAGAACCAATTCCTGGAGCGTTCACTCCAATTTCTTCTTATTGTCTCCGGGACTACCCCCGTGGCAATCATCTCCTGTTCATGTCTCTCCCACTTTGGAAGGGCAGTCCTATAGCCACCTGATCCTAAATGATGGTGGTATTTCTTCTGAGCTGCATTCTGTTTGTTTACTCTGATACGAGCCTCGCTCTCTTGTGATCTTTTGTACTGTACAAATTCATCCCAATCGGGCCTTAACTTGACATACGCCTTAGAGTTGAAATCTGGCGTCTCGTTCTTCAGCACAAACTTGTGGTACAATTTTTTCTTCCAGTCCTGAAAAAGTGTGGCCATCTTCTTCATTGTCCACTCCCGAATTCGCCTCTTCAACTCCTCATCATTCATGTCGAACGAGAAACCTTTGATGTCTTGCCAGACTAGCTGCTTGTCATGATTGGAGACATAACTGATCTCGGGAGCACTTCACTTCTCTTTCCATTCACGGGCACTTATCAAAATCCGATCTCTCACAACGAACCCATAGTGAAAGACATTTCTGTGCATGGAGTCCTAGTGGTTGTCCTGTAGCCATATCAAATTCGGAGATTACATAACGACCCTTCAACGGCTTCTTTGGCCCTCGTTTTGGTCTGCTCTGCCCCGTCATAGACGTCGATCCAGAAGGCTACATATAGGTAAAGACACGAAGATGAAACCCTAATACAAGTTGAAATAAAACCTAATCAAGTAATAAAGTAAATGTAAACCCTAACACGACATATTGTATATATACCTCGCCAGTATTGCCTTCTTGAATCTCAACTTGTTGTTCAGGGGAATTTTCATCATGCATGGTCATGTCCTTTTAATTCAATAAGTATTGACTCCCGTCATCGCCGCCGGGTTGTCAGGTTGCTTCGGCCCTTGGATGAGCAACGACATCATAATGAACTTCCGCTTCATGCATAACCACAGAGGAAGGTTGTAGATACATAGAGTAACTGGCCAAGTGTTATGACTACTGCTTTGCTCCCCAAAAGGATTAAAACCATCTGTACTTAAAGCGAACCTCAAGTTTCTAGCCTCATTTGCAAACTCTGGGAATTCTCTGTCTATCGCTCTCCACTGGGATCCATCAGCTGGGTGCCTCAGCAAACAGAGCTGGTGAATGCAATGTTGAGTACAGCGGGATTATCCAAGGAATGGTGGGGTGAGGCGATTTTGACAACGTGTCATGTCCTGAATAGGGTTCCAACAAAGAACAAAGAGATCACACCATTCGAGGAATGAGAAAAGAGAAGATTAAATCTCTCATATTTACGCACATGGGGTTGTCTGGCTAAGGTTAATGTGTCAATCAACAAGAAGCGTAAATTAGGACCTAAAACTATTGACTGTATTTTCCTAGGTTATGCTTTTCACAGCGTTGGGTATAGGTTCTTAATTATTAAATCTGATGTTCCTGATGTGTATGTTGATACAATCATGGAATCGAGAGACGCAACATTTTTTGAGAATGAATTTCCAATGAAGAATACACCTAGTGAAACAAGTGAAACATGTCATGAAACTATAATTCCCTATGAGTTAGAACAAATAGATCATGTTGAGGATACTCATATGCACATCCCTGAGGAGGATGACACTATAGTCACTCGAAAGAGTAAGAGACAAAGGGTTGCAAAATCCTTTGGTGATGACTATATCGTGTACCTTGTGGAAGACACACCAACCACCATTAGACAAGCATATTCCTCTCCTGATGCTGACCTGTGGAAGGAAGCAGTCAGGAGTGAGATGGAATCTATTATGTCTAATGGAACTTGGGAGGTCATTGATCGTCCTTATGGTTGTTAACCTATAGGTTGCAAATGGATATTCAAGAAAAATCTTAGGCCTAATGGTACCGTTGAGAGGTACAAGGCAAGGCTTGTGGCTAAAGGATACACCCAAAAGGAGGGTGAAGATTTCTTTGACACCTATTCACCAGTTGCTCATTTGACTACAATTCACACTTTGATTGCCGTGGCAGCCTCATATGGTCTTATCATTCATCAGATGGATGTTAAGACAACTTTTCTAAATGGAGAGCTGGATGAGGAGATCTATATGGATCAGCCAGAGGGCTTCATCATGGATGGTCAAGAGAACAAGGTGTGCAGGTTGTTAAAGTCCTTGTATGGCCTTAAACAAGCACCTAAGCAATGACATGAGAAATTTGATAATACTCTACTTGTTGTTGGCTTTGTTGTGAACGAAGCTAACACATGTGTGTATTATAGGTATGGTGGGGGTGAGGCTGTTATGCTGTGCCTTTATGTTGATGACATACTGATCTTTGGATCAAATCTCAATGTGATTGAGGAAGTTAAGAAACTTTTGTCAAGTAACTTTGACATGAAAGATTTGGGAGAAGCTGATGTCATTTTGAACATCAAGCTAATTAGAGAAGGTGATGGTGGGGTAACTTTGTTACAATCCCATTATGTGGAAAAGGTGTCAAGTCGCTTTGGTTATAGTGACTGTAACCTTGCTCCTACACCTTATGACCCTAGCGTGCTATTGGGGAAAAATCGAAGAATAGCAAGGGATCAATTAACATATTCCCAGATCATTGGCTCGCTCATGTACCTTGCGAGTGCAACAAGGCCTGACATCTCATATGCTGTGAGCAAGTTGAGCAGGTTTGTGTCCAAACCTGGAGATGATCACTGGCGTGCTCTTGAGAGAGTGTTGCGGTACCTGAAAGGTACTATGACTTATGGTACTCATTATACCGGACACCCAAAAGTGCTGGAAGACTATTGTGATGCTAACTAGATTTCTGATGCTGATGAGCTTAGAGCCACAAGCGGATATGTGTTCCTGCTTGGAGGTGGCGTTGTTTCATAGAAGTCTTGCAAGCAGACTCTCATTACAAAGTCTACCATGGAAGCAGAACTCACAGCGTTAGACACTGCTGGGGCTGAGGTCGAGTGGCTTCGTGAACTCCTGTTGGATTTACTGGTGGTTGAAAAACCAATACCGACTATTTCCATGAACTGTGATAATCAACCTGTGATTGCGAAGGTCAATAGTTCCAGGAGCAACATGAAGTCTACAAGGCGTGTTAAGAGAAGATTGAAATATGTCAGAAAGCTGAAAACCTCCGGATTTATAACATTGGATTACGTCCACACGTTGAATAATCTGGCAGATCAATTCACTAAGGGATTATCACGAAATGTGATAGAAAATGCATCGAGAGAGATGGGTATGAGACTCATGTGAAAATCTACTATAGTGGTAACCTGCTCTATGTGATCGGAGATCCCATGAAGTAGAGTGGTGAAACAAGCTATGAGTAGGTTGAGAGAAAAGTTCCCTTTTGAACCTATCTCTGATGCATAACTTTTCTTCTGTAAGGCAGGTTGGTATTTACCTTAATGTATTCCGAGAATCTTATAAAGATGAGATGTTGTCCTACAGAACATCTTATGAGGAGTACACCTATATGAGTCAGACTGTTGGTCACAGTCTATGGGATTTGGGCGGTCCCTAAATACTCATGAAAGGCACTGAAGTGTGACTTATATGCTTCAAACAGTGGGGATGTCTGTTGCAGCCTAGTACCAGCAAAGGATTTGAATGAATCTCATCTCACGCAAAACTATCAATTCAAGGCATAGTTCATTGTTTAGTTATGACTGAGTGAAACTCTTGCTCTAGGTGGATGTTTAACTTAACAGTCTCCATCGAAACACTGGTATATCAAAGAATTGAGATTCTAAAACTTCACTGCTACAAACCCTAGAGTTTGGTGGAGATTGTTAGATTTATTATGGGCCAAGCCCATTAATATATTTAATTTATCAATAACTCTATGGTGTGTAATTATGAGATTTATGGTTTGTACAGGATTGGAAGTTAAAGGGACGTTGACTCAACTTATATGATGGGAATTATTCCATCTAATTTGAGAAGTTGAGAAACGGACAATGGCAGCCACACGCGCACGCGCGCGCCGCCGCCGGCCGGCCGGGCCGGGCTGAGCCATGGGCGTGGGCGTGGCGTGGCGAGGCGGTCGTTCGAGACCTTGCACGGAGGATCGACAATTAGGTTTTTTGGGAGCGACTACGCGACTGCCCGAAGAACTGCAGCTGTTGTTCGTCTTCTTCCTGAAGGAACAACAACATCATCGCCCGTTGCTGCTGGTCGTCTTCTTCCCGGCGAGGTGTCTGCGTCCATCTACTTCCTGGTGATCTTTGTCCTCTTCGTCTTATTCTCCATCGAGATGCAATCCGGACAAGGTTCAAGAACATCAAATTCTCTGAAGATGGGAAGGTACGAACTGTTCACCTTCTCTCTGTTTTGCATAATTCAGAATACTGTTCCGTCATGTTGTTTCAGTAGTACTGTTGATTATATTGCAGTAGTTGTCCTATATTGTTTCATAAGTTATCCAGTGCTGCTGTCTGCTATATATTCTGGGTTGATGTCTGTCATATGTTTCCTGAATGTTGCAGTAGCTCCGTTTCGTTGTTTCAGTAGTTGTTGCATATATGTTTCAGTAAGCCTGTTACGTAGTTTCACATGTTTTTCTGCAGTAGATGATATACTATGTTTTATTATCATTTATATGTTTCATATGCTTATTGTACATATGTGTCATACTGTTATGGTCATATGTGAAATCATTTATATGTTTCATATGCTTATTGCACATTTGTGCCATACTGTTATGGTCATATGTGAAATCATTTATATATTTCATATGCTTATTGCACATTTGTGCCATACTGTTATGGTCATATGTGAAATCATGAAATCACTATTTTATTATCTCATATATGTCGTCATCATAATGTTAATTTGTGGAATAAAAATGACATGAACATTGCCTTTATTTCTAACAGCATGTTGGCCCACTCAACATTTTTCTAATAGTGAGAACAAACATGGTCTATTCCACCATTTTCATCTCTCATACCAAAAAGAAAAGTGGAATGGTTCCATACTTTCCATCCAAACAAGAAATCGGATGACCTTATTCTCTAAAATAAACCATCTAGTCCATCTTTTTCATCCCTCATACCCAATAGAAAAGTGGAATGGTTCCGACCTTTCCATCCAACACAAGGAATTGGACGATCTTATTCTCCAAACCAAAGACAAAACCATCCCAGCATTTGTTCCTTCCAAATCAGACACATGGTCATTAGTTTTGGGGAATTATCCTTTATTGTACTTTAAATAGTTTAGACCCAGGAGCATCAGTCACTCGACGTAAGAGAGGAAGGGACAAAAAGCCGTGGGGTATGAAATTAGTTTGGCATTGGCGGATGGAAAGTATGAAACTATCGAGTGACTGATGCTCTTAGGTCTAAACTATGTACAGTAAAGTACAACAAAGGACAATGCCCCAAAGCTAATGACCATGTGTCTATTCTTCACTTACTTTACATAGTTGGGTCTAAACTATGTAAGTAAAGTACAATAAAGGATAATTTCCCAAAGCTAATGACCATGTTTCTAATTTGGAAAGAAGAAATGATGGGATGGTTCTATCTTTATTTTGGAGAATAAGATTGTTCAATTTCTTGTGTTGGATGGATAGGCTAGAACCATTCCACTTTTCTATTTGGTATGAGGGATGAAAAAGATGGACTAGACGATTTATTTTGGAGAATAAGATTGTTCAGTTTCTTGTTTGGATGGAAAGTATGGAACCATTCCACTTTTCTATTTGGTACGAGAGATAGAAAACTATGGAATAGACGATGTTGTTCTCACTATTAATAAAGTTTGGGCAAAGTGTATGAACCATCCAAACTATCAATCAATTGTCAAAAAAGAAAGAAACTTTCTGTCGCGCGAGCCCAAGTTTATGGGCCAAACAAGCCTTCCTCATGGTCAGACAAGCCCAAGTAGAATCTGCAGCACCTCAAAAAAGGTAGAATCTGAAGCGTCCTGGTGGTAGTGGTACAGAAAACCCATGCCCAGTGACATAAACAGTAGTACTTCGTAGATCTGAGGGTAACATAAACCAAGGAACCCAAAACCATGTCCGTGAAACAACGGGCCTCATTTGCTGATCCCCCTCCCCCTTCTTGTAATCTTGTCGGGTTCTGCCTTTTTTTTTCTACTTCAGTAGTTCTTGCCATGACAAATGGCCAAATTGGCAGGTACTCTAGCCACGGCCGGCGAATATTCTCTGCGATGGAATTCCGTTCGTTCGCTGCGATTAAAGGCCACCATTGTCTATTGCTGTGCTGCTCTGTTGTACTTGGGGAGTGTCACTAGTCGCTGCCCGCACTGCTGTGCTCTTCATTGTTCTCTCCAGGTACGCTTCTGCTTGTCGGCCAGGGCAGCTGCCTTCCCTTCAATTGCTGCATTCAGGGTTAAATCCTCTGTACACCCTCCGGATCATGGGGTCTATCCAGATCTTACAGATAGATGGGTGTTAGTGAACTGACGGGATCCCTCTCCCACTTCGATTCAGTCAAGAAGTTTTACAAGATTCGCCGATTTTGGGGTAGTATTAGTGGCAACGATTCGGTCTTTGAGGAGTCCGCGTTGGAACCATCGCAAGATACCGTGCTGAACGCGTTTGTCTTTCGAAGACATGTTCCGAAATAGAATACCAGATTCGCGTAGATCCTGACACAGGTTGATGTGATCTTTTACAATTTATTCTAGCGTATTATTATCCCAAAGATACGTGGCTTTAGTCTTTAGGTCACCTTCATCATTATACTCATTAGATTAGATGCGTGGCTTCGTCCCTTATTGTGCAAGGTCCTTATTCTTCTTTCTTGTGTCTGTTTCAGAGAGTTCAGTGGTCTGTAGATTCAGTTGCATTCTGTGAACAAAGCGATACAGTCATACAGATACACATCTTTGTTTAATTAATTGTACTTGGTTCTTATTGTCTTTGATCATTGCCTTTTGTCTACTGGGAGCGATACTGACGGAAACCAAGTACTAAAGTCAGTTTCTTTCTCTGAACATTATTTCAGTCAGCACCAGGTACAGTGATCTCTGAGGTGCGCGATGGAAATTCTGATCTACGTCTCACTTGCTGTGCTTCTTGTACTGGGAGCCCTGTTTGTTATCCCAAGGTCTAACAGCAAAGGTAAAAGTTGTATCACCTGAGAATCAAAAGGTAAAACCGTTGCCATTGACTATTCTTATATTGCAGGTAAAGGAAACGGAACACATCCATTAGACAGCGGGAAGGTGAATGCAATCTTTTATCATTGAATATTTTAGCTTCCTCATTTCTGTAATGCATTCATGTCTAACTAACTGATGATCAAGCACTTGCTTTACATTGTGCTTTATTGAATCTGAAAAACGACTTGTTGACTGAAAGGCAAGGCTGACAATGGTTATGCAGAGACTAAAATGCACATTCAGCTTTAAGGTCATTCTCATCTATTGGTTTCTGCATTCCCCATTCAGACATCTAGAAGCTATACAAAGAAAGAGGTATCAACTCACAACACAAGGAAGGATTGCTGGATAATAATCAAAGATAAGGTTAAGAAAATGATCCACCACTTTACCAACTATATAAGTTTCATCCAGCATTAAATTAAATTAGGAAATTGAAAAAGTCTTGGAATTCATTTTTTATGATTCCTCAGTTTTCTCATTATCCAGGTTTATGATGTCACTTCATACGTGGAGGAACACCCAGGTGGTGATGCCATCTTGAACAATGCTGGAGATGATTCAACAGAGGGTTTTTTGGGGTCTGTAACTTTGTTGATGTTTGCACTGCATTCTGCCATCATCGCTCACAGAACATGCTTTTCTTTTGCCACCCAGAATATGCTCTATTAGTAGGAATTTCAGAATGGTTAGGTTTTGCTGTTCTGCACATCTTTTTATTTAAATTTTCTTAGGTGATCAGATTCCTTCACAAAAAAAAATTGTTTAGACTAAATTAGCTTTCAACCAATTATTTGTTTAGGTAGGCATAAAACCTGGATAAGGAATCCTTGTCTTCCAGAGAAATCCAAAACAGTGAACTTGATGGAGAAGTATTCCGTGTTGTTTCCTGGAATAATGAATGAATAATGGAAAAATAATACCTAATTTCTCCCAAATAAGATCTTAACTTGTCAGAATCTTAGATAACCATCAAACTAAACCAATGTTTTGACCTCTGAAATCTCAATAAAACAAGTTCTAGTAACTTAACTGAAGCCTTCATCCGATCGACCATAAGAGTTAGATTATCATTTTAAAAGGTGGCCTAGAGTTATGGACCTTTGTATCACAAAGGTTGAGTTTTCAAATGGGTAATTAGGTATAGCAATTCATCAATATTTTTTCTTAGTTTCTGTTTAGAGCAATAAAGTAGAGGTGGTTAATAGTTTTGTATTGGTTGTATATTTCAGTTATGTTTACCAATAATGTCCTTTATTTTTAAATTTCATATATTGATGTTGTGTAGGTGAGCTGTGTGTGCTCAGCCCTGAACCTGTAGGCTTGAAAACATTCTAGATCTGTGTCCATGTGGTTGTTGTTATGAGAATGAAACATTTAATATATATACATGAGCACGTAAATATGATAATGGAATAATTGACAACATCTAGATGATAGATGCTGCGAATTGGTAAAGACTCCTAAATAATATTGATGTGGATATTTCTTGACCTTTCCTTGTCTAGAAAAAGTCATCTGATTTTGCTATTGCTTTTCTTCACAAGCTTGATTGCACAACTGTACTACCTTTCATCTTTTTATGTCTAAGAGAAATATTATACCTGTACAGCCTACACACTTTCAGCCCTCAAAAAAGACAATACTTAATTAGATAAATTATTAATTCATCAATATTATTTCCCGTTTTCTGGTTAGAGCAATAAAGTAGGAGATGCTTAATAGTTTTCTATTGCTTTTATATTTCAGTGATGTTGACCAGTAGTTTCCTTTGTTTTGAAGTTTCATAGATTGATGTTGTGTAAGTGAACTGTGTGTGCCCAGCCCTGATCCTGTAGGCTTGAAAGCATTCTAGATCCATGTACATGTGGTTGTTGCTATGAGAATGAAATATTATTAAATTAAGTATATACATGAGCACGCCAATAAGATCACGGAAACATCCAGATGGTAGATGCTGCGAATTGGTAAAAACTCTTAAATAATATTGATGTGGATATTTCGTCTTATCCTTTGCTTGTCAAGAAAAACTCTTGTGATTTTGCTATTGCTTTTCTTCACAAGTCAAATTGCACAACTGCATTACCTTTTTCATCTTTTATATCTATATATAAGAGAATACTTATATTTTACCAGTAGGGTCTACACGCTTTGAACAATACTTAAGTATTTGCACGAGCACGTCCACGAGTTCATTCATAAACGAAATAACAAAATCCTGACGTGGGTGACGATAGATGCTGCGGAATCATTTGAAACCGTAAAACAACTACTTTTGATGGGGATTGTGCTTATCCTGTCCTTTTCTTAAAGGAAAATTCGTTCCTTTCTGCTATTGTTTTACTTGACAAGTCATATTGGGCAACATTGCCACCTTCATTTTTTTTTTGATGTGTTCATTAGATTAGATAAAACTTATACCTCTCTCTCCACGCGTTTTCAGCCCGCAACATGGGACAAGAGTATTTGACATCATCGAGGATTTCTGCATCGGCGAACTGAAGGACTGAGGAGTAGAGGCGGTGGATGCTTCGAATCCAAATGTGAACCCACGCGCTCCTCCTGCACCTACATTTCCTGGAGGACGACGACAGCAAGTGAAAACAGTTGCCAGTAGCAGTGATGAGTACTACATTTCCTGTGGTTCTGCTTTGATATAGACCTGGTATTTGCATTTTTTTTACCAGTAGCAGTGTTTGAAGCATGGACTTTGGACGTGTCCTGGACGTTTTTGTTAGCTTTATTTATCGCTTTGAGAAGATGTGCCTCTTAGATGTATGGAACGGAACTTTCTCTGACCGGACAACTACTTTGTCCACTTTCATATTGATGTTTAAAACATGACAGCGAGAGGCATTTGCCCGGTCCAATTCTCCACCCCTGGTCGTGTCTGTGAATGACAGAGCTGTTCGGCTCAAGGGAACACGTTTAGAAATTACGGTGATTGATGGGCTCATGAGTCATTTGCTTTTAAAAGGTTTGCTATAGAAGAAAGAAAGTTCATACTTTTGTTCTATATCATAGTTTTGTTCATGAATGAATCTCGATCAAAGAGGTACTAGTACTACATACGTACATGTATAGTTCAGTCTTCAGTCTGCAGGTGCCACAACCACAAGGCCACAGCAGCTTCCATCCAACTACTAAAAGCATGTATGACGACACATGGCAGAAGAAAGCATATGCCTCCATGAGAGAGCAATTTTCAAACAGGCGAGCGTCAAGGAGTGATATGGCCTGGGGACACCGCATGCAATGCAAGGGCAAGGTTTCTTTTGGATGTAGTTTGGTGTATCATCAATTCATCATGATCAGTCCAGTCACACGTTACCCATCTGAGACCTTTTGGCAACCAAACTGGAGTATTTATTTATTACAGTATTATACAAGGACAAAAAAAACATGGTCTGTATCCAGGTTCAGTGTTGGCAAATGACAAATTATCTTGTGATCAATTCAGAACTAGTACATCCACACACAAGAAAAGCTTAAATAAATGTATTGGTGATGATTGAGATAAAAAAACCTAGCGATAATTGAGATCAAAGACAGTTCTCAGATGGTTCGAAGGATCTTATTTTCCCTTGGCATAAATAAAAAATCAATAATACAATACAAGCACAGCACCCTCATCAGAGGAAAAAAGATTAACAAAAAGGAGGGGTAAAAAAAAAGACAATCTCTACTCTTGTTCATCATCTCCTATGGACCCAGGAAAGCAGAGCTCTGGTGCTCTTCCTTCCCTCCTCTGCTCTGTTGTGTTCCAGTTCCAGGACGTTCCAGAGCCAGAGGGAGGTCGTCAGCTACTTGGATTCCCTCCCTACCCTTGTTCTTCATTCAGCTCGCGGATCACGCGAGGAAGCTGGCGATGTCTATGTCGAGGAGGAGGTCGTCGACGGCGGGCGGCGGCGCGCTGGCGGCCACGAGCGCGGACACGACCTCCTGGAGCTCGGCGTGCCCGCGCCAGTCGGCGTCGTCGAACGGCAGGTAGGAGGAGGCGGCGACGTGGGTGTTGGAGTCCGAGGTGGCGGGCGACACGCCCGGCCAGTTCCCGGACGTGGACGGCGCCAGGCACCCGCCGCTCGCCGCCGGCGTCAGGTGGAAGGGCGTGGCGGCGCTCCAGCAGCCCTGCTGCGGTTGCGGCAGGCCCTCGGTCTTCACCGTGAGGCCGGCGCTGAGGCTCCGCAGGTGGCCGTGCGCGTCCGGGTTGTGCGCCGTGGCCTGGCCCGCCGGCCCGTGGACGGCGCAGGTGTGCTCGCCGTGGTAGATGACGTCGTACAGCTCCGGGTCCTCGTCGCTGCGCTGCACCTGCTTCGTCGCCGGGCAACCCTGCGAGTGGCGGTGCGTGCAGCGGTAGTAGCTCCTGCGGAATGAATTTGCAGGATCAGATCAGGCAGAGTTCCGAAAAGCAGATATACACTATTTTGATTGCGAATTCGTCATAGCAATCATTCAAGATTGTAGCGCACTGTTGCAAACCCAAGTGGAGGCCAGTCATTCCAGAACAGAACAAAGGCTACAACTTTAAGAAATGACAGGACAGCCACAAGAATCCGAACTCAGCAAAAGGGAGACGCAAATGATTTCGATTCCACTTGGGAGGAAGAAGGATAGGAAGGTAGGAACGCACACACAAAGAATACACGTGCAGATTAAAGAAAATCCAGATGAACACATGCATGTGTTGAGTGAGACGTGTGCCTGCCAACCTTGGGTGCCTGGCTCCGAGAATCTCCTTCTGGCCGTACTTCCTCCAGCTATGGCCGTCGTCGAGCGGGTTGTCGCCGCCGGCCGAGCTCACCCTCTCCCTCCGCTGTCCCATCACCTTCCTGCGACGATCGAATCGAACACACGGCGAGTTCAGTGAAGAGTAATCAGGAGAACTTGATGAGGCTCGCTTGAACAAGCAAAGCAAGCATCAGTAGTGTTGAGTTGAGTGGTCACCTCTTCTTGGTGCTCTTGAACGGCCCGTCGGTGACGTCGCTGGTGGGCGTCGCCGAGAGGGGCGAGGCGAGGCCGGCATCGGCCACGGACCGCTTCCGGTTGGAATTGGATGAGGTGATGAGGCCGATGGAGCGCTCGGTGAGGGAGAAGATCTGCGAGGCCAGGTGCTTGCACAGGTCCGGGGAGCCGCCGAGGTGCACCTCCAGCTGCCTCACCAGCTCCTTGATGTGGCTCAGCTCCGTCACCACCAGCCCGCAGCTGCTGCCGCCGTCGGGGACGTTCATGGTGGTCATGCTCATCTCCATCTCCGTCGTCGCCATGAGAATGATGAGATGATGAGCGAGAATGCCGTGACCGTGAGGTAGGACTGACTGGAGTGTACGCGGCGGCGGCGGTGAGGTGGTCGAGTCGAGTGGAGGGAGGGAGGCCGTGACCGTGAGTCCGTGAGGGTGTGAGTGACACGAAGCGGGAGGAGCTCGATCGGCGCTGCCCTTTTAAAGAGAAACCAAGCGCGTCGCGTCCCCGGCGAGCCGAGCAGGAAGCAGGAAGTTGACCGGTGAGCGTAGTGGCGACTGGGGCCTCATTGGCCGCTGCTGTGCCATGTCGGATCGGGAACACGGAACACGTATGTAGGGGGTCCCATTCCCATCCGGACAGCACAGCTAGCTTTCCTGGACGCTTCGTTTGGGGGGAGCTGAGCTCGCACCAGAACCTGGTGCTGGTGGCTGATGCCGCGGCCCGCCATGATGGTGTGATGGTATAGCCGGGAGGGTTCGGCTTTTGTTTTGTGGCACAAGTAGGGATGCTGTGAGAGGTCGGAATCACAGTGGGAACCCGTCATGGCCGCACGCGACGGGACCCCAAAATCTGAACCCAAAAGGTTCAAGATGCTAGCTCGCTCCCTATTTCCATTAACATATGACGAGACAAATTCTGTCTATCGGTTTAATTTCTTGGGGTTCTGGGATGTAGTGCTGCGGTGCTTTCCTTATTTTCTTTTCTTTTTTTATTATTACATGTACGGAGAGATAAGGATGCACTTATTAGGGCCGTCCTAATGGAAAATTTATGGTACTTTCTATCTCTATTAATTAGGATGACAACTCAGCTTTTTGATGACGTGGCAAGAGATTTAATGGGGAGAGAGAATGCAAAACAAGGAAACGATTTCTACTTCACGGAACGAAGTCGACGCTCGCCACGAGGTACGTAGACACGACCAAATCGTCGTTGGGGAGAAACGAGTCGAGTTCATCCGGATCCCCTGCATCGCCGCCACCGCCGCGCACGCTCCCGCCTTCGGTTTCGTGCGCCATCTTGCTCGCTCCCGCGATTCATCACTGCACGCGCTCGTACTCTTCTTCCCCCGTGCAGCAGCCACTCCTCTTGCCCGATGCCCCCAAAAATCTCCGTCTCCAAGTATGTAACACCCTGATTTTCAAATAAATAAAATAAATTAGAATTTAATTAGGAAATGACCAAAATCCTAGATGGAGGAAAATCCTAGCCAGATGTTTGTTGCATTCATGCCATTGCATAATTTTTATTGAGTGAAAAAGAATTTATTAAACCCGGATAGGGCGAATCGCTTTTACTCTATTTAGAAAATAAATAAAAAGATTTATGAAAATTTTAGAAACTCAAACTTATAAAATTTATTTCCAAAACCTAGGAAAAAGTTTTCAAAGATTTCAAACTGGTTTTGTTTTCAAAAGGGTTTTTGAAATTTTGATTCCAAAGGAAATTGCAAAACAGAAAGGAAAACTAAAAAGAAAAGGACAAGGCAAGGCTGGACCTCATTCCCCCTTCCCTAACCGGTCTGCACCCGCTTTCGGCCCACCCGCGCCGGCCCACTACCTCTCCTCCAGCGTCCAAAACCGGCCTGCTCCCCTCCCCTCTCCGCACCGGGCGAGCGGCCAATTCCCGCCGGCCCACTCCCGCGCCCGAGCGGCCCGCGTGCTCCCTCCCTCCACTCACCGTGCCGGCCCACGAAGCCGCGTCGGCTCGCACCCAGGCCACGCCCCTTTCCTCCGCTCTCACCGACGTGTGGGCCCCATTCGTCAACTTCCTCCTCCAACCTCCCTCCGCTTCGCACGGCAGCAGAGCTCCTGCACCGCTCTTCCCCGCCGCTCGCCCAATCCTTTCCCCATCTCTGGCTATTAAAGACCGATCTAGGTCTAGGATCATGCGCCGCCGCCACCCCGAACTCACACGAGCACTCCCTCCCCATCCTGCCGCTGCATCGCTGAACTGACGCCACCGTCACCATCGCCGAAGGAGCCCCACTGCCGGACCTCCGCCGTCGTCTACCGCCCCAGCCAAGCCAAATCAGACGCCATTAACTCATCCTTCGTGTCCGAGGTGAGCTCCTCTCCATCCTCCACCTTCCCCTTTAGCCTCTCATAGCCCATAGTGCACTCCCGAGCCGAGCCGATCGCTCCCATGGCGCCGTCCATGCTACCCTCCCCGGTGCTCAACTAGCGACAAGAACCACACGTCCGAACTCCCGGTGAGCTCCTCCATGCCTCCGACCTATCCCGGCCGCATTCCGAGCCCTATGGCACTAGCCCGAGCTCACGCCAGTGAACCGGCAATGGCGCCGCCGTGCTACGGCACTTTGACCGCCGGCGCAACCCACTGACCCATCCCGCAGCCGTTGATCCAAATCGGACGACGCACATCCGTCGCTGACCAAGTCCACCGCCTCGTCAGCTGCCAGCATGTCTGCCACGTAGGCTCCATGAACGCGCTGACTGGGTCAGCGCGGTCCACCCAAGTCGTCGGGCCACTTTGCAAAACGACCCTCACGTTTTTCCCGAATAAACTCGCGGTCCACATCTCCTATTCCCTGAGTCTTGGGAAACATACGATCTAGACCCCGTACTTTCTCCGTATTGACGCGCGGTCCATCGGTCCACGCCGCGATGCGCCATGAGCCGCGTCCACCCCACGGTCGCGCCCCGTCCACAGCATAGTCATACGCCGGAGCCACCAGGGCGCGACACCTGGCCCAGCGCCGACCGTCCCCGACCTCTTTTGCAGAAAACACCCTCAGGTCTTCCGGAAACAACCCGCCATCCAGTTGCCCTGTGCACTGAGTCTACGTTTTTATCGTTCTAGACCCCTGCACTATCGGATAAATGAGGCCCGGTACACCGCCTTTTCTTTTTCCGTTTTAATTTATTTAAAACCCGAAAATGACTTCAGTTTAATTACAGAACTGCCATCCAACTTCAAATGCTTATAACTTTTGCGTTTTAACTCCGTTTTGACGCGTTCAAGTCGCGTTAGATTCGTCTCGTCGAGCTCTACGCGTTAGATCTACTTATATTCTGTTTTCATAATGTTGATGTACTATTATTTATTTACCTTGTTTGAGCCATGTGATGATGTTTGATCCAGCGAGTGCGAGCTACGTGGAACCCGTGGATCAACCTTGTGCCTTCGTTGCTCCAGACCCTCCTCGTGATCCAGTTGATTCGACCCAGCCCGCAGGCAAGTGTCCTTGAACATCTTGCACCCGTATTTATTTTACTTTTGAGTTAGAGTAGTTTAGATCTTGTAGATGCATGCAATGTCTAAATTTGAATCCCATGATATGGTTTACTAGAATTTGTAATATTATCCTTGTCACCTGGTTTGGGATGTTTTGGGTAGAAGTCATGCTTAGCCTTGCTGTCTTGGGATGGGCTGGATAATAATTAATTCTGATTAATGATATATGGAATATTTTGGGCTGGTAATGTTGTAGTATGGTGAGTAGGTAAATCCGGCAGGATGGACCGTTGGTGGTGTGGTGCCATGTGACTTGGCGTACGGTTGCCGTGTGACTCGGTGTTACGGTTTGCCATGGGACTTGGCGTTGGTTTGGGTTTGTGGTTTGTTATCCTGCCTGGATCCCTAGGACCCGGTTCTCGAAGCCTGTAACCCAGCAAAACAGCACAAACCATGAGGCCTATATGGCTCTGGGACTGGCTAATTAATTAGAGAAGCCTTATGTCGTTATTAGTTACATATGGACATGGGACAGGGCTTCTTCTACGCAGGATACTGCTTGGTACGGGAGCAACTCCCAGGCTCGAGCGCCAGACCTGGTGTTATTACGGAAGATAGCTCTACGTCATGACATATGAAACTAATACGCATAGGAGGACTCTTTGTAACGGCCTTGTAGTGAACCCTGCCGACTCACCTTGGAAGTGGGTCAAGAGGCTGGCTACCTCAGGCAAAAGGGCAACACGACTCATGGGTAAAGATGTGCGAACTCTGCAGAGTAAATAAACTGATATATCAGCCGTGCTCACGGTCACGAGCGGGCTTGGACTTCTTCGAGATTAGTTGGTTACTGGTTACTGGTTCGGGTCATCTGATGGACTTCAGGTGTGGTTTGCCTGATGGACTTCAGGTGTGGGTTTGCTTGGTGTGACTCCAAGTGTGGTTGCTCGGTGTGACTCCGAGTGTGGTTTGCTCGGTGCGACTCCGAGTGTGGTTTCTGTTGCAGATGGAGACTGTGGATATAACCTAGTAAATAGGTGCATAGGAAATAGGATTTAATAGGATGTGTTGCTTTAGGCGCTTGAGTCAAACAGAGTCAGCCTACCTTTGTTAATAGCCTCATAAGCATTTATTTCCTACACTTGCGGAGTACATTTCGATGTACTCACCCTTCCTCTTTGAACCCCCTGCTACCCCACCCAGACGTTGGAGTCTACGCCTACGCAGAGCAGGAGTACCCCGAAGACGGTGGATACGACCCCGACAACTTGTACCCAGAAGAAGACGGTGGTCACGACCCAGACGACTTGTACTAGGATGGCGCAGCCCCCGGTCGACCTTCCTGTGGAGATGGCGTCCAGTTTCCGCGAGTCTACATCAGAGTTAGACTGAGAGTCTGTACTTTTCTTTCAGACCCGAGGGTCATTTTTGTAATAATGTTCGATATATTAATAAAGCATTGTTTTGATATTTACTATGATGTGGATATATGTATGAAAATTGATCCTGGCATACATATATTGTGCTCCAATTTTGTTCTTAAAATTGGGGTGTCACAGAGTGGTATCAGAGCTGTGTTGACCGTAGGACGCTACCCTAGTCAGTCGTCGAGTTTATAAAACTATTTTTAAAAGCCCCACCTCTTTTCCCACTTCTGTAGTCTTTTCTCTGCTGAAAAATTCAAACTTTGTTTCAAAGTAGGTCCTCCAATCCTCAGATGTCCACCATAATTGTTTGATCTCGTAGTACGTTGTCTGGCATGTACTTGTGCACATGTTTTGATTTGGTTCTTCGTAATGATTGTTGGTGTGTTGCGATCGTCAGGTTGCAACAACATCATTTGTCAAATAGTTTTATTAATAAAATTAACTAACTTGGGGTCTTTCTCTCTCCCATCTCAACCCTCTATTCACCCATACCAGCTGATGGATCTACGACAATGGGAAGACTGCAACTTGAGCGACGAGGCATATCGACTCTTCCAGATATCACCTTACCGAGGCAAGAAGGACAAGTATCGAAAGTATGTTGCAAACTCTTCACGTTTTAGAGCTACACCTCAAGCACAAGTCCAGAAGCCCCCTGAGGTCCCACCTGCAAGCTCAAGTGAAGCTCCTCCTCAACTCCACCAAACAGAAGCACCCCCTCAAGTTCCACAAGAAGACAATCAAGTGATATCCACCCGAAGAGATGTCAAGGCAAAAGGACTATGTTTCTACTGCAAGCAAGCTGGACACTTCATCAGCAAATGCCCGAAGAAGCGTGAAGATCGCAAAGGTCGAGCCAAGAGGAAAGCTCAAGGACAACACCTCGAAACCAAAAATGCCAATCGAGTGATGAACAAGAAAAATGCAAAACGCCAAAAGTTTCATGGTATGTCCCATGAGCTCCCCACCCACCTTTCTTTCTAGCCCGAATCTCGGGACGAGATTCCAGTTAAGGGGGTAAGTTTGTAACACCCTGATTTTCAAATAAATAAAATAAATTAGAATTTAATTAGGAAATGACCAAAATCCTAGATGGAGGAAAATCCTAGCCAGATGTTTGTTGCATTCATGCCATTGCATAATTTTTATTGAGTGAAAAAGAATTTATTAAACCCGGATAGGGCGAATCGCTTTTACTCTATTTAGAAAATAAATAAAAAGATTTATGAAAATTTTAGAAACTCAAACTTATAAAATTTATTTCCAAAACCTAGGAAAAAGTTTTCAAAGATTTCAAACTGGTTTTATTTTCAAAAGGGTTTTTGAAATTTTGATTCCAAAGGAAATTGCAAAACAGAAAGGAAAACTAAAAAGAAAAGGACAAGGCAAGGCTGGACCTCATTCCCCCTTCCCTAACCGGTCTGCACCCGCTTTCGGCCCACCCGCGCCGGCCCACTACCTCTCCTCCAGCGTCCAAAACCGGCCTGCTCCCCTCCCCTCTCCGCACCGGGCGAGCGGCCAATTCCCGCCGGCCCACTCCCGCGCCCGAGCGGCCCGCGTGCTCCCTCCCTCCACTCACCGTGCCGGCCCACGAAGCCGCGTCGGCTCGCACCCAGGCCACGCCCCTTTCCTCCGCTCTCACCGACGTGTGGGCCCCATTCGTCAACTTCCTCCTCCAACCTCCCTCCGCTTCGCACGGCAGCAGAGCTCCTGCACCGCTCTTCCCCGCCGCTCGCCCAATCCTTTCCCCATCTCTGGCTATTAAAGACCGATCTAGGTCTAGGATCATGCGCCGCCGCCACCCCGAACTCACACGAGCACTCCCTCCCCATCCTGCCGCTGCATCGCTGAACTGACGCCACCGTCACCATCGCCGAAGGAGCCCCACTGCCGGACCTCCGCCGTCGTCTACCGCCCCAGCCAAGCCAAATCAGACGCCATTAACTCATCCTTCGTGTCCGAGGTGAGCTCCTCTCCATCCTCCACCTTCCCCTTTAGCCTCTCATAGCCCATAGTGCACTCCCGAGCCGATCCGATCGCTCCCATGGCGCCGTCCATGCTACCCTCCCCGGTGCTCAACTAGCGACAAGAACCACACGTCCGAACTCCCGGTGAGCTCCTCCATGCCTCCGACCTATCCCGGCCGCATTCCGAGCCCTATGGCACTAGCCCGAGCTCACGCCAGTGAACCGGCAATGGCGCCGCCGTGCTACGGCACTTTGACCGCCGGCACAACCCACTGACCCATCCCGCAGCCGTTGATCCAAATCGGACGACGCACATCCGTCGCTGACCAAGTCCACCGCCTCGTCAGCTGCCAGCATGTCTGCCACGTAGGCTCCATGAACGCGCTGACTGGGTCAGCGCGGTCCACCCAAGTCGTCGGGCCACTTTGCAAAACGACCCTCACGTTTTTCCCAAATAAACTCGCGGTCCACATCTCCTATTCCCTGAGTCTTGGGAAACATACGATCTAGACCCCGTACTTTCTCCGTATTGACGCGCGGTCCATCGGTCCACACCGCGATGCGCCATGAGCCGCGTCCACCCCACGGTCGCGCCCCGTCCACAGCATAGTCATACGCCGGAGCCACCAGGGCGCGACACCTGGCCCAGCGCCGACCGTCCCCGACCTCTTTTGCAGAAAACACCCTCAGGTCTTCCGGAAACAACCCGCCATCCAGTTGCCCTGTGCACTGAGTCTACGTTTTTATCGTTCTAGACCCCTGCACTATCGGATAAATGAGGCCCGGTACACCGCCTTTTCTTTTTCCGTTTTAATTTATTTAAAACCCGAAAATGACTTCAGTTTAATTACAGAACTGCCATCCAACTTCAAATGCTTATAACTTTTGCGTTTTAACTCCGTTTTGACCCGTTCAAGTCGCGTTAGATTCGTCTCGTCGAGCTCTACGCGTTAGATCTACTTATATTCTGTTTTCATAATGTTGATGTACTGTTATTTATTTACCTTGTTTGAGCCATGTGATGATGTTTGATCCAGCGAGTGCGAGCTACGTGGAACCCGTGGATCAACCTTGTGCCTTTGTTGCTCCAGACCCTCCTCGTGATCCAGTTGATTCGACCCAGCCCGCAGGCAAGTGTCCTTGAACATCTTGCACCCGTATTTATTTTACTTTTGAGTTAGAGTAGTTTAGATCTTGTAGATGCATGCAATGTCTAAATTTGAATCCCATGATATGGTTTACTAGAATTTGTAATATTATCCTTGTCACCTGGTTTGGGATGTTTTGGGTAGAAGTCATGCTTAGCCTTGCTGTCTTGGGATGGGCTGGATAATAATTAATTCTGATTAATGATATATGGAATATTTTGGGCTGGTAATGTTGTAGTATGGTGAGTAGGTAAATCCGGCAGGATGGACCGTTGGTGGTGTGGTGCCATGTGACTTGGCGTACGGTTGCCGTGTGACTCGGTGTTACGGTTTGCCATGGGACTTGGCGTTGGTTTGGGTTTGTGGTTTGTTATCCTGCCTGGATCCCTAGGACCCGGTTCTCGAAGCCTGTAACCCAGCAAAACAGCACAAACCATGAGGCCTATATGGCTCTGGGACTGGCTAATTAATTAGAGAAGCCTTATGTCGTTATTAGTTACATATGGACATGGGACAGGGCTTCTTCTACGCAGGATACTGCTTGGTACGGGAGCAACTCCCAGGCTCGAGCGCCAGACCTGGTGTTATTACGGAAGATAGCTCTACGTCATGACATATGAAACTAATACGCATAGGAGGACTCTTTGTAACGGCCTTGTAGTGAACCCTGCCGACTCACCTTGGAAGTGGGTCAAGAGGCTGGCTACCTCAGGCAAAAGGGCAACACGACTCATGGGTAAAGATGTGCGAACTCTGCAGAGTAAATAAACTGATATATCAGCCGTGCTCACGGTCACGAGCGGGCTTGGACTTCTTCGAGATTAGTTGGTTACTGGTTACTGGTTCGGGTCATCTGATGGACTTCAGGTGTGGTTTGCCTGATGGACTTCAGGTGTGGGTTTGCTTGGTGTGACTCCAAGTGTGGTTGCTCGGTGTGACTCCGAGTGTGGTTTGCTCGGTGCGACTCCGAGTGTGGTTTCTGTTGCAGATGGAGACTGTGGATATAACCTAGTAAATAGGTGCATAGGAAATAGGATTTAATAGGATGTGTTGCTTTAGGCGCTTGAGTCAAACAGAGTCAGCCTACCTTTGTTAATAGCCTCATAAGCATTTATTTCCTACACTTGCGGAGTACATTTCGATGTACTCACCCTTCCTCTTTGAACCCCCTGCTACCCCACCCAGACGTTGGAGTCTACGCCTACGCAGAGCAGGAGTACCCCGAAGACGGTGGATACGACCCCGACAACTTGTACCCAGAAGAAGACGGTGGTCACGACCCAGACGACTTGTACTAGGATGGCGCAGCCCCCGGTCGACCTTCCTGTGGAGATGGCGTCCAGTTTCCGCGAGTCTACATCAGAGTTAGACTGAGAGTCTGTACTTTTCTTTCAGACCCGAGGGTCATTTTTGTAATAATGTTCGATATATTAATAAAGCATTGTTTTGATATTTACTATGATGTGGATATATGTATGAAAATTGATCCTGGCATACATATATTGTGCTCCAATTTTGTTCTTAAAATTGGGGTGTCACAAAGTACTTATTCACTGGAATCAGTAGAGGTCCGCCCCCAATCCGTCCCAAATTTGGACGAACACGAATCAGCTGAGGAGGAATCTGAGCTCAAGTTCCAGGCGAGGCACTGGTCCTCTCGCCGCAGTCGATGCCGAATCTGCTATGG
The DNA here is from genome assembly GCA_009763385.1 of Coix lacryma-jobi var. lacryma-jobi. Taxonomy (NCBI): domain Eukaryota; kingdom Viridiplantae; phylum Streptophyta; class Magnoliopsida; order Poales; family Poaceae; genus Coix; species Coix lacryma-jobi. The sequence goes on from CM019825.1 coordinate 64,927,875, forward strand.
GTTGCTGGTCCCCTGCCGCCCATGGATCCATTTAAGTTATTCTTTATATGCCCATTAAGTTATTCTTTATATGACCATTAATATAGAAACCATGGGTTGTGGAGGATGGTTTCTATTGACATTAATTACACTTTTTTTCTCTTGGAACCTACTCCTAGAAACTAACCCTTATGCACACAGAGTAGAGATACGAGTATATGGACTGAGTATAGGTGAGGCGGATCATTGTTAAGAAAAGTTTTTTTTTTTAGGTCAAGCATGCCGATGAGGTCTCAAAGTAGTTGTAGTAGTAGTTCTCCTTCTCCCTCTTTGAAATCCTTGAATATAACAAGGAAGCGTCAAAACTAAGTACGTGTATACTCGCGCTCCACTCCAAATCATAAAATCGTCTTAGCTTGATCCTAATTCAAGCTTCTCTAGTTTTCATCAAATTTATAGAAAAATGTACAAACACCTGAAATTCATACTAATTAGTCACACCATAAAATATATTTTGACAGTATGTTTACTTGACATATATATTTTTTCTATAAACTTGCATTGTCTAAGATTAGACAAGCAAGTTTATTAATTTAGAACAAAAGGCTATTAACAACTTGCACACATATGACACGTCATGTTATGTTTTGCCATGTCCAATAGTTGTGTGACGCATCGAGGCCACACCTCAAGTCGATTCAAGCCCACTTTTGATGCTATGGCCTTGTCATGTCTTGTCTAGTTCATATTGGCAATAAAGCAAAGAAAACTTTTGCTACGTATCTGTAATAGCTCCAAACGCATCGCTTTCATGTATGTTTGGTGCGGGCACCCTGTCTTTTCTAGGTTTGTTCCATTCTTGTGTTTTTAGTGCATAAGGCCTGAAGCTACTCCTTTTTCCGCGCTGCTTCACATGAAAAGTACTGGCCGCAGGTATGAAAATTCAGTTGAAACATGAGGCAGCCGCAGTTAGTTTTTCCAATTTGAGTCTCTTCAATTTACACGTCTTCTTCTTTGTTGTCTAGCTACTATATACTACGTACTATGTAGCTAGTTGCATGTATATGCAACAATTTCAGATGCTTCGGACCTAGTGCGGTACATATGTATGTTAGTGACCTAGTGTGTGTGTGTATAGTAACAGCAATGCATACTATAATAGTAGAGGCTTCTTGACTCTCTCTTTTTATGGGCCACATGGCGCCCATCAAAATTTAAATTATATATATTTTGCACTGATATGATCCAAAATGTTGATTGTGCAACGTGTACCGGAAGCGGGGGTCCAAATGATGGGAGCTACGCCCACAGATACGAGGGAAAACCGCCAACGGAAAACAGGGGAAACCATATAGCACAACACATGCTCATTGGACATGACGCTTTCCAAACACAGCCAAAGCCTTTATTTTATTAGCTAGACTGATCTTGGACATTTGATTTAAATATTTAAAGGCCAGTTGCCTGAACGGCGACTAATTCAAACCTGTCCATTTGCATGCTTGAACTAACAGGAACTAATAAGCACATTATTGGTATATTGTATCTGTTTGTATTACACAGTACTCCCTCCATACCCATATTAGTTGACGTTTTAGAAAAGATTAGAGTCAAACATTGAGAATATAAATCATCAATAACTATTAAGTTTCTAAGTTTACAAATATAAAAATTATATAAATAGATTTGTCTTGAAGAATACTTTCATAAAAGTATACATATATCACTTTTCTATAAATATTTTTATAAAAATAAGAGGTCAAAGTTGTGTTTTGAAGACCGTGTCGCTGTCCTAAACGTCAACTAGTAATATGGGTATGGAGGGAGTATTGTACAATCATCGATCCAGTGGACTTGTGTACGATTAAAGTACAAACATCGAGCTGAAGTAGTAGCTTGACATAGTACTAAATTCTAGTATAGTACTCCTATATGCATAACTGCCGTCAGGTTAAAAGTAAGATGCGCACATCCATGCATGCATGTATCGATTTTATTTGATTTTATTGGTGTATGTGGGGTGGTGATATATGATCCGCGCCGTCGTGTTTCCGTTGATACCAATAAGCTGCTTCGTTTTTTAGTGTTTTACTCAACCATGCATGTGGCTCTCGATCTGCGTGGCATTTCTTCCGCTGAGCTTACTATATACTCGCTCCATATTGAAAAAGTTGATATTTTGGACAAAGTTTGTATCAAACATTGAGAATATAAATCATAAATAACTTTTAAATTATTAAGTTTAGAGATGTAAAAATCATATAAATAAATTTGTCTTGAAAAATACTTTCATAAAAATATACATATACCACTTTTTCAATAAATATTAAAAAAACAAATGGTCAAAGTGATGTTTTGGAGACCGTGTCACTGTCTGAAACGTCGTTTTTCAATACGGAGGGAGCATATATTGTCACATAGAATAAAAAAACCAGTTAGCTTAGTGCTCAGCATATATACAATATTATTGCTTCTGCAAGGACTGAAAAAAAACTACCAAGCCCAGCAGACGCACAATTAGGGCCTATTTGGAACGCGGGATTTTTTTCTCCGTTCCTGCGTTTTTCCTGTGAAATTGAACTGATTCCTGTGAAATTCCCGCATGATTCCTGTGAAATTCCTGCGTTCCAAACAGGCCCTTATATTATTTGTTTTTACCAACTTTGAGTAATGTTGCCAGCGATGTACAGTAGGAACCTCCTAGCTAGCTAGCTAGCTAGAGTTTTTTTTTTGGTTCAAATAATCCAAAGCAAATCATGAAAGAAAGAGTTGTTCACACGCTCTTTCTGGGATTGGAAAACTTAAGTAAAGTTGCCACCGTACCTTTGTCTCATCAGCACATCTCCTCATCGATCGCCTTTTCTTGTGGAATTGGCATATTAGTGCCTAATAAAAAAATGCTTTACATATCTCTTGGTGAGATGAGCTTGAATGAGCAGCCGTTTCCGGAGGGATAAAACTACTGGTTGAAATTAGTAGAAGCGATGAGAAGTCAGATGGAGCTCCATCCATGGCTCCCCATTGGCGAAGCAACGTGGAAGCCAGCACAGCAGACGGTCGCTCGCTGGGGACCATTACGCGTTGATGAGAGCGAAGGACGTGACGTCATTGGATGACGATCGCCTGACGTGTGGTGGGTGTGGGCGCGCATCTCTCCAAAGCGATCGGAAACTGTGCTGCACCTGCGTACTAGTACTACTACTCCTCCTGCACACTGCTACTGTGGCTAGCCCTGGGCATAATTAATCGAAGACCGAACCGAACTAACCGAGACCGAGACCGAAGTGACCGAGACCGAAATTTTCGGTCACTAGTTCGGTCCTGAGTTCACATTAACCGAACTTTTTACGGTTAGTTCGGTCATATGCCTCGGGTAACCGAACTGACCGAAGTAACCGAACATCTAATTTTTATCGATATAATATGTACTTTAGACTATTATTAGTGATATAATATTTATTCTAGGGGTTTATATCAACCATCACTCTTATCTCTCTATTTAATCTATAATTTGTATTATTATTTTTGCCATGGAATAGAAAAAAATACTCAAATTTGCTAAAAAAAATATACTATTTAGTAGATGTTTTGTATAGTTCGGTTAGTTCGGTTATGACCAAGACCGAATCGAACTAACCGAGACCGAACTTGCTCGGTCTTGAGTTTTGCAACTAACCGATCGGTCTCCGTTTTTAAATGACCGAACTTTCGAGGTGACCGAAGAACCGAACCGATCAGTTCGGTCACGACCGAACGCCCAGGCCTAACTGTGGCTACGATTTGGTTACCCAAATAACTTTGTGCCTATTTCCGGTGCGCCTCAGAGCTAGGATAGGCTGCTAGCGACCGGTGTTATTATACCGATTCCACGTCACTAACAGCCCTCACTAACAGCATACAGTACCGTATAGTACTCCCTCTGTCCCTAAGACTAAGAGGGTGATGATTGGTTGCACCATCTGTATGCACCTAATCCTTCTGTCCCTAAATAACTGTCTCTAGAAAACCGTGTTTCTCTCACAGACACGTTTCTCGGACAACAGTTAAATAGAGACGGAGGCAGTATGTCTGTTTGGTTCATCCGCGTGCATTATTTCCGTGTACCCGCTCATTCACTTCAGTGCCACGCCTGCCACCATCCCAGGCTTCCCCTCACACGTAGAATTTGGGCTTCCATCGCGAGTTGGGATGACTTGATGCACGCGCGATGTATGGACCCTATATGTCATGCTCTTAAAACTTTGATCCGAACATGCATCCAAACAAGACTTCTTCCCCATATAGCATCTGTAGCTAGCAAAGAATAACCAAACATGATCACGTGTACGGGATTGTCTTGGTTAATTTGGACCCTGCACTGCTCGGCCATCCCAGCTCGGGCGTTTACTGCAACCAATCATGCCGTAACGGTAAGAGTTGGTTGTAGATGGTCGGAGAGACATTTACTATATCCATGTGCACACCAAGTGTACAGGCTGGGAGAAGAATCTTTTCTCATATCTTTGTGTTGCAATCGATGAGATGGGAAGCGTTGGCTTTGCGATATCCTCTGCTACGCGTTAGCTTTGCGATCTCTCTGCTACGTAGTAGTCCTTTTTTCTGTTGACGTGGACCCCTTTTCACCGACTACTGTACTTGTTCTCATAGAAACTGAGGGCCCATTTGGAATAAAGGATTTACAAAATATAGGAATAGGAATAGCATAGGAATGAAATGCACTCATAATGCAAATCCTACAAGAAAAAGAAGTCTTTGGAAGCAATGTAGGAAAGCCATAGGAAACAAAATAATGAGGTTGTAGCTCATGCTTAGTTTCCTCCAAAATTCCTTTGGAATGATCTAATCCATAGGAATTTCAAAGGAATTGTTGGGAAACATTCCTTTGTTCCAAAGAGTTTCATAGAAATTTTTCCTATAGAATTTTGATCCTTCAAAATTCCTATGTTCTACCTTCATTCCAAAGAGGCCCTGAGCCTCGATGGACGAATAGGGTTCAATTCGTGCCTACAGTAATTAGCAGAGTACCTATGCATGTTTTTTTTTTAATTTTCACACAGAGTATCATCGTTTTTTGTAATCTTTAATTTTGTAGGTTCATGCACAAATGAGAACATTGTACATGCTTCATTATTTAGTTACTCCTATATATACACCAAACTTCAGGATGGATTTCCATGTCCTTTTCTTTGATCGGGTATTCAAATTCCAGTCCAATTATACTACGGTATCATGCCAAAAGTTGAATAATACGTTTACAACATACTATATGGTTTGATTTTATTCATCAATCTTGTTTGTCGAACAAAACCATATATAAAAGAATGTGCAGGAACATGAAGCATCTAATACTCCCTCCGTCCCAAATTATAAGTCATTCCAACAATCTTGTAGAGTCAAAGTTTTTCAACTTTGACCAAAATTTTAGTGAGAAAATACAAAGATTTATGATATCAAATATGTTTATAATGAAAATATAACCAATAAAGAATCTAATTGTACTTAGTTGGTATCATAAATATTATTATTTTATTATATAAATTTGGTCAAAGTTGAAAAACTTTGACTCTCCAAGATTCTTGGAATGACTTATAATTTGGAACTGAGGGAGTAATTATTTAAGTAGTCAATGATTTTTTCCTATCTAGAATCCGGCCGAGAGATCCACATTCGGCCTGTTTATTTGAACTTATATCAGTCATAATCAATCATACTTTTTTAGCTATAGAATAATATTTTTCGCTCACATAAATTAGTCAAAATGATATTTTTTAACTGCAGATCATTAGCTAGCTAGTATCTAGGAGAAAACAAGTAATCCAATTCTACATTGTCCACATCTTCATGAGAAGCAGAAGATCCTGACGAGATAGTACCATATGGCCCGGCTACAGTAGGTTGAGAGGTGACAGGGGTTGGTGGGGACTTGGGACACGGGATAAGCTCAAGATAAATTAAAGCACATGCGCCAATTTTATAAGTGATGTTGAAGCAGGGCCACAGAGCACAGGTAGAGGCGTTTACGTTTTTATAAAAAAGTTAGTTAAATAAAACAAGTAAAATGGCTAGCCTTTGTTTGGCTTTGGCTGTTTGGGTGGGTAGAGTGCAACTGCTACCAGAACAAGAAAAAGACAAAATTAAGGGGCTGGGACAAATGACGGATCAACTATTAATTATACTACTAGAAGAATATCTCATGTGTTGCTACACGAATTGTAGGTAAATTTATAATACATTTTAGTGGAAATTTTTAGCACTCTATGATATGGTTTGTTAACGTGAATAGCTTGAGTTAAATATAACTATATGTGATGTGCCGGTGAATGCCGATGTGGACACTATATATATGACGAGAGAGAATGGTAGTGGGATATATATATATACTCCCTCCGTATCGGAAATACAAGACGTTTGGAAAAGGTTCCGGTCAAACGTTGGGAATATAAATCATGAATAACTTTTAAATTATTGAGTTTAAAAATATAAAAATCATATAAATAAATTTATCTTGAAAAATATTTTCATAAAAGTATATATATACCATTGTACAATAAATATTTTTAAAGAAATAAATGGTCAAAGTTATGCTTTGGAGACCATGTCGCTGTCCTAAACGTCTTCTATTTGTGATACGGATGGAGTATTTTCTACAGCTGAAAGTTGTGTGCTTTTTCTTGTTGCATCAACGTAACGCGTCTTTCCTTTCACGCCTCTTCCGTCCATGTTAAAGACTACTTTTGGTACGTAAGTAACCGCGTGGTATACAAATACGGTATATAGATACGTAGAAATATATGTACAAACGTAGTACATGCATGATATACAAATAATATGGCCGTCTATACTAATAAGCGGTTGTTGACTGTTGTACTGTCACACCCGGTTTTAAGAACAAAACCAGGTATACACCATATGTGAGCTCAGGAAGTCAAATCTTACATATAGCAACAAATAAAGGGTAATATCGAAAGACAATGCTTATATATAACGTATATAAAACAAAAGAACATAACCTTAAAGAGCAGACAACGGAAAGACACTCCGATCTTCAGATGGAGACACCAACTTCACAGGGACAACTGACTGGTTGATCACAAGCCTAACTTCTCCAACTCTTGTAATCTGGTACCCATCCGGGATTTTTCCAAAGTATTGAAAAGTAAAGCAAGCATAAGTACATCTCGTACTTAACAAATATAACATGAGGTTCATGCGGCTCAAAAAGCTGACACGGGTTTAACTGCATTAGCTTTTAGTTGGCATAATTTTAGCATTAGGTAAACGTATATTATGCTTAACCCAAATAAACCATATGATCACATTAGTTCCATCATCATCATATCAACATTCTCATATCCAGTATTAAACATTAATTAACCATTTAACCAGCTTTTCTGTGAGTTTTCCGGGCCGCTCGTAACCGTGAGCACGGCTGATATATCAGTTTTACACTCTGCAGAGGTTGTACACTTTACCCGATGAGTCGTGATTCCCATAAGCCGGGGTTTGCAAGGCCCACATCACACTTCCAAGGTGCACGGCAGGGTTCACTGCGCAGCCTTTCAAAGGTTCGTCTAACAAGTTAGGGCCGCTAGGTCTTAAGGCAAGGGGATGTAGAGCCCTCCTTCCAGGTGGCACAATAACACGCAGCCTATACACACGTGGACAGAAGCCGCACTATACCCGTCTCGGCAAGCGCCTTATGCGCCCTTTCGGGTAACCACTAACCAGCTAGAAAAGGTCCTCATACTGAGCTAAGATCAGAGCCATATAACCCTCATGGTTGCACTGTATGTCCCAGCTTTTGCTGACAGATAGGCAAGTTTTAATCATCTTTGTATAAGTCATAAATCATTAATCATTAGTCATTAATCATGAATCAGTGATCAGATCATGTCGGTTTAAGTTGAGCACTAGCAATATACTACCCAAATGCATGACATCCCACAGGTGACAAGGTAATGGATAACAAGAACTAGGTAAACCTTAATGGTAATCAAATTAGACACATGCAATATGAATTAAGTGATTACGGTGAATAGGTAACAAGGATGGTCTCATGCTATACTTGCCTTAAACTCAAGATCCTTCCTTTGTTGACTCGTAGACTTCCAAGGGTTGACTCTTGATCACGATCTTCTTCTTGATCACCAACGTAAACTCACCGACTGGACACACGATCATAGAACACCACACAAGCATCCAATAGCAATCATGCAAAGCAAACATAGCCTATGATTAGAACAGTACACCAATCAATAAATAAATAAATAAAGAGTTTTGAAAACTGATCTACGATTCGCTACGAACACACAGACGCGAAAATCACGCTAATCGGAGCTATACCGGAAAAGATACGATTTAAACAAGATACATAGCTCTAATTACTAGATTAGATTTAACTCAAATTTTAATTACAGAAAACAGTACTGAAAGTTATATAGTTAGAAAGAACTTTTCGAAACGAATCTAACGCAAGTTGAACGGACTAAATCGGAGTTAAAACGAAGAAGTTATAGGGGTTTAAAGTCAGTGGCAAAGCTGTAAATAAATTGAAATTGATTTTGCAGACTTAAATAAATAAAATGAAATTTGAAAACTGGCTGGACTGTGCCTCATTTTGGTAAAAGCGCAGGGGCTTTGAAGGATGATTTCGCAGACTCAATGAACAGTGGTCAAAAGGAGTGCGGGTTTAGGATTAGAAAGTTATAAGGGGTTTTCTGAGAATATGGCACCGAAGGGGTATCGGTCTTGGATGGCCGTTCGATCTGAAAGAGACGGTGGAGATTAGATTGGAGCTGGCCAGCGGCGCTGCAGACCGGAGGGGAACGAGACATCGGCGGTTCCTGGCGGCGCCATGGCCGGAGATGGCGGCGCTGCTCGGATTTGTGATACCGGGCGATAGAGACCGAGTAAGTTGGTCCAATCAAACCAGGAGCTCGCGGAGAACTCACCAGACTTGAAGATAGCGACGGCGAGGGTACTGGGACGGCAGGCAGCTCGGTTTGGCGGCGGCGGCTCCTGCAAGGTCCGGCGAGAAATGAAAACATGAAACAAAAGGAGGAAAAGAGAGGTAAAGATTCTGGTGGCGTCGGGATGTCGATGCGGAGCTTGAGGAACCTTCGGCGGGCGCTGGAACTTGCCGAATCGCTGAGCATACGGCGGCAGGATCTAAGGAGCGGCGGAGCTTGCGGTTGGGGTGATTCAGGGCACGAGGAGCTCGGTTTTCGGGTAAAAGAGAGGCGGCGGAGCACGGGATCGCCTTTTATGGAGAGGGTAGCGTGCGGGAGTGGTCAAACGAGGCGTGGGAGAGGCGGAGTCGGGCTCGGGGGAGGACTCGTGCTCGAGTCAGACTCGAGGAGGACGACGACGCGGCTGACACGTGGGGCGCGAAGTCAGCGAGAGAGAGATGGGGCAGGCGCTGCTGACAAGCGGGGGCGCGGTGTCATCGGCTGCGGGGAGAGGAGCTGCGGCGCTGCGCACAAGCGCATGGGCTGGGCTGGCACGCGGCCCACGCGGGAAGGGGAGGGAGAAGGAGACAGGCCGCCGGGGAGAGAAGGAGCGGGCCGGCCGGGCCGGTTCGGGCCAAAAGAATAGAAAGGGAGAGGGAGAAGAAGAAAATGGTTTTCCATTTTCAGAAACAGTTTTCAAAAGCAAATTTGAAATCCATTTGAATTCAAACAAGTTTTGAGTAAAACCAATCATCACAAAAACTCAATTGCTCCAACATGAATGCACAAACATGTTTCTAAACCCTAGGATAAATTTTAATATAGAGAAAATTTTTATTTTCCTATATTTTATGAGCACAGAAATTCATAAATAAATCATTTTAACTCTAATTCAAGAAATGCAAATTTCAGGGTGTGACATGTACGTATATATTTGGTGTTGCTTGAGCTATAATTTTGTTCAAGTTCGTTGTTGGAAGCTAAGATGACAGTACAGAAATAATTGAAGCAGCAGGTTATTAGGCAGCAGTAACAAACTGCAGTAGTCATGTGTGTACAAACTGCAGTAGTCATGTGTGTACATCATAGTTTTGGTGTACATGCAAATCGTGGTCCATCAAACACTCCAGACCCAACCCCTGGACACACACACTGTACCGATCATCGTGTCTCATATGGCTTTAAATTCTAGGGACTGTATCAAGCTCCCATATTTCTACTACAGTGGCATGCTGCTGCTAGTACTACTAGCGCGGTGGCATGTACAGTATGTCATATCATATCAAGATGATGACCCCAAGAGTGTGGCAGGACAACAATGGAGCGCGCGGCCACTTCACTTGTGGCAAAAATACGTACGATAGTACAGCCCATTGGAACTAGTAGGACTACTCGTATGTATACTCTCAACGCTGCGTGTGCTGCTAGTACGAACAACTAGTTTACTAGTACGTGCGTGGAACGGGGGCTTTTTCTAGTGAGGCTGTTGACTCAAAAGTGTCACAGCGAAAACTAAATTTAGAAGAAGTATTCGACTTCTAATATTAAGGTCGAACTTATCTTCTATTATTTTGTATTTGATGGATCAGATGTTCTAAGTCAAATGGGCCTGATCATTTTGGACTTCCGATCAGTCAATGTTTGTGTCCGACCAGGTGACACAAACATTGACTGATCGGAAGTCCAAATGTTGACTCAAAAGTGTCACAGGTAAAAGTAAATTTAGAAGAAGTATTCGACTTGTAATATTAGGGTCGAACTTGTCTTCTATTATTTTGTATTTGATGGATCAGATGTTCTAAGTCAAATGGGCCTGATCATTTTGGACTTCCGATCAGTCAATGTTTGTGTCCGACCAGGTGACACTGGTCGGAGGCCTTATAGTTATGATGAAGGCTAAATCCGGCAACAATTCATGGGCTAATAAAGTCCATTGAGGCTGATTTAGATCAATCTGGTCGATCTATGGATCGACGAGATTAGGGTTACCTTGTTGTATCCGGATTGGATTCTATATTGATAGAGTCCGGATAGGAAACTTGGAGATCGTATCTGAAGACGTTTCCTATTGGGATAAGACCAACCCCCTCTATATATATGAGAGGATCATAGCCGATTGAAGCATCCAACACCAATCGATCAAAATCAATCTACTATCCTTTTTACCCTTTTTCTCCTCTACCTTGCTGTTCGGCGCATCTCCTGGCGAGATCCGACGGCGTTCTAGGCGGCCTTGCTGGTCCTAGAACAACCTCTACGTGCTTCTCCCCGACGGGTCTTCCCGGGAGGAGTTCTAGAGTTACCAACACAGGAGCCCAAAACCCTAGATCGATCAAGACCGGTCTTTAGATCGGTTTTCGTCGGTTTAGCCAGGGCCCCTGCTGTCTCAGGTTGAACCACAACTTCTCCGGGCGTTCTAGCCCTGCTGGCGTGTAATTCGGGTAACTTCCGACGTCAACAGAGGCTCTGTCGCCATTGCCAGGGCGGCAGCAGCAGCCCCAAGCTACAGATGGCAATTTATTCCATCGGTCCTTTTTGAGGTCCGCGGTCTATGGATCGAGTACAGTAGTCCACTGCACTAGCTCTCCAGTACCGGTAGCACGGCACGAACTGCATCACATGCGCATATATGCATGCATCCATCCGCCGGCGGCGAGGAATAATTCTGCTGCATGCGGCCGCGGCGGACGCGTTACGCACTTTTACGCGGGCGCCCAACGACACGTACATTTGTTTTTCCTACCAACGCCAACGACGACGCGGTCACGCGGGCGACGGCGACGGCGACGCGACGGGAAGCTGCCAAACTCCTTTGCCTTTACTTGTCGCGCGCGTGCGGCGCTGTTGCCTGCGTCGTCGTTGCCTGGCTTCCCTTCTCTTCTTCTGTCGCTGCTAGCTACGAAAGGGGGGACATGTGATGTGCGTACGCGCTCGCGATGGACCCGCGCGAAAATTTCCCGGAAAATTGCCCTCTCCGCGATCCTAATTTCCCTTCCCCCGGCCGGCCCGCCACCGCTAGCATCGATGCACTCGTCTGTCTGTCTATATCCATGTAAATTTCGCGGGTGTTGTAGGCGCTCATCATCAGGTTCATTGGGATTGAATTGCAGAGAAATCATATCCACGCGTATCGGCGTCCAAGGCCGCGCAGGGGTCGATTGAATTAATTCTAGGCGGCGACTAGCTAGGACTACCACTCACTCGATCAACTGAACTCAACCTCATATCATATTGGGACTTTATTTGGTTCAGATATGATCGATCATCGAAGCATGCACGGGCGGTTGTTCCACTGTCGCTGTTAGTTGTGCGTCATGATGCATGCATGCACTACTCTGCTATATACCCATCGATTGATCGATCGATCGATATCTCCGGTGTAAGGGACTGTTTGTATGTACCCAACTAAAATTTAAAGTTTCTTAGCTAATTTTAGTTGAGTATTTGATGTTCCAGCTAATAGACTCAGTTAAATTTTAGCTGGCTTTAGCTAGATTGGAATAGCTAAATCTAGCTAAACTTTAGCTGGACTGTTTAGATGTCTAGCAACTATATTTAGCCAGCTAAAGTTTACCTAGTGTATCCAAGTTCCAAACAGGGCCTGGCTAATGTTAGAATTATATGGGCTTGGCCCGTTAACAAATTCTGAAATTCATAATAAATCTCAAAGGCCCATTCATGTGTGAGCAAAGAAGGGAAGCGGAACTCTTTAGTCCCACCTTGCTAGTGGAAGGGGAGGAGGACTTGCTTAAATATGGAAGTCATCTCCACTTCCTCAAGTCTAGTGTGAGAAGGAGAAAGAGAAACCCACACGCGCGCGCTCGCCTCGCCTCGCCGGGGCGTGGCGTGGTGACTTGCGCGAGTGCGCGGCACCTGCGTGAATGGTCCGCCGAAATCCGGCTCCTCGCCTTGCGGGAGCGCGGTCTCCTTTTGCAGTTTTAGTTTTTGGTTTCTTGGCCGTCAAGTTGCAGAGTCCTAAACAGTTACGACTCAAGAGTCCTAAGCCGATTTAGATCGTGTGCGCTGCCGTCTAGTCGTCTCCAGTCCGTTCGCTTGCGTGCACCAACGACCGGGCGAGCAGGTCTCCGAAACCCTCGTCTTTGCGATCCTGCACCGGGAGAAGGCGAATAAGGTTTTTAGGAAGCGCTCGTCGCGCGACTGCTCTCGTCTTCAACAACGGGTCGTCTACCGTCCAAGTCAGGCGGCGCTGCGTCAAGACGTACTCGTCGTCAACTGCTCCGAGCTCTTCCTCCAGCGCTCATCGAGGATCGTCCAGCGCCGACTCCGCCACCGTCTTCTCCAGCATCAGAAAGGTACGCCGTTCGTGATCTAATCTCTATGCTTATATCAGATCTTATGCCTTTGTTCTTGCTTTTTAATCTATCTGGTGTACGAGCTATGTTTACACCGGTTGTCATGTATGAGATCATGTTATGCATGTTTTGCTATGCTAGTAAACAATACAATCTGAGATATCTAGATCATCAATTTATCATGATTTATATTCTGGTTTTAATCTGGAAATTGCCTATTCTCTTAACAATCCAAAAACCTTATTATAGGTTTCCAGAATTAACTATGGCTAGTTTTGTTGATGCGCTGAAGCCAGAAAAATTTTCTGGAGAGCACTTTAAGAGATGGCAAGTTAAGGTCACCAATTGGTTGACGGCCATGAAAGTGTTCTGGGTGAGTGCTGGTATGCCCGAGGGAAATATCTCTGAAGATGATCAGAGAGCATTCCAGGATGCCAACCAAATCTTTGTGGGAGTTGTGCAGAATGTCCTTGCTGATCATATCTTTGATACAATTCTGCACATTAAAGACGCAAAGACTTTGTGGGATCATCTGGCAGCTACTTTTGGTGCTTCAGATGCTGGCAAAGAGTTGTATATCATGAAGAATTTTCATGACTACAAGATTGTTGCGAACAAATCTATAGTCGAGCAAGCTCATGAGATACACCGTCTGGCAAAAGAGCTTGAACTCCTTAACTGTGTTATACCCGATGAGTTTGTGGCTGGGTGCATTATTGCAAAGTTACCTTCCTCTTGGAGGAATTTCGCCGCAAGCCTTAAACACAAGAGACAGAAAATATCAGTTGAAAACCTGATAGCATCTCTTGATGTTGAGGAGAAGGCTCGGGCTAAAGATAACACTGAGAAGGGGAAAGAGAAAAGAGCTAGCGCCCACTTTGTCCAGAAAAACCATGGCAAGTACAAAGAAAAGTCTAAGTCTTTCAATGACAAAACTACTACTGCATTTAAGAAGAAGAAGAGTAAAGCAGAGTTGTCGTGCTTCACTTGTGGAGAGCTTGGGCATTTTTCCAAAGAGTGTCCGGAGCGAGCGGACCGCAAAGGGAAAAAGAAGAATGTCAACCTTGTGACTACTAGCGATGCTGATGACGGGTATGGTAATTTTCCTACTGTACTATCAGTATTTCAATCACCAAATTGGTGGGTTGATACAGGTGCTAATATTCACGTGTGTGCTGATATCTCTCTGTTTTCTTCCTATCAGGGGATTCAAGGTTCCTCCGTCCTAATGGGGAATGGATCACATGCTTCTGTTCGTGGTGTTGGCACGGTAGATCTGAAGTTTACTTCGGGGAAGATCGTGCAACTGAAGAACGTGCAGCATGTCCCTACTATACGCAAGAACCTTGTTAGCGTATCTCTTCTTTTGAGAGATGGTTTTAAAGTAGTTTTAGAGTCCAATAAAGTAGTTATGTCTAAGCATGGACAATTTATTGGTAAAGGCTATGATTGCGGAGGCTTGTTCCGCCTATCTTTGGCAGATTTTTGTAATAAGTCAGTAAATCATATTTGTGGCACAATTAATGATAGTTCTAATATTTGACATTCTCGTTTGTGTCATGTGAACTTTGGTTTAATGTCACGTTTGTCTAGCCTGAGTTTAATTCCAGATTTCACTATTGCCAAAGGTTCTAAGTGCCATAGTTGTGTGCAATCAAAGCAACCTCGAAAGCCTCACAAGGCAGCAGAGGAGAGAAACTTGGCACCTCTAGAACTCATACATTCTGATCTTTGTGAGATGAATGGTGTGTTGACAAAAGGTGGAAAGAGATATTTCATGACTTTAATTGATGATGCAACTAGATATTGTTATGTTTACTTGCTTAAAACTAAAGATAAAATGCTAGACTACTTTAAAATCTATAAGGCTGAAGTTGAGAATCAACTAGAGAGAAAGATTAAACGTCTAAGGTCAGATCGTGGTGGTGAGTATTTTCCTATACTTTTTGATGAATTCTGTACGGAACATGGTATTATTCATGAGAGGACTGCTCCCTATTCTCCTGAATCAAACGGGATTGCCGAGAGGAAAAACCGCACGTTGACTGACTTGGTGAACGCCATATTAGATACTGCTGGTCTTTCTAAGGCATGGTTGGGGGAGGCTTTATTGACTGCGAGTCATGTCCTTAATAGAGTTCCAAACAGAAATAAAGAGACAACTCCATACGAGTATTGGGCTGGAAGGAAACCATCACTTACATACTTATGCACGTGGGGATGTTTGGCGAAAGTCAATGTTCCAATTTCTAAGAAGCGTAAGCTTGGACCAAAGACTGTGGATTGCATCTTTCTAGGATATGCACATCATAGCATTGCCTATCGATTTTTAGTAGTAAAATCTGAAGTACCTGATATGCATGTGGATACGATCTTTGAATCTCGTGATGCTACATTCTTTGAGAACATTTTTCCTATGAAAGATATGCGTAGCAATGCTAAGTTTTCCTCTAAATTAACTCTTGATTTTACTACACCTATTGAGTCTCCGCTTAAGTCATTTGAACAACCACTTAATGAAGTTCTTGAGGAGGATGACAATGAAATTCTTGTGAGGAACAAGAGACGAAGGATTGCAAAATCTTTTGGTGATGATTTCATTGTGTACCTTGTGGATGATACTCCTACTTCTATTACAGAAGCATATGCATCTTCAGATGCAGATGATTGGAAAGAAGCTGTTCGTAGTGAGATGGACTCGATTCTTTCTAATGGTACCTGAGAGTTATCTGAGTTGCCTTTTGGTTGCAAACCTGTGGGTTGTAAGTGGGTGTTCAAGAAGAAGCTTAGACCTGATGGTACTATTGACAAGTACAAGGCTCGGCTTGTGGCTAAGGGTTATACTCAAAAAGAAGGCGAGGATTTCTTTGATACTTATTCACCTGTTGCTAGATTAACCACTATTCGAGTATTACTTTCCCTGGCTGCCTCATATGGTTTTCTCATTCATCAAATGGATGTGAAGACAGCTTTTCTTAATGGAGAGTTGGATGAGGAGATCTATATGGATCAGCCTGATGGATTTGTAGTAAAAGGTGAAGAGCAAAAAGTGTGTAAGTTATTGAAATCTTTGTATGGCTTGAAACAAGCACCTAAACAATGGCATGAGAAGTTTGACACTACTTTAATTAGTGCAGGCTTTGCTGTTAATGAAGCTGATAGGTGTGTGTATTATCGACATGGTGGGGGTCAATTTGTTATATTATGTTTATATGTTGATGATATTCTTATTTTTGGAATAAATATTGATGTTATTAATGAGGTCAAGTCTTTCCTATCAAAGAGCTTTGATATGAAAGATTTGGGTGAAACTAATGTTATTTTGAACATTAAGCTGATTAAGGATGAGAGTGAGATTACTTTATTGCAATCTCACTATGTTGAGAAGGTTTTGAGTCGCTTTGGCTTTATGGATAGTAAATCTTCTCCAACACCTTATAATCCCAGTGTGACTTTGAGAAAGAACAGAAAGTTTGCTAGAGACCAACTGAGATACTCTCAGATTATTGGTTCACTCATGTATCTAGCGAGCGCAACTAGACCAGATATCTCATTTGCTGTGAGCAAGTTGAGTAGGTACATGTCCAACCCGGGTGATAATCATTGGCATGCACTTGAAAGAGTTTTGCGTTATCTCAAAGGTACAATGAGTTTTGGAATTCACTATTCTGGGCACCCAGCTGTGCTAGAGGGATATAGTGATGCAAACTGGATTTCTGATATTGATCAGATCTACGCCACTAGTGGGTATGTTTTTACCCTTGGAGGTGGTGCAGTGTCATGGAGGTCTTGTAAACAGACTATTTTGACTAAATCAACCATGGAAGCAGAACTTGCTGCTTTGGATACAGCTTCTGCAGAGGCAGAGTGGCTGCGTGAGCTCTTGTCTGACTTACCGGTGGTTGAAAAACCAATACCGGCTATCCTTATGAACTGTGATAATCAAACAGTGATCACGAAAGTGAACAGTGCTAGGGATAATGCGAAGTCAACAAGACACGTTAAAAGACGTTTGAAGTCTGTCAGGAAGTTGAGAAACTCCGGAGTAATAGCTGTGACTTATGTACAAACAGACAAAAACCTGGCAGATCCCTTTACAAAAGAGTTATCACGGAATGTGATAGAAATCGCATCAAGGGAGATGGGTATGAGACCCATATGAGTTTACAGTAGTAGTAACCCAACCTTTTTGATCGGAGATCCCGTGACTAAGGATCTGGGAAGAACAAGCTATTGGTAAACTGAGGAGAGTAATTTCTAAACCCTCTCTTTGTGAAGATGCAATACTCTCATTGCTATGAGGCACTGTATGGAAGGTTGGCAAAGACCTTAATATGTTCTATTGGCTTTTAAAAGCAAAGATGCTGTCCTACAGAGTATTCTTGAAAGAACATATCTATATGAGCCATGACTGTTAAACGTCGCAGTCTATGAGATTAGGGTGATCTCTAGTAAGCTCATGAAGAGACCATGGAGTATGACGTATATGCTCCACCCACGGAGAAAGGCTATTGGCAGCCAGGTACTAGTTTAACCTTGAGTAAAACTTGCTTCACGCAAAACTTGCAATTCAAGGCATAGTCCATTGTTCAAGTTGTGAATAAGTGTAACTTAAGGTTATAGGCGGAAGTTCAACTTAACAGTCTCTGCTAAACACTAGTATATCAAACAGTAGCGGGAACAGACAAAACTCTAAATGGGAATTTGAGATCTGGTGGGGGATTGTTAGAATTATATGGGCTTGACCCATTAACAAATTCTGAAATTCATAATAAATCTCAAAGGCCCATTCATGTGTGAGCAAAGAAGGGAAGTGGAACTCTTTAGTCTCACCTTGCTAGTGGAAGGGGAGGAGGACTTGCTTAAATATGGAAGTCCTCTCCACTTCCTCAAGTCTAGTGTGAGAAGGAGAAAGAGAAACCCACACGCGCGCGCTCGCTCGCCTCGCCTCGCCGGGCCGGGCGGGGCGGGGCGGGGCGGGGCGTGGCGTGGCGTCGCGACTTGCGCGGGTGCGCGGCACCTGCGTGAATGGTCCGCCGAAATCCGGCTCCTCGCCTTGCGGGAGCGCGGTCTCCTTTTGCAGTTTTAGTTTTTGGTTTCTTGGCCTTCAAGTTGCAGTCCTAAACAGTTACGACTCAAGAGTCCTATATATATGCAACCTATCGGCCACGCCAAAACACATCGCTCAACACCTCTCGAGTTAGGGTTTGCCTCGTATCGCTTTTGCGCTGCCGTCTAGTCGTCTCCAGTCCGTTCGCTTGCGTGCACCAGCGACCGGGCGAGCAGGTCTCTGGAACCCTCGTCTTTGCGATCCTGCACCGGGAGAAGGCGAATAAGGTTTTTGGGAAGCGCTCGTCGCGCGACTGCTCTCGTCTTCAACAACGGGTCGTCTACCGTCCAAGTCAGGCGGCGCTGCGTCAAGACGTACTCGTCGTCAACTGCTCCGAGCTCTTCCTCCAGCGCTCATCGAGGATCGTCCAGCGCCGACTCCGCCACCGTCTTCTCCAGCATCAGAAAGGTACGTCGTTCGTGATCTAATCTCTATGCTTATATCAGATCTTATGTCTTTGTTCTTGCTTTTTAATCTATCTGGTGTACGAGCTATGTTTACACCGGTTGTCATGTATGAGATCATGTTATGCATGTTTTGCTATGCTAGTAAACAATACAATCTGAGATATCTAGATCATCAATTTATCATGATTTATATTCTGGTTTTAATCTGAAAATTGCCTATTCTTTTAACAGCTAATAAGGGCCGTGCATGTCATGTCCTACAACATGTACAAAGTAGTCGATCGCCTCTTAAATTTTGTCAACATAACCTAACCCCACACTGATTTTCGACTCCTTTGACGGGCATATGACACCAATTCTCGTTCCTTTTTTGTCAGACATAATTAATGGTCGTCATCAACTGACCGATGATGTAGGAAATACAGTACGTACTATTGCACTTTCCACCCGGCCGCGTGTAAGGGAAATGGTCAACACACAGCGCGCCTCGATCTCTAATGAAAAAAAATGCTACCAAATTAAAAACTTGGCCGAAAACACTGAAAAACGCGAAATTCGGGAGTAATTTCAGTAATAATTTAATAGAGCCTTTTCCACAATATACTAACTTGGGTATTTGGAATATTTAGTGTGCTTATTAATTGTTATCATGATTATTATACCTATACAGTGAGTGGCATGCAGGTCATATATGCAACACCTTAAGAAAATGTGCTCATCAAGAGTTTTCTAGCTAAAATAAAGTGATACAGGTCAATGTTTAGGACTCCACTACTCCAGCAGTATCATTTGACATTATCGATCAATGGGCCGGCTAAGCATTTGGAGTACGTAGATCCTAAAATCAATGTTCAGTGTGGCATTTCAGCAAGCCTAAAATGCTGTATACTTTATTTGTACCACAAAGCAGGAGCCAGTTCCGAGCAATCATATATAGCATTTTATATGCAGGATTTGCCCATTCTAATTTTGTTGGTACATTGCACTTGCGGCGCTTAATTGTCAGACATGCATCTCTTGCTCCCCATTGGCGAAGCAAACGTGGAAGCTGAATGATATGGGACCATTACGCGTTCACGAGAGAGAGAGAGAGAGAGAGAGCAGGTGATGACTGCAGCGGCCAAGAGCCGATGACGAGAGAGAGAGAGAGAGAGAGAGAGAGAGAGAGAGAGAGAGGCTGCGCTCCTGTGAACATCCACATCTCGTTATTACCTAGCTACATATATCTTTTGTGGCCATGTCATTTAATCTACACCTTTCTTGCCCAAACTTTGTGGTTATATATGATACGATTTTGTGCTTATTTTGCGGTGGGCATGATGCAAACTAAGATATCATGTGATTAGGTTCATGCTTTTTTATGTAGATTCGATTGAACGTATCTAGCTGTTGGTTGTCCTTTTCTTCAGCGGATCTCCCTCCAGCTCCACCAAATAAGTTTCGGCACTGGAAGTAAGCGTATTGTGCGTTTCAAGCCTGCACACATCACGCAAAGCCGAAAGAAGAAGTACAGGAACCAATCTAAAAGAGCTTAATTAATAAGCTGTTGCCGAAAGTTAACATATACAGAGATCTATCATCAGCGTTATTCCAATACTACATTATTGATTGTTAAAAGAGTATCTAGCAGTAAACAATAATAAAACACACATGCATCTTCATTCTGAGAAGAAGCTGAAAACCATTAGCATGGTTATTAAACTAACACTAGTACAAAAATAGCCTTTAGGCCCGGTTGGGGAGGGATTTGAGCTCCGGTGCTCCCAACCGGGGCTAAAGGCTCCCACGAGAAAAACTGAGAAGAAGCTGAAAACCATTAGCAAGGTTATTAAACTAACACTAGTACAAAAATAGCCTTTAGGCCCGGTTGGGGAGGGACTTTAGCCCCGGTGCTCCCAACCGGGGCTAAAGGCTCCCACGAGAAAAAATAAATGTGAGTTTGTGAGATTCGAACTCAACACCCCTCGCCTCAGGCACGTTTATTACCAACTGAGCTACCCAACTCACGTGATATAGTTCTAGACGTTATCCTTTTGAATTCACTCAGGAAGGACCTTTAGTCCCGGTTGGTAACACCAACCGAGACTAAAAGGATCTTTAGTCCCGGTTGGTAACACCAACCGGGGCTAAAAGGTCACCCTTTAATCCCGGTTGGTATTACCAACCGGGACTAAAGGTTGGGGGACCTTTAGTCCGGGTTGGTAATACCAACCGGGACTAAAGGTTCACCTTTAGTCTCGGTTGTTTTTACCCATCGGGACTAAAAGTCTTTAACCCCGGACGCAATTTGTTGCCGAGACTATAGCTCAATTGATAGATCGTCCAAAGGCCAATTCTGTTGTAGTGTAAACCGGTAAATAATTAAGGTGAACTACTTATTATAATAAGATAGCTAGATAATAACAGAGATGTGCTGGACATCATTAAACGTAACATCATGTGCATCATCAAACCATTCAATCCAACATAGTTGTTATCATATACTTACTATATAGCTTAAACAAATTTAGAGTTCAACTTGTTATTTTTGTGCATCCAGGTCCCCACCATTATACCTGGGCAACGGGCCAGCACGACACGACACGACACGGTGCCTACCAGGCCAAGGAGGCACGCCGTGCCCTGCGGGCCGTGCCGCACCGGCCTGCGGGCCTGGACTTCGGCCCAGGCATGGGCCTATGGGCCATTTTTCGGGCCGTGCTGGCCCATGAGGCACGACAAAAAAACGGGAATGGACGGCGGCGCAGGCGCAGATGGAGGCACGAGAGGAGACGAGGGCAGTGTGACGCCGGCTGGGAGGAGTGGGGAATGATGTTAGGGTTAGAGTGGCCGTGTTAGGGTTAGGGTGGTCGTGTGGGGGCCGTTTATATATGGGAAGGGGATGTTTTGGGCCGGCCTGCTAGCCGTTGGGGGTGCGGGCCGCTTCATGCCTGCCCCCTTTTAGTGGGTCGTGCGTGCCAGCTTGTGGGCCTAGGGTGCGGCCTAAGCACGGCCTGCACCCCTGGGCCGTGCCAGCACAGGCCCATTGACCTTCGGGCCAGACCAAAATAGCAGGCCCCGTGTCGGGATCACGGGCTCGGCTGCATGCCCAGGTAATCAGGTATACCCACCATGCATATATGATGATAAAGCTAGGACAGCGCGTGATGGATTGGGATTGGTGGAGACGTACCACATAGCCAAAGAAACAAACCGAATGGATAATATTTCTACCATACTGTCCTCGTCGCTGAAACTCAACTCAAAGGTGTGTTTATTACTTCAACGCGTCTTTTTGCACATGCTGAGCCGGTCCACGCGAGTGCTCTCCATGTGATGACCGTTAGGTTTGTAACTTGGTTGTCCATTTCTCTTCTGCTTATTTCACTTGTAGACCCGGCCGGTTAGGAACGGCCTTTGCTCGGGACTGTGGATCGATCTGAGATTAAAGGTCTCGGGTCACATAACTGGAACTAAAAAAAAAAATTAAATTACAAAAGACTTTTTTTACGGTGTGTGAGATTCAAACTCATAATCTCTTGCCCGGTGTAAACAACACATCACTACTAGAGAACAGGCCTTTGGTCGATCTATCAACTGAACTTTAGTCTCGACAAATTGCGTCCGGGACTAAAGGTGACTTTAGTCTCAGTGTTACCAACCCGGACTAAAGGTCCTCCAACCTTGGACCCCGGTTGATGTTAGGTCCTCCATAAGTGAATTCAAAAGGAAAAACGTCCAGAACTATATGACGTGAGTTGTGTAACTGAGTTGGTAAGTGAGCTGTGCGTGAGCTGAGAGGTGCTAGTCTAGGTTAGTGACACTAACAGGAACGAAAATGTCATTCTTTAGCCCTAGTTGGTGTTAACTAAAGGATGGAAAAACTTTCACTACGGGAAAATCAATCTTTGCCGAGTGCCTGGGGCTTTGCCGAGTGCCAAATTTTGGGCACTCGGCAAAGAGCCTCTTTGCCGAGTGCCGGCCACGTGGCACACGGCAAAGCGCAAACACAAGGCAAAGGATGCTACACTCGGCAAAGGCACCTCTTTGCTGAGTGCCAGCCACGTGGCACTCGGCAAAAAATGTGGCCCCGAACTGTGCCACGTGGTCGGGTCTTTGCCGAGTGCCACGTGGCTGGCACTCGGCAAAGAGGTGCCTTTGCCGAGTGCGACGTGGCTGGCACTCAGCAAAGAGGTGCCTTTGCCGAGTGCCAGCCACGTGACACTCGGCAAAGAGCTCTTTACCTAATGTTTTTTTGACACTCGGCAAAGCCAGTTTTTAAATTACATTTTAAAGCAGTAAATTAATCTAAATGAAAAAGTTTTTAACTACAAAGTTGGTTAACTTATCAAGATGAACAATTTTTGTTTTTGTGATTTTTTCATTTGACAAACTTAAAATAAATTCGTTCACAAATCTTATATATCTCTCTGGTAGTTTATAAAACTACAAGAGTGATATATAATGTTTGTGAATAATATTAGAACCACAATGTCGGATGCACAAATGGTCAAACAACCAAAATAAACTTTGTAGATCTTGATAAGTTATGAAAGTTTGTAGTTGATAACTTTTTAATTTGAAATCATCTAGTTATGCAAAACTGCGTTCGAATTTGAAAAATTTAAAATTCGAATTTTTTAAAATATCTCGGATGGAGAGATGACCAAAATGAAAGTTGTAGATCTCGAAAAGTTATGAAACTTTGGTGTTGACAACCTTTTGATTTGAAATCATCTTGTCAATGAAAACTACGTTTCAAATTATCAAATTTGAAATTTAAATTTTTATAAACGTCCTCATGAAAGGATCAAGATGCCCAAGAGGGGGGGGGGGTGAATTGGGCTTTTCTAAAACTTCTTGAAAGAAAAAAACCTATTAAGCCCCAATTAACCCCCTAGTGCCTAGAAGTGTGTTTCTCTTAATTCTACCGCACAAAAGATCAAGTCTATGCCACTCCTACTCTAGCAAAGCAATCCAATATAGAATGAACAACTAGTAGTAATGCGGAATTGAATTGCTTGAAAGTAAATGCGTAGGTAAAAGAGTAGAGATGACTCGACGATCTTTTTGCCGAGGTATCGAGGTGTCGGCATACCCCCCTAGTCCTCGTTGGAGCACCCGCGCAAGGGTATCGCCCCCCCCTTATCCGCGCAAGGATCAAGTGCTCACTACGAGCTGATTCTTCGCCACTCCGGCCCGGTGAATCGCTCGCTACCGGTCACAACTTTGTTTGGGTCATCCACAATGCCTCCGGATGATCACCAAGCTCTCCGATCTCCACCAAGCCGTCTAGGTGATGCCGATCACCAAGAGTAACAAGCTAGAACTCTCACTTGACCAATACAAGGCCAAAGAGATGGATGGATGCACACTTGCTACTCAATTCTCACTAGGAGGTGTCTAATTCTCACAATTAGCAAATCACTCAACCTCACTATGGCTCTTGCACTCACTCACACTCACAATGTGTTTCTCAGCAGATGGAAGTAGCAAGAACGCTCAAATGGATGGAGGGAAGGAGTATATATACTACCCCAACCGGCCATCCAAAAACAGCTCAAGACAGGGTTTCTACGGGGTCATCGGACGCTCCGATGCCTGGCATCGGACGCTCCGATGACCTCAACCAACGGTCGACTGTACCCTCTTGTCAGACCTGTTAAAGTGACATCAGACACTGGGCAGCGTCCGATGCCACCACATCAGACGCGTCCGATGTGGATTTACCCTCTCTGGAACCTCTCTGCATGGCCATCGGACGCTCGCCCTCAGCGTCCGATGCGGCCTCAAGTTCATGCGCATGTGAACAGTGGCACGGGCGCGTCCGATGTGAACACATCGGCGCGTCCGATGCCACGCACCAGACTAAACCCTAGTCGAGGTGAGCATCGGACGCGTCCGATGCCCACCTGGCCAGCGTCCGATGCCCATAACAGGGGCAGACTCAACACGGATCACGACGCGGCCAAAATGACTTTTGATCCTCTCGACTTAAGGCATCTCTCTGGGCTACCTAGGGCTATGAAATAACAAGTGTGCACCACACCTACCTCAATAGACTCATCTAGGTCAAGCTACTGATTCACTCTCCCCTTTATAGTACGGCCAAAGGAAAAATAAAGACCTAAAACTACCTAAGTGTCCTCCAACACCATATGACACTTAGCCTAGTCTACCACCGTCTTCGTCGTCCATCCTTTGAAAACCGAAACGATATCCATCGCCAGGGGACATGAACTCCATATGCCCGTATCGTCGCCATTACCGTGACCTAACTCAATCCTGTTTCTGCAAAACACACGTTAGGCACAGTAATCTTGTGTTTCATCCAATCACCGAAACCACTAAGGGCCAAGATGCGTTCAATCTCCCCCTTTTTGGTGATTGATGACAACACGAGATCGAGTATAGAGAGAAGAGGTTTTTAAATCATGACATGTATGAACTTGCAAAGGATAAGAGAAAATCATTAGGGTCAAGCTCATACATATCATGCCATCATCCTGCACTCAACAAGTTAGAGTGAATAACAAGTGCAAGAGTGAAAGAGCTCATATACATAACCAAGTGAGAATTAAGCGCAAGTAATGAGCGAAACGAAATGACATGACATATCACATATCATAGTGAGCACACACATGTCATAAAGGTCCATAGCATAAGTATATAACATAAATATGCACAAAAGATGTGATAAGTAAAGAGCGTATGTAAATGTAACACAACATAAGACATCGAAACCCTCTCACATCGCTCTCCCTATCGCTATACTCATCCACTCTCCCCCTTTGACATTAAGCGCCAAACTAAGCATCGGAGGGCGGAGGTGGTTCAGACGAGCCAGGAGTAGTCTCCGAAGTGCGCTGAGAGAACTCAAACTGCTGTAGGTACTCCTCGGAGTTAGAAGAAGTGGTGCCGGTAGCCTGCTGACCCTCTGAAGCTGGAAGCTGCTGAGTAGTGGTCTGGGTTGGCTCTGGCACTGACTGCTCTGCCTGCGCTGTCTCTATCACTATCTCTGTCGCAGTCTCAGTAGTAGTGTCAACCTGAGCATCAGAGTGCGGAAGCTCTGGAATAACTGACAACTCAGGCTGAACTATCGTGGTCGTCTCGGACTGCACAGGCTCTGTCTGCTCGGAAGACGCGACGGAGCTCGGGAGGGTCTCAGTGGTAGAAGTCACTGGAGCCGTCGTCGTCTGCACTGGAGCCGGAAGATCTGGAGTGGGAAATCCAGTGAGCTCACTGAAGGTGGGCAGGTGGCTGACAGATCCCTAGTCACTGAAGTAGTCGTAGCATAGAGGGACTCTGTCGGTCGCGGAGTAAAGCCGGTGCGCAGCGGACTGAAAAGCGGGGCCCCACCTGGAGGAGTGGTGAAGCTCGTGAACTGAGAGGAGCTGGGACCCGTGAGTGGCTGCGAAAACTGTGGGGGCTGACCGAACTGCTGCGGAGGGACTGGTGGCTGCCACTGGATCTGCTGCTGGGGGGGAGGCTGCTGCCACTGCCACTGAGGAAGACCGCTGGCAAGGCGCTCCATGAAGCTGAGCGTCTGCTGCTGGAGTGCCAGCATCTGTCGCTGCAGGGCGTCTGAGCGCTCCTGAGCCTGCAGCTGTGCCAGACGCTGCTGCTCCTGGGTGAGCCTCTGAACATCCTGGGTCACTATCCTCTGCTGCTCCTCCATCCGAGCTAAGATCGCAAGAAGTGCGGGATCGGAGGAAGCAGTACCAGACGTCCCGGCCTGTGAGTCGTGTGCGCGAGGCTGGTAGTGGGGCGGGAGCTGGTAGTCCTCGTCCGAGCTGTCGGTGGGGTCCTCTGCGACGTACGTGTCACCACGCTCGAGCTCTGCTAGCTCCTGCTCTACGAGGGTCTGAACGGCCTTGTCCTGCTCCTGAGCAGACTCTGGGACCTGAGGCCTCTGTCATGAACTAGACGGAGCATCCTGCTATTGCTGCTGCTGCCTGTGGTCCCGACCGTGTCCCAGAAGCTGACTCATGTTGTAGGCGGGGGACACGATCGCGGAGTGCGTAAGTGACTCAGCTGGACGACCTCCTGTAGTGACAGCTACCTTCCAAAGGATATAGGAGATCCAGTAAGCGTAAGGTAGCTGTCTCCGGGCCTTGATGCCCTCGGCCACTGTATCCTCCATCTCACACAGAATGACGTCTCAGACGTCGAACTCCTGTTGCCTGACCATGTAAGCGAGTAACCACAGCTGCAGTCTGGAGAGTGTTGACGGTCCTTAAACACCTGTTTTACCGTCAACATTTGACCCTAAAATCCACCAAAAAGGCATGAAATGTAGTCAAATAGGTTTCAAACTAACCGAATTCCACATGTCCATAGAATTTTATTTGAATGCAGGATTTGAACCAAATTTGGACATTTTGACCCACCAGGAGACAAGCCCACTCAGCAGGGCCCAAATGGGCCTAAGAGAGGTGGCGCCCGCCACCCCTAGGTGGCGCCCGCCAGCCACAAGTGGCGCCCGCCACTTGGGTTGGCCCAAGTTGCAACCCCTTCCACGTCACCGATCCGTGTGACCTCCCCAGGGCCAAATCCTGGCCCTTGGTCACTAGGTCAGTGGCATCGGACGGCTCAGGAGAGAGTGGCGCGGATCAAGGCTGAATGGCGGTTGCTAGGACATGCAACCGAACTCCAAACCGCCTCGGACAACCTCCTGGATGCCGTTGGATCAATGCCGGTGCATCCAACGGCCAGGGCACTGGCGGCCGCCAGTAGGGAGTGGCGCCCGCCACCTGACCTAACCCTAGGTCGGTGGGCTGCCCCCCTATAAGTACCCCCCTCACTCATTTGGGCTATAAATACCCCCCTGGAGGCACCTCTTCATTTGTACCATCACACACCAAGTACCATCCCAAGCAAAGCAAGAGAAGCAAGTGAGAGTTAGGTTAGAAGCTTAGAGAGCTTAGGCAAGTAGGTAGCTAGTAGAGCAAGGCATTCTTGCCCTCGCGGAAGCGCTGCTCAAGGCTTAGCTCAAGAGTAGAGGCGTGCGAGTGATCGGTCCTGGAGCTGGGAAGAGTCTTCCTTCATCTCCAGTTCAGGTTTTGCTCTTGTTACTCAAGCATTTACTATATTCTAGTTCATCATTTCAAGTATTACTTTATTCTACTTATCAGTATTGAGTGGTATACTTGATTGATTGCTTGAGTGCCTAGCTATCCTACAGTTCAATTCACTTAGCCATAGTAGTTAATCTCTAGTGAGCTTAGTGTTTGATCTTTGCCAATAGGTTGCTTAGTTAGTTTAGTGTTTATCTCATTAAGTCAAGTGTTTGCTCTGACGTCCGCAAGGGTGTCTCTATTCAAAGCTAGGGTAGAGATAGTTAGAATATAGTTAAGCGTGGTGCTTAGTTATAGACTTACCTTCAGATACGGCTGGACCCCCGGATAGCTGTGGTAGCAAGCAGGTGGTGACAGCCCTGTGCGCCTTGAATTCCACCACGTAGTTGGCCCAGTTTAACAGTAAGGCTCGTTGTGCTAGCGTTCAACCTAAGTAAGTGGTAAAGGCTAGTACGCCTCGATACTTGACAAGATAGGAATAAAACTATACTCAACTTAGTTACTTTATTGTCTTTTGCCTGCCCTGCTTCGAAACTCTCGCTTTGTAGTTATCTTGCTTTGTAGTTATCTAGGATTAGTTAGTAGTTAGTAGTTAGTTATCTTTAGTTATCCTTAGTTACCCCACAACTACCTATCCACTCCACCTTACCTTAGCCATCCAGTTCATCCTTACCTAGCCATCCATATATTCTTTCTAGCCTCTCTTCTCCCCTTTTCCCTTTTCTCTTTTCTTCGACTCTCATCCCCTCCTTGACTCAACTCATACACCACCCTAGCCTTCCCTTGGGATCAAATAAATCGACACCTGGTACTCCCAGGCGAAGTGCTACTACGATAGTTCTGTGCGCTTGCAGAATCTCCTCCTGGTAGATTGCAATCTCTCTAGCTAGCTCCTTGTCGGTGGTACAAAAAAGGGGTACCCCCAATTAACGCAAACACCCGAACGCTCGCTCTCCGTCTCGCCTGAGCCCTCCAAGCCTCGGGCGAGCGCACCCCTACACCTCGAGCCTTGACGCACGGGCCTCGAGCGGTACAGGCAGCCGTGTCAGCCCATACCACGCATTTAACGCCTTCACCTACTCCGGTCATGTCCACTAGTGCACGGCGTGTACCACAGTAACTCGGTGTAAAGGTCAAGTCTCGTTTTCACCACAAGCATGGGCAAAAGGGCCCCAGTGCAGCACTGTTCGGCCATGCCGGGCACTGTAACTCCTCGAGGTCGGCTACGCGCCCCTCGAGCCAGGCACTGTCACCCCTCGAGGCCGGCTACGCGCCCCACGAGCCCTGCGCTGCGACACCTCGAGGCCAGCTCCGCGCCCCTCGAGCCCCCGTGGTACCACCTCGAAGCCGGCTCCGCGCCCTTCGAGTCCTAACTACTTTCGTGCTGTTGGAGGACAGGTACCCCAAGACCCGGAGGGACCTCACCGCGTACTGTACATTCCGGGATGGGTGCTGTACGGCTCCCGCCTTGTCACACCCCCACGTCCACGCCCGGGATGGAAGCCACGACTCAAGGACGCCTCAAACAGCGACGATCACATCGGCTCCAGTGGCCCCGACAAGACAGGGTTCCTACCCTTCTCCGTATGGGGCACCATGCGCCCCGACACCTGTAATACTTTTTGTAACCCTGGCCTCCCCTTGCTCTATAAAAGGGGACGCTAGGGCCCTCATTCGCGGGGTCGCAACTCCGAGGGACAACGCGTCAGTCCACCCACGCATTCGAGTCCGGACTCCGGTCCACGCTCACTGAGCTTGTATTCGCCCCTGTACAAGCACTTAGGTGCAAGTAATACAAGAACCTCCTCCCCCCGCTGGACGTAGGGTTTTCTTTGCCCGAACCAGGATAAATCCTTGTGTCATCTTGCATCACCATCCAGGAAGAGAGCACGCGATCATATTACTCGTTGGTGTCATACCCCCGGGTTCGAAACACCGACAGTTGGCGCGCCAGGTAGGGGCCTTCGCGTGTCCGAGCCGATTTCTCGTTGACTCCTGGATGGCTCCATCTCCTCTTCCGTTCTCGGCTGGTGCCGTCGTCTGGTTCGGGAGCCTCGAGTTCCTGGCCACAGGCAACAGCAACGAGCTGACTCTGCTCTCCACGGAGGGCCTGGGCGGAGTGCGTGTCACGCCACCCCGCGCGGGGGGCGTGACGCGTCGCCCACACCACCACACGTCGCCACGTCGCGAGCGGCGCCATCGTCACCGTCGTCGTCGGGCGCAGGCGGTGCCCGCGGCAAACACCTACGCCCCCGTAGTCGGTGCAGGGGCCCCAAGGGGAAACCCGCCCGGCGCGCGGCCGGAGACCTCCAGGGCGCACTCACGCCCGCCTAGCGACTTCGCGTTCATCATGCGTACGAACCAGGAGCCAGGCCAGAGGCCTCCAAGCCGTGCGCCGTCGACATAGCTCAGCCTCCTCCCGCGCGGGTCGCACCGCGCTCAACGCCAGCGGTTCCCGATCGGCCTCGACAACTCTGCGGCTGTTCTCGCCCACCGCCTCGACGAGCGCCATCAGGACCAGACGGAGGTGGACCGGGAGCAGCGTCCGGGCGCGCTGCTGCGGGCCATGGCCAGCCTGGAAATCGTCCACCCCGCGTGCGTCGACAGCAACTTCTTGCGACCCCTCGAGCCACCTCGACGAGCCACCGTCGGAGAATGGTACCACGAGCTGCGGTCCCAGCATCGGCCAAGGCGGCGTGCCCTCGACAGTTCCGACTCCGACGAATACGACTACCACGACCCCGACCTCTGGGACCCCACCAGGGAGTGCTTCCAACTCGAGGGAGTCGTATGCGATACCGAGGACGAAGGCGACGACGACAGGCCGGCTCTCGACCTAGAGGGACCTAGCGACGTGGCCGCGGCAGGCGGGTCACGCGTTCTGGGAAGGGACGAGCCTCCAGCGCCGGTTGTGCCGCCTAAGCACGACGGTGGCCGGGCGGCGCAACTCGCTCAAGTGCAAGAGGCAATCACTAAAGCCGAGGAAGAACGGCGACACCTGCTGCAGCTCCGACAAACCCTGATGCAGGAACCACCCCAACCCCGAGGAGCCGGAGCTCGAGGCCGGGCTCGAGAGGTCCACCGACAGATCCTCGAGGGCGGGGCACCAGCACGCCCTGAGGTATGCTTTCCGAGAGCCGGGCAGAACGTGGTCGCAGCCGCCATGTTGCTCCGCGATCTACCCGCCGTCTCCAACCCAGACGCTAGGCGCATGCTTGGAGAAATGAAGGGCCTCCTCGAGACAGCCGCTGTGCAGCAGGCCGAGAGCTCAGCGTCGCGGCGGCGCGGAGCGGCCTCGGGGAAACCGACAGATGCGCCCCGCAACGAGCGCGAGGCATCCGTCCACCAGCCGGACGCCTCTCGAGCCAGGCCAGTCCGCGAACGGATCGTCGACAACCGGCCACCCCGAGACCTCAATGACGCCCGCAACGACATCAACCGACGACGCAAGGATAAGGGGGCCCAAGAGCGTGGCTATAGCGCTCATCGAGGGGGACGCTACGACAGTGATGAGGACCGGCAAGCCCTCGAGCCCCCGGGCCCCAGGGTCTTTAGCCGGGCCATCCGCAGCTCAACCCTCCCCAACCGCTTCCGCCCGCCGACCAACATCGTGAAGTATGACGGGGAGGTCGAGCCCAAGCTCTGGCTCTCGGACTTCCGCCTTGGCTGCCAACTGGGCGGAGCGAAGAACGACGACCGCGTGATCATACGTCAACTCCCTCTTTACCTCTCGGACACCGCCCGCCGGTGGCTCGAGGGGCTCCCGCCGGACCGGATCCATGACTGGACCGACCTAGTCAGGGTCTTCGACGGGAATTTCAAGGGGACCTGCGTGCGTCCGGGCAACCCCTGGGACCTACGGCGTTGCAGGCAGGCGACGGACGAGCCCATCCGCGACTTTGCTCGACGGTTCTCGAAGCAGCGTCTCGAGCTCCCTCACGTGCCTGACGAGGACGTCATCTCAGCGTTCCTCGCGGGCACGACATGCCAAGAGCTTGTTCATGAGCTAGGACGCTACCGTCCCGGGACGGTCGAGGACCTGATGGATCGCGTCACCAGCTTTGCTTCGGGCGACGAAGCAGTGGGGGCCTTCTTTGGCCGTTCCACGGACAAAGGCAAGGCGGTGATCGCGCCGGAGGGCTCCAACAAGCTCTACGACGACCAAGGCAGGATCCTGACAAACGCGTGGAACATATCTCAGCTACGTCGCTTCTACCCTTAAGGGCCTCGAGGCCTTGTTCATTTTATTGCTTTGAACAAACACGTTGAATATGAATGGGCCAGCTCGTGCTCCATCTTTCATGTTCCTTAGCAACTCAAGGTAGCCTCGACCCTGCCTAGCTCAGGGTCGAGCCTCCCTCGGGGGCTGACAAGGGGGTAAACGCCCCCCCAGACTCCGGAAAAAACGCGTGTTTTCTTTTCAAAAATTTGACCCTCGTCTCGACTCGCGCCTCGAACGAACTAGCGACGTCTAAATCCTTTAGTACCCTCGAGCCCCAAGGTCGGGGGGCGTCGACGTAGACGGCCGCCTACGCCCCCGGGCTACGGTACCCTACCTACGCCTCCCCTCGAGGGGCTCGTGACGTACTAAAGGAACACAGACTAAGTTAGCAGAAACTCGAGCTCACGACAAAGAGAAGCGGTCAAACGCATTTGAAAAGAAAACAACTATTTCCATAAACAAATTACATATACATTCGGGTCTCGACGTACCCTCATTTGTTTCACAGAATTCTTACAAGGGCCTCGACGCCCAAATTTGGCACGCAGGCCTCAGTCCTCGTCGGTGCGGTACTCCTCCCCAAGGTCCGCGAGGGCAGGCTCGACCTCGACGCCCGAGCTCGAAGGAGGAGGGCTCCCGACACCACTGCTGGCGTCAGGAGGCAGCACGTCCTCCTCGAAGATCTTCGCAAGCGACGTCCCCGGCCTCTCCATCTTCTCCAAAATTTTGTCAACTCGGCGGTTGTTCCACTCCTCATCCTTCCCCTCGATCTCGATGAAGCCATTCGCGACAACGTGGACCGGGAAGCGGAAACCGGAGCGAACGACCGCGAGTGTCTGCTTGACGCCGTGATGGAGAGCTTGCCGGACACGGTCCCGCGCGGCTGCGTCGAAGAAGCACAAGGCGTCGACCAAGGCATCGCCCCGAGCCACTGCACCTTCTGCCGCGGTCACAGGAGGAGCACCCCACATGGGGCCGAGCCGGTCGAGAGAAGAGCGAGCCCGCTCCGCCACCATGGTCTCGTCTTGGAGCTGGTCCAAGAGAGCCTGGTTCGTCTCACGGAGCTCCTCGACCGTCTTCTCAACCCCTGCGCAACAAACAAGGAAGAGTGAGACTGCGGCGTAACAAAGAACTTCGAGACCCAAACAAGAACAAGGTGTAAGCCTCACCGTCGCAGTGCTGCCCCAGTGCGGCGAGGTCGCTGGTCAGGCCCTCAGCACGCTGCTCCAGCGGCGCTTCTCTCGGCCAGCGTGAGGAGCTTCTCGGACCTAAGGTCCTCGATCAGCCGGCCCCGCCTCTACCAGGGCCAGATCCTTGCGGATCACCTCCTGCCGCGCCGCCCCCTCGGCAGCTCGGGCGGTGTCGGCGCCACTCACGGCGTCTTCGGCCTCTTTTCTTGCCGCCTCCTCCGCTGCGGTCCGGGCGCGGCGGCCTCGCCACGGGCGTCAGCAGCCTCCTGCTTCGCCGCCTCGGCTTCAGCCCGGGCGGAGGTGGCCTCGCTTCGGGCGTCCGCGGCCTCCTTCCTCGACGCTTCGAGAACGGCGGCGGCCTCCTCCCTGGATCGGGCGACCTCGCCTCGAGCCACCCGGACCTCCGCCTCCGCCTCGTTAAGCGGCTCGCCATCTGGGCGTTCCGGCTCAGCTCCGCGCGGAGATCTCGAAGCTCCGCCTCGGCCCGCTCGAGGGCGGCTGACACCTGTGCGGATCGGCCCGCCTCCTCGGAGCAGGACCGCTCCGCCTCCGCCATAAGCACGGCCACCTCCCGGAAGATGGACCGCACCTCGCGCGGGGCCCCCCGCTGGGCCGACTGCTCGATGGGACCACGGCAAGGGGCGGGCTCAGTGGGACGGGAAACGGCCATATCGGCCGGTCGAGCTCGATGTCGAGCAGACCCTCCCCCGCCTCGAGCTGCCCCGACGGCGACCCGCCGCTTGACGGCACGGGCCCCGACTCCCTCCGTCCCTCCGCCGGCGCCTCCTGTTGCGGATCGGTCGAGGGAAGGCTCGACCCTGGGCCCTCTTCCCTGGCCGGGCTCTCCGGCGCCTTGTCGGCGCTAGCCGGCACCTCGGGCGCCGCCGCCATCGTCGAGCCCGCAGCAAGGAGCGGCCCCTGCTCCAGCTCGTCCAGGAGGTCCTCCACCGTCGCTCTCTCTTCTCCGCCGACGCCTCTTCCCCCTTCCCCCCTCCGCAGCATGGCCCGTGCTGGTCGGAGCCACAAGGGGCACAGTCCCCTCAGCCCCAGACACCGGCGGGGCCGTGCTCGCCCCAGGCGCTTCCTCCGGAGCACCTGTCGTGGTGAAGGGAAGGATGGCGCTCCCAGTCGGCACCATCATGGGAGGAGGAGGAGGGGGAGGAGGCAACGCTTCGGCGGGTACGGTGGTGGCAGGCTCGATGCCATGAGCTGAGGCCCCTGCAACACGAGACGACAGAGAAGTCAGAACCAAGAAGAGTACCTCGACCCCTATGGTCGATGACGACGGCCTCACCAAAATTTGCGACGACCATCCGACCCCCTCGAGCCATGGCAGCTCGGGCCTTCTCCAGCCAAGCGGCCTCTCTAGCGGAGGAAGGTGCCATACCTCGAGGTGCCTGTGCCTCGACGGGGCTCGAGGCCTTGGCCCGCTTGGACGAAGCGAGGTCCACCTCCTGGTAGGAGCGCTTTCCCCTGAGAAGATGGAGATGGCACGCGTCATTAAAAGCAAAGAAGTGAAGCCTCACTACCCCGACGAGACCCAAAGAAACTACTCACCCGAAGCGGCGGCTGGTCTTCTTCCCGGAGTCGCCGGACCCACTCGGGGGCTTCGAGCCCACCCCGCGGCTCGAGCCCTGCGCCTGGGCCGTCTCCGCAGGGTTGGGATGGGGGAGGTCTCCCGACGCCTCCCCTGGCTCGACCTCGAGGGAGAGCCCTCCTTCCGCCCCGCATCGCGGGAGGGCGACCGCACCGCCCTCGTGCTGACGTCGTGGCGCTCGCCCCGGCGCGGGCTCCGGGACCCTCCGGCGCCCACGCTGGTGGTCGCGCTCTCCGGCGTCCGCCCCCGCGTCCTCCTGCGGCGGCGATGGACTCCTCCGGGACGCTCGCCCCCTGGTCACGAGATGCTCGGGGCTCCTCCCACGACGCTCATGGTGGCGGGGGCTCGACGCCCCATCGTGCTGTCCGCTCCTTCGGGGGCTCGAAGCGCTCTTCGACGCTTCGCGACGGGCGGGCTCAGGGTCCCTCTCGACGCGAGGCCACCTCGAGGGCCGGCCCCTCTCGGAACCCCCGCCTGGGTCGACGCCGACGTCGACTCCTTCTGCGCCGCGTCGACAGCGCTCCTGGTCCGCGGCTTCCTCACGACACCGGCGCGTCCGGCGCGGAGCTCGAAGTCCCCTGGGCTTCGAGCGAAGCCTGGCTCGGCGCGGCCCTCCGCGACTGCGTCCCGCGCGATCCCTTCGCCGGGGGACCTCCAACACTTCCTCCTGCACAAAGGAGGGGTCAGCCCCGACGCCGAAGACCCCCGCACGTCTCAAACGCGCGTCCATCCCCTCGTCATCATCCTCATCCTCGTCATCGCTCTCCTCCTCCGAGCCCGAGGAGCTCAGCTCTGGGGACTCGTCTCCAGGCTGGCGGTTGCGGCGAGCCTTCGCCAGCCTCTGCTCCCGAGCCGAGCGACGCAAGTTTTTGATTTTCATTTCTTCTTTTTTGGCGTCCTTGCTCTCCTTGTCTTTTTGAGCAGAAAGGCGCCTCACCTGGGTATCCGCGGCGTCCTCCCTCACCGGAGGCCTCGACGCGCGAAAGGTAAACGCCCCCTGCGAGAACGGAACAGATAAGGAAGATTACGGGAAGAAAGAGGAAAGGAGGGGCTCGAGGGCAACCGGCTCGAGGGAAACTTACCAGGTCAGGACACCCCGTGGCGGGTGCCATGGCGATCAGGTTGGCCTCCTCGGGACGGAACGTCCCTTGGATCGTGATCGACACCCGGGAGACGGCTTCATTCCGGGACAGCCCGACCTCCGCCAACCTCGAGCTCTTCAACCCCTCGAGTGAGGCCTTAGGCCCCATCTCGAACATGAGGAGGGGACGCTCCGCCAACGGAAGGACCCTCCGCTGGTGGAACGCCCAGATGACCGCCGCGACGGTCAGCCCCTTCTCCTCCACCAACTCCTTCATCGCCTCCATCAGCGGCACCAGGTGGCGCTGCCTGTCCGACGCGACGCCCCAGGTCCACTTCTCTGGGCGACGGGTGAGAATGCCGCCGGTATACTGCGGAAAGAGGCCACCTTCGTTCCGCAAGTAGAACCAGTGGTCGTCCCACCCCGCCTGGTTAGAAGAGAGCTTGTAGCGCAGGTACTCGCGCGGGACGCCGGCCGACGAAGGTCCAGTCCTCGCGGTGATGGCCAAGGAGCCCATACGCACGAACCGCCTCCCGCCGGACTTCGAGGCCTTGACGAAGAGCTCGCCCCGGAAGAGGTGGACGAACATCTCCCAGTGCGGCTCCATCTTCAAATATCCCTCGCACACCGCGGCGAAGATGGCGGCGTGCGAGATTGAGTTGGGGGAGAAGTGGTGCAGCTCCGCCTCGAAGTGGTGGGTAAGCGCCCGCATGAAGCGACTCGGCGGAACACCGAGCCCCATACGATGGTAGCGAGTAAAGCTCACCACGTACCCCTCCGGCGGGTGCGGCTCACGGTGGTCCGCCGATGGAAGAATCCACCACGCCGGCCCCGCCTCCGGGTTGGGGCGGAGGAGCCCACGCCCCACCAGCGTCTCCAACTCCTCCTGCGTCGTCTTCGATGGGCTCCAATCCTCAGGCGGCAGCACTTGAGATTGGGCAGCCATGTCGGCAGCGGCACGGATCTGAGCTGCGGACGGGCGGCCGGGAAGATTTCCAATTGCGAGATTGGGAAGAAGGCGTGCGCAGGCTACGGCGAAAAAGGCAAAGGCAAAGTAAACGAACCCTCTCCTCTCTTTTGGTATTTATACGAAAGAACACCAACAGGCGAGGCGTCCCACGACGGCGAAAAAAGGTAACCGCATGCATTTAATGCGCCCGTCTAACCACGTCTCGAGCCGGATGCAGGGTACACGCGGCAGCTCTCCATTCGCTCCACTACCCGGGCCCGCCACGACCGTCGTTCCGGCTTCGCGTCCGCCGCTCTCCCCGGCAGATTTCGCCTAAAAAGGCACGCCCAACGGGCAGAAGGATTCCCAGACGACGGAGGCCTCTTCACGAAGGTAAAAACGGGCCCCGGCCCTAAGCCTCGAAGCAGCGAAGGCTGGCCCTCGAAAAGGGTTCGACAGCCGGCTTCGAGCACCCGAGTCAGGGACACCAAGGGGCGCCACTCGAGGCATTACTCGAGGGCCAAGCCCTCGAGGCCCCTCACGTGTATCCAAGGCGGGGAGCTCGACGTGCAGTGAGATCCCCTCGGAGGGAGGCATCGAGCCACCGGGCCCTATCGAATGGACCCGGCACTCCTGCAGACTGAGCACCCATGCTTTATGAGACCGCCTCCGGGCCACAGTCGACCCCTAACGAACGGGGCACGAGCTCTCACTTGGATTCCCCGTTACTAGCTCACCGGGAACCTCGATACTCGCCCACTCGGGGTAGTACGAGGCATCCCCCCTCGCATCCGATCGAAAGGACTCGCGGGATGACAAGCCAGGGCAATCGGCATACCGGACAGCTCGAGGAGCCGGCCAGTCGGTTCAGCCTGGCACCCCTCGACGAAAGAGGGTCTAAAAACTCGGACAGTTGCGACTAATCTCTTTTTCTTATGTGAGCTTCAGGACTCGGATGAAAGCTCGACCCCCATCTCGCCTGAGCCCTCGAGACCAGGCCCAGGACAAACGCTCATTCTCCGTCTCGTCCGAGCCCTCCGAGCCAAGCCTCGGGCGAAGTCTCCCGCGGCAAAGGAAAGGTTACCATGAATATTTATACCAAACCACATTTCGAGCATGATTGACAGGCACACACGGCGACCGCGATCCCCGCTCCCTGACGACTCCCGCCTAAAAGGGCGCGCCCACTGGGCAGAAGGTTCCCTAGCGACGGAGGATTCTTCGAGAAGCCCACGAGGGAGTTCTAACCACTCCCCCATGGCCTCGGGGGCTACACCCGCGGGTGTCGCTCGCACGACACCCACGGAGTCAAATCAACAAGACCCTCGAGACCAGTCAGCTACCCATCGAGATCCCAACCTGGAGCCCCTGCTCGAGTGCAAGCACTCAAACAAGGGCTCGGGGGCTACTGTCGGTGGTACAAAAAAGGGGTACCCCCAATTAACGCAAACACCCGAACGCTCGCTCTCCGTCTCGCCTGAGCCCTCCAAGCCTCGGGCGAGCGCACCCCTACACCTCGAGCCTTGACGCACGGGCCTCGAGCGGTACAGGCAGCCGTGTCAGCCCATACCACGCATTTAACGCCTTCACCTACTCCGGTCATGTCCACTAGTGCACGGCGTGTACCACAGTAACTCGGTGTAAAGGTCAAGTCTCGTTTTCACCACAAGCATGGGCAAAAGGCCCCAGTGCAGCACTGTTCGGCCATGCCGGGCACTGTAACTCCTCGAGGTCGGCTACGCGCCCCTCGAGCCAGGCACTGTCACCCCTCGAGGCCGGCTACGCGCCCACGAGCCCTGTGCTGCGACACCTCGAGGCCAGCTCCGCGCCCCTCGAGCCCCCGTGGTACCACCTCGAAGCCGGCTCCGCGCCCTTCGAGTCCTAACTACTTTCGTGCTGTTGGAGGACAGGTACCCCAAGACCCGGAGGGACCTCACCGCGTACTGTACATTCCGGGATGGGTGCTGTACGGCTCCCGCCTTGTCGCACCCCCACGTCCGCGCCCGGGATGGAAGCCACGACTCAAGGACGCCTCAACAGCGACGATCACATCGGCTCCAGTGGCCCCGACAAGACAGGGTTCCTACCCTTCTCCGTATGGGGCACCATGCGCCCCGACACCTGTAATACTTTTTGTAACCCTGGCCTCCCCTTGCTCTATAAAAGGGGACGCTAGGGCCCTCATTCGCGGGGACGCAACTCTGAGGGACAACGCGTCAGTCCACCCACGCATTCGAGTCCGGACTCCGGTCCACGCTCACTGAGCTTGTATTCGCCCCTGTACAAGCACTTAGGTGCAAGTAATACAAGAACCTCCCCCCCCCTGGACGTAGGGTTTTCTTTGCCCGAACCAGGATAAATCCTTGTGTCATCTTGCATCACCATCCAGGAAGAGAGCACGCGATCATATTACTCGTTGGTGTCATACCCCCGGTTCGAACACCGACACTCCTACTATGCGTCATTGATTGTATAACTAGCAGTGTTTCGAAAGTCGGGATCACATCAGCTTGGCATTAGTAGATAGCTACTTTAGTTACCCTATCCTAGGTGTAGCTAAGAACTACCAACAAGCATTTCTGGCGCCGTTGCCGGGGAAGGCAATCGGTGAATCGGTTGAGTCCGTGTCGAAGTTATCTTCGCTCAAGCTCCCGCTTAGCGAATCCCATCTTACCCCATTCTTTCTTTCCTTAGTTCTTCTTATATTTTTCCTTCATCTTCTTCAACTTGTTTCTTTCTTATCTCGTTCTATCTTCACGATGGCCAACAAAGCCATTCGTGAGTTTTCTGCTCCTTCTAGGACCAGACGTGATCGATGCCAACCTCAATTTTGATTTGAAACCGGCTCTGATCACGATGGTCCAAGCTATCCCGTTCTGTGGCAAGGCTCATGAGGATGCCAATGCTCACCTCCAACAGTTTTTGGAGATTTGCGGCACCTTCACCATTAAGGGGATAACCCAAGAAGCCATCAGTCTTCGTCTCTTTCCTTTCTCTTTGCTAGGAAAAGCGAAGCAGTGGTTCTATACCGATCGCAACGCTGTAGACACATGGGACAAGTGTTCCAATGCTTTTCTCGCCAAATTCTTTCCGATGGGCAAGACGAATGCTCTGCGCAACAAAATCTCCAGCTTTACGCAACATGCCGAGGAATCTATTTCCGAGGCTTGGGAGAGGTTGCAAGAGTATGTCGCTGCTTGTCCGCACCATGGTATGGAGGACTGGCTATTGATCCAAAACTTCTACCATGGCCTAACCCCTCTCTCTAGAAGCCATTTGGATGCCGCCTCCGGCGGTGCATTCTTTTCTCTGAATGTTGCAGATGCTAAGGCTCTCATAGAGAAGATGGTGTCAAACCAAGGATGGAATGACGAAAGACTACGCCCCGCAAGCGAGGTATACATTCCCTTAAGGAGGCCGACATGATCGTGGCCAAGATGGACCTTCTGGCAAAGAAGCTGGACAGCTGTGAGAAGATGAACCAACAGGAGAGTGTCCAATCTCTGGAATCCTACATGACTTGTGAAGTCTGTGGAGAAACCGGACATTCTGGGAACCACTGCCCGAGCTACATGAAGATTTGAACTTCATCAACAACAGTAACGGTTTCCGTCAACAGAATCAAGAATGGAATCAGCACTCCAATTCTCAAGGTAACAATTCATTCCCCCGCTCTAATTTTCATAATTCTGATAATCTCTCATTCCTGAAGAATTTAGTTTACTCACAAGGTAAAACTAGACTTCTTTCTTGAAAGAGAGATTAATGGCGAATGATAAAATCCTTAAGAAAATAAATGCTAAATTGGAAGATTTCTCATCTGCTCTGAAAAATCAATTAAGCTTTAATAAGATGTTAGAAACCCAATTAGCTCAAATTGCTGCTATCATACCATCTTTTGAATCTGGCAAAATTCCTGCTAAACCTGACATGGAAACTGCTAATATGGTTGAAATAAAGTATTTTAACTATTATGAAGATCAAACCATGACTGTTAAAAAGGGTGATCCTGGTAGTCCCGTAATTAGATGCTCAATCTTTGGTGAAGTCTTTAAAAATGCCATGTGTGATTTAGGATCGAGTGTGAACATTTTATCTAAAGATTTTTATGAAAACTCATCCTTTCCACCCATGTCATCCACATCTGCCTATGTTGTGCTAGCTGATCAGTCCACTTGCTATGTAGAAGGAATAGTCAATGATTTACCTGTTCATATTAGAGGCTCCTATGTTCCTGCTGATTTCATAATACTAGATATGGGAAATAGGAAGATGTGCCTCTAATCTTAGGTAGACCCTTCTTGAACACTGTTAATGCTTGCATATATGTGGGAAGTGGTAAAATTCAAATGACATTAGGAGGAAGGAAGGAAATATTCTCCTTCTCCCTGGCCCGCATATGCCGCTAACATGCAGGTAGCAAAACCCGTTCGTACCAAGAAGAGGCGCCCAAGAACATGGTGGAGCAGAAAGAAAGAACCACCTCCTCCTGAGTTGTGTATTCACATAACAAGGGAGAGGTGCCAAAAGAAGAAGAACCAGATGGAGTACTAAGAGAACAGTGCCCAAGGAAGAAGATCCACCCGATAAGGATGAAACTCCATGGACCTAAGGTTTGGTTTTACTTTTAATTTTTCCCTTCAATTTTCTTTTTTTTGAATAAATAACATATGTCATGCATGTAACTAAAAAAATCAGTTATCATTAGTTATATGCATAGGTATTGTTACTTAGTTAGAATAATAAAATATCAAAATAGGATAGTTTCCCTTTTCACAACATTAGATAGTTTCCCTTTTAATAAAATGAGAACAAGAGCTCCG
The DNA here is from genome assembly GCA_009763385.1 of Coix lacryma-jobi var. lacryma-jobi. Lineage (NCBI taxonomy): Eukaryota > Viridiplantae > Streptophyta > Magnoliopsida > Poales > Poaceae > Coix > Coix lacryma-jobi. The sequence goes on from CM019825.1 coordinate 64,969,550, forward strand.
ACTGAGACGAAGAAGATCTTTTCACCAAGCAAGAAGCCAGCTTGGGGGAGACTCCCGCTCCAATAAGGTATGTCTCAAGCCTACACTTTACATTCAGTTCTTAAATTCTATATCTTTTGAATGTCCCACATGCTTGCCTAAATACCACTCCATGAATAAACTGATAATATCTGCTTAAACAAGTTGAACCTGAATAAATTTGAAATATGTCATGCAAATGCTATTGTTTATGGTTTGCATAACTGGTTTTATCTAAGTTGTAGCTTTTATGGGTTGCACATGCTTTAACTGAAATCATGCTTAGTGCATAAAGTTAGTAAGAAATTGAGTAATTCTTTAACCTTGTTAAGGTGAAATTAGGACCTAATCTGGAGGATTTCTTTTAAAAATTATGAAAACCTTGCTAAAAGTTCCTCCTAGATTTTATCCCATCGCACCACCAGCCAAATATTTGTTAGTCATTAGTCAAAACCACAAAGAGCTTTGTTTGTGTTGAGCTTTGTTAGACCTCATAGATCTTAGTAGAGAAGCTTATCATATCTTTTGAATCAAGATTCACGCACACCCACCATAATTTGCCTACTTTCCACTTTGGAAGTTTGCAACCACCAAATAAATTGCTTATTCTCTACACTGGAGATATGCAATACCCTACCAAACATCCCATTGCTAGCCTTATGCTATTCCTACACTGGGAATAAGCATTTCTCTCCCTTTCCCTACTCATTTCAAAAATCCTTTCCTATAGATATCTGGGGAAATCTAGAGCTAAAAGAGAGAGAGAGAAAAATGGGCAAAGTAGCTCAAGAAAGGACTATGTCCTGAAGAAAAAAAAAGTGAGCAAAGTAGCTCAAGAGAGGACTATGTCCTAAGAAAATGTGAGGACACATCTTTTGTCTACTCACCATGTATTCAAAAAAAAGAGAGAGAGAGAGAATTATCATTAGCTCTAGACCCCAGAAATTAACTAGGAAGGATTATGAAATATCTCTCCATACACTTCCACATAACCACACATGCACATCTTGAACAATTTTTATGATTTGCTGCTCCTTATGATCTGAGTGTCTAGCTTAGCAATAAACATCAGGCAATTTGCTCATGACACTTAGCCTACCTATAGCTCCACATATCATTCTTTAGAAATAGGAGAGGCTACATTTTGGCCTAAGTGAGGATTTAAACACCATTGAGTGACTGAGTGAATCTTGGAGGACTTAAGCAAGTTGTTATCTTTTGAAAACCTTGAAAAACCTCCAGACAGAATCCTAGTCAAACCAAGCAAGATAAAAGTTTCCTATCTACTGCTCTATTTCACTCTTGCATGTTTGAAGTGAAAACCTATAAGCCCCGCATTGCTATAATTCATGATATATGCTAAGTTATTTCTCACTATACAATATGCACTTGCATACATCTTAATTTTGCTATCTTTTCATGCTTAATGCTTAAACCGCATTATTGCTCGAGGACGAGCAACAGGTTAGCTTGGGGGAGTTTGTTGACGGTCCTTAAACACCTGTTTTACCATCAACATTTGACCCTAAAATCCACCAAAAAGGCATGAAATGTAGTCAAATAGGTTTCAAACTAACCGAATTCCACATGTCCATAGAATTTTATTTGAATGCAGGATTTGAACCAAATTTGGACATTTTGACCCACCAGGAGACAAGCCCACTCAGCAGGGCCCAAATGGGCCTAAGAGAGGTGGCGCCCGCCACCCCTAGGTGGCGCCCGCCAGCCACAAGTGGCGCCCGCCACTTGGGTTGGCCCAAGTTGCAACCCCTTCCACGTCACCGATCCGTGTGACCTCCCAGGGCCAAATCCTGGCCCTTGGTCACTAGGTCAGTGGCATCGGACGGCTCAGGAGAGAGTGGCGCGGATCAAGGCTGAATGGCGGTTGCTAGGACATGCAACCGAACTCCAAACCGCCTCGGACAACCTCCTGGATGCCGTTGGATCAATGCCGGTGCATCCAATGGCCAGGGCACTGGCGGCCGCCAGTAGGGAGTGGCGCCCGCCACCTGACCTAACCCTAGGTCGGTGGGCTGCCCCCCTATAAGTACCCCCCTCACTCATTTGGGCTATAAATACCCCCCTGGAGGCACCTCTTCATTTGTACCATCACACACCAAGTACCATCCCAAGCAAAGCAAGAGAAGCAAGTGAGAGTTAGGTTAGAAGCTTAGAGAGCTTAGGCAAGTAGGTAGCTAGTAGAGCAAGGCATTCTTGCCCTCGCGGAAGCGCTGCTCAAGGCTTAGCTCAAGAGTAGAGGCGTGCGAGTGATCGGTCCTGGAGCTGGGAAGAGTCTTCCTTCATCTCCAGTTCAGGTTTTGCTCTTGTTACTCAAGCATTTACTATATTCTAGTTCATCATTTCAAGTATTACTTTATTCTACTTATCAGTATTGAGTGGTATACTTGATTGATTGCTTGAGTGCCTAGCTATCCTACAGTTCAATTCACTTAGCCATAGTAGTTAATCTCTAGTGAGCTTAGTGTTTGATCTTTGCCAATAGGTTGCTTAGTTAGTTTAGTGTTTATCTCATTAAGTCAAGTGTTTGCTCTGACGTCCGCAAGGGTGTCTCTATTCAAAGCTAGGGTAGAGATAGTTAGAATATAGTTAAGCGTGGTGCTTAGTTATAAACTTACCTTCAGATACGGCTGGACCCCCGGATAGCTGTGGTAGCAAGCAGGTGGTGACAGCCCTGTGCGCCTTGAATTCCACCACGTAGTTGGCCCAGTTTAACAGTAAGGCTCGTTGTGCTAGCGTTCAACCTAAGTAAGTGGTAAAGGCTAGTACGCCTCGATACTTGACAAGATAGGAATAAAACTATACTCAACTTAGTTACTTTATTGTCTTTTGCCTGCCCTGCTTCGAAACTATCTCGCTTTGTAGTTATCTTGCTTTGTAGTTATCTAGGATTAGTTAGTAGTTAGTAGTTAGTAGTTAGTTATCTTTAGTTATCCTTAGTTACCCCACAACTACCTATCCACTCCACCTTACCTTAGCCATCCAGTTCATCCTTACCTAGCCATCCATATATTCTTTCTAGCCTCTCTTCTCCCCTTTTCCCTTTTCTCTTTTCTTCGACTCTCATCCCCTCCTTAACTCATACACCACCCTAGCCTTCCCTTGGGATCAAATAAATCGACACCTGGTACTCCCAGGCGAAGTGCTACTACGATAGTTCTGTGCGCTTGCAGAATCTCCTCCTGGTAGATTGCAATCTCTCTAGCTAGCTCCTACTAGTGTCGGGATTGACAACCCTGCTTGGCATTAGTAGATAGCTACTTTAGTTACCCTATCCTAGGTGTAGCTAAGAACTACCAACAGAGAGGCCCTCTCGGAAACCAACCCTGGGAAGCAAGGTCCGCCTAAGAACCTCGTTGAGGATCCGAGTCATAGGGGTGAGATCCCTAGGCGCGCGACTCGAACCCTCACCGAAGGGCTCAGTGAAGCAGGGGCGGACCAAGTCTGTCGACGACTGGGCACCACCGTGAGGGCGGCGGGGTGGCTCCGTCCTGTCATAGCACAAGTCGTGGATTCGGGTCTGGGAGTGTCTCAAGCCAAACCAACTCCGGATCTCTGACGAGAACAACCTGTAGTGCTCCCCCTCGAATGCGAACTCAATCGTCTCTCTGTTCGGGTGCACCCAAAGGGAGGCGTAGAACTGGAAGACCCAATCTTCAATGTACGAGCCAGACCGCCCTAGAAGGTCTGCCAGACCGAGTAGATAGGTGAGTATGGGGCGAATCTGCTCTCCTGCTGCTGTAACCATGGCCTCCAGCGGACACACGCGCTGAGAGCGAAGACAAATACCGGCGTTCCAGTAGCCCTGTTAAAAGTCCTCCTGCAGCACGGTGTAGAAGGTTGCACTGGCCTGCTGCTGCCTCTCTCGGGGAAACCACTGCTCCACTGGTACTAGCCTCAGAGTCTGAATTTGAGAGCAAGTGGCCGCCCGGAGGTCCAGTCGCGGGATCGGCGGGGGCGCACGCCTCGACGGAGCACGTGCTCTCCGTAGAGGGACATCGGGCCGGGGTGGCACTGCTGTCCTGCGACGAGTGGACCGATGCCAGGGTACCTCCTCGGGAACCTCCTCCTCTGCCTCGGCCTCTGCTGCCTCTGCCTGTGCTGCCTCAGCTGCCGTGGCCTCTTCCTGGCCCTGCCCTGAGCTCTCGGGCTCCACTCCCGGAGACGTGAACGTCGTCCGGCGACCGACAGCCATAAGCGTGCCAGTCGGGGAGTGATGGAACTGCTCGACCTGCTCTATGGCTCTACGCTGCTCTGGGGACAACTGATCCTCGATCCTGAGTCCGCCAGCACGACGTCCCTGCTCGGCACGCTCTGCGGCGGCCGCAACCTCTCTGGCCTGGTTTGCCTCACGCTGCTCCCTGGTGCGCTTCCTGCGCGTAATCAGCTTCCTCTTGCCGGGCCTCTGACCGGAAGGGGGGGACGCAGAGGAGAGTCCCCTGGACCTCCACCGACGTTCTTGCAGCGTGACATGACTGACAAGAATGGGAGAAACTGTCACTGAGAGGTGCTGAACTGCCGGTGAAGACCAACTGCCACTGAAAAACCACGGACAAGTCCAACTGACAACTGAACTGACAACTCCCCCTGGCACTGACCACAGACGGTGACTGTCACTTGCGAGGCTTGACCTCGATCCGTACCCGCGGGCTTGGCCCCGGGTTATCTGACACTGCCAACTGACACCGGATCACGGCCACTGACGTACTGCGAGAAAGACGAGATATATATAAGAAACATATACGCTAGAGATGAGAAATCCTATTAGAAGCAAAGCATAGGAGATAAGAGAGGAAAAAGGCTTCGCTACCTGAAGGAACGACGAACTGAACTCAAGAGGAGGTAAGAACTGACGTTCCGACACTCACACGTCACACCAAGACGATCTGCAAAGGGTTTGGGTGAAAACGGAGTGAAAACAGAGACGAAACGTTCGCTTGGACATTTCATCGAACACGTGATGGGTAGGGTTAAAGCAGTGGGGGGGGGGTGCTTACGGCGAGGGTCGTTCGGCCGGAGAAGAGATCACCGGAGAGGAGGAGCTGCTTCCGTGCGATGGAGAAGACCTCCGGCGGAGTGGCGAGGGGGACTCCGGCAAGATGAGGTCGCCCCGGGGAGCCCCGACGGCGGCGGGCGCACGCAGGCGGACGACGGTGGGGTCGCGCGGTGGCGGCGGCGCACGGAGACCAGCGGCGAGGGTGCGGGCGGGTGGGGACGCGGCGGCCGGAGCTAGGGTTTGGGGTCGCCGGCGTGCTTTGGTGCGGGGTTGGGCGGGGAGGTGGCTCGGATGAGTGAGAGCGCAAGGAAGAAGATGACGATAATGACAAGTGGGGCCAGGTAGTCAAAGAAAGAACTCAACGCGCCGCTTAAAGGAGCATCAGACGCGCCGTTGTGATTACAACGGACGCTCCGATGCTCGTCCAGAGAGCTCCAGAACTGCCAAAAAGACATCGGACGCGTCCTTTGCCTCGGCACACGCTCTGATGATGATACATCGGACGCAGCGCCAACACTGTTCTAGCTGGGGCTGTGTACAGTGGAGGCATCGGACGCTGGAGCCAGCGTCCGATGCAGCGTCCGATGCTGCATAATGGCTTGTTTCGAAGATCTCCGTTGCGGCTCCCTCTCCCAACCAAGTTCCAACTCAAATAAGAGGCAAATAAACACCAGTTGGAACCTAGTATGAGCATCCTCGCATAAACCCTCAATTTGAGAAATATTTTGCCATAGGCTACATATCATTTTTAGAGAAAATAGGCAATAAAACTCGAGGAGACAACATGTGGCCACCAAAACTAGGGGACTCAACCATTAGGAGCCTCAAATGCTCCCCCTAGCGGTGGACGAACACAGCGGTTGCTCAAAACATAACCGAAAAGAAACGACAAAACAACAACCATGCATATGCAATGCATTACGAAATTTGAATCTAGGTTGCTTGTCAAGTTTGCTCATGGGTAAGCTTCTTCACACGCTTTTTAGGACGGTTATCTTAACCACGTCTGACAAGCCTATGTGCATAGCGTAATTTAAACATGGCATAATATACAATGCAATGCAAAGACAACCCCATTTCACCTTTTGACAAAGTTACTTAGATCAAGCACATTAAGCTCACTTCGCAATCTACAAAGAGTGTTTTCATCTAGGGGTTTTGTGAAGATATCTGTCAATTGATCTTCGGTTCTAACTCCCTCTAAGGATATGTCTTTCTTTGAAACATGGTCTCTAAGAAAGTGATGGCGAATATCTATGTGCTTTGTGCGAGAGTGTTGAACCGGGTTGTTAGCAAGCTTAACCGCGCTCTCATTGTCACACAACAAAGGTACCCTTTCTAGAACTACACCATAGTCTAAAAGGGTTTGTTTCATATAAAGGATTTGCGCACAACAAGCACGCGCGGCTATGTACTCCGCCTCGGCGGTAGACAACGCCACACTATTTTGCTTTTTCGAACTCCATGAAACTAGTGATCTCCCAAGCAAATGGCACCCTCCGGATGTGCTTTTTCTATCTACTTTGCAACCCGCGTAATCCGAATCGGAATACCCAATGAGTTGGAAGTTAGCTCCTTTGGGATACCAAAGGACAATGCTTGGGGTGTGCTTTAGGTACCTAAGGATTCTATTCACCGCTATGAGATGTGATTCCCTAGGATCGGCTTGAAAGCGAGCACACATGCACACACTAAACATGATATCGGGCCTAGATGCGGTCAAATATAACAAGCTACCAATCATAGAACGGTAGAGAGTTTGGTCAACCGGGTTACCTCCCACATCTAGGTCGAGATGTCCATTTGTTGGCATTGGAGTCTTGATAGGCTTGCAATCATCCATGTTAAAGCGCTTGAGGAGGTCTTTTGTATACTTCTCTTGAGATATGAAAGTCCCCTCCTTCAATTGCTTGACTTGGAAGCCTAGGAAGAATGTGAGCTCTCCAATCATGGACATTTCGAACTCCTTCGACATCAAGTCACCAAATTCCTTGCAATAATCTTCATTTGTTGACCTGAAGATGATATCATCAACGTAGACTTGACAAATGAAGATCTCTCCATCAAGCTTCTTGGTGAATAGTGTGGTGTCGACCTTCCCAATGGTGAAGCCCTTCTCAATGAGGAAATCCCGGAGGCGCTCGTACCATGCTCTTGGGGCTTGCTTAAGCCCATATAGCGCCTTGGACAACCTATAAACATGATTAGGATATCTAGGGTCTTCAAACCCGGGAGGTTGATCAACATAGACTAGTTCATTTATGAAGCCATTTAAAAATGCACTTTTCACATCCATTTGGTATAATTTGATGTCATGATGTGATGCATATGCAAGGAGGATACGAATGGCTTCGAGTCTTGCAACCGGTGCAAAGGTCTCTCCAAAATCCAAACCTTCAACTTGAGAGAACCCCTTTGCAACTAGCCTTGCCTTGTTTCTAACAACCTTGCCTTGATCATCTTGCTTGTTTCTAAACACCCATTTTGTTCCAATGACTCTTGCGCCTTTGGGTCGCTCTTCAAGTGTCCAAACTTGGTTGCGGGTGAAGTTGTTTAGTTCTTCATGCATAGCATTCACCCAATCCGGATCACCTAGAGCTTCATCTACAATGGTAGGCTCAACAAGAGACACAAAGGGGTGATGTTCAATAAATAAAGCAAGTTTTTGAGATCGAGTCATTACACCCCTTGTTGGACTCCCTATGTTGAGATCTTGAGGATGAGCTTGTAGTAGAGGAGTAGTTCTTCGATCAACCACTTGAGGGGCCGCTTGTGGAGCATCAACATCTTGAGCTTGTATCACCATTTGATCATGGGAGACATGAGTATCTTCAAATGGATCCTTCCCATCTTTGTCATCAACAAGTGGTACATTGGATGAGGATGGCTTGTCAATGACTTGCACATCATCATCATCATCTTTAGGCTTGATGGCTCCAACCGACATGTTCTTCATTGCTTCCCTCAATGGTTCATCACCTACATCATCAAGATTTTCATGCTCTCCTTGAGAGCCATTAGATTCATCGAATTCCACATCATATGTTTCTTCTGCCATCCTGGTGGCATGGTTGAATACTCGATATGCTTTGGACTTCAATGAGTAACCAACAAGAAAACCAATATCACATCGGCGTTGAAACTTCCCTAGGTGTTGGCGCTTCTTGTAGATGTAGCATTTGCACCCAAACACTCTAAAGAATGATATATCCGGCTTCTTGTTGTTGAGTAGCTCATAGGGGGTCTTGCCAAGGAGACGATGGGGGAACAACCGGTTTGATGCATAGCAAGCGGTGTTGATTGCTTCTGCCCAAAATCTTTCCGGTGTAGTGTACTCATCTAGCATTGTTCTTGCTAGGGTGATTAGTGTCCGGTTCTTCCTCTCAACTACCCCATTTTGTTGTGGTGTGTAGGTTGCGGAAACTTCATGCTTGATCCCAACTTCATCACAATATTGCTCAATGTGGGTGTTGTCGAACTCTCTTCCATTGTCACTTCTTATCTTCTTGATCTTCAAGTCAAACTCATTTTGGGCTCTCTTGGCAAACTTCTTGAATGAAGGGGTTGCTTCGGATTTGTCATGAAGAAAGAATACCCAAGTGTATCTAGAGTAGTCATCAACAATCACTAGGCAATAGAGATTTCCACCCAAGCTAGCATAAGTTGTTGGTCCAAATACATCCATGTGAAGTAGCTCTAACTCTCTTGATGTTGATACAAAGGCTTTGGTTGGATGAGTGTTTGCAACTTGCTTGCCGGCTTGACATGCACTACACAATTTGTCCTTCTCAATCTTGACATCCTTCAAGCCTCTAACCAAATCCTTAGCTTGTTGAGAGTGTTCATTCCAACATGTGCCAATCTTCTATGCCATAGCCAACCAAGTGATTACTTAGTGAACAAACATGTCTTCAAGTTGGCATCTTCGGAGGTGAAATCCACTAGATAGAGATTGTTGTATCTAAAACCCTTGAATATCACTTGTGTATAATCTTTCTTGGTCACAACCACTTCCTTGTCGGTGAACAAACATTGAAAGCCAAGATCACATTGTTGCCCAACGGATAGCAAGTTGAAGCTCAATGATGCAACTAGAAGCACATTAGATATGGTATGATCATTTGATATTGCCACTTTGCCCAATCCCTTGACATTGCCCTTTGAGTTGTCACCAAATGTAATCTTTTCTTGGTCATTGACATTCTCTTCTAGTGAGGTGAACATCTAGGGATCACCGGTCATATGTTGTGTGCAACCACTATCAATCACCCAATGAGATCCACCGGTCTTGTAGTTCACCTACACACATAAGAAATCAAGCTTGAGCTTTTGGGACCCAAACTTGTTGCGGTCCCTTAACCTTCTCTACTAGTGACTTAGCAACCCAAATTTGCTTTGGCCTATTCTTGTTAGGAGGCCCCATGAACATGACTTTCATCTTGCCACTAGAGTCTTGTCTAAGCATGTAGTGAGCATTGAAAGCAAAGGGCCTAGCATGCTTGGGCAAGGGTGTAGGTTTAGGCTCTTCACAATCATGAGCAAAGTGTCCTTCCTTTCCACACTCATAGCATCTTCCAATCTTCTTCTTCTTTGGCTTAGGGATGCTTTTGCGTTGCTTCATCTTCTCTTCAAGGAAGCCAATACCATTTCTATTTGTCTTCATCACGGTGTTCATGAGTAGCTCACTTTGAAGACATTGCCCCTTTGTGAATTTCTTCAACCCGGTGGTAAGGTGCTCCTTCTCTCTCTTGAGCTTGTCATTCTCTTGTTGGAGCTCTAATTGGGATGGTGTCATCTTGTAATCTCTCTCCATCTTCAATCTCTTGTTCTCTTCTTTTAGCATGTCTAGCTCAAGTGACATACTATACTCATCATCTTGGGTCTCAATGATGACTTGCTTTGTGGTTGCAAGCTTCTCTAGATCAATCTTGAGCTTTGCATTCTCATTCTTGATCTTGACATAATCATCATAGTGATCGGCCACAACCACACTCTTGCCTTTGCCACTAGTTCTTTGCTCATCATGCTCACTAACCAAGTCCTCACAAGATGTTGCTATGTCACACTTAACAACAAGGTTAGGAGCATCATGTGTCTCATGTGAAAGCATATCATAAGCAATGGTGAGAGTATCATAGTCAACTTTCACTTGAGTGTATTGTTCCTTAAGCAAAGCATGACTAGCGGTAAAGTCACTATGCATCTTATCAAGCTTTTCATTTTTAGCCTTGAGCTCTTTGTTAGAGGACTTGAGCTCCTTGATAGTGGATGACATAGTTGCAAGTTCATCTTTTAGCTCATCACTAACATGAATAGCATGATCACATTTCTCAACAAGAGATTCATTTTCATCAACAAGCTTCTCATTTTTAGCTCTAGTCTTTCTTATGATTTTAGAGTAGTCATTTAGCAATTTAACAAGCTCATCATAAGTAGGTGCCTCAAATTCACCATCACTATCACTAGAGTCATCATCGCTTTGTACCTTCCGGTCACCCTTAGCCATGAGGCATAGGTGTGTAGATGATGATGGCGATGGTGGTGGTGGTGGTGGTGTAGAGGAGCCAATGACTAGAGCAGCCACCTTCTCCTTCTCATCATCACTATCTTCATTTGATGAGCCACCGGAGGAGTCAATGTCGGTGAGCCAATCACCAACAATGTAAGCCTTCCCACCTTTCTTGTGGTATTGCTTCTTCTTCTTGCTATACTTCTTGTAGTGGGGCTTTTCATCCTTCTTCTCATCTTCACTTGATGAGTCATACTTCTTGCCCTTGTTCTTGTTCTTGTAGCTCTCTTTCTTGGGCTTGGTGCATTAATGAGCAAGATGGCCAAGCTCACCGCAATTGTAGCAATCCATTTCAGAGATTAACCTCCTCTTGCTACTTGTGAAGAACTTCTTCTTTCTTGAGTCAAAGTTGACTCCATTCTTGTGAAGCTTCTTCAACATCTTGGTGGTCCTTCTCACCATGAGAGCGATGTTGGAATCATCATCTTCATCACTTGAGCTCTCATGATGCACCTCAATAGCCTTGGACTTGCCTTTCTTGTCATGGCTAGCTTTGAAGGCCAAGTCCTTCTTCTTGTCGGTGGAGGAGCCACCGCTTGGTGTGATGTGCATGTACATCTCATGTGCATTGATCTTTTCCAAGATTTGAGTTGGTGTAGCGGTGGAAAGATCACCTTGATGTAGCACCGTCACAATGTGTCCATACTTCTCAATTGGAAAGACACAAAGAATCTTCCTCACAACATCGGATGGTTGAATTTGTGTGAGGCCAAGTCCATTAAGTTCCTCTACAAGAACATTTAAGCGTGAGTACATTTCATTGGCACTTTCATTAGCATGCATATCAAAAGATTGAAGCTTTTGCATAACTAAATGATATCTCTCCTCACGCTCACTCTTGGTCCCCTCATGGAGAGCACAAATGTTATCCCATAGATCATGGGCATTCTTGTGGTTTCGGACGCGGTTAAACACATCCTTGCAAATGACTCTAAAGAGAATGTTTTTGGCCTTTGCATTCCACTTCTCATTTTCTTCCTCATGTGGCGTGAGGCTAGTGCCCTCCTTGGGTTTGGGGAACCCAGTTATGGCGGCATCGCGGCATTTCACATCAACCGCTTCTAGGTACGACTCCATACGGATTTTCTAATATGGAAAATCGTCTCCCTCGAACATGGGAGGTGGTCCATCACCTCCGGACATCTTAACTCTAGGCGGTTAAGTCTAAATCGAGAGCACGAGGCTCCGATACCAATTGAAAGGATCAAGATGCCCAAGAGGGGGGTGAATTGGGCTTTTCTAAAACTTCTTGCAAGAATAAAACCTATTAAGCCCCAATTAACCCCCTAGTGCCTAGAAGTGTGTTTCTCTTAATTCTACCACACAAAAGATCAAGTCTATGCCACTCCTACTCTAGCAAAGCAATCCAATATAGAATGAACAACTAGTAGTAATGCGGAATTGAATTGCTTGAAAGTAAATGCGTAGGTAAAAGAGTAGAGATGACTCGACGATCTTTTTGTCGAGGTATCAAGGTGTCGGCACACCCCCCTAGTCCTCGTTGGAGCACCCGCGCAAGGGTATCACTCCCCCTTGATCCGCGCAAGGATCAAGTGCTCACTACGAGCTGATTCTTCACCACTCCAGCCCGGTGAATCGCTCGCTACCGGTCACAACTTGGCTTGGGTCATCCACAATGCCTCCGGATGATCACCAAGCTCTCTGATCGCCACCAAGCCGTCTAGGTGATGCCGATCACCAAGAGTAACAAGCTAGAACTCTCACTTGACCAACACAAGGCCAAAGAGATGGATGGATGCACACTTGCTACTCAATTCTCACTAGGAGGTGTCTAATTCTCACAATTAGCAAATCACTCAACCTCACTAGGGCTCTTGCACTCACTCACACTCACAATGTGTTTCTCAGCAGATGGAAGTAGCAAGAACACTCAAATGGATGGAGGGAAGGAGTATATATACTCCCCCAACCGGTCATCCAAAAACAGCTCAAGACAGGGTTTCTGCGGGGTCATCGGACGCTCCGATGACCTCAACCAACGGTCGACTGTACCCTCTTGTCAGACCTGTTAAAGTGACATCGGACGCTGGCCACCACATCGGACGCGTCCGATGTGGATTTACCCTCTCTGGAACCTCCCTGCATGGTCATCGGACGCTGGCCCTCAGCGTCCGATGCGGCCTCAAGTTCACGCGCACGTCCGATGTGAACACATCGGCGCGTCCGATGCCACGCACCAGACTAAACCCTAGTCGGAGTGAGCATCGGACCGTCCGATGCCCACCTGGCCAGCGTCCGATGCCCATAACAGGGGCAGACTCAACACGGATCGCGACGCGACCAAAACGACTTTTGATCCTCTCGACTTAAGGCATCTCTCTGAGCTACCTAGGGCTATGAAATAATAAGTGTGCACCACACCTACCTCAATAGACTCATCTAGGTCAAGCTACTGATTTACGCTCCCCTTTATAGTACGGCCAAAGGAAAAACAAAGACCTAAGACTACCTAAGTGTCCTCCAACACCATATGACACTTAGCCTAGTCTACCACCGTCTTCGTCGTCCATCCTTTGAAAACCGAAACGATATCCATCGCCAGGGGACATGAACTCCATATGCCCGTATCGTCGCCATTACCGTGACCTAACTCAATCCTGTTTCTGCAAAACACACGTTAGTCACCGTAATCTTGTGTTTCATCCAATCACCGAAACCACTAAGGGCCAAGATGCGTTCACCTCAGATGGAAAAACTACCAAAATAAAAGTTGTAGATCTCAAAAAGTTAGAAAACTTTGTAGTTGACAACTTTTTTATTTGAATTCGTTTAGGGCCTCAAATAAGCAAGTTACACTCGGTTTAGTATAATATATGGGTAACCGAAACGGATATGAAACGTATATGTGTGTGTAGTGCAGTGGTAGAGGAGGCTCCGTGCGAACGAGAGGTCCTGAGTTTGAATCTTGCTGATTGCGTGAGAGAAAATTGCGTGAAAATTACCAGGACTTGTGATTTCGAGGCGCTGCCTAGTCGGCCCCTCCCCTAATTTAATAAAAGTTTTTATCTATTTTTTTGGATTTTTTTTGTTTTTCTTTGCCGAGTGCCAAATATGTCATTGCCCGATATTTGGCACTCGGCAAAGAACCTTTTGCCGACATTTTCTTCGCCGAGTGCCCTTCACCGAGTGCGGAAGCCTTCGCCGAGTGGAGTGCGAGAGGCCCTTTGCCGAGTGCTGGCAGCACTCGGCAAAGCCGAAACCTCCTGTAGTGCCGAGTGCTGGCAGCACTCGGCAAAGCCGAAACCTCCTGTAGTGTTTAGTCTAGATTGATGTCACCAACTGATACTAAAGAATGACTTTTACTTCTGATTAGTGTTACTATAACTGAGACAAAAAAAAAAGGTTTTCGGTGCCCAGGGCTAATGCTCATATTAGTTCCGGATGCCAACACTACGGAGACTAAATGTGAAGTCGTTTTTGTAGTGTTCGTTGACCATGATGGACCGGAGAAAGTGAGACATACTCCGTATATCATATATAATATGCATGGTTAGGTTCTGTCCTAATAGATTATATATATCAGTGCAAGTTTAGCCGGAGTAGTGATGTCTTTGGATCGAGACTTGGAGTTTTGATCCGATCGCTGAAAATACGAACGAAGAAAATTAAAGGACATTGGCATTAACTCGATCGGGTATATATTTTTCAACTTTGAAAGGTGCACTCGTTAAATCACGCGTCTTCGGCCTTGTTTAGATGCAAGAGTGAGTTTTTGTGCAACTGTAGCACTTTCGTTTGTATTTGACAAATATTGTCCAATAATGTGCTAAATATAGGCTCAAAAGATTTCATGATTTAGAACTAATCTGTGTAATTAGTTATTTATTTTACCAACATTTAATGCTTCATGCATGCGTCCAAACATTGATGTGATGGTGATATGATGGAGAGAGTGAAAAAAAGTTGATAGTTTTAGTTTGAGATATATCTAAACAAGGCCTTCCTTGCCAGCGAAGGAGTAGTTTATTGGCTAGTAGTACACACACTTGCTCTTTTATGCTGCATCGATATGCAAATATGATGTGTCTGGGAACACTCCATGCAAATATGCTAGCTTCCTGTAAACAAGCATAGTACTATATTTTACTAGCTAGTTTACTAGTATAATTAATTAACTGTTGCACAACAAAATAGTCCAATATTCGTAGTAGTGTACTGTAACATAGGAGTATTTTACTAGACCCCGTACAAGCACAACATGATGTGACCCAATTATCATAATCCCATCAAGTGGCACCAGAGATCTGGTCAGAGACGCCAGCCGTTACATATGGGTGCACCAAATACATGGCACGCGCAGATGCAGATTAGCTCGGATTATTAGTTACGATATAATATTTTTTTTATAGCAAAACAGTATCCACAACAGGAAACTGCAGTTTTGTCGAGTACCTGGAGGTACAGTATTCGACCCGGGACTGTTTGGAATAAAAACCAAAAAATATTGTGGTTGCGGAGACTCAACAAGACCGCACAGTTAGCCTTCACGTGCGTTACCAACTGAGCTACACTACACATCTAATAGAATAGGATACTCCTTTTTAAATTGTGTCTGAAGGACCTTTAGTCTCGGTTGGTGTTACCAACCGGGACTAAAAGGTCCTACCTTTACCAACCGGGACTAAAGAACATTGACCCTTTAATCCCGGTTGTCTCGAGGAAAAGGAACCTGTTACCAACCGGGACTAAAGAACTTTTAGTCCCGGACACAAAAAAAAAATTCGAGACTACTGGCTGAAACTGTCTATCGTCCAAAAGCCTTTTCTCTAGTAGTGTTTGGGCACTCCGCAAAGACCCTCGTTGCCGAGTGACTAGCCACGTGGCAATCGGCAAAGAGCGGCACTAGGCAAAGCCTATCTTTACCGAGTGTCTGGTCCTTGGCAAAGAACGACACTGACAAAGAGGCCTCTTTGCCAAGTGCCATACACTCGGCAAAGATGGGCACTCGGCAACGGCAAAGATGGGCACTCGGCAAATCTTGCCGGGCCAAACGGCATCCATGGTCGTCACCTTTGCTGAGTGCCCGCCGTTTGACACCCGGCAAAGAAATATTTTTTGCCGAGTGCCGGCACGCTAACATGTTTTTATTTTGGCCACCAATTTTTTTGCAGCTTTCACATATCACCATGGTCAACATATTCAAATTTGACACATTTTCAAAACTTTTTGTTATATTTTTTTACTTTATTTCATTTTCTTAAATTTTTCCGAAAGACGCAAGTTTCAACTGCAGGTGCATCGAATAATGGATTTTAATAATTAAAAAATGTTATTCTTGTTCTTAACTGTATATTTAGGCCAAATCTAAAAACTGACCCGAAGTTTCGATCAACGTGCTCACGGGGCAACGCCTCCAAATTACGTGCAGACAATTTTTGAATTAAATGCAAATGAATTTCAAAAATCGCGAAACTTAGCGAGATGTTGTTACATCATATGCGTATGACGTGAAAAAAATTTAAGAAAGTTTCGAGCACGTTGTCACGTACGATGCTCACAAACTAGTACATCTCAACATGTACACGTTGCCTCCCTCGCTGCTCAGTCCTTTTATGCCTCCTGCTACTCCAACAGGGACTTCGATGAGTATATATGGTTGTTTATTGCTTTAACTTTTGCGGCCGTCCTCCAAGTGCTAACGAATTTGCTTCTCCTTTGTGCACTCACAGTCGGAGGATTCGGTGTTGACTCCTCAAGCTGGCCTTCCTTTGCAGTCCGGGTGGCTCCCTGGTGGCCCAACTCCGCAGTCCGGGTGGCTCCTTGGGGGCCCTCCTCCGCCCTATGGGTGGCCAGGTCACCCTCCCACGCAGTCCGGGTACTCCGGGTGGCTAGCTGGCCCTCCGTCGCCCGCGTGGCAAGGTTGGCAAGGCGGTCTTTTGCCCGGGTCGCACGATTGGCAACCGTGGTAAGGTGGGAGTTATTCAACACTATGAGAACCAAGGTGAGCAGTGATGGCCGACTTAGACTTGTGATGGACTTGGGATGAACTTGTAATGAATGGACAACTGAATTGTGATGGATTTATGTTGTACTTTGTGTGGATTCTGGATATTTATATGATATGGATATGAATGTGATATATATTGTGTCCTCTGTGATGGAATATGGTTGTGTGATATATATTGTGTTTTCTGTGCAGGAAATTGAAAATATAAAAAAATGAATTCTTCCCACCTTTGCCGAGTGCCACACTCAGCAAAGATGTCATGGCACTCGGCAAAGCTGGGGAAATTACCCCCAGCTCGACCTCTTTGCCGAGTGCCGGGACAATGGCACTCGGCAAAGGACCCTCTTTGCCGAGTGCCAGTCCACGTGGCACTCAACAAAGAGGGCGTCTTTGCCGAGTGCCGGCCCACATGGCACTTGGCAAAGAAATCGTCTTTGCCGAGTGTCGGTCCACGTGGCACTCGGCAAAGAAGTCGTCTTTTACCGAGTGCCGATCCACGTCAGCGCTCGACAAAGAGGCTGTCAGTTGACGATTGCCGTTTCCTTTGCTGAGTGGTGACCTGACACTCGGCAAAGAATTCTTTACCGACACTTTCTTTGCCGACACTTTCTTTGCCGAGAGGACTTTACCGAGTACGACACTCGATAAAGCCTCCGCCGAGTGCGAGAGGCTCTTCACCGAGTGCTGTCAGCACTCGGCAAAGCTGTTGTTCCTGTAATGATCGGATAGATTTTAACCACAGAAACCACTAGTATATGTGTTGATCAGCCTCTATAGCCCAATAAATGAGTGCAGTAAATGACTTCTACCACACCATGTTCGTCGTAAAAACATATAATCCTTCCGTATCGCAATAAAAGTTATTTAGGACAGCCAAAACATTAACCACTTATTTTTTAAAAAAAGATTTGTTGTAAAATGGTAAATGCATATTTTTATGAAAGTACTTTTCAAGATAAATTTATTTATATGATTTATATATCTCTAAACTTAATAATTTAAAAGCTATTCATGATTTATATTTCCAATGTTTTGACTCAAACCTTGTCTAAAACGATTTTATTTCCAATACGGAGGGAATATATCTACAACTCTAACCAAAAACTAGTTTTAAGTATGAATAAGTCATCACTACGGGAAAACCAATCTTTGCCGAGTATTTTTTTTCGGGCACTCGGCAAAGAGCTTCTTTGCTGAGTGTCAAATAAAAACACTCGGCAAAGATTTTCTTTGCTGAGTGCCAGAAGAAAAACACTCGGCAAAGAATTCTTTGTCGAGTGCCAAAATAACACTCGGCAAAGAAATTCTTTGCCTAGTGTTTTTTCTGGTACCGAGTGTTTTTTTCTGGCACTCGGCAAAGAGCTCTTTTACATTTTGAAGCAGTAAATTAATCAAATAAAAAAGTTTTCAACTACAAAGTTGTTTAACTTATCAAGATGAACAATTTTTGTTTTAGTAATTTGTTTATTTGACAAACTTAAAATAAATTCGTTCACAAATCTTACATATCTCTCCGGTAGTTTATGAAACTATAAGAGTGATATATAATGTTTGTGAATAATATTAGAACCACAATGTCAAATGCATAAATGGTCAAATAACCAAAATAAACTTTGTATATCTTGACGAGTTATGAAAATTTGTAGTTGATAATTTTTTAATTTAAAGTCATCTAGTTATGCAAAACTGCGTTCGAATTTGAAAAATTTAAAATTCGAATTTTTCAAAATATCTCGGATGGAGAAATGACCAAAATGAAAGTTGTAGATCTCGAAAAGTTATGAAACTTTGGTGTTGGCAACTTTTTGATTTGAAATCATCTTGTCAACGAAAACTACGTTTCAAATTATCAAATTTGAAATTCAAATTTTTATAAACGACCTTAGATGGAAAAACTACCAAAATAAAAGTTGTAGATCTCAAAAAGTTAGAAAACTTTGTAGTTGACAACTTTTTTATTTGAATTCGTTTAGTGCCTCAAATAAGCAAGTTACACTCGTTTTAGTATAATATATGAGTAACCGAAACGAAGATGGAACGTATATGTGTGTAGTGCAGTGGTAGAGGAGACTCCACGCGAACGAGAGGTTGTGAGTTCGAATCCTGCTGACTGCGTGAGAGCAAATTGTGTGAAAACTCGGCAAAGCCTTTGCCGAGTACCCGATATTTGGCAACCAGGACTCGAGACGGGTGGACGCTGCCTATCTAGTGGGCTCCTCCCCCGATTTAATAAAAGTTTTTCTCTATTTTTTGAATTTTTTTCGTTTTTTCTTTGCCGAGTGCCAAATATGTCAGCACTCGGCAAAGTCTTTGCCGAGTCAAAAAGCCTTTTGCCGACATTTTCTTTGTCTAGTGCTCTTTGCCGAGTGCGGCACTCGGTGAAGCCTTCGCTGAGTGCAAAAGGCTCTTTTAGCACTCGGCAAAGTCTGATTCTGTTGTAGTACATGATACCTTTTTTTTTAGTATGAGTATATATAAAAAGAGAGAGAGAGAGAGGGAGGTAGGGGATACGCTTTTAGGTTGTCGAGGGGAAGCAAAACCAACAACAACCGACCAGGGGGGGGGGGCTAGGAATTGGTCCTTTTGGATGCATTATTCCATGGAGCCATATATATATACGGGAGTATATAGCTTAGCTACCCTACTCTAGGAAACCGCGGGTCGATCGCCGGGTGGGACGCGCTACGAGAGCCGCGTAGTATTGCATATGGCATGCAGCGCGTGTGTGCTGTGCATCAAGGTCCATGGCGCTTATTAATTTCATGAAAATCTTTATCTCAATTCTCAAGTAGTAGTGCTCTCTGAGTAAACTGCGCGTGGATGGATGCATATGTGTGTGCTCCACACGGATTATGGATATAGATCATCAACGGAAGTCCGGTAGGATACATTCCCTTTCGCCGCGCCAGTGATCGAGGGAGTTTCAGTTCGGCCCCGATTTTATTCTCGCCATTCTAAATTAGAAGACGTTTGACTTTTTTGTTCTCAAATTTGACTACTTATCTTATTAAAAAAATTATACAAACAAAGCCAAAATTAAATTATTCTTGAAGAATTTTTTTTATTAATAAACAAAGCCACGATAAAAGAAGTTATATTTTACACAAAATTTTAAATAAGACGAGTGGTCAAGCTTGATATCTTAAATTAGAAGTCCTCAAATTTGACTACTTATCTTATTAAAAAAATTATACAAACAAATCCAAAATTAAATTATTCTTGAAGATTTTTTTATTAATAAACAAAGCCACGATAAAAGAAGTGATATTTTATACAAAATTTTAAGTAAGACGAGTGGTCAAGCTTGATATAAAAAAAGTCAAACTCCATCTTATAATTTGGGATAGATTGAGTACATTATTAGAAAGATGATTCCCTCTATCTGAATTAGTTTAAAATTATAGCCTTTATATCAAGAAATTTTAATATTTGGGATCGAATTCGCATGCCTCGCAACAATTGACATCCAATTCGCCCGTCTTTCAAAATATAACATCCGGACTGTGAATTCCTTCAATACAAGGGATTTTCCTTATTTTCTTTAAAAAATATATATAAAGAAGCCGCACACCGGCCTCCACCCCACACGCACGCACACACGCACACGGACACACACCAATTGGGACTAAGAGCATCTCCAAGAGTTTCTAAAACGCTCTCCCAATTCAGGATTTTTAGCAAAAATAACAAAAACACATCTCTAACCGCTTCCAATTATAGCTCCCAATTTTTTGGCACTTGGAAAAACTGACGCCAGCATCTCCAACAACTAAGGATGGCAACGGGTCGGATTCGGATCGGATGTAGTCTCCGTGCACCCAAACCCGAAACCCGAACTCAAAACCCGAAACCGCCCCGAAAACCGATTCGGGTGATAATCCATAACCAAAACCAAACCCGCGAATACCCGAAACCCGCTTCATATGGCACCATAATAAGAGAAATAAGTATTTTCTATAAATTTATACGCGATATATATACATATTTGCATGCATAAACAAGAGACAATAAATAGTAAATAATTTCATGAGTCAACTTATAACACATTTAATAATTTAAGTAAACAAGTTATCATTTTTATATTATAAAACATGAGTTCTAGTTCTAAACGGATATCCATTGGATATCCACGGGTGAAAAACCAAACCCGAAACCGAACCCGATTGGTTTCGGGGCCCCGAACCCAAAAACCGTGGGCGAGAAATCGTACCCAAACCCGAACCCGCTAAACCCGCGGATATCCGACCCAAAACCGAACCATTGCCATCCTTACCAACAACTCCCTAAAATAGCTTGTTATTCTTATAAATTTACAAAAACACCAAAAAACCATCTCCAACAACTCCCTATATCTACTTGATATTTTCCCAACTTGGAAAAAAAGAGCCTCTGCGCGCCTATCTATCCGCGCGCGGCCGGACTGCGTATCACGTGGAGGCGCGGCTGCGGCCGAGGCGCTCCTCCGTCCGCTGCGGCTGCTGCTGCCCCCGCGCTACCGCGGCGGCGTCCGCGCCCCTCCGCCACGACAGCCGCGCCGCGCTCCCGCCGAAGCCGGCGCCCGCGGAGATGTCGGCCGGCGACGCGCTCAGGATCGAGAAGGCCAGCACCTTGTCCATGATGGAACGGGACGAAGCGGAAGATTGCTCTGCTCACGAGCTTCCCGCCGCCGCCGCTGCTGCTTCGTCGGCTGGGTTTCTTGGCTGGACGGGTCGAGAAGATTCGCGCGCGCCGAGGGGAAGCCGGCGGGCCGAACGCGAGAGCCGAGGAGAGAGGAGGCTACGCGACTCGTGACGCACGCCTGCTGGTGCCGGCGCCGGCGAGGGGCCCGCCAAGGAGGCCGCGGCCACGCGCTCGACGCAGCCCCTCCTCCATCCGCCTCCGCCTCGCCGGCGGTGAGGGCGCGGTGGAGGAAAGAGGTAGAGGAGGAAGAAATAGACAATGACAGGCGGGTCCTATCTGTCATCCTCTATTTTTAGCAAGTGAGAATACCAATTTGTTGGAGAGAGGGCTATTTCCAACTTACTAAACAAAATAGCAACTTGCTAAACTACATGATTTGGTAAGTCAAATTTACACGTTGGAGATGCTCGATACGCGTAATTGTGCGTCCGCGGATCCTACTTCGCACCTTCGCCCACGTCTCGCTCAGTCGCTCCCCTCGTGGCGCCGCGAGATCCTCCGTTCCCTCGCCATGGCGGTTCAGTTTAGGAGCAGCTAGGCCGCCAGTGCCAAGCCCAGAGGTGGTGGCTGCGTTATCGTTGGTACTCGTCGTGCTTCCGGCCGAGGACCCGCTCTGGATTTGCATGATTTGCGAACGAGGTGCCGAGGAGCGTCATACCGTCGTTGTCGCAATATGCAAACAAAGGACAAGACACACCAGCCGCTTGGCTGGCCAGCCCCCATCACCGTGGAGCGCGCACGCACTGTGGCTAGAGCCGAGCGGTCAAGCCCCCGTCGGGGTGGCGGCGTCCTTTTCCTCTCCATACAGCCACCACTAAGCCAGCCATGGAACGTGCTTGTGCTTGTTTCTAAGGAAGAAGATGATGAAATTTACAAAAATGACATGAAACGGCGTTTACTGCGAGTTTATTTTTTTCTTCTGATTTTTTAGGAGTGGTTTTTTTAGAAACTGTTGGAGAAACAATTCTTTTGTCCTCCCAATACTTTTTAGCGGCTTGGTAAACTCTATGCTTTAGCGAAGAATTTATCAAAAACTCTTCGAGATGCTCTAAAAACTGATTTGCGGGCTGCAAATGTATATGCATCGTAGTAACTCGGCGTATACGAGTCGCAGCACAACGGTGTGGCTGAAAACGGAGCCGAACGGAGTCATATATCATACACCTAAAAAATATCGAAGGTCATCGTCTGCCAGGCAGTTTTCGCCTCGCTCACCTCGTGGAAAGACTCCCGGTTTAACCAGTTTTCACCTCGCTCACCTCGCGCAAAGACTCCCGGCTTCACTTCGTCTCCCCCAACTGATACGTGGACCGGCGCTCTGCTCTCACTAACCCACAATCCAAAAGAACCGTTGGACTTTTCAATCTCCACGACCCTTCGGTTGCCGAACCTCGCCGCTCCGCCACTGCTCGCGCACGCCTGCACCAAGGCCGCCGACCGCGCACCCCCGCGCTCCGCCCCTCCCCTAGGGAGCCAGCGAACCCCCGCGCACCGCCGCTCGCTCGGCGTCGGCCCTCGACTCGTCCGCTCGCCGTTTCCCGCCGACGCCGGCCTCTTCTTCTCCGCTGCGACCGTGCCCCTGTCGATGCCGGCATCCTCGCCTCCGCAGTGACAGCGCCCTCGCCGCCGACGGCTGCGACCGCACCCCTGCTGCCGAGGACGGCCGCCGGTCTCTTCTTTCCCGCTGCGACCGTGCCCTCGCCGACGCCGGCCTCCTTCTCCCAGCACGAGGTCGAGCGCCGCATCCATGAGTGCTTCCCGGACAACGCCGACGCCACATGTGCCAGGCCGCCAGATCACCCATCGCCTCACAAACAACGCCAACACGCCTGACGAGCGTCGACGGGTGCTCCTGCTGCCCCTCCAGATCTGCCCTTCTCCATACAGGTCAGTCATTCTTGCTCCTTGACTGTGATGCACTTATTATCCTGCTTTTTCCTTGTTGGTCTTGTTTTTTTTTTGTGATGGACTAATGGTGCTGTGTTTCTTTGCAGAGAAACAAGAAGAACGAGAAAAAGCGAAGAAGCTGTTTGAGACCTCAGGTATCTCAAGTACCTCCGAATCTTTTCTTCTCTAGATTGAGAACATGCTAATTCAATTTTTTCATGTGTTGTACCATGATACTGTCTATATTGAGAACATGCTAATTCAATTTTTTCATGTGTTTTATATTGCTGCATTATCTTCTACTTGGACAAATTAGCACTTCAATGTGAACTGACTGTGTTAAAAATAATATATATACAAGAAATATAATATTGACATATTGCGGTGTTGAAAATTATTATTAATATATACTGATTTATGTAAAATTTATAGATAAACTAAATAGAGAAGAGATGATATAACATTTACATATATCTGAATTTGGTCAAAGAACAAAAATAAGTTTGCACTCAGTGAAGTAACTGCCATCAAAATTGTTTTGATGAAAAACTCCTTAATGCTTCTACTCTTATATGATTGAGCAATAAAATGTGTGGCTATTGATAGAGCAGCATAAAAAGGACCAAAATAATTGTTCCATTTCATAAGCTCATGCAGTATTTCTTATCTATAATAAAACTATTGTTAAAATAAATTAGCATATCTTTTCCAAGAGCCTAAGATCACACAACTTTTCATTTTTCGTGCTTTGTGTTTCCTCTCCCAGGTTAAGTTTCCTTAATGGTATCACTTTTCCTATTTTCTTTCACAAATGCCTAGGAAGAAAATATGAAACCAAAATTACTCAGGGTCTAAAGAAACTGAGAAGTGAGGGCATGTATGCATTGAACAATATAACACTGATGATGCAAGTTGGGGACAATTTATTAGCATAGGCTAAACAATTGTTTGTCCGAAGAGTCCCAAGTATCTGTAGCATATGTATCCTTAAAATAGCTGCCATTCAAAAACCCGTTATAATTCTTTATACCCCCAAGCGGAACCCCGGAAGAACATGATGCTCATAGTCCACAACAACAATCCAGTTACCAAATCTGGAAGTAACATATTCTGTAACTACGAGCTACTTCCCCATTAAGTAAACACCCTATGGTCTAAGTGCAGTTGATCCATTTTATAGATCAAAATTAGCTAAGAACAATACATATCATCGTACTCTGTATTTGTAAAAGAACACAGTTGGATAGATGCAAGATGTATTTATTTGCCACTTGCACAAGCTTTAGAATGTGTCACAGTCAATGATATCTCCATGTGTGTGAGTGGAATGACTTTGTATGATGAAGGTACTGAAGCAACTAAATGGTTTAACTTTTTTTGGGCGGGGTGGGGGTGCCTAAACCGACTGCTGCGTTTAAACAAAGGTGTAAAACTTTGTTCCTTCTAGGTCTTTCCGTTTACCTAAAATATAATGCTAAACGGAATCTTCTGCATTATTTATGGAGAACTTTGATTTTACTAGGCTGTTTGTCCCATACTACACTCAATGTTACAAAACCATATTTTCTGGTGGCTTTCATTTCTGATAGTCTGTCACATGTGTTACTCTTTACCTATCAATGCACATTTAATTCAGGGTGCACTAAATGAGATACCCAAAGAGGCAAAGAGCCTATACCAGTTAACCACTTTAGACCAAAGTGAGCGTGCACACATAACGTGCGATAATTTTCTAAATGACTTATCTTGGATTAAGTTAGTGTGGTTGATAATAACAACTACAGTTGCTTAGTGGCAGCTTTCACTTGCCAATTGTGCATATTGTGCTCTTGTACTTGATATTCTCATAGTTGTGCAGTTGATTATGCAAGGTCTCTATCAAATGGAAGATTGTAACTGATCGGAAGTTCAATGTCTCTATAAGCTTGTTGTACAATCTGATGTTCTATCTAATCATTACTATGTATGTTATCCTATTAATTATCTTTCTTTTTGTTCTTTTGGATGCAAAATTAACGACAAAGGCCAGGGTCTAAGGGTGTGACTTCAAATACATTCTTAGCTACGTGGTTACCGATTTATATGATAGGCTAATAATGAATAATGAAGTTGATAGTTGACTAAAAAATGTTAATAAATGAGTGATGTTGGATACTGTTAAAAGAATAATAGTATATGCTAAAAAAATAGCGATCTTGATAATTTGTTATCTTTGAGAAACTTGATATTGATTGTGACACGTTATGAAAGGATTTTGGATTTTGGTTTCCTGAAGGACCGAGAATGCAATAGCAAGGCGACCAGAGGGAGGGGTGAATGAGAGCTCAAAAATTTCAATCAAAACTTTGGCCTTTGTCCCCAGAATCAACCCCCAAAAGCTTCGACCAATCACCGTGATGCCCACGACCCTTGGAAGAGGGTGGATGATCCCTAGGATCACAGCGAGGCACCACCAAGCGATAGCAAACCAAACGCTAAAGGCACCGGCACAAGTTTGACCCCTAAAACCGAGTCCCGAACGTAGATTGAAGCCTACGTTGAGAAATCCCTAAATACCAATGCTAACAAGTAGCAAAGATACCTAGAGAGGTTCCTAGGTCAACTATAGGGCTAACCGAGAAGTCCGAAAACCAAGCGAAGAAGTCAGGAGAGCAAACGCACTAAAACTCAACAAGCAGCCAACTCGCGGACTGTCCGAGGTTCAGACCGCGAACTGTCTGCCCAACGGCGGACTGTCCGGGCTCAGGCGGCGGACTGTCCGTCGTCCAAAATAGCAAAACAGCAACGTTGCTGAACAGCTGCTGGACGCCTCCCGGACTGTCCGCGACTCGGTACGGCGGACTGTCCACCGGTCAAACCAAGTCAGCACAGCCGAGCCACGCGACCACTGCTCGATCGGAGCCCGACGCGCGGACTATCCGCGCCTCCAACGGCGGACTGTCCGCGGGTGCCCAGTGAGGGCGATTTTGATCGCCCTCAACTCAAATCTCCCCAAATCCAATTCAACTCAAAATCCCTAGTTCCCAAACTTGGAGAAGATGATCACGAGGTAGTTAGGAGACTATCCCCAAGAAATCATCTGCTCAAATCAACTCAATCACCGGGAAATCGAAAGGGAAGGAGTATGAACGAAAAAGCGCCACGAAAATGAAATCAACCCGATCTACTTGTTCGTGAGGAGTTAGATGAATTCCTTCGGTGGAAATGATCTCCTCACTATAAAGAACAAGTTGATTCAAATGGATTTCGAAAAGACGTAGTAGAGAGGGAGATCGAGTGACGGGAAAATCGCGGAGAAACGAAGAACGCGAAGAACACGAACAAAACGCGAACCAACACATTGATCTGCAACCGTGTGGCTACCACACGCTACAACAGTGAGATTACGGTCTCACTTCCTCAAAATCTCCAGTACACAGAGGTATGGTTCTCTGCGGATCTCAGTTGCTACAGCAGGGGATTGGGAGAGCAGGAAAACCTAGAAGGCAAAGAGCAAATGACTGAGATAGAATGGGAGGTGGGTTTCTCCCTCTACTTATCCTAATTCTAGTTCCCACTCTACCCCTAACTAATTACAGAGCGAACCAGCTAAACCATAGGGTTATTCTGGACCAACTCGTGGTAGGTGGTGATCCGACGACC
Source organism: Coix lacryma-jobi var. lacryma-jobi (assembly GCA_009763385.1). NCBI lineage: Eukaryota > Viridiplantae > Streptophyta > Magnoliopsida > Poales > Poaceae > Coix > Coix lacryma-jobi. Next base: position 64,996,328 of record CM019825.1, read on the forward strand.
ACGCCCGCATAACTGGTAGCGTTGCCTCGACGCAACCTTACCGATTGCCGCCACGTGCCGTCACCGCTCTGCTCGTCCTTTTCACGGACCTCGCCCCCGGTTTTGAGGCCCAAACCGGGAAATCAGCCTTCACGACCAACCCTCGGTTTTGAGGCCCAAACCGGGAAACTAGTCGTCCATCGCCTGAGTTTTGTGGCCCAAACTCAGAAACCCGCAGCGCCCAGGTTTGGAGGCCCAAACCTGGAAACCGTCCTCAGCCCGAGTTTTGTGGCCCAAACTCGAAAACCATCAGCACCCAGGTTTTGAGGCCCAAACCTGGAAACCGTCCTCTCGATGGTTTTTTTCTGTGGCTCAACCATCAAACTGACGTTGTAGAGGGGATGCACCGCCCGTGCACCCCATCCACCGACACGTGTCCCCAGGTCCACAACCCGAGCCACATCGTGCCCCGCAAGTCTCCGCTCGTCGCTGTCCCAGGCTGTCAGCCACCACAGCTGATCCTCAGGCCACCGGCACCTCAGTCCAAGCCTCACGTCCGCCCTTCGCCACTCTCGGTCCATCGACACGACACGTCTCTACTTGACCTTCACCTTGCCTTCGATCACTGTATCCGAGCTCGACACCTGCACAACACAAGCCAAAGAACATGCGCATTATCTCAGTTGACAATCACTCATCACTCGAGACTCGGCATACACCCATGTATGCACAATCTCCCCCTTGATGAGTGCATTGTCAACTACCAACACAAATCATAATGGAATAGAGGAAGGAAGAAGAAAGAGAAAGAGAGAACCCGTCCAAATGTCCCAAAAGCATATCAAAGCCAGAAGAAGGTCAAGTGAAAGAGCAAAACAACTTGGTCCCCAAAGACATGGGCAACGGCTCGATGCAACCAAGCAAAGAAAAGCTAGCCCTCAAGAAGAGGTAGAACAGGCTCAACAGCACTAGCGAGAAAGCTCGATACCAATTGAAATTCAAGCAAAAATAGAGCTAGCCCTCAAGAAGAGGCAGAACGGGCTCAACACCGCTAGCAGAAAAGCTCCGAACCGATTGGAAGATTCAAAATCCTCAAAATCCGAGCCAACTCAAGCTCCCCCTCCAATAGTGCACACAACCAAGATAAGGTTTCTCCCCCTTATGATTTGGCAATAGTGCACACAACCAAGATAAGGTTTCTCCCCCTTATGATTTGGCAAGAATCTCTCCCCCTTAGTTGAAAATGCACTATCAAGTGTCTCCCCTCCAAAAATGCATATGAATTAAAATGCAAGTTAGCAGCTTCAAGAATATAGTCGATAGAATATGAAGATGCTCGACAAAGTGCTGATCCGATGACTCAACAATAAGCACAAAATGCTACCAAAGGCTCAAACTGATCACTAAATACGAAATATAAACATTTGAGCAAAGTGAGTAATTTTTAGCCAAAAAGGTATTCACCATCAAAATAGCACTAAACATGTATAGACAGGAAGTCAAACAAGTGCTAAACATGTATACAAAGTGAACTACACCTAGCAAGGTTCAATCATCATGCTATAGAATGAAACATAGACTTGTGTATGCAAATTTTATCGGAGTTGCAGCGGTTATATTACACAAGTTTAAATTTCAGCATGTGATTGCGAGAGGTTGAAAGCTTGTCATTGCCTAACTTTTCAACTGTGCGAAGCCTATGCAGAAGCAATCAGAAGCTTAAAGCAACAGTTTCGGTCATACACTACATAGCTCAAGTTTAGCTCAAAGTGCAATGAGAAACAATCTCGATACTGTGATGTGCTGACAAGCAATCCCATCTCGATCTTTCCAATTCACTTGACTTGGTTCAAATTTAAAGCAGAATATGAACATACCAAGCAAGTGAATGACTCAGAACTAGAGACATAGCAACCTAGCATATATGAAAAGCACAAGTGATTTCAACACATTCTACACATGCTAGTTGCAGATCTCAATGGTGAACAATTTCAATTTTTATGTTCATTAAGCAGGTTCACCATTTACAAAATAGCTCAGCTCACAACATATATCAGTGATCAGAAAGAGCATAAGCTACAAACATCATCATATAGCATCGGAGCAAAACTAGATAGAGCATAATCACATTCTAAGGATTATATGCATGAAGCTTGAAAATGCAAAGATGCATGATGAAATGCACAATCGAAAAGAGAAGAGTCAGTCTATGATACACAAGAACCAAAATGTTTCCCCCAACTAAAAGGGGAAACACACACCAAGCTCACCTCTCAACCTAGCAAAAGTTGATTGGTCCAAAGGCTTGGTGAAAATATCAGCCAACTGATGATGAGTATCGACATGGCGAAGGTCGATATCACCCTTCTCATAATGGTCTCGCAGAAAATGAAAGCGCACATCAATGTGCTTGGTCTTAGAGTGTAGCACGAGGTTCTTAGCAACGCTAATAGCACTCATGTTGTCACAAAGCAAAGGAACGCGAGAAAAGCTCAGACCAAAATCACGTAAAGTGGCCATCATCCAAAGCAATTGAGAACAGCAGCTAGCCGCAGCAACATACTCAGCCTTTGTAGTAGACTGGGCGACACTAGACTGCTTGCGAGAAGACCAAGATACAAGAGAAGAACAGATAAACTGACAAGTCCCAGAAGTGGACTTGTGATCAATTCGACAACCAGCAAAATCGGCATCAGAATAACCGCAAAGAGAGAGGGTGGAGGAAGCAGAATACCAAATCCCAAACTCTGGAGTGAAGCATAAGTACCTCATAATGCGCTTGACCGCCTGACGGTGAGAAGTGCGCGGCGACGACTGAAATTGCGCACAAAGACACACCGCGAACTGGATGTCCGGGCGTGTCGCCGTCAGGTACAGCAGCGACCCGATCATACTCCGGTACTCCTTCTGGTCCACAGCTTCTCCATCCATGTCCGCATCCAGGGCCGTCGTGGTCGACATGGGTGTTAGAAGAGGCTTGGCCTCACCCATATCGAACTTCTTCAATACATCCTTGGTATACTTACCCTAGTGCACAAACGTTCCCTCTCGAGATTGCTTGATTTGCAACCCAAGGAAAAACGTCAACTCGCCCATCATGCTCATCTCAAAGTCCCTGCTCATAGTGTCTGCAAACTTGGCAACCAAAGCGTGAGAAGAACCACCGAAAATGATATCATCCACATAAATCTGGACCAAGAGAGTGTCATTGCCTTGCTTGAGGAGAAAAAGCGTTTTATCCACACATCCCATTTTAAAACCCTTAGCAAGCAAAAAGGTTTTCAACCTATCATACCAGGCTCTAGGAGCTTGTTTCAAACCATATAAAGCTTTGTGAAGTTTAAAAAGATGGTTTGGAAACTTGAGATTTTTGAAACCGGGGGGTTGTTTCACATACACCTCTTCTTCTATGTAGCCGTTTAGGAAGGCACTCTTGACATCCATTTGAAAAAGTTTAAACCCTTTGGATGCGGCAAAAGCCAAGAGTATCCTAATCGCCTCCAAACGAGCTACAGGAGCAAATGTCTCCTCATAGTTTATCCCCTCCTTCTGACTATACCCCTAGGCTACCAGTCTGGCCTTGTTTCTCACAACATGGCCATCCTCTCCTTGTTTGTTTTTGAAAACCCATTTTGTACCTATAGGGTGACACTCAGGAGGAGGTGGAACCAAAACCCAGACCCGATTCTTTCAAAGTTTTCTAACTCCTCATGCATGGTATTGACCCAATCTGGATCAGATAAAGCATGTCCAACATCTCAGGGATCAAAATCAGCAACAAATGTAGAATGAGCAAAGTGAGAGATTTGTTGTGACCTTGACCGAGTGACACATTCACCGATGCTGCCGATCATCTGTTGAGGTGGGTGTTGGTGCTGAATGTGTCATGGCGCCTCCCGAGCTTGCGGATACATGGGTGTATGCCGGGTCTCTGAGTGATGAGTGATTGTCAACTGGGATGATGCGCATGTTCTTTGGCTTGTGTTGTGCAGGTGTCGAGCACGGATACAGTGATCAAAGGCGAGGTGAAGGTCAAGTAGAGACGTGCTGTGCCGATGGACCGAGAGTGGCGAAGGGCGGACGTGAGGCTTGGACTGAGGGACCAGAGGCCCGAGGATCAGATGTGGTGGCTGGCAGCCTGTGACGACAACAAGTGAAGAAGTGCGGTCACGTGTTGCCTGAGTCGTGGACTTGGGGACACGTGTCGGTGGACGGGGTGCACGGGAGGTGCATCCCCTCTACGACGTCGGTTTGGTGGTAGAGCCAGGGAAAAACCATCGGGTGGACGGTTTCCAGGTTTGGGCCTCAAAACCTGGGCGCTGATGGTTTCCGAGTTTGGCCACAAAACTCGGGCTGAGGACGGTTTCCAGGTTTGGGCCTCAAAACCTGGGCGCTGAGGGTTTGCTGAGTTTGGCCTCAAAACTCAGATGCTTGATGGGCTGGTTTCCCGGTTTGGGCCTCAAAACCGGGGGTTGGCTGGAAAAGGCTGGTTTCCCGGTTTGGGCCACAAAACCGGGGGTGCAGAGCGAGGGCGGCACGTGGCGGCAATCGGGAGGTTGCGTCGAGGCAACGCTTCGGTTTGTGCGGGCGTGGCCGTCGGATACACCTACCACCGAGTTGGTCCAGAATAACCCTAGGGTTTAGCTGGTTCGCTCTGTAATTAGAATAGAGAGGGGTAGATTAGGAATTAGACTTAGGCTAGTAGTAGGATAAGTAGTCGGGAGACACCCTCCTCCCAAGTATCGCAGTCATTTGCTCTTTCGCACTTAGGGTTTCCTGCTCTCCCATTCCCTGCTGTAGCTAGCTGAGATCCACAGAGAGACTTGCCTCTATGTACTGTTGATTCCGAGGAAGTGAGAGCGTAACCTCACCGTTGTAGCGTGTGTTTGCGCTACGGCTGCAGATCGATGACTTGATTCGCGTTTTGGTTCGTGTTCTTCGCGTTCTTCGTTTCTCCGCGATTTTCCCTTCACTCGATCTCTCTCCCTACTGCGTCTTTGCGAAATCCGTTTGAATCAACTTGTTCGTATTTGAAAGGAGATCATTTCCACCGAAGGAATTTATCTAACTCCTTACGAACAAGTAGATCGGGTTGATTTCGTTTTCGTGGCGCTTTTTCGTTCTTGATCTTCCCCTTTCGATTTCCCGGTGATTGAATCGATTTGAGCGGATGATTTCTTGGGGATAGTCTCCTAACTACCCCGTGATCATCTTCTCCAAGTTTGGGAACGTGGGATTTTGATTTGGATCGAATTTGGAGAGATTTGTGAGAGGGGCGACTGAAATCGCCCTCTCTGTTCATCCGCGGACAGTCCGCCGTTGGACCCGCGGACAGTCCGCGCGTCGGGATCGAGCCAGATCAGTGGCTGCGGGTCTCGGTCGCGTTACTGTTCCTTGACCTGCGGACAGTCCGCCGAAGGAACTCGCGGACTGTCCGGGAGTCGTCCAGGGACTATTCAGCACCTTCGCTGTTTTGGCGTTTGACCGGCGGACAGTCCACCGTTGAGTCTCGCGGACAGTCCGGGAACGTCCAGTGGACTTGCAGCAGCACTGTGGTTTTGCTCGTTTGGCCGGCCGACAGTCCGCGACCTAAGCCCGGACAGTCCGCCACTGGGCCGACAGTCCGCGACCGTACTGCCGGACAGTCCGGGACTTGCCTGAAGCTTCCAGTCTTGTGCGTTTGCTCTCCCGGCTTCTTCGGTTGATTTCCGAACTTCTCGTTTGGCCCTAGAGTTGACCAAGGAACCTCTCTAGGTATCTTTGCTACTTGTTAGCATTGGTATTTGGGGACTTCTCGACGTAGCCGTCTATCTACGTTCGGGACTTGGTCTTTGGGGTTGTCTTCGAACCGGAACTTTTGGAATTTGGTTTGCTTCTTCTTGGTGGTGCTCCGTTGTGATCCTAGGGATCATCCACCCTCTTCCAAGGGTCGTGAGCATCACGGTTTCGGTCGCCGTTTCTCGGGGTTGATTTTGGGACATTTGGCCAAAGTTTCTGAAGGAAATTTTTGAGCTCCCATTCACCCCCCCTCTGGTCGCCTTGCTAGTACTTTCTCGGTCCTTCAGAGCTGACGAAATCTCCCCCTCAACAGCAGCTGGCGCCTTCTCGGGTACAAAAGGTACAACACGAGGTGGCGGATCCCACGACCCCCAAGTAGTCGACGAAGAGGGGTTGGGGCCGTGAGTCGTCGTAGTAGAAGCCGACGCTTGCAGCACAGCAGGTGGAGGTAGTGCTGGATCATCCATCCCTTCAGCACCCTCGTCCTCGTCATCAAAAAGAGGCTCACCAACCTCATGATCACCTGCACGCTCAAAATGAGAAGAAGGACAAACCATGGTCTCGTCGAAGGTGACATCGGATGTCTCCAAGACTCGGTTAGTATCAAGGTTAAGTACACGATATGCGCGAGTATGAGTGCCATAACCCAAAAATACCCCGTCAGAAGAACGAGACTCAAATTTGTCCAAGTTGCCTTTCTTGAGTATAAAACAGTGGCAACCAAAAACTCTAAAATAACTCACTTTGGGCTGTTTTCCAAAACGCAACTCATAAGAAGTCTTTTTCATGAAAGCTCGGAGAAAAATGCGATTGGAACTATAGCATGCAGTCTTCATAGCTTCGGTCCAATATCGCCTAGGAGTCCTATGCTCATCGAGCATCGTCCTGGCTATCTCTACAAGGCTCCGATTCTTCTTCTCTACAACACCATTTTGTGGCGGTGTGTAGGGGGAAGAAAACTGATGCTCTAAACCAAGGAGTTACAAAACTTCTGAAAATCTGAATTCTTGAATTCGGAACCATTATCACTACGAATAGCTCGCATTGAGTTCAAAGGGAACTCATTCTAAAGACACAAAATCAGATTGCGAGCAAAAGAGAAGGTCTCGGTCTTATCAGCTAAAAAGAAGACCCACAAATATCTCAAAAAATCGTCGACAACAACCAGCACGTAGCACTTCCCCCCAACCGAGCTCACCCGAGCAGGACCAACAAGGTCCATGTGTAAAAGCTCTCCAGGGCGCTTAGTCATGACCTGAGTCACTGGATGGTGGGGAGCGGCAACCATCTTCCCATGTCTACAAGAATGACAAACAAGATCCTTCTCCATGAATAACTTGGGCAATCCTCGGATTAGGCCAAGTGAGCTAAGTCTTGCAAGCAAGTCAAAGCTTAGGTGACCGAGTCTCCTATGCCACTTCCAAAGAACAGAGGAGGTAGGTCCAGCCAAAAGACAACGAGAAACTCCAAACGATTCTGAGAAATTTGCACGAAAGACTTTCCCAAAGGGCGAAATCATACATACAAGATTGCCCTGAGGATCTAAAATACGACTGAGATTCGGTTTAAAACAAATCTCATAGTCATCATCGAAAAGTTGCGAAACAGAAAGAAGGTTAAAATGCAAGTTAGAAACAAGAGCAACATCACGCAACACAAAATGCTCATTAACTCGTACCGACCCACGAGACAACACTTTACCTTTGCTATTGTCGCCGAAGGTGATAAACTCCTTTCCGGCGACCGGACTAAGACTGGAAAACCACTTGGCGTTTCCGGTCATGTGTCTCGAACACCCGGAATCCACCAACCAAACGTTCACCAATCGTTTTACCTACATCAATAAAAAGACATAGGGTGCGCATACGGTCCAACATTGGGGTGAGTGAAATGGGAATTATACCAGTGTTGGGCCGGCTGCTCAAAAGAATGGTTAGCAGAAAAACCATTCCTAGCACGCCTACGGGAGGAGCGATCACCACGTAGAGGAAAACGTGGTCCGCTAAGGGAAGAGCGTCCATTGCGATACTCAAAATGCGATGGGGGAAAACGCTCAACTACAAAGCCACTGCCATGGGGTCCATAGCTCACAACTGCAGGCTCCCGCCGGGCACGTTCTCTTCGCAGCCTAGGCCTAGGAACTTGAGGTTTTGGACCTCTAGGCCTAGCAGCATGCCTCTGAACATTCGGCACATGTACATCATGGAAAGGATGGTACATGTCCGTGTTGTTCATCTCCTTTGCACGGCGCGCCTCTCTCTTGCGCTGAAAGCAAAACTCACTCAGGTGTCCATCTCTCCCACAGTGCTCACAATGGTACCTCACCGCTCTCATAGGGGGTTGTTGGTACTCACGGTAGTGGGTATGGATCACTTTGCCCTTTTGTGGCATAAGCTCCTCTTGGATAGGTGGCATTGTGTCTAGCTTGTTCTTGAGGTGGTTTGGTTTTGGAGCCCACGACTGTTTCTTGGGTGGAGCTCTCGGAGGTTCAACAAATACCCCATCCTTGGTGTTAGGCTTTAGAGGCTCTCTGGGTGGAATCTTTGTAAGCTTGGGAGTAGTGGTGGAGTTGGGCTTCTCACTCGGGTTAAGACCACTTGACTCTCCAATCTTGCCAAAAGATGAAGCACACTCGACACCCTGAGCAAAGCCTACACCTGGACCTCCAGCAACACGTTTGAATTGGGCAATCATCATCCCATGCTGCGGCTCACCACTAGACACCCATGACAAGATGGTTCGAAGGTATGTGTTTTCTTCCTCGGTTTGCATCTTGTCATGCTTCACATTGGCTATCTCCATTTCCAAACCTTCACACAAAGCGCACCTAGTAACACAAGTGCTTCCCGAGCTGGCCTTCTCAAGAGACACAATCTTGGCATTCTTCTCTGCCAACTCGGATTGCAAGCCTGCACAAGACTTGCACGCACCAAGCACTGAAGATCTAGCTCTAAGCTCATCCACCTCTCCTACCAACACAACATACTTACTCCTCAAAGTGAGAAAATCAGTCATGTGTGTGGTGCACATCTCGCACTCACTCTCCTCTGAGACAACTACGGTGGACTTGGCAAACTCAAGCTCCTTCACCGTATCCTCCCACTTCTGCCTAAACTCCTTCCGCTCTCTAGCAGCACGCCTATTCAACTTATCTTGACTCAGAAGGGCGGCAGTAAGTTTCTCGACCTCAGCAGAAAGCTCGTCGGGGGTCTGAGATACCTGGGAGGTGTCGTCATCGTCATCATTCTGAGGAATCTCCTCCAGCTCACCGTCGACCTCCTTGCTTAGGGCCATGGTGCAGAAACCCTCGTTGTCAGCGAAGAAGCAGAGGCCGTTCAGCTTGTCCTCGATCTTCTTCTTCTTCTCGGACTCGTTGTCGCTTGAAGAAGCAGAGTCGTCATCCGAGTCGTCGACGTCGCTGAGCGTGGCAAAGAAAGCACGCTGCTCAGCCTGGGTCTTCTCCAAGTACTTCGTCTTGATGTACTCCTTGTTGAAGCCGCCCTTCCGCTTGTGCTTCGCGGGGACGTACTTCTCCTTGCGCTTGCCGGAGTCGTACTTATGCCCATGATCCGCCTTGCCGAAGACTTGCTTGTTCTTCTTCGGGCAATTGGCGATGAAGTGGTTGGGGTCGCCGCACTCGAAACAACAAGAGCGTCCTCCTCCGCGGCGACGGTTCATGAGGTTGTTGTGGAACTGCGAGAACCGGTTGGCAAGCAGGGCCAACTCGTCATCCCCCATGAACTCCAGTTGCTCCTCTGTGACAGAAAGAAGAGAAGAGAGTGCAAAACCTCCAGAGGGGTTAGCAAAAGAGCCAGAAAGCAAAGCCATCGACAGGCCAGAAGGATTTTCATAAGAAGCCCTCGCCATGGCGTCAATCTCACTAGACTTGAGCTTACTAAAGAGCTCATCGCATGTGAGGGTCTCATAGTTAAGAGATTCGATGATCGCCTGAACTTTGGAGTCCCACACCGACCGATCGAGAGTGTGCAAAAGCTTCAAAGCCCTCTCATGATCGTCGAAAGGCAACAGCTCCTTGTTAGCCCTCATCCTGTTGACAATCACCTGAAAGTGAGCGAATAAACTCTCTATGCTCTCGCCAGGCATGTATCGAAAGTTCTCATACTCTCGCTTGTGCGACTCGTAGAGACGGGTTTTTACTTGAGTGGTTCCCTCATGAAAACGCATGAGAGTAGCCCAAATCTCCCGAGCCGTAGCGAGGTAAGAAACGCGATCAAACTCCGTTATGCTCAAACATGAGAAAAGAGCATTACGGGCTCGGCTATTGGCATCGTGCTCATCGATCTGATGCTGAGTAACACGAGCAGCCAAGACCACGTAATCAGCAGAGTTGCAAATATCCCAGATGGAAGCACCCAAACTCTGAAGATAGGTCGACATGCGTATCTTCCAATACGCATAGTTCGTCCCATCGAAAAACGGCGGTTTGCCCACGCCGCGATCTATGTCGCCTTCTGTGGATCTGGAACCGGTGGAAGATCCTTAACCCGCTCCGATACCAATTGAAGGACCGAGAATGCAATAGCAAGACGACCAGAGGGGGTGAATGGGAGCTCAAAAATTTCTCTCAAAACTTTGGCCTTTGTCCCTAGAATCAACCCCCAAAAGCTTCGACCAATCACCGTGATGCCCACGACCCTTGGAAGAGGGTGGATGATCCCTAGGATCATAGCGAGGCACCACCAAGCGATAGCAAACCAAACGCTAAAGGCACCGACACAAGTTTGACCCCTAAAACCGAGTCCTGAACGTAGATTGAAGCCTACATTGAGAAATCCCTAAATACCAATGCTAACAAGTAGCAAAGATACCTAGAGAGGTTCCTAGCTGAACTATAGGGCTAACCGAGAAGTCCGGAAACCAAGCGAAGAAGCTGGGAGAGCAAACACACTAAAACCCAACAAGCAGCCAACTCGCGGACTGTCCGAGGTTCAGACCGCGGACTGTCTGCCCAACGGCGGACTGTCTGGGCTCAGGTGGCGGACTGTCCGCCGGCCAAAAGAGCAAAACAGCAACGTTGCTGAACAGCTGCTGGACGCCTCCCGGACTGTCCGCGACTCGGTACGGTGGACTGTCCGCCGGTCAAACCAAGTCAGCACAGCCGAGCCACGTGACCACTCTCGGTCGGAGCCCGACGCGAGGACTGTCCGCGCCTCCAACGGCGGACTGTCCGCGGGTGCCCAGTGAGTGCGATTTTGGTCGCCCTCAACTCAAATCTCCCCAAATCCAATTCAACTCAAAATCCCTAGTTCCCAAACTTGGAGAAGATGATCACGAGGTAGTTAGGAGACTATCCCCAAGAAATCATCCGCTCAAATCAACTCAATCACCGGGAAATCGAAAGGGAAGGAGTATGAACGAAAAAGCGCCACGAAAACGAAATCAACCCGATCTACTTGTTCGTGAGGAGTTAGATGAATTCCTTCGGTGGAAATGATCTCCTCACTATAAAGAACAAGCTGATTCAAATAGATTTCGAAAATACGCAGTAGAGAGAGAGATCGAGTGACGGGAAAATCGCGGAAAAACAAAGAACGCGAAGAACACGAACAAAACGCGAATCAACACATCGATCTGCAACCGTGTGGCTACCACATGCTACAATAGTGAGATTACGGTCTCACTTCCTCAAAATCTCCAGTACACAGAGGTATGGTTCTCTGCGGATCTCAGTTGCTACAGTAGGGGATTGGGAGAGCAGGAAAACCTAGAAGGCAAAGAGCAAATGACTGAGATAGAATGGGAGGTGGGTGTCTCCCTCTACTTATCCTAATTCTAGTTCCCACTCTACCCCTAACTAATTACAGAGCGAACCAGCTAAACCCTAGGGTTATTCTGGACCAACTCGTGGTAGGTGGTGATCCGACGGCCACGCCCGCACAACTGGTAGCGTTGCCTCGACGCAACCTTACCGATTGCCGCCACGTGCCGCCACCGCTCTACTCGTCCTTTTCACGGACCTCGCCCCTGGTTTTGAGGCCCAAACTGGGAAACCAGCCTTCACGACCAACCCCCGGTTTTGAGGCCCAAACCAGGAAACCAATCGTCCATCGCCTGAGTTTTGTGGCCCAAACTCAGAAACCCGCAGCGCCCAGGTTTTGAGGCCCAAACCTGGAAACCGTCCTCAGCCCGAGTTTTGTGGCCCAAACTCGGAAACTATCAGCGCCCAGGTTTTGAGGCCCAAACCTGAAAACCGTCCTCTCGATGGTTTTTCTGTGGCTCAACCATCAAACCGACGCTGTAGAGGGGATGCACCGCCCGTGCACCCCGTCCACCGACACGTGTCCCCAGGTCCACAACTCGAGCCACACCGTGCCCCGCAAGTCTCCGCTCGTTGCTGTCCCAGGCTGTCAGTCACCACAGCTGATCCTCAGGCCACCGGTCCCTCAGTCCAAGCCTCACGTCCGCCCTTCGCCACTCTCGGTCCATCGGCACGGCATGTCTCTACTTGACATTCACCTTGCCTTCGATCACTGTATCCGAGCTCGACATCTGCACAACACAAGCCAAAGAACATGCGCATTATCCCAGTTGACAATCACTCATCACTCGAGACTCGGCATACACCCATGTATCCGCATTTCCGTAGCAACGCACGAGTACTTAACTAGTGGAGGATAACGGGAGGACAGCGTCGTAGTAAACCGTGTGCCATCGACTCGTGGAAATCACAATTTTGCTCAAACGACTGCGGTGTTGTGGGGGCGTGGGGCGGCGATGGGGTCAGACTGTCAGAGGGGTCACTAGGGAAGTGGCACCGACCGTGTGTAGAACCTTTGGCAGCTCCAAGCCGCCCAGAAGCCCCAGAGGCCCAGTAGGCAAGAGGCAAGTTGAAGTTATCTTGCCGAGCCAAAGTTAAGAATCGTTCAAAATCGATTAATTGATGTTATTAAAATTAAAAATAAGTCCTATCAATTTTTTTAAAAATAAATCTAATCAAAACCATTCTAAAATAAAAATCACAGTTTTTTTTTTCCAAAACGAGCTTTTGCGCCCGATGCCAACATTAAACAAAGAAGGTATAAACAAACAAGATAGATACTTTATTCTCGGTGGATCATTCTCTTTTAGGCGTCCTCAGCTAACTTATATAAGAATTCATATCAGCATTTTTCTTACGTGGAAGAGAGACAATATGAAAAAAGAAGAGACTATCTCTTAGAGCATATCCAAAATATCTAAAAAAATACTTCCAAAAATAGGTTGTCCAACCTTTGCAAAATATATTGGGAGATATAAAAAAGCTATAACTCCAATAATTTTCAAAATCTCGTGCCTAAAATAGAAGATAATTTTACATAAGAAATTTTAAACTATTTCTAAATCACACTAATCATTTTTATACTTTATTTTTCTCTCTCATACATTTGCTTCAGGATCCTGTCTTACTTCTTTTTTGTTCCCCACGTCCTTCCACCTCTAGATTGGTATGACGATAGCACGTAACTTTACGCGTATCAGGTGTTTTTTTTTCAAGTGTCAAAAGGTTTGGAGTGAGTTTGGAAGTTGTTGGAGATGAATTTTTTTTCTAATATTGTTAAAATTCCTAGTTTGAGAGATTGTTTTGGATATTCTTGGAGATGCTCTTATCGACTCCTATCTCGCTTAGAAAATGAGTTTAATTTTTGGGTCGGCTCAAAGAATGAGAGAGGAAGGAGAAAAAATATAGAATAAAAATCATTTACGTGTGGAGTTTATATGATAAAGTGGCAAAATTTTATAAGCTATCAGCTGTCTTGTACTGTTGAGAACACCCTTAGAGTTCTGAAACTTACTAAATGTTGGAGTTTTTTTTTCTAATCTAGCACCTTGTAATGTGACAAATTTTACACCTCCTCTCAAAATTATACATTAAAGTTGTCCTTGTAAACTAGACCGCAGGGAGTATAATAAGGTTGGAGCCCATATAGAGAATGCCACCATTTGTATTGTGCTTTGAATGGAGACTTTTACTTAGTATTTCACTTAGAACTTGTTTAGTTCTCACCGTAAAAACTTTTCACTCATCATATCAAATGTTTCGATACATGCATAGAGTAGTAAATATAGACTAAAAAAATAACTAGTTACACAGATTGCGTGTAATTTGCGAGACGATTTTTTAAGTTTAATGAGTTTATATTTTTGACAATATTGTGCTAAAGACGGATTAATTAGTCTTAATAAATTCGTCTCACGGTTTCAGACGAAATATGTAATTTGTTTTCTTATTAGTTAATTTTTAATAGACTAAATAAGTGTCGGAACATCGCTCGTAACATACAAAAACTTTCCATACCCCCAACTAAACAAGGTCTTACTTTGTTGCAAACTCCCGCAGTGATAAAGGAAAGCTGCTTGTGAATGTTTAAGTACTGGTCAGCATCAGTACTGAAGAAAGCTTGCTGAGTATCAGTACTTTATACATGATCGAATATTCATGGGGTTCATCAGATGAAATATCACGCAAATTTAAGCTGCACTATTAATTATATGTTAGAAGATGTTGAAATTCACTAGAAGAAAAGAAGGTCACATGTTTAGCCTAAAAAAATGACTGCACTATTACGAAATTATTTACTCTGCAACCCTCGACCGAAAAAAAAAAGAGAGAGAAGGAGCATTCACTATTCTGAGATCCTAAGGTTTATGACAGGGGAGAACATGGTGTTCTTCCTTCCCTCCTCTGCCCCTGGTCAGAGAGCAGAGGCGCAGAGCAACTGATGGGAGGCCACATCGCACAGCTGCCTGCCTACAGCTACAGATTCCCATTCCCTAGTGTTCATCAGTTGCAGTTGCATTACACTCATCAGATCACGCCAAGAAGCTTGAGACGTCGATGTCGAGGAATTCGTCGCCGTCGGCTCCGTCGATCGCTAACATGAGTTCCTCGAAGCCGAACCGCACGTCGTCGCTGGCGACCTCGAAAGGCGGGAAAGAGCCGACGTGGTTGGAGACCGAGGTCGCCGGGGACACGCCCCAGTTCTCTGACGTGGATGGCGCGGAGAAGGGGCTGCGCTCCGGCACGATGCACCCGCTCGCCGTCACCGGCGTGGCGGAGAAGCAGAAGGGCGTGGGCGCGTCCCAGTCCCGCAGCTGCTGCTCTTTTTCCACGGCCGGCGGCCCCTCGGTGGTCTTCGCCGCCAGGCTCTGCAGGAGGCTGCTGGCGCCCGGGTAGGCGCTGTACTTGCACTCCGGCACCTGCGCGTCCGCGGCAGCCTGAGCCTCCGCCGCCGCCGTCTGGCTCTGAACGCAGGTGTGGTCGCCGAGGTAGACGACGTCAAAGAAGGTTGGGTCCTCGTCGGTGCGCTGCACTTGCTTCGTCGCCGCACATCCCTGAGAGTGCCGGTGCGTGCAGCGGTAGTAGCCCCTGCAATGTTTGCACGGATCAGGTCAGACCATGAGATTTTGTTAGCGATCTCCGGAATCTTGAAAATTAACCAGCATCCTGCCTGTTCTTGTGCATCCACAACAAGATTAACTAACATCATCAATCGGGCTTGAAAATTGCACTATGAAATGAATCAGTGTTCCCCCACCGGCCGGACAATAATAATATAAAGTCCCCTGAGGCCAAACAGTTGCAAGCAAGCAAACAAACAAACAGAGGCTGCAACTTTTTCGCCAAGAGGACATGCATGGCAGCCCGGCCGCCATTAAGTCCAAACTCCAGAGCAGATAAGAAAGCAGAAGGAAATGATTTCGATTCCACTTGCGATAAGAACACGTGCAGATGAGATTCGAAAAAAAAAAAAAAATCTTTTGATAGTCTGTGCCAAGTCAAGTGGCCACCTTGGGTGCTTGGCTCCAAGGATCTCCTTCTGGCCGTACTTCCTCCATCTGTGGCCGTCGTCGGCCGGGTGGTCGCCTTCGCCTCCGGCCGAGCCCATCCTCACCTCATGCCTCTTCTTGTCCATCGTCTTCCTGCAAATAAATTAATATAAAACCAGTTAACAATCAAAAACCCAGCAAACAGAGACCTCGTGTCGTGCCTCTTAATCGACCCGAAAGCTCCCTCGAGCCTCGATGGATACCTCTTCTTGGTGGCCTTGATGAAGGGCGCGCCGGAGACGTCGCTGAGCGGGCTGGCCACGGCGGACCCCGCCTTGGTGGCGCCGCCGAGGCAGGAGGTGGTGATGATCAGGCTGATGGAGCGCTCGGTGATGGAGGAGATCTGCGAGGCGAGGTGCCTGCAGAGGTCGGGCGAGGAGCCGCCGAGGTGCACCTCCAGCTGCGTCACCAGCTCCTTGATGTGGCCCAGCAGCTCCGTCACCACCAGCCCGCCGCTGCCTCCATTGCCGTCGATGATGCTGGCCATCGTCGCTCGACAGACCGACCGGCCTCTGAGCTAGTTTCGGCTGCTAGTTGTTGCCGCGCAGGCTGGAGCAGGCTTGGAGGCCGTGCCGCCGTTCCGTGGTCGATGGAGGTGGCAATGGAGCTCCGCAAGACTGTGTGTCGCGGCTGCTGGGAGAAGAGGCAAGTGGCGGGCACTGGGGAGGTGGGTGGGTGGGTGGGTGACTGGGTTGTGAGGGAGTGATGAGGGCCAACGGCGGAGCGAGCAGCTCTCTTTATTTATAACAACGACGACGACGACGGTGCCCAACAAACACAAGGTAGGGGAGAGCGAGCGAAACGCGTTATTAGTTTTCGTCTTGCACTTGCAATGAGGAGGATGGATGCAATGCCTGTTGCAGTTGCAAGTGGAACAGGATTGGTTTGGGTTTTGGACTAGAGAGACTGGGCCGGGGGTTATGATAGATTGGCCATGTCGGATTCAGATCGGGCCGTCCGGCCGTAACACGTCTTCATGTTCATGCATGCTGCCGAGTGCTAGACGTCCAAGAAAGGGGAGAGGGAGGCCGGTCCCTACTACCCCTACCTCTACGTACGAGAGAAAGCAGCAGCTTCCTCGGACGCTTCGCTGGTTTTTTATCACAAGAACCTCGCGCGTGATCGACATCGGACAATGCTCATCAGTCATCACGACCGTAATTGTGGATCGAATTTTTCCTCAGTGATAGGTCAAGCTGGTCATTCGGTTTAAGCCAAAACTTCGTTTTTTTTTTGTTTTTAGAATGTTCGGTTTTTTTCTTCCTTTTCAGTGTCGACCGGCTTATTATTTCTAAACTAGAAACCTACAGGTTCAGTTTCAGTTTATACTTCGGTTTTTCAGTTTAGACCGAACCACTACAGCAAGAAAAAGAAAAAGGAAAACACGTCGTCCGCCCCCTCCGTGTTCGTGCTCCAGCTCCTTGCGCTTTGCCACAATCGCTCATCCACCGAGGCGCTTCCTCCCGCGTCCGCATTGGCGGTGGAGAGTTCGGGTCGAGGAGATGAGGCGTGGCCACACGGAGGTAATATCATGGTGATCACAAAAGGTATGGTTTAGCGTTAGTTTAGGGGCAATATCGGGTCCTTAAGCCTCCCCATCTAACATTTCGTTCGAGTAGAAAACCGAAGCCAAATTTCAAATTTGAAAAACACGTAAACCGTAGTACTGGCTAGCGAAAACCGAATGAACCGACAATTCGGTTCGGTTTGCGGTCTGCTATGTAAATGCTGTGATAGGAGATGTTCACTAAGCGCGCTATGGCCAGCAGCACTCAGCACAGATGTGTTAGTGCATCCCATCGTACGTGACCAAGAAGATGCATAACAGATGTGTTATTGCATCCCATGGCATGGAACCTTCTGAATGAACTTCTGGCCTTGTTATTATTTTACGCACGCAGACAAGACAACTGAGAGATACTAGTTTGCTGAACCTAATTGGGGATAATAATTGGAATAATATTGGATGAGGTAGCTACCTAGTATCAACATCGGAAGGATATATAGTACTCCGTATTTGTTTGAGCCCATCACGGAGGGCACACACATCTTCTAGAGTTAAATTTCGTATATTCTCTGCAAAAGCCTACTATGAAAGTGTTGGACGTTGCCTACTACTAGTACGTACAGTTCATCATATTTGTTTATTGGGATTAAATAAAGCAGAGATCACTCGACGGCTAACTAATTCCAAATGCATATCGCTTTCCCGCGTCTCTGCAGATGCTGAGATACTTGTATGCTTTGCTTTTCTTTCCATCTAGAATTATATGCATGCTAGCTAGTGTTTTCAGTGTACTACGACGTTACTCCTTTTTCCACTCGATCTGCATGCATTCACACCTACTAAAAGTACTGCGCCTAGAATCTCTAGATAGTGGCCGAGCAGGTCGTATATATGGAAGGAAATCCAGCGAAATCATGAAACCCGCAATTTGCCTCCCCCCCCCCCCCCTAAGATTTACACATGGAAATTTCCTCTGCATTATCATTATGATTAGCTAGCTCCGTCGTGTTGCCTGCAGCAAATTCAGATGTTCATTCAGAAGGTGAGCCCATAGAGGACGGTATCATGTTTACTTTGGTGGAAACACATGTAAGGCCGAGGACAGTGTGGTAGTAAAAGTTGTCTCTGAATTCTGATGCCACCTTGTACAGAAAGCTTTGCCTGATGCCACCTTTGCAGTAGCTGTCATAGTGTCATGTGTCGGAATCAGCACTGAGTAAACAGCTACTACTAGCTATTACTAGTAACTAAACCTTTTCATTTTTCCGGAAAAAACCTAACCTTTCCACATCCAACATACTAGTACTAGAGAATTATAGTTAATAAACTGATGCCACGTAAAAGGAATCGAGCTTAATTGCTTTTATTACCTGTGAAAACAATATGTTGCACTGTTTTACTACCTGTTAAAACAATGTCTGTGAATGACAAATCCTTTTAACCCACATCGATCATCTGTCATGATGCAAACACACAACGGAGCGTACCTTGATGAACCTGCTGCTGAACGGCCTAGGATACTACGGGAGTAATACCTAATGATAAGCTTCTGACTTGAGCACAGGGAAGGCATGCATGAACCTGCACCAACTTGTTAAAAAAAAAACCTCCACCACCAAGATAGGTTAATAAGGTCCTGTTTAGTTTCCCCAACTTCCCCTAAATATTTCGAGATTCTCCGTCACATCAATCTTTAGCTGCATGCATGAAGTATTAAATATAGGTAAAAAAATAACTAATTATATTTTTAGTATCTACATGTCGAGACGAATCTTTTGAACTAGTTAGTCCATGTTTGAATAAAGTTTATCAAATAACAACGAAAGTGGTACAGTACGTTTCTCAAATATTTCTGGGAACTAAACAAGCCCTAAGCCACTCTCTCACATGAATCGGGGGGTTCTTATATATATGCAAGTTGCCATGATGACCGATTCAATCGTTTGCCCCCGGCTAACATTATTTTGCACAATTATACGCCTTAATATAGGATCAGCATCTATATCATTAGCAATTCGTTGCACATCCATGCATCGATCCGGCATGCAGATGCAGACGATCCCGTTCTTGAATAAATAAATTTCTAGAGTTGTTTTAAGTTAAATTTTTTAAACCTTAACTGGATTCATAGATAAAAAAATATCAAGATTTATGATATCAAATTAGTTTCATTAGATATATCATAAAAAATATTTTCATAGTATGCTTATTTTATGGTATAAGTGTTATTATTTTTTCATAAAGTTATTTAAATTTTAAAAAGTTTGATTGATATAAATTTTAGAAATTGATTTATTCAGAAAAGTATATACTATTCAAAGTCGAATGACAGTTGTCGTTTAATGACAGATATAGAGTAGTACTATTACTGGATCATGTGGTATCAGAGAAAGCATCTCTTCGGCCGTTAATATGGGACATGTACTTCATTCAAGTCTGATGCATGTGTTGAGCTTTAACTAGTTTCAGTATGTACTCCCGGATTAGGCCTCAGTATAATATTGTGCTTGCCTGAATTATAGTACGGGTGGATGCTAAAACTGGCCCATTTGCGCGCTAAGTAGTACTACTTGTTTGCCTTATATCTCGATCTGGGAATCGGACAATATCATCGCCGTGTTCGTTGAAACCATCCTCGTGCATTTGCGTGTAATAAAATGAAAAAGGATAGCCTACTTGTTGGTGCAAAAAGTGGCGCACTGTGCCAATCACACAGCAAGCCGGAGAAGCTGGCTTCAATCGTGGCCCGGGTGCTCGGAAGTCCGGTGCGTGCCAGTCAGTTTGCCCTGCAACTAACAAGGGAGATAAACTGTTAAATACAAAGCTGGAACATGTCGGGTATGACCAGACAGTTCCAAAATATACGGCCCTGAAGCCACTTACGACGACATATAGCTATGAAAGCTATCTGTCAACAGGTTTAAAGATTATTCGGCAATATGAACAGAGTCACGTGAATAACAGGTTGCCGAACACGTTTGCATAAAAATCGTACTTGCGTGATGTATTGGATATAAGTTAAAACTTAACCAATCTCGATTGTACAACCGAGTTGGGATCCATGGGGATTGAACATACAAACTAAGCATGACTAAGCTAATCTAAAGCCTGCGCCTGCCGCACGACACCTAGCCTTATCATAGATCAAACATACTTAACATGCATGGACCCTCTCCACGTGACAATCCAGATACGATCCAATCGGCTATTACGAACAACAGATCTACTACATAGAAGACTTCTTCAATAATAAACGTGAAAGAACAGAGCAGATCTATAAAGATGAAGCCGAAACGGACGGTACCTGGATTGGGCAAAGGTGTTATGATGAAATAAACATAGCAAAACACATAACACAGGGTAACTTAATGAATCTATCAGATTGCCAAATCTAACAGAGCCGATAACTATTTTTACTCATGACTCAATCCGCCGCACGATACAAGGCATAAGCAAAAACCTCCCGTCATAAGCTTAAATCCGCCGCACGATACTAAGCTTAACGACGAGACTACTTGCACCATATCTAAATCCGCCGCACGATACTAGACATGATAACAAGGTTGCCGGAACTTACGGAGGTCGACGGATCGATGGCCCCTCTCGAAGAACACGACGACACGACTTGGACTCGAAGACGGCACAGGGCCGGGGTTGGTTGTATTGATTGTGAACCCTTTTTACAATAGCCTCAGGGTTTATATTTATACCCTGGTGTTCTCTGAGTCCTAGAAGGGTACGATTACAATGATAAATTAGGAAACTATCAAAAACATGATGCCTTTTGCTCCAAGCTTCCTTTAATAACCGGCATGCTCTAAAATGACGAGATTCCCATCGCTAAATCTTCTTGACATGTCGTATTCGTCGCAAACCGACTTGGCTTGAGGTAACCGACCGTAGCGTTACGTTGCCGAATCTGCTCGCCGTTGACTAATCGCTTTCACAGCCTTGCCGAATACATTGAGTTAGCCGACCGCATCCGCCGTCTGCCGAATCCTTCAAGCGGCGGCGTTCGCCGAATCTTCACAGTGCCGGTCCACTTGTCATAGTGCGAAAACTCGGTGTTAACACATGCCCCCTAATTTTGGGATAAATGTTTTATTCTAAAATTCATTTTCTCCTTTTCGCACCACAGTAGAGTCTCTGGAAGCATCCGACTTCCCACATCATTAATCATCACAGCTGCCGACTCGCCTCCCGATGCACTCAAGATCCTTTAAAATTTCCTCTCTATTCCATTTCGGCCTGAGCTTCCCGAATTCCTCTGTTCAGCTTCTTCATCTAGAAAAACCCCCTCTTCTCTTGCCCTGAACCGGAAAATGTCTTCCCAAGCAAGCCGTTACAGTCTCGAGCTCGGCGACACCAGCACTTCTAAGAGAAGGTTGCTTCTTCTTTGATCTTTTCGCTTTGGATGTTTAGGCTTCATTTTGTTTTCTCTTCAGGAGGATTGGCGACGACCTCACCGAGGACCTGGCTCAGAAGGTCACAGACCTCCAGTCTGATCTAGGAAAGAAGAATCGGGAGATTACTCAAATCTCTCAGGAGCGCGATGCTTTTCGGGAACAAGCCATCGGTAAGCATTCCCCAACCGTCCTTTTCTTATCCCTTTCCTCTGCTTGACCCCTCTTTCTTTTAGCTCTGGAGATTAGGCTCCACTCCCTCGAAGCCGCTATTGCCGACCTTGCTACTTCAGCCAATGTGTGAGGCACGGTGGCTCTAAGGCAGGTAAATGAGATCAAGCGGGTCCTTCCTGACATTTCTAGGGCCGGCATGGGCTACGGCGCAGCACTTGCCTTCAATGCTGTCCGGATCCATTCTGGCGCCGACTACCGTCATTTTGACGTTTGTGAGTGAGGACTAGAATTTAGGATAGCACGTTCAGTTGAGGATATGAAGGAAGCCGGAACAGACTTGGCCGACTCTTTCGATTCTGATCTTCCGATTAGAAATAGAATGACATGGACGAACTGATCCTTCATTTGTAATTGACTCTTGTTATGTGAATAAGAAGTCCTTTTATCTATCTTCTTGACATCAATCTGTGACTGATCTTTCGGGATCAAAGCATATTCCATTCCATGTACTTGGCCATTTGCACCTTGTAATATATCTGTATTTTGCATCCAATCGGTTACCGTTCTGATGACATCGTGTTTAACTGTGTGAACCTGTTCGACAATCTGGCCAGTGTTTGTCCTGAACACCTAAATCGGCAATTTTGCCGAAGCCAGGCGCTTTATTCCCCGCCGAACACGTGAGTGCATTCAGACGATTTGCACAGCCCATCACTGTAGAGGCCCATCTTGGGAAGCAGAAAAAAAAACCCCAATCCGCCGGTTGATATTCGGCACAAATCGTCCCTGGAGTCCTGCCTTCTCCCAATCTTGCATCCGTTCCTCTAGTACTCTCGCCGCCTCGGCTTCCTTGCTCGCTCCGCCCCAGAAAACCCTAACTTTCCGAGTGCAATGGCGAGCCATGATGACCGCGGCAAGCGCCCGGCGGCTGAGGAGGCCGAAGGGAGCCGCGCTCGGTGCCTCCGTCAGCGCGGGTAGGACATCCTCGCTTACGTCCTTTGTGGCAGTTTCTTGAAAACCTCGCTCACGCTCTGTTACTGCTCGCCGACAGGGTCCCCGTTATCTCTTCCGCCGGCGGGCATGCCCGGCCTTCTCCAGCACCGGGGAGGCCAGAGGCTCCACCATCGGGCTCGTCGAGCTCCTCCGACAGCCTCTCCTACCACTCCCATCCTTGGGAGGCGAGCCCGAACCGGGACTCCGACGGCGGCCTCTACGACCACAACGACGCTTTGAACTTCATGGCGCTGCGGGACGAGTCCCGGGAAGAGCTGGCCGCCGTCTCGAAGCAGTACAGGATCGATCAGCTGGAGTGGGAGGACCAGCGCCGGCAGTTCTGCGACGCAATTACGGGTATGGACACCCAATCCTAGATCGGCTTTCGGTCGTTCTTGTTGATCTTTTAACCGATCCACTTCAACTCGTCGTTCACAGCGCTGTCTGAAGAGCTGGAGCGCCTGAAGATGGCGGCGAACGCCGTCGCAGACCGGGTGACCGCCCAGGGCGACACCGCCGAGGCGCGCCTGGCCAATGTGCATGGTCGCGTCGAGCAGGTCGCCCTGCAGGGTGTGCACCACGGCGTGGCGCTGGGGCTGTCGGTGCTAACGGTCCGCACGGAGGAGGACTTCTCCGTGACGCCGGTTGGCTTCCCCGGCGGGGCATGTCTGGAGGACGTCGAGCAGATCGACGATTTTCTGGACTCCTACGAGGATCATGCTCACGCCCTTGCCGCAGTCACCAATCCGCAGACGGTCATCAACAAGGTGCTTGGTAACTGATCCGCACTTTCGTACCGCCCCAACTCATGAACAATGTTCTATTCTGCTATGTTCATGCGCACAATCTGTTCTCCCGTTCTGCGCTTGTTGAGCATTTGATTTATCTAGCCGATTGCACAGCACCGCGTGCACTTGGCCCTGTATTTCTGCGTTTTTTGCGCTAGAGGCGACGCATGCCGTGCCGGCTGTTTTTTGCTCTAAGGGCGATAGAACCTATCGGCCATTTTTTGTGCTAAGGGCGATACAACCTTGTATCGGCCGTTGGTGCCCGCTAGTCCTTGATTCCGTTATGCACCGACCTCCACGCTAGGATGAAATCTCTTTAGATAACGTCCATTAATTGCCCTAGTAAACTCTTCTCCTTGGAGGGTTTTCAGAATGTACGCATTACCCGGAGCACGTTTCAGAATTCGAAAAGGCCCTTCCCAGTTAGGGGACCATTTGCCGAATACCTTGTCTTTGGTACCGATTGGCAAGATAATTTTCCAAACTAAGTCTCCTTCTTCGAATCCTTTTTCTCTCACTTTCGAGTTGTAGTACTTGGCAACGCGTATCTTGTTCCTTTCAATACTTTCCAAGGCTTTGAGACGAATCAAATGCAAATCCTCTAGCTCATCCATCATCAAATCTTTATAATTCCCTTTGGTTAGATCGTTCTGTAATGTAACTCGTCTTGACCCCGACTGCAATTCCCATGGCAGCACTGCGTGATGCCCGTAGACCAACTCGTATGGCGACGTTTGAGTCGACCCATGACAAGCCATTCGGTAAGCCCACAAAGCTTCGTTGAGTACCAAGTGCCACCTTTTAGGTTTCTCTTCGATCTTCTTCTGAATAATCTTAATCATGATTTTGTTAGAAGCTTCTGCCTGCCCATTGGCCTGTGCATAATAAGGGGAAGAATTATAGAGTTTAACCCCCATCCCTTCGGCAAAGTCACGAAACTCCGAGGAAGTGAACTGAGTACCCTGATCGGTAGTGATGGACTGGGGAATGCTGAATCGGTAAATGATGTGCTCCCTGACGAAGGATACCATGTTCTCTGATGTCACCTTCTTCAATGGGATGGCTTCAACCCACTTAGTGAAATAATTTGTGGCTAACAAAACAAACTTATGTCCCTTGCTAGATGGAGGGTGGATCTGGCCGACCAAATCAATGCCCCATCCTCTGAAAGGCCAAGGCTTAATGATCGGATTCATGGCCGATGCTGGGGCCCTTTGCACATTGCCGAATCGCTGACAATCCTGACAACCTCTGTAGTACTCAAAGCAATCTTCGAGCATTGTCGGCCAAAAATGTCCAGTCCTCCTGATTAACCATCTCATACGGTGAGCCGACTGGTGTGCACCACATACGCCTTCGTGCACCTCATACATCAGTTTCCTAGCCCCGTCTTGGTTCAGGCATTTAAGCAAAACCCCATCTATGGATTTGTAGTACAATTGATTGTCCAAGAGCGTGAACTTAAGAGCCTTGTACCTGAGTTTTCGGGAGACCTTCTTGGATGGGTCCCTGAGGTAATCGGCAATGTTGTCTCTCCAGTCTTCAATTGCCTGATTATCACCTGGGACTGCTTGATCATCTTCTGGGGTTGCTTGCTCTTCCTCAAGTGCAAAAATGTTTTGATTTTCCCTATACCCGGATGCTGCCTGAGCCAACTGGTTTGCTTCTTCATTTTGCCCCCTAGGAATATGTTGCAAGGTTGCCGACCGGAACTGTTTGAGGAGCTCTTGGCAACCTTCGAGATATTCCTGCAGCGTGTCGTTCTTGCACTCGTATTTGCCGGTCAATTGCTTGATCACCAATTCCGAGTCACCGAAGATCTCCACGGCGTCTGCCTTAATGTCCACAAGCAACCGCAGCCCTCGGAGCAGTGCTTCGTACTCTGCCTGATTATTAGTTACCGGGTACTCGATCGGTATAGAGTACTTGAAGGGTGCCCCCTTGGGAGAAATCAACACGATCCCGACTCCACCACCTTTGCTGCACGAGGATCCATCAAAAAACAATGCCCAAGGGATAATGGTTACCATGTTAGCATTAGGATCACGGTGGTGAGTGACAAAATCAGCCATAATCTGGCCTTTAACAGCCTTTGCCGATTCAAAGCGCAAATCAAATTCAGAAACAGCTAAAACCCATTTGCCGATCCTTCCACTTAAAATCGGCATTGACAACATGTGCTTGATTACATCAAACTCTGATACTACCACGCATTCGGCATTCAATAGATAGTGCCGAAACTTAGTACAAGAATAGAAAACACACAAGCACAACTTTTCCGTAGCCGAATACCTTGTTTCGGGGTCTAGTAGCTTCCGGCTAAGATAGGCTATGACTCTCTCTCTTCCTTCGAATTCTTGCATGAGGGCCGACCCTATTGTTAGGTTGTCGGCCGCCACGTACAACTTGAAAGGCTTGTCGAGTTGTGGAGGAACCAATACTGGTGGTGCCTTCATGTACTCCTTGATCTCATCGAAAGCCTTTTATTGCACGTCACCCCACACGAACTCCTGATCTTTCTTGAGCTTCAATAGTGGAGAAAATGGCAGCACGCGCTCAGACAAGTTGGATATGAACCTTCTGACAAAGTTGATTTTGCCGAGCAGTGATTGAAGTTCTTTGAGATTGGTCGGCGGCACTACCTTATCAATTGCTTCCATGCTCTTCCTGCCGACTTCGATCCCCTTTTTGTGGACCAGGAATCCCAGAAACTCACCAGCCGACACCCCAAATGCACACTTGGTTGGATTCATCTTTAAACCATGTTTCCTCGTGCACTCCAAGGTCTTCCTTAAATCGGCTAAGTGTCTTTCCTTGCTTCTGGATTTGATCACCACATCATCAATGTAGATCTCTACGATCTTGCCGATCAGCTCATGGAATATGTAATTCATGGCTCGCTGGTAAGTGGCACCGGCATTTTTCAAACCAAAAGTCATGACCATCCATTCAAACAAACCTATATGGCCGGGGCACCTGAAGGCGGTCTTTGCCACATCCTCTGCAGCCATGAAGATCTGATTGTAACCTGCGTTGCCGTCCATAAAGCTTATGATTTCAAAACCGGCCGAAGCATCTACTATCAAATCGGCCACCGGCATGGGATAACCGTCCATAGGAGTGGCTTTGTTGAGGTTTCTGAAGTCGATGCAGACCCTCATCTTCCCGTTTTTCTTGTACACCGGGACAATATTGTAGATCCATTCCGCATATCGACACGGCCGAATGAAGTTAGCTTCTAGTAATCTTTCCACTTCCTTTTTCACGTCGGCCAACACCTCCTCCTTGTAAATCCTGCGCGGAGGTTGTTTGTATGGGCGGTATCCAGGTTTGATCGGCAACTTATGCTCAACAATGGACCGATCTAATCCGGGCATCTCTGTGTAGTCCCACGCAAAACAGTCTTTGAACTCCTTTAGAAGATCTACTAGCTGCACTCTGAAATCAGGGTCTAAACTGGAACTTACAAACATCGGCCTCTTCTTACTCGTATCACCAACATCCATCTCCTCTAACTTGTCGGCCGACGTGAAACCACGTCCCAGTTTGCCCTCGCTGCTGTCGGTTGGCTTGTCCATCTAAAAGAAGCTTTGAGAGCCGATTGCTTGGATCGGCTGTTGATCCCTGCCGTAGACGTTGACAGGACCCTCTCCCCACACGCGATCGGAGAAGCAGTCTACCCCGTCGAATTCCCAGTAGGTGGGCTCAATGGTGGCAACACTCACCGAGTCGTCAGCTTGGACAATCTCGATGTCATCTCCAACCCACTGTATGAGTATTTGATGCATGGTTGAAGGTATGCAGCAGTTGGCGTGGATCCAATCCCTGCCCAGAAGCAGGCTATAAGCCCCCTTGCCATCAATGACAAAGAAAGTCGTAATGAGCGTCTTGGATCCAATCATCAGTTCCACGTGCACGGCACCCCGAGTGTCGGAGGGATTGCCGGCAAAGTCGCGGAGTATCATATCTGTTTTGAGTAGGTCTTCATCGTTCATGCCCAGCTTTCTGAACGTGGCGTAAGGCATGATGTTGATTGCTGCGCCGCCATCAACAAACATCTTGGTTAGCGGCTTCCCGTTGACGTACCCCTTGACATACAACGGCTTCAAATGCCGATGCTTGGCTGGCTTGTCAAATGTTGCCTTCTGAGACAACATGAGCTGTGCCGCGAGCTCGTCGTGCTCGGCCTCGTCGGAATCCGAATACACCTCGTCCTGTGCCCCCCGGCCGGCAGGAGCCATGAACTCCAGGGGAAGGAAGAAAGTCATGGCCACGTCAGCGCCCTTGTCGGTGTCATCTGGTTTTTCCTTCGGGCGCCATTCTTGCTTCTTCCCATTGGCGGCTGCTTCTTCCAACTCCCTGTTCCGGAGGCGCTGCACTCTCCTTTTCTGGCTTTTTCTGAGCCCTGGTGGGCACCACTGCCCCTTTTGCCATCTATATGGGCGAGGCTGTGCCTCCTCGCCGTCGTCCTGGTGGTGCCCCCACTCTCGATCGGCATATCTCTTAGCTTGCCGGCCTGGGCTTTCCGTTTTCAGGCGCCGATCGCTCATCGGGATGCGAGCTCCCAACCTTTCGTGAACGGGACGGCGGTTGACCCGATCCTGCCTATACCCCCTGTACTGATCGCTGCATTCGGGGCAGTTGTTGACGGCAGGCAGTTTTAAGCCTTCGTTCCAGCAGTGGCGAAAGAACGGGCAGCCCCAGTGCTCTTGCTCCCGCTCTTGGCGGTGTTCTTGTTCCCAACGATGGGCCTGTTCTCTGTGGT
This sequence comes from Coix lacryma-jobi var. lacryma-jobi, assembly GCA_009763385.1. NCBI lineage: Eukaryota > Viridiplantae > Streptophyta > Magnoliopsida > Poales > Poaceae > Coix > Coix lacryma-jobi. Next base: position 65,024,543 of record CM019825.1, read on the forward strand.
AAGCCCTCTCCTCCAGACGATACCGGTGCACTCCCGTGTGATCGTCTTCACGCTGGTATTCCTCTTCGAGTTCTCGCTCTTCGCGTTGGAGACGCCTCTGCTCCTTCTCATTTTGCCGGCGCCATTTGTTAAGGAGATCTCTGTGGGTAGGCCTGCGGCTGGAAGATGACTCTCCGTGCTCGTATCGGCTATTCGTGGTTTGGGCGCGCTGCCGGAGCTCATCGCCAGTGATTTGCCGATCGGGATCCACTGCGCCAGATTCGCGTGCCTTATCGGAGGTGAGGACTTTGACTTTGCCCTTGCCTCTGGGATCCGCCGGGGTTACCATGTTCACTGAGAAGAACACGGCGTTCTGGGAGAAGGGGTTTGCATCGATCTTCATCTTGCCATTGAACTTGATGTGGCCGTCCTGGATGGCTTTCTGGATTCTCGTCCTGAACACACGGCAATCATTAATAGAATGAGTGTTAGTGTTATGAAAACCGCAGTACTTCTTGTCCTTGACTCCTCCAGGACGCAGCATCGGGTGATCCGGGGGTAGCCTGACTCTTCCTTCGGCAACCAGGAACTCGAAGAGCTTGTCAGCTTTGGTGACGTCGAAGTCGTATGCCCCCTTCTGCTGGCGCAGCCATTGCTTGTTGGCTTGGGTCGGCTCCTTGTCCCAGTTGAACTCTGCAGCGGCCACCTCATCTTCCGTGTCGGTATAGTCATCGGCTTCGTCCAGGAAAGCCTGATACATCTGCGCCGCGACATTGTCCTTCTGGAAACGCCCTTCCCTCCGGAAGCCTTGCGCTTGGATAGTCATCTCATTCAGCCGGCGGGAGAGATGACCCAAGTCTTCAAACTCCTGACCGAACAGCTTGTCCCTGATGCTCGGGAGCATGCCTGCCATGGCCAAAGGTGGAAGCTGATCGTCCAGCAGGTGCATGCCGAAGCACTGGCTTTTGACCTCCCTGAACCTGCGCAGGTAGTCCTGCGGTGTCTCATTCGGCTTCTGGCGCACGTACATGATGTCCACTAGTTTCTTCTCCTTGGTGCCCGTGTAGAAGTGTGTATGGAACTTTTGTTCCAAGTCGGCCCAAGAGAGAATAGAGCCCGGCGGTAGTGACGTGAACCATGCGAATGCCGGTCCAGTGAGTGACGACGGGAAGTACCGAACCCTGAAGGCGTCTTTGGTATTGGCCTCCCCAAGCTGGAGCAGATAACGATTGACGTGCTCCACCGTGCTGGTGTCGTCTAAGCTGGAGAACTTGGACAGGTCCGTTGGCACTTTGACTCTGGGAGGTAGAGCCACACGGTGGAACCATTCGGGGAACGGAGACCTGTAAGCATACGTGCCTTTAGGCTTCAGGCCGAAAGTGCACTGCATCATATCCGCCATCTTCTCTAGCATGACATCGACATTAGAGTCGGCGGTTTTCTCGGCCGTCGGCTTCCCATATCCTGGATGCGGGGCACCCTCTATATTGTGAGGCTCAAGCATCTCATGGTATCCGCTTCCGTAGTAGTCCTTTATGAGCCTATAGGTTTGCGGGGAGATCTTGCGTGTTGACTCTGGCGGCTGACCCTTAGTGCCGAACGTGAGCTGCCCCATGGTCGGCAATTGGCCTTCTGGCGTGTGCTTCTCCTGAATGGTCATCCCGCTTGATTGAGCCTTAGGCGGGGTCTCCTCACCGGCAGCTCCTGCCCCCTTGAGGTGATTCGGCAGATTGAAAAGATGTGGTCCTGCTATAGGGCCAAACTCGGCCTCCATAAGTTCATCGGCCTTGGGGCCGAATTGGGCGATCATGATGGTGCGGAAAGTGTTGAGAAACGCCCCATGCATGCGACCGATGGCACCAGAGATAGCTTCGTTGATCATATGAGACATTTTCAACACTGCCTCTGCTTCCCCGGGATCATTCGGGTTGAGCTGGACGGGCTTCGGCAGATCGTGCAAACGGCGAACCTTCCCGCTTTTGTTCTTGGAAAAGGCTTCTAGGCACTTGGCCTGGAATTCGGCACAAGCATCATCCACCTGCTCTCTGTACTCGTCGGGTAATTCAGTGACTTCGACCATCGCTGCAGGAAAAAGGGTGTCCCACCGGGCGTGCCAAAAAGTGTGTTGGCGCAAAAAGTGGCGCACTGTGCCAATCACACAGCAAGCCGGAGAAGCTGGCTTCAATCGTGGCCCGGGTGCTCGGAAGTCCGGTGCGTGCCAGTCAGTTTGCCCTGCAACTAACAAGGGAAATAAACTGTTAAATACAAAGCTGGAACATGTCGGGTATGACCAGACAGTTCCAAAATATACGGCCCTGAAGCCACTTACGACGACATATAGCTATGAAAGCTATCTGTCAACAGGTTTAAAGATTATTCGGCAATATGAACAGAGTCACGTGAATAACAGGTTGCCGAACACGTTTGCATAAAAATCGTACTTGCGTGATGTATTGGATATAAGTTAAAACTTAACCAATCTCGATTGTACAACCGAGTTGGGATCCATGGGGATTGAACATACAAACTAAGCATGACTAAGCTAATCTAAAGCCTGCGCCTGCCGCACGACACCTAGCCTTATCATAGATCAAACATACTTAACATGCATGGACCCTCTCCACGTGACAATCCAGATACGATCCAATCGGCTATTACGAACAACAGATCTACTACATAGAAGACTTCTTCAATAATAAACGTGAAAGAACAGAGCAGATCTATAAAGATGAAGCCGAAACGGACGGTACCTGGATTGGGCAAAGGTGTTATGATGAAATAAACATAGCAAAACACATAACACAGGGTAACTTAATGAATCTATCAGATTGCCAAATCTAACAGAGCCGATAACTATTTTTACTCATGACTCAATCCGCCGCACGATACAAGTCATAAGCAAAAACCTCCCGTCATAAGCTTAAATCCGCCGCACGATACTAAGCTTAACGTACGAGACTACTTGCACCATATCTAAATCCGCCGCACGATACTAGACATGATAACAAGGTTGCCGGAACTTACGGAGGTCGACGGATCGATGGCCCCTCTCGAAGAACACGACAACACGACTTGGACTCGAAGACGGCACAGGGCCGGGGTTGGTTGTATTGATTGTGAACCCTTTTTACAATAGCCTCAGGGTTTATATTTATACCCTGGTGTTCTCTGAGTCCTAGAAGGGTACGATTACAATGATAAATTAGGAAACTATCAAAAACATGATGCCTTTTGCTCTAAGCTTCCTTTAATAACCGGCATGCGCTAAAATGATGAGATTCCCATCGCTAAATCTTCTTGACATGCCGTATTCGTCGCAAACCGACTTGGCTTGAGGTAACCGACCGTAGCGTTACGTTGCCGAATCTGCTCGCCGTTGACTAATCGCTTTCACAGCCTTGCCGAATACATTGAGTTAGCCGACCGCATCCGCCGTCTGCCGAATCCTTCAAGCGGCGGCGTTCGCCGAATCTTCATAGTGCCGGTCCACTTGTCATAGTGCGAAAACTCGGTGTTAACACTACTACTCCGTATCTCTTGCTGCGAAGCCATTACGCAGGACAGAGGCTGTTTGCAGCAAGCGCCTAGCAGTAGTAGAGGGGGCCAAGTACATCGGCCGGTGTGACCGTGTGAGTGAGAAAGGTGAAGTCGTCGCAGCAGTTTATTTTTCGCATTGGCAATGGCATGGCATGGCACAGCCGAAGCAACGTGGAAGCGTTAGTTGGCCAGCTGGTTGCGTACGTGGTCGGGCTGGCTGGGCAGGGGAACGGCTGGGGAGAGAGGAGGACCCGGTGTGACATCAGCGGGCGGAGGACGCCGTGACGTCGGCTAGCTGGTACAATAGGAAACAGATGATCCAAGGAGCGTCCTGTCAAGTGCCAACACATGTGCACCGGTAGTAGTATGTCCTTCGATTGTGTTCAGATTTTCAACAACACGTTTCCAGGGCTCCAGCTATGTATGCATGCAAGCATGATGATGATACATGAAGCGTTCTCTAACATCAAATTATATATCAGTCGCTGTAACACGCTGTTCAGTTCCATGTGTACCTCCAAACCTGAGCTCTAGGGGGCACACCCGCGTCTCGCCCAGCAGCCGCCGCCACCGTCGTCGCCAGCTGGTCCCCCTCCCTTATTTCTCCGGCATCTAGCCGGAGGCCGAAGTGAGCGACGATCCATCGTTTTTAATAAGTTTCTCCAATAGATCGAGTCCTTGGGGTTAGGGTTCTCATGTCAAATTTGTTGGTATTAGAGATTTATATTCTCCTCCTCTTCGGCTACGGCGAGGTGGTAGGATTGAATCGTTTTCTCCATGACGGCTCTATTGAACATGAGGACGACAATTACGACGTTAACATCATCATCGGTACGATGACATGGAGACTTTTATTTCTGGACGACGATATCAAGACGGAGATGGTGTCGCCGCCGCGGAATAATTTTCTCCGGTCTCTTCTCCGTTTTATCGTGGTTAGATCTGGCCACAATGAAGGACTAGAGAGAATTAGGTTCAGATTAGTCTTCCCCATTCTTCGGCGGCAGAAAGAAGAAGAAAGACACCACTCAACTCCACCTACATGAATATTGGTCGTTGTTCGTTGGGCATCTGTTCTCAGGCCTGTTGCCGAGTGTTTGCGATGCGGTCATTTATACTGCAAAGCGTCGTACAAGTTTGGTTTTGAGATCTGGAGCTATTCACAGCGTGGGTACAATATAGATTTAGTTTCTAGATATCTGTAGTGTAATCCAGAGTGCTTGTAATGTGTTGATGTACATATAGCTATTTGTCATCTAGAGTGCATTAATAAATGTACCCATTCAAACTATCACAACTAGACACACGTGTATGTATAGCTTGGCTTGTTATTGATCGATCTCTTATACTCGTTTTATATATTTAAAATACACCGTTATTAAGGTTTTCATCATCGGGATCCCCACTGTTAGCGATGTTTTGAATATATCTAGTGAGTGTACGAGATTGGTTGATGCTTAACTGGTATACATGTATGTTGCAAATCTTGAAATACATTTATTAATGCTTATTGACTAAACTAGATCGGCTAGTTGAACCACCTGTGAATTGGCCTTTATTTAGTCTTTATTTAACGTATGCCTCATGCTGCACAGGAGTTGACTCTCTAGTTACTGTCCTTTGATCATCGGCTATTTTAGAGCCATACATCTTGGAACTGTCTGGAACAAACTGGCAAGTTCCATAATTTGACATTTTTTGTTTTTTTTTCTTGTCAATTGCAGGGTCAAATTGACTGGCACGTCTTTGGTTCGTCTTCACCTGATCCGGTTTGTCTTTCGAGTCTTAGGGAATCTCGAAGTCTTCTACTTCACGGTTCTCGCAGGCCTCCAAGTGTGTTGTGCGCAAGCCACGTTTTTGTGTCGACATACTTTTTGGCACGCCAGGTGGGACCACAATCGTCATCATGTCTGAAAGCAGTAGTCGAACAATTCTTAATGTGGTTCTGAACGAACTCCCTGAGGACTGGCTAAAAGCATAGAAGGCCATCCTTTTCCTATGAACATGGTCGCAACATCTTTTGAGAAGGGAAAGTTCAAAGTGCTTACCTCTAAAAGAGCTCGGAAAGATGGAACTGTTGATGTTGAGAAACCGATATCGACTAAAGAATACCAGGAGATGAAGACAAAACAAAAACAACAAGATAGCTGATATGATCAACCTAAAACCTCTAAAGTTGGTGGGATGTGTAGGCGACCTACTTCTTGAATTTTGTTGAACAAATGACAACGTCAGGAAGAGAAGAATCAGCCGCGACAAGAGATAGAGAGGGTATCAAGAGTGGCTGGAAGAGGAGTATAGGTGTCATCGTGATGAAGAAAGAAAGATAAGGGAAAATAATGAGTCCCATTGGCATTGTTCTTTCTTTAGACATTGCTGGAATGAAGGCTTGAAATTGCCTACTCTCAATAAATGTCCTGAATGTAGTGAGCAATACTGGGAGTATAGGCAGTCTAGAGCCAACCGTCGGTCTGTGCATGAACGTATGGATCGACGCCTAAAAATAGAAAGTGTTCACAATTGACTTGGAGGAAGAATTGTTGATCAAGATATAGTCGATCGGGACATGAATTATTATGAACAAAAGGAGTATGTTTTGCAGAAGGGTCAATGATGTCCACCAGGGTTGACCAAAAGCCAGAGAAGAAGGGTCCAATGTTTGAGAAATGATGAGTTGCAAGCGACAAAAAAGAAACCCAAGATCTGGCAAGTCAAACAAATAGCCGATGAGGGCGAAGGTAAACCATCGGATGAAATAGCAGCAACTTTTCATAAGGGAGATGTCATCAAGGTCTTTGATGATGAGCAACAGTCGATCCAAGCAGTCGGCTCTGAATTTTTTTTATTAATGGATCCTCTGATCGTCGATGATGATGAAGGCAAGATGGGCAAAGGATTTATGTCGGCTGATGAATTAGAGGCAGTAGACATTGGACATGGTGATAGGCCAAGATCGACGTATATTAGTGCCAAGTTAGATCCTAAGTATAAGAAAGAGTTGATAGCTTTGTTAAAAGAGTATAGAGGTTGTTTTGCTTGAGAATATTATGAGATGTCTCGTCTTGACCAAAAATTAGTAGAACATCGTTTACCGATCAGACTTGGATATCGATCATTCAAACAGTCTCCAAGGAGAATTAAACCTCAGATTATGGAGGATGTGAAAACAGAAATTACGAGATTATATGAAGCAAAATTCTTCCGACAATGCTGATATGTAGAGTGTATATCAAGTGTAGTCCCTGTGTATAAGAAAAATAGAAAGATGAGGAGGTGCATTGATTTCAGAGACTTGAATAAAGCTACTCCAATGGATGGTGTTGGCGCAAAAAATGACTCCTCGCGCCAAGCACACAACAAGCCAAAAAGCTGGCTTCAATCGGGTGCCCGGAGTATGTCGATTCCGGAGACGTGCCAGTCGGTTTAACCTGAAAACCAACAAGGGATAAAAATGTGAGAATACCTCTGGAACATGCCGGGTGAGACCAGACAGTTCCATATGTACGGCTTTGAAAGCCAATTACGACGGCACACAGCTATAGAAGCTGTCTGTCAAAGCATGTTTGTAAAGTCATTCGACAAGTATGAAAACAGAGTATGTAAAGCATATTAACTGCCGAATGCGTATGTAAAGAGAGACATTCTTGAACAAATTGAAGATATTATAAACAAATAACTTGCAAAAATAGATCTATTCAAATAACACATGCATAGGCTAATCCAACTAATCTGCCGCACGTTTAGTCTTCATAAACCCGTCAGGCATAAACTCAAGCGAAGCTAATCCACCACATGATACCACTTGCTATAAGTCTACACCACTTCTTATAATTAGATTAATCCACCGCATGATACAATCTAATTATAATAAGCTAAAACCATACATATATTTGAACAGATCTATAAAAGCTCGTTATTCGTGTAAGCATAACCAAAATCGGCAAACTAGCCGAATTGGGGTCCATGAAGAAGGAACAAACAAGCAAGCACGATCAAACTAATCTAAAACCTGCATCTGCCGCACGATACCTAGTTTTATCAAAGTCTAATCGTAAATAACACGCATGAACCCGCAACATGTAACAATCTGGATTGACAGTTGATCCGGCCATCATGATCTTATGATTAGCAAAGCACAAGAAAACTTGTGGAACAAGGCCGAACAAAGATCAATCTAGATTGGGCAAAAAGGTGTTACAAGAATTAAATAAATAAAACATATAACACATGATAACTTAATGAATCTATCAGATCTGCCAAATCTAATAGAGCCGATAACTATTTTTACTCATGACTTAATCCGCCGCACGATACAAGGCACAAGCAAAAACTTCCCGTCATAAGCTTAAATCCGCCGCACGATACTAAGCTTAACATACAAGACTACTTGCACCATATCTAAATCCACCGCATGATACTAGACATGATAACAAGGTTACCGGTACTTACGGAAGTCGACGGATCAATGATTCCTCTCGAAGAACTCGACGACACGACTAAGGACTCGAAGGTGGCACGGGGCCGATTTGTACTGATATGGTTGTGAACAGATTTTACAATAGCCAAGGGTTTATATTTATACCCTGGACGCAATACAAATCCTAAGAGGACATGACTTATGAAATATTAAAGGAAAACACAATATTCTTGGCCTTGAACTCCTTTCGGAATCTTCATTGCCTTAATTGTCGCAATTTTGTTGCCCGATCGGCTCTTGCTTCTGTCGTTTCACCGGAAACTCCCTTTTCCCAGAATAGCCGACCGCATGGGTACTTGCCGAATCCTTGGAAACTAGCCGACCGCATGGATACTTGCCGAATGCCTTATACGTCCATCTCCGCACACTGGACATGCACGCCGTCTTCTAGCCTTTCCTTCATCGTGAAGCCATTCATGCTAAATATAGAACTGGACGTCGAGATGTGCATGCTTTATATATATTGCCTTCTTTGCATGCTTGCCACATCACAACGCCACCAAATCCAACACCTGGCCAATGAGATCAGAACCCTCTGATTCTTGAATACTCGTTTAATCTGTCATGGCCATGGTCAATTATCCTTGTCGATCGGCTTCTCTTGCCATATCTATTTCCTGAATGGAGTAACCGACCGCTTGGCCGTCTATCGAATGCTCTTCTCACTGCTCGTTGGGTCCACCTGTCATCTTCTCAATGCTGACCAAAATCCAGTGTTAACAGATGGTTACCCAATGCCGGTTGTTGATATGTTAGTTGATGCAGCTGCAGGACGTAAAGTGATTAGTTTTATGGACAGAAATGCAGGATGCAATCAAATATTTATGGCAGAAGAAGACACCCACAAAACTGCTTTTAGATGTCCTGGCGCTTTGGGGTTATATGAGTGGTTAGTGTGACTTTTGGCCTTAAGAATGCTGGTGCAACTTATCAGAGAGCTATGACTTATATTTTTCATGAGTTGATTGGTATGATAGTTGAAATTTATATTGATGATGAGGTTGTGAAGTCAAAAGGATATCATGAATATCTTGAAGATCTCATAAGAACTTTAGAATGTGCAAGGAAAAATGGACTGAGAATGAACCCTCATAAATGTGCATTTGGAGTATCTGTTGGGCAATTTTTAGGCTTCGTGGTACATGAAAGAGGAATCGAGGTTGGTCAGAAGAGTATAGATGCCATCAACAAAGCCGTGCCACCAACCAATAAGACTGATTTGCAGTCTTTGATTGAAAAAATTAATTTCATCAGAAAATTCATATCAAATCTTTCAGCTAAGATTTTGCCATTCTCGGTATTGTTAAAGTTAAAGAATGATCAAGAATTCAAATGGGGTAACAAACAACAAAAAGCATTTGAAGAAATCAAGGAGTATATGAAATCTTCCCCAGTTCTAATTCCTCCTCAACAAGGTAGGCCCTTTAAGTTGTACGTAGTGGCCGGTAGCCATACAATTGGATCGGCCTTGATGCAAGAATTTGAAGGAAGAGAGAGAATGATTTTCTATTTAAGCAGAAGACTCTTGGATCCAAAAACTAGATATTCTCCTGTTAAAAAGTTATGTTTATGTTTATACTTTTCTTGTACCAAACTTTGGCATTATCTTTTGTCCACTGAGTGCACAGTGGTGTCCAAGTTTGATGTGATCAAGCTTATGTTATCGATGCCTATGTTGGCGGTCCTAAACTCATACTTTATAACTGCTAAGACTCGCATAAAACCAACATCAAACATAGAATAGCGCTTACAACTAACTATTTCCACAAGTTTTGATGTTTGGTCAATTGCAGGAGGGCATTCGCGTAAACGACTACAAACGGGCTCCAACACATACAACATATGGCATGTAAATGCACCCGATATGAGCCCAAGGGGGAATAGGCCCAATACCAGGCAAATCAGGGCCCTGTTGAGAGAAGAAATAGAGCTCAAAGCCCATCAAACTCTGAATTTGGGCTAACACCCCGCATAGAAGACATCCAGGCCCAGCCAGCAGCCCACCACATGAAGGCGGTGGCCAGAGGCGGTGCCAGGGGTGCGGGCGCATCACCCTCGGCTCCCCTCGGGCCCACCTTCGGAGGTCAGTTGCATGGCGACATGCAGAGGCGGTTCCTTGAGGTTTCCAAGTTTAGATCCACCAAACCGACCATGTTGTAGTATAAAACTAGGGGTAGGAGCTCCCCTCAAAACAACTAGTAGAATTAGAAATGTAGTAGATACATAGTGTAGTTCCATTCTCACCTTATGAAAGTGTCATTCTCAAGAAGAAGTAGTGCTACATTGTTCTAGCTTGAGAGCTAGCGGGAATAGGGAGCGAGTGAGTGAGAGTTGGAGAAGTACCGGAGTTGTCGGCTACCTCCTCAAGTGTACGCCTACACTTAGCAGAAGGAATACCGGAATTGTCGGTACAACTTCGCTTGTACCTCGACAAATCGCAATACTACTTGGAGTATTAAGGTTCATATCAATCTTTGTTTACGAGTTCTTATCATGTTCTAGCTTTCGCCTTCATAGCTTGCTAGACCGATCGTTCACGCTCGGGTGAGTGCTTTAGCGAGAGGGCACAAGTCCTAGCTACCGCTAGAGTAGTGGCCCTTAGCGTAAATGTGGTGTTTAGGCTAAGCGGTTGCAGGTTGGTTGCCTGGTTCTCCACGGTTGAGGAGGTAGGCGGCAGGTGGTGACAACCCTGTCCGTCCTTTGCAATCCACCCACGCTCGGGAATCCAGGTAGAGCTGTATCAGCATAGACTGGAAAACCGGTCTCCACCCGTTGACCGAAGCAGGCTACGTTTGGCTAAGTTTGATCACTTAAGGATCCGTTACCTAGAGAAACCTTGCTACCCTAAAGTCATTCTTCTTCTTACCTAAAGCCAGGAGATCTTAACTCGGAGGCTACAACACACCGTTCCCTATGGAATATTACGATACCCAGAAATACTTCGTGAAGTGCTACAACGGTACTTCGGTGCGCTTGCGGACCTTTTCTGCTCACGCTAAGAAATACCAACAACCTATTAGAATGGGAGAATTAGAAAATGGATTCTGGCAATGTCAGAGTTTGACTTAAGGTATGAGTCAGCTAAAGCAGTCAAGGGACATGTAATAGCTGATTCATCACTCATCATCATGAAAAAGAAATTGAATTTGTAGAATTTTCTCCTTGGACTTTATTCTTTGATGGATCAAACTGCAAACAAGGTGTTGGAATTGGTATAGTTTTGATTTCACCTTGGGGGCAAGTTTTGAGTTTGCTTCTCCTATAAAACAAACGTCTACCAATAATCATGCTGAATATGAAGCCATCATGAAAGGACTTCAACTTCTATATGAAGCAAAGGCCAAAGCTATTGAAATTTTTAGGGATTCACAGTTGATCATCAATCATTGCTCGGACTATATGAATGTAAGGATGATATTCTGAGGGGTATTATGAAAATTAACGTCGGTTGAGTTAGGGAGGAAGGCGAAGGCATCGTGCTTGGCGGAGGCTAGACATGAATCGACATCGGTGTCGGCGCGGGTTTGGTAGTTGAGCCTCAGAAAACTACCCTGACAGTTTCCAGATTTGGGCTGCAAAACCTATGGTGGTCAGTTTCTGAGTTTGGGCCTCAAAACTCAGGTTGATGGGTTTGCTGATTTGGGCCTCAAAACCCGGCGGAGGTTCCGAAGCGGAACGAGACAGCACGTGGCGACACAGTGAGGCTTGCATCAAGGCAAAACTAGCGGTGAGAAGGCACGGTGGTTGTCGGGACGACACGTGGTGGCATTGGGAGGCTTGCGTTGCGGCGAAGCTACCGATGAGGAAGGCACATAACCATCGATGGAGAAACTCACAGAGTTGGATGGTTTTTGAAGGGTTACGAGGATGCTACACTAGCCGGAAAACAAAATTTTTCGACCTCATAAACCAGGAACTACTGCTAGTTATAGATCACGGGATTACCACTAGACGCGCAGGTGCAGCCGAAGACGTCTCGGTGTAGATGTGCGCGTAGCAGCGGTGCCGTGCAGTTGCTCACGTCCGTCCTTCTCGTCTCCACGTGCGGTTCGTCCTTGTGCTCCAGATGCAACACCTCCGAGGTATCCCACACGTACAGTGAGGAAGCGTCACGCCTCAAGACTGCTAGGTCTGCAAGGAGCAATTAGGCGCGGGCGTGGGGTGGGCGACGGCTGTCTAATGACGTGTTACAACCCCTGGTCGCCCCACCCCTCTTTATATAGGCGTCCCTAATGAGCCCACTGACCTGGAGGCCCATTAGCAAACCCTAATCCCGGTCTGACTCAAGTCCAACTCGAATCAGGCTTCCAGCCCCTTAAGCGTGCGACCCTATGGGTTCACGCACACATAGACATGGCCCGAGTACTCCTACTCACCCGATAGTTGACAGCGGCCTCTAGCAAGACGTGTCAACTCCTATGTATACGCAAAGATCATATCTGATGAACCACCACTCATAGGTTAACATTTAACCTAAGCACGGCCATGCATTTTATGATCCAATCATATGAGTGGTCCAGTGATATCTCTCTCGCATGGAGAGGGGTAAATCCCATCTTGATCGTCTATGTCTCACAGCATGTTTCCTGACAAACCCGAAGACTATCTTTATGACTACCCTGTTACGAAGTAGCGTTTGATAGTCCCTAAGTAAGTCGATTCACATCTTGAGAACATACCACAATCTCAGGTCGAAGGACATAACGTACATGATGTGTAAAGAGATAATAAGAACATCTCATGTTGGGTCAGTCCAGCCCCTTGTCATACATGTGCCCACATTATTAGTTTGACATCTCCATGTCTATGACTTGTGAAACATAGTCATCAACTAATACATGTGCTGATCTAATATTCATGTGTGTCCTCACATGAACTCTAATCAGGGACAACTATCGAATAACCATACAAGTAAAAGAGTCTCACAGACAATTCACATAATTGTCGATCAATACAAGTTGTCTTCAATGGATATTCAATGAACATATAATAAATCATGGATACAGTAGAAATATCATCATCTCTATGATTACCTCTAGGGCATATTTCCAACAGTTTTACCCCTAGAGGGTATTTGGGTTGAAGTGCTTCATGTAAGGGCGTTTTTGCCTTTTGACGTGCGCCTATATATATGTGAAGTGGCTGTTGGAGCTGCCATCCTTGGAGGTGTGCCACTCTTATTTTGTTCTTATGAGAGGAGGCTAGGGTTACAGAGAGGAGGGCTCTTGTTCTTGAGCTTTTTCCATCCATAGCTCTGTGTTGCTAGGAGTGGCTTGTAACTCAACACCATGAGCTGATACAATCATACATCTTGTGGAAATCCAAGGATCAAATTTGTGCTCCTCTTTGTCTTGCGATTTTGTTCTTCGCGTTCTTTGTTTTTCCCTTCTTTGTGATACCGTGAGATCTTTTGATTTGAAAGATGAATTGCGATTCCATTTGAACCATCTTGTGCTAGGACATGAGAGGCATGTTTCCATCGAAGGATTTTCTCAGATTTCTCACAAGCACATAGATCGGCCAGAAATCGTTTTCGTTCTCCAAACTTTCCCCTTTTCATGTGATCTGAAATATCTTGAGATCTAGTTGGGTTCGAGCCATGATTTCATAGGAATAGCTCACTAACATGTTCAAGATCAGCTGGGTGAAGTTTCGTTGCAAGCCCTTTTGATTTGGTCAAGTTCCGATCAAAGTTGGGTTTGCCACGGGCTGTTTTTGCACTATCTTTGCATTTCTGGACAGTCTGGGCCCTGACCGCAGACAGTCCGCGCGTCGGGATTTGGCACAAACAGCTGCCTCTACAGTTCTAAACTTGTTGTGTCACGTGAATTGTGGACAGTCTGTGACATGACGGCGGATAGTCCACCGACACGTTTTGACAGGAAACAGTTCACTGTTCAGTTTGAACTACGGATAGTCCAGCGTGCAAACTGCAGACAGTCCGAGACCTGTTCAGAACTGTTTTAGAACAGTCTATTTTTGGGAATTTTTCCGGCGGACAGTCCAGAGCAGACCCCAGACAGTCCGACACACAACCCCAGACAATCTGAGCCCTAGTCCCGAACAATCCGACATTGTGTTGTTTGCCAACCCTTGAGTATCTCGCTTTGCGCTTGTTCGTGGTTCTTCTTGGGTAGTCTCGCTATACCTCTAGGACATCTCCTAAGGTATTCACCCACCGGTTGGGTCGGGGACTTGCCCCGCTTGTGGTTTCACTTTTGGGGTCGATTTTCTGAGACAGTGGCTTAAAGATTTCAAAAGAAATTTTTAGGCTCTCATTCACCTCCCCCTCTAGTCGCCGTTATTGTTCCTTCAGCTTGAGACACCATATTTCGCATATGGAAATGTCAAGCAATGCTATTGACAAACCACATAATGGAGTGTACCAATGTAAGTTACATGTACCAGACATATTGTTTTGATAGCCAAATTGCCTTTCCTGTCTGGAGGATGCCTTCCTTTATGATAATCCACATAGTGCCTGAATGCCCTGTTCGAATGGTTTGACCAAATGTAACTTGTTAGTATCAAAAAGCAAAGTTTACAAGTATATATACAAACATATATAAGCACGTGCATACCATCAATGGCATGGGGGACTGCTAATTCTGGCTAATAAGGTAGATACTGAAAGAAGATCGATTGTTTCTTAAAAGGTATGCCTTCGATCGGAGTTGTGCTTCTATCTCTGATCGTTCCATCTGGATTCTTCTTTCCATAGATGATGTATATGGTTTTCACCATTTTGTACACATGTTGTCCATTATGACGTCTCTCCGGAGGGGGTTCATCCTTCAGGATGTCGCCATAGTATCTTAAGTACAACTTGTTGCGTTACTTGTGACCTATCTTTAAGAAGCGATGGTTCCTTAGGTAAACAACCTTCTTGGATCCATTTAGGTACACCCATTTAGTATCATCCAATTAGATTAAGCATCCCATCTTGCCTTTGATTTGTCCAGACATGGCAAACAATGCGTGGTGATCGTTGATAGCCACAAATATTATTGCTCTTAATGTGAAGTTCTGTTGTCGGAATGCATCATACATTGGCTCCCCAAACCTCCATAATCTATCAAATTCTTGCATCATAGGCTCGAGGAACACGTCTATATGAATGCCAGGTTGTTTAGGGCCTGAAACAAGAACAGTGAGGAAAACATACTTTCTCTTCTGGCACAAGTACGTCGGGATGTTGTACATGGTCAGGATCATTGGCCAAGTGTTGTGGTTGGTCATCCTCTCATTGAAGGGATTCATTCCATCAGTGCTCAAGGCAAACCATACATTCCTTGGGTCTAAGCTGAATAGTTTGTTGTTAGTATCGAAGTCTTGCCACGGACTGCCATCGGTCGGGTGTGTAATCACATCGTCATCAACCTTGCGCTCATCGTCCCACCATATCATGAGTGCGACTTCCTTAGGGTTCAGGAAGATATGCCTCAAGTGGTTGGTCACTGGTAGGTACCATATTACCAAGGCAAGAACTTTTCTCTTCTTTGCATTGTTACCTAATGGAGTGTCCTCTAGGGGTTGAGTTTCTTGTATCACCTTTTTTGCACCTGTTGACACTGGTTATCTATCATAATTAAAGGATAAATAAATATGAAAAGGGCAAGAATTTGATCACCAACAAAGATTTAGGGTTTTATCTGACAATATTCCACGAGTTTTGGTGAACTATGATTCTGCAGGGACTAAACCAGGAAATCAACACCGATAGCTTCCCATAGAAGGAAACCGACGGGAGATAACTCCACCACCACGTCAGGAAGTTTCTAGAAGACTCCAGAGGACACAAGAAGACACTAGGAGGTCAACCACCACGAGAGGATGACAGGTGGGACCGACCGGTCCCACCTAGGGACCGACCGGTCCCCCCTTGGGGCCTACGGAGTCTATCTTCTGGAAGGTTCTCCCACCGACCTCTAGGATGCATCTTAGCCGTACCTTAAGTTGGTTTGATCCAACGGCCACGATTCATCACCCAGGGCTATATAAACAGCCCCAGATCCCCCTCTCCAGAGCATCAGACATCATCAATCAGAGCATCAGGCATTACCAGAGAAGGAGATCAATCGGAAGCCCTAGAACTACATCCACCTAGAATAGCTAGATAGAATAGGATTATAGGAGGCAAGCTTCGCTTGGATTCCTGATCTAGTCACGAGAAGGCTCGGTAAACCCAAGATCTTCTCTCTTGTATTAACATTATGGATCTATTTCATAATTGCTCTTCTAGTTCATCATTGTTCATCATTGTTTATGTTCTAGTTCATCGTCCAGTTCATGTTTATCGTCTAGTTCATCTTCTAGGTCATAATCTTGTTCTAGTTCATGATCTAGTTCGTACTTTAGTTCTTCTCGATGATCTAATTCACCTTATTGTTCATCTTTATGCTCTAGATAGCAATACAATTGATATGACTAAGACATCAACTATTATATTCTTAATTATATTGCTTATAGTCTGCCTTGATTATATATTTGGCACAGATAGTTCATCTTTATGTTTATACTCATGTTCGTATAGCGCTCATCTTAAAGTACAACGGGTGGGTGATAGATGCTGTGTAGGCATGGTGCTTATACACTATTTATCTGCGAATGCGTCCTATGTTCCAGATAGAGTGGTAGATCACGGGTGTGATATTCCTGTTGAGTCCTTTGTATTCCACCTCTCGAATATAGTATTCAGTATGGCTCAGTTAACTCATGGTTTAGGGGTTACTCTGTTTGACACCTTTACTATGGAGTTGCCTCTTGATTATAAATATGATGTGACCTAGCCAATGATTGCCAAATATGTTTGCACTAATCAATGTATGCTTTGACTTGTAATTAGAATAACTTAGGAATGTTTCTTATTAATACCTGTTCTAATCATCACTTGCTAGGTAGTACTGTTCTAGGATTATCTTTGATTGATCTGATCTCTGTTATCATTTATCATTAATCATTATCATTTACTCTGTGATCTGATCCCTATTTGGAGTAATAAGTGTGTTATCAGTCTTATTCATAAGTGTGTGCCACATTGAATGCTGTTAAGTCCTCATTAATATAATACCATCATACTTTGAATTGATTAGTCTCTAGGCTAAATATAAATAACGATACCTGAGACTAGCTTAGGTGAAATGCTTCTACAACGGGTATATTTATCTGTGCGCTTGCGGGTAAATATTTATCTTTCAATTCAGTGCCCTGATATAATTACATTGCTAGCTTCATGTTGGGGATGACAACTTGACGTTAAGTGAAGTTAGTAGTGTCTCGTACACTCTTTAGTGCCTTCACTAGATTATTATTTATATGGTTCATTCTTAGAGTGATTCCATTAAGGAGTGTCAACAACACCCTTCTTATTCCTCTTGTTCCCCATGGAAGCTTCTCTGCCATTGTAAACGTCATTATCCTTGCACTCATTGGCCCCACACCGAGCACATTTGTCTAGACCTTTGAACATACCACCACTGAAAAGGATACAATGGTTTGGGCATGCATGGATTTTTACAACACCCATTGTCAATGGACTTATAACCTTCTTCACATGGTATGTGTTGGCGGGAACTAAGTTTGGCTATGGCAGTACCCATGATAGGAGACGCAACAGATCATCGAAACTGTAGTCGGACCAGCCATACTTAGCCTTCAGGATGAGTAACTATCGACGAAATATGGTCGATAGTCTACCGAGGGGTATGCCCAAGGTAGTAGATTGAGCGGCGGAGGCGTGCGAGATGTCTGCAAAGCGTAGACACATGGATGTGAGAGGGCGATTTAGACAGGTTCAGGCCGGCAAGTCGCCGTAATACCCTACGTCCTGTGTTCTGGTGGCTGGATTGTATTGCTGATTGGATGATCCAATGGGATCTGAGTTGATCTCGGGTCTGATGGACCTGAGATGAGAGGGGGTCCCTGCTCGCCTTATATAGCTGGGGAGTAGGGTTACAGTTGTTGAGTCCTTATCAGATTACAAGAGATTTCTTAAGGCAAGGAATCCGGATCTAACTCTAGGATCTTCCTTGGCGGGCAAGGCTTCTGGAGAGTCCTTGACAAGCACAGCGAGCTGGTCGTGTGATGCAAGGCCTCGTGAGCTGGGCTGTCCTTGACGAAGGGCCCAAGTAGGTCCTTGGGGGTATACGGAGGTAATATCCCACAACTAGTCCCCGAGCACTTTGTATCCGTTGGCGACGCCGTCTTGAGCTTGTCCGAGCAGGCAAAGTGGACGTCGACCAGCTTGACTGGCGATCCGAGCGGGTGAAGTCGATGTCGATCAAGTAAGGCTTGCCAGTAGGATGTAAGGTGCTCAAGAAAATTTTTGAAGAGCTTTTCTTCTGATGAAGTGTATCCACTTGGAGCTTGCAAGACTATAAGGAACAACGTGGTCCTAGGAGAAGTCTGTGCACGTCCAACTTGACGGAGTGTCCTTGAATTGTCAGAGAAAGAAAATACATTCACCACAAGGTGAAGTGTATCCACTTAGTCCCCGAGCTTGGTAGTAGGTGTTGAAGACACGTTGTGCCGAGCTTGTAGAGCATTTAGCAAGTGCCCCGATGAGCTGCCCAAAATCAGCACCCTGATCCGAACAGTATGGAGCGACTTGATGCACGCTGGCAACGAGTGAAAGCGATGATGAGCGAATGGGGCGACGAGCGAGGGCGACGAGCAAAGATGAAGTCCTCGAGCCTGGTCGGCGACGAGCGAAGGTGAAGTCCTCGAGCCAGGTCGGCGACGAGTGATGGCGGCGACGAACGAAGATGGCAACGAGCCCGGTCGACGACGAGCGACGGCGATGGCGAGCGAAGGTGACAACGAGCGAAGACGGCGACGAGCTTGGTCGGCGATGAGCGACGACGACAGTGAGCGAAGGTGGCGACAAGCCTAGTCGGCGACGAGCGAAGGCGAAGTCCTCGAGCCTGGTCGACGATGAGGAGAGGCGGCAGCGAGCGAAGACGGCGACGAACGAAGATGGCGACGAGCCTGGTCGACGACGAGCGACGGCGATGGCGATCGAAGGTGGCGACGAGCCTGGTCGGCGACAAGCGAAGGCGAAGTCCCCGAGCCTGGTCGACGATGAGGAGAGGCGGCAGCGAGCGACGGCGACGGCGAGCGAAGGTGGCGACGAGCCTAGTCGGCGACGAGCGAAGGCAAAGTCCCCGGGCCTGGTCGATGACGAGCAGAGGCGGCGGAGAGCGGAGAAGTCGCTGGAGCGAAGGCAAAGTCCCCGAGCTTGGTCGACGATGAGAAGAGGCGGCGACAAGTGAAGACAGCGACGAACGGAGATGGCGACGAGCCTGGTCGACGACGAGCAACGACGATGGCGAGCGAAGGCGACAGCGAGCGAAGACGGCGATGAGCCTCGTCGGCGATGAGCGACGGCGACAGTGAGCGAAGGTGGCGACGAGCCTAGTTGGCGACGAGCTAAGGCGAAGTCCCCGAGCCTGGTTGACGATGAGGAGAGGCGGCAGTGAGCGAAGACGGCGACGAGCGAAGATGGCGACGAGCCTGGTCGACGATGAGCGACGGCGACGGCGAGCGAAGGTGGCGACGAGCGAAGGTAAAGTCCCCGGTCCTGGTCAATGACGAGCAGAGGCGGCGGAGAGCGGAGAAGTCACCGGAGCGAAGGCAAAGTCACCGGAGCGAAGGCAAAGTCCCCGAGCTTGGTCGATGATGAGAAGAGGCGGCGGCGAGCGAAGACGGCGACGAACGAAGATGGCGACGAGCCTGGTCGACGATGAGCGACGGTGATGGCGAGCGAAGACGGCGACGAGCCTGGTCGGCGATGAGCGACGGCGACGGTGAGCGAATGTGGTGACGAGCCTAGTCGGCGACGAGTGAAGGTGAAGTCCCCGAGCCTGGTTGACGATGAGGAGAGGCGGCAGCGAGCGAAGACGGCGACGAGCCTGGTCGACGACGAGCGACGGCGACGGCGAGCGAAGGTGGCGATGAGCCTGGTCGGCGACGAGCGAAGGCGAAGTCCCCGGGCCCGGTCGATGACGAGCAGAGGTGGCGGAGAGCGGAGAAGTCGCCGGAGCAAAGGCAAAGTCCCCGAGCTTGGTCGACGATGAGCGAAGGCGAAGTCCCTGAAAAATAAATATGGAGAGCAGTAGTACATGATGATGTACAAAAAGTATGGAGAAAAACCGGTGGCAAAGGATGATTGCGGCTTGTTGAAGTCCCCGAGCCTGGAGTCACAGAGCATTTGGAGACGGAGGCGGAGCCGACCGCGGAGGCCCTGGTCGCCAATGTAGATCTTCTCGTCGCAGGGCAGCAGTAGAACATTGCATAGGAGAATAGTCTGTAAATAGACTCTTGGACGAATAGAGGCAAAACTTGTAGCGAGTCGGCGTGTTTTGTGTATTCCCCGAATTTCGCAGACCCAATAGCCGTGAGCCGAAGCGATGAACAGTTCGGCCTTGGGTTATCCCATGATCCGTAGCGTAGAGCGCAGAGCTCGTTTGCGCGTAGGAGTCAAAGGCATCGCCCAAGGAACCGCTGTTGGCATCCCATAGCGCAGAGGGCAGGCGCTCGTGCAAGCGTAGGGAGGTACCATAGACAGGGTCTTTTCTGAGAGGCTCAATCGTGGCGTGACTTGGGCGAATGGAGACCATTCGTCGAGCGCGTGGGTAGCGCGAATGCGAGCCCTGAGCGTGTAGCCTCAGAATTCTCAGCCCAAGTTAGCCTTTTGTGACGGAACCGCCCAATAATGTGGCCCACTTGCACACGTCATCGTCATAGGGAGCCCAATGACTGTGCAAATGAAACACGTTACTGGAAAGATCCGTCGGGTGTCCCCGAGAGGACCCCGAATTACTCACGAGCCACAGGACCATCATCATGAAGGTTGGAATAATTACAACATTACAACAGTTGATACAAAATACCATCGGAATGCGGAAGCAAGATAGATAAACTTTACAAATTATGAAGATGTTACTTTTTACATAAAAATAACTGGTATTGCGGAAGTAGAGTAGTATGACAGAACCACACTTAGGCGGAGTACCTAAGTTGGAGAAGAGGAACAACCAGATCACGTCAAGCCCACTGACATGATCATGATCAACACCACCTAATAGAAACCTGCAACAGGGGATTAACAAACCCTGAGTACTGGGGTACTCAACAAGACTTACCCGACTAAAGAAAAAGGGAGAAGACTTAGGAATGAAAGGCTTAGGGTAGTCAAGGTAAGGCTTAAGTATTTTGCAGAAAAAGCATTTTGTAAACCTTGTTTTATTTTGGAAAGATTCAAGCATTTCTCAATTCTTCATTGTCCATGATTCATTTTACATTTCAAAACATACCTAGTTGAGAACCACTCTCCGTTGACAGTCAGTGACCAAGTCTCCATAACCGAGGAGCAACGTTAATCCGGATAAATAATACTCAGCTGAGGATCCCTATCCACACTGCATATGTAGCACCCAAGCTTGCATATGCCAACTCGTCTACCACGATTCCTCCAAGATTGGGCCCGGTCCTACGCCACCCGAAAGTACAGTACACCACTCCTATCCAGGTACGACGACCACGTGGGTACATGCTACTTCCGCCATCTCTCCACTCCCAGTGCGCGGTTGTCGGTCCAATAAAGGATTCCTCGGAGCCAGAGCTTTCCGTAGTATGTGAATAGTTGCAAGTCTTGGCCAGCAGGCCCCCATACGGATGGTCCCTAATTTTCCAGCCAGAACTATACCTTGGTCATATCTCACCCAAGCGTAATAGTCCTGTCAGTTTTTCAACCCTGTCCCGGTCGGTGTCAACTGTTGAGTCCCGGACTACAACATGACGGCACCGTACGCGCGGACAACCTCTTCTCGACAATGACCACATGCTAGCTAGGCAAGCAGTCATCGAACGAGAAGTAAAGCCAAATTCCCATAAAGATTCTTTCAGTGATCACACTTTTGAAAATGGCATTTTATTGCAAATCTATAGTATAGCATCACTAAGCATTTTGCAAATAGTTTTAAAGCAGGGCTGGTGGATCTTCTGGTGGAGGTAAATAATGCAGGTAATAGGTCATCACACAACTCCTATAACCTAATGCAGTAGTTTAACTCAAAAGCATTTAAGGAAAACATTTTATAAATCCAAGGAAGGGTTAAATGCACCGGGGCTTGCCTTCGTTGCAGGGAAGATAAGATCCAAGAAAGATTGACACAAGTTAGTCCGTTTGCTGCTTGAAGTTAAGTCTTTTTCGACGAAGCCTGTCCAACAAGAACCCTCCTTCGAGGCTCGTTCGACAATGGTGAACACCAGAGCTTGATCAACACGACTTCAACACTCTTGGATACTACACGTGGATAAATGATGTATGCTTTAACATGATGCCATGGAATGCATGCTAAGGTGCAGGACAAGACTACTGATTCTAGAGTACAACTTTCTAACATGTGAGTAACTTCTAGGATAGACATAAAGATTAATTATCTTTATCTTTTTAAGCAAGATTAAACAAACTTATTAAGCATTATTTACAAAACATTGCAAGGCATCACAATCATCATAGACCAGAGGGGTGGGGTCTATGAACAGCAAACAATCCAAAAGGTCACACCATGATTACTTTTCTGTTTTTCCTAATTTATTTTAAAAGATCATTTTATACAGTTGTCCCAAAATTTACCAAATTAATCTCATAGGTTCATCATGGTGTAAATAGATGACAAAACAAATTTCATGACCTTTGGAGCTATACATGTTTTACTAAAAACCTAAAACTATCCATTTATTAATTAAAAGGAGGATTTTTCATATTTTAAACTTTGCAGAAAAGTAGAGTTTCTTATTTTTCTAAAATACTACACAGAGCAAGGAACACACAACATTTATCTCAAGATTTTTAGAACAACAGATTAAACCTCACAAAAAGAAGAAAACAAAACACTATTCATATTTTTAAAAGAAAAGGAAAACTGTGCTTCTCTCGAGGCTCGGCGCGCTTGCCTGTAAGGCGGACAGCGGACCGGTCTCTCGAGGTCTCGGCTGGGAAGGCAGAGGGTGGGGATAGCTTCGCGGGCTCACCAGGAGTTGGAAACGAGGCTCGGCGAGGCGGTGCAAGGGTCGGAGGCGGGAGCTCGATGGTGGCGAGGCCTCGGCGGAGGCTCGGCTAACCTCCCGAGGGTAGCCTCGGCGTGCTCGAGGCTCAGTCCGAGGGTGGCTGCGATTCGCCCGAGGCTGAGGGTGGGGCTCGGCTGCTTCGAGGGGGCGCGGTTCGCAGGCGTGCTCGAGGGTGAGGCTCGAGGGGACGCTCGAGGGTGAGGCTCGAGCCTGGCCCTGGCATGTTCGAGAGATACGGCTCGAGGGATGTGGCTCAAGGGGACGCTCGAGGGTGTGTGGTTCGAGGGTTGGCTCGAAGGTTGGCTCGAGGGTGAGGCTCGAGCGATTCGCCGGAGTTGGAGGGGAGTCGCTGTGCCGGCGAAGCAAAGGACGGAGGGGTGAAATTGGTGGCTTGGGAAGGTGGAGAAGCTCAAGGCGAAGGCAGTGGCGGCCTTGGCGGGCGCTGGGGCTGCCTGATGGCTTGGGTTGGCGAGGAAGTGTTGGTGGTGGCAATGGGGAGCTTGGTGGCTTTTATAGGCGCGGGGTGATGCCGGGGTCCGGGCGAAGGACGGTGGGGGTCCGGGCAAAAGGACGGTGGGGGTCCGGGCAAAAGGACGGTAGGGGCCGGATGAGGATGAGGTAGGGGTCCTCCAGCTATGCACAGTGAAAACCTATTCTTCTTTTGAAATCTTGAAAATTACTCCTAAACTTTGAACTGCACAAAGAAAACTCAAACACCAAAGTTGTTTAGAATTTGAGATCTACAACTTTGCTAAAAGGACCAACTTCAAATTTTGAACAACTTTTGAATTAGAAAAAGGGGTAAAACTAGAGTTTGGAAATTTGGGGTTTTTCAAAAGGAATTTAAATTTTATTTTGATTTTTGAATTTTGGTCCTCATAACACAGCATCAAAACACTTAACTGAACAAGATCTACACAAAAATTAAGCAAACTTAAATGCATGGCAAGAATGATTAAAGACTAATGATGATGACATGTCAGGTTAATTACTTATTAAACACCAGAGGTGTTACACCTTTCCTTCGTAGCGCAGAGGGCAGACGCTCATGCACGCGTAGAGAGGTCGGGACGTCCCTTGGGAGAGCTGTTGGCCACCGTAGCACAGAGGGCAAGCGCTCATGCACGCGTCCGATGGTGACAACAGCCCCGGCTCTAAGTTTTCGTCCGCATCAGTCAGGCTGCTTGAAGACTGTGTGGAGAACGAGCGCATAAACGGTGCATACAAGCACTAGACATATAGCGTCTGAAGGTCTCAGCCCAAGCTTAGCCTTCCCTTTGTAGCGCAGAGGACAGACGCTCATGCACGCGTAGAGTGGTCAGGACGTCACTTGGGAGGACTACTGGCCGCCATAGCGCAGAGGACAAGCGCTCATGCACGCGTCTGGCGGTGGCAGTAGCCCCTACTCTGAAGCTCCTTCAGCATCAGCCAGGCTGTTTGGAGAGGTCGGCGAGTCATTTGGAGAGGTCGGCGAGTCATTTGGAGAGGTCGGCGAGTCGTTTGGAGAGGTCGGTGAGTCGTTTGGAGAGGTTGGCGAGTCGTTTGGAGAGATCGGCGAGTCATTTGGCGAAGACGGCAACGAGCCCGGTTGATGATGCTAGTCGACGACGAGCGACGGGCAAAGGCGGCGACGAGCCTGGTCGACGACGAGCGACGGCGGTGACGGGCGAAGGCGGTGACGAGCCTGGTCAAGGACGAGCGATGGCGGCGACAGGCGAAGGCGACGACGAGCCGGATGTAGATCCGATCTTGGGTGGCGGGCGGGTCGGCGATGAGCCCGGTTGACGATGAGCGAAGGCGGTGACGAATGCGGCGACGATCCTGGTCGACGATGAGCACGGTCAACGACGAGCGAAGGCGGCAACGAGCCAGATGTAGATCCGATCTGGGGCGGCGGGCGGGTTGAGCGCTGGAGACTCCCGATGGTGTACCTGAAAATTGTTGGAGACGAGGGCAGTTGGAAAGCTGTATGCGAGCTACCTCGATGGCGTCGATGCACTCCGCGATTCCTTGGTTGGCCCGGTCGATGGCTTCGATCAGGTCGTCGCAAGGGACGATTCTTGGCGGGCGGCGTGTCGGCTTGGTGACGCTACGGGTGGACGGCGGAGCGTCCGGCGCAAGAAGCTGCGCAGATTCCATGATTTCCGGAGCGGGAACATGGTCGCCCACGATCCAAATCATAGATCTGATCTGAAAAGTGGTGCCAGCCTCCGGAAGGACCATGGAGCGAGGGAAAGTGACCGCTTGGCAGATCATGGTGTCGTAGCACACAGCCCCTACCTGGTGTGCCAACTGTCGACGAAATATGGTCGATAGTCTACCGAGGGGTATGCCCAAGGTAGTAGATTGAGTGGCGGAGGCATGCGAGACGTCTGCAGAGCATAGACACAGGGACGTGAGATGGCGATTTAGACAGGTTCGGGCCGGCAAGTCGCCGTAATACCCTACGTCCTGTGTTCTGCGTCTTGTGTTCTGGTGGCTGGTTTGTATTGCTGATTGGATGATCCGATGGGATCTGAGTTGATCTCGGGTCTGATGGACCTGAGATAAGAGGGGGTCCCTGCTCGCCTTATATAGCTGGGGAGCAGGGTTACAGTTGTCGAGTCCTTATCAGATTACAAGCGATTCCTTAAGGAAAGGAATCCAGATTTAACTCTAGGATCTTCCTTGGCGGGCAAGGCTTCTGGAGAGTCCTTGACGAGCACAGCGAGCTGGTCGTGTGCTGCAAGGCCTCGCGAGCTGGGCTGTCCTTGACGAAGGGCCCAAGTAGGTCCATGGGGGTATACGGAGGTAATATCCCCACAGTAACTCAAGCACAAAATGGAGCAATGTCTAGTGTGTCGGACAACCTTCTCAACACCATACACAGTCTCCTTCGACGTTGTTTTCACCCTCTCTAGATTTTCTAGACCTTTCTTTTGTAGTAAATATTTCTGGTCCAATGGCTCGAAGCTTGTCCTCCAAATTGTCACCGTCATCTTCACCCCCTTCACGTGCTCCACCATCAGTGTCGGCACCACCACCATCATCAGCACCTTGTTCATTACCAAAGTCATAGCCCATTTCTTCATGAAGCTCGTTTGTGTATTGGTGCAGATACTTCAGGGTTTCTGTGTCTTTTTCTTGATCATTGTTGTTGTCATCAACAACCATTGTCATACCATGGTGGATCCACACTGTGTAGCCCGGAACAAATCCTCGCATAATCAGATGTGATTGAATAAAACTCACATATGCAAATGGCATACGGTTCTTGCAATCTTTGCAGGGACAAATAATTGTATTCTTATTATATGTCAATGTTGATGCATGCTTCTTTGTGGCTTCCAGAAATTTGTCCACCTCCTCACGGAAACCTTCATCCATCCTTGACCAACCATACATCTAAGAGTTCTTGTACTCCATCTTTTAAAAAAACAAAAGAAAATACATGAAATGAATCAAATTAATAAATAACTACTTGAGAGTGTTGATGGTAATTAACTCCAATTTTAAGTTTTCAACCAATGCAGGAAATAACCTAAAATAAACTAGAGTGCATAGTTGTAGGGTTTGATTCTAACGAGTTCCACGAGTTGTGTTGTTCTCACTTGTTTTGCAGGATATTCACCATTTCACCATAAGAAGAGTACCTCAAGTGATGAATCAAAGCACACCATTGCGAAGAGCTCATCGAGATGATTGAAATGAACATAACATAAGCTATATTTGGAGTCCCAGAGAGAAAGTCCTCGATCACCATCATCACCACAAGTCCATGGACTAGATCGACAGAATTCCATAGCTCTATGAATTATTATTTCTCAAGGACTTATGTAGCAAATGGGAGAGGGAAGAATCCAACCACAACACGATTAGCTACGCAAACAGATCAGAAAGTGACACTAGAAGGATGTGGAAGCCACTAGAAGACATCAGAATGAAGCGGGAGCCTGGCAGCTGCCAGGTGGCGCCAGTCGGCCCCACCTACAGGTCGGCCTGCCTAGAGTCCCTGCCAAGTGGGCCTAGCTTCAGGTGGCGGCTTCCAGCCGACCTCTACAACGCATCTCAACCATTATTTCAAGTCAGTTTGATACGAGGGTTGTGGTTCATCCCTAGGGGCTATATAACCAGAACCAGACCCCCAGGAGATTAATCATTCATTCAATCATTGTTGAGTTCAAAGGTGTCGCACGAATGGATAACCTAGAGCTCCACCATCCTAGGGCATAACTAGATAAGAATAGAATTAGAGGAAGCAAGCAACACTTGGATTCCGGATCTAGTCATGAGGAGGCTCGGTAAAGCCTTGTACTTCTCTCTTGTATCAACATTGTTAATCTATTTGTTCTATATTATCTTCTAGTTCATTATCTAGCTCATCTAGTTCACCGTGTTCTTGTTCTAGTTCTTATTGTTCCTCTAGTTCTTATTCTAGTTCTAGTTCTAGTTGATTACTTGATAAGACTTGGTATTAATTCATATTCATAATTATAATGTTCATCATATACTTTGATTATATGTTTAGCATAGCTAGATTAGCTTTGTGTTTATGCCCATGTTCGTATAGCGCTCATTCCGATGATCAAGGGGTGAATGGTTGACATTGTGTAAGAATGATGCTTATACATTGTTTACCTGCGGATGCAATATTTCGGGCCAACAAGTGGTAGCTCGCGAGGGTGACTTTTATAGCCCTGGTGAATCCTCTGTAGTCCACTCCCCGAATATAGGTCAAGTAAGACCTAGTTATAAGGCTAGCTCATGTTCTATTCTATATCCGCCTTAGTAATGTCTCTTGCATATAAATATAAAGTAAATCTAACCATGATTGCTAGATGCAATTGCACTAATCATTGTAGCCCATGACCTATATTTAGAATATCATTAAGAGTTAGTCTCTATTTCTAGTTCTTGTTATGATCACGACCAGGATGGAAAATGCTCGGTGGAACCCCTTTTAAGATTATCTTGATCTGTTTATCTTAATTATCTCTTATTATGATTGATCCCTATTTGGAGATGATCTAGTGAACCTCTAATCACGTGTGTGTGTGTGTGTTATAGCCTTTATTCTTTGTACCTCCTGTGTCTTCCCAGTGGTAGAATTATAAATAACGATACCTGGAACTTTCCTGGATGAAATGCTACAACGAGTGTATTTTATTTGTGCACTTGCGGATAACCTTATTTCATATTTTATAAGTGCCATGATCATAAGTACAACCACATTTCTGGCGTCGTGTTAGGGATGACAACCTAGCTTAAGCGACGCTAGAAATGACAACAGAGAGTAATTGTACAGGGAGTCCGCAAGGATTCCATATTACTCCGTCTATTCCCATTCTCACTCTTGGGAAGGGCAAAGCAATGGTTCTATGCCAACAAAGATAATAACACTACATGGGAAATCGGCTCCACTGCTTTCCTAGCAAAGTTCTTTCCCATAGGCAAGACCAATGCTCTACATGCAAAGATCTCAAGTTTTCAGCAACAGTACGATGAATCTGTCCCTGAGACATTATCATGGGCTCACCACAAGTGCTCGTGAAAACATGGATGCAACTACTGGAGGATCGTTCTTGTCACTCACTATTCGTGAAGCAACCGCTCTTGTTGAGAAGACAACTTCTAACCAGGGATGGAATGAAGAACACACTAAACCACTCAACCATGAAAGAAAGGAGGAATGCATCAACTCATGGAAGTAGACATGTTGTCTACTAAGATGGACCTACTCATGAAGAAGCTTAATGAACGTGACCATGAAAAGAAGGAAATCATGCACATCCATGATTCTCGTATGACTGTGAAGAGTGTGGAGGCACTGGCCACACAGGAAGCAATTGTCCTGAAATCCAAGAGGATGTGAACTACATTAACAACAACAATAACTATTATCCTCAACAAAATCAAGGGTGGACTCAACAACAGAGGCCTAACTACCAAGGTAACTATTTAGGTAATTACCAAGGTAATAATTTCAACTAGCCGCTTTTGAGAGAGATGATTGTTAATCAAAACAAAGTTATTGATAACATGTCCAGAAAGATAGCTTCCAATGATAAAGTTGTTGAAACCATTAACAATAGAATGGATAGCTTTACTTCTGCTATAAAGAATCAACTTAGCTCTAACAAGATGATAGAATCACAAATCTCTCAGCAAGCAGCTTTAGTTCCTGTGATTGAAAAATGTAAGATTCTGGGGAATCCAGAAGAATTAGAAATTGTGAATCTTGTAGACATTTTCAATGCAGAAGAAGACTTCACAACTCCACCAAGATCGAAGCGATGGGGAGATGAATACCAGCCAGAGAAGAAAGGTGATCCAGGGAGACCTGTCATCCCTATTACCATTGGAGCTCACACCTTTGATGAAGTTGTCTGTGATCTTGGAGCAACTGTCAACATTATGCCTAAGGTAATCTATGGGAAAATTCATGGCCAACCTTTGTTGTACACAACCATGTGTTTGTAGCTCGCAAATCAGACATTATGCTACCCCAAGGGAATCCTTGAAGATGTTCATGTGCAAGTTGGACACTCGTACGTACTAGTAGATTTCGTGGTTGTAGAAATAGGAGGAGATAATAGAGCACCCATCATTATAGGACGACCATTCTTGAGCATGACTAAAGCCATCATCTACGCCAAGAGTGCCAAGATCTGTTTCACAGTTAGGGATAGGATGGAGAGGTTCAGTTTTAAGAATCGCACACTCAAGGCTCGTGTCCACCCTTAGAAGTCATATGTTTATGAGGAAACAACTTGTCGCAGAACCGACCAATTTACACCAGATTAAGCACAGAAATCTCCACTTGCGCGATGATCGTCATGTACTTAAGCTCGTATAAACCCGGTAGTCCGGAATTCTCGAAGGATTTCAAAAATTCGTAATCAGCCAAGATCGTACTAGTTTAGCATACATGTCCACAAGTTACATTACACTTCGAACATAGTTCAAATCCATCGGAGTACGAAACAATATTACAAACCATAGTTTGATAAAAGCGGAAGCAACATAGTTTTAAAACATAAGTTCAGTTTGTTCGCAATACTTGTGCCATTGACCTGATCAATATCCAACAAAAGCATCAGGAAAGAGAATAGAGTACCATGCCCATGGTTTAGTCATCACCCGTAGTCGGGTACAGACAGTTTTCGCAGTAGCCATAGAAGCTTTGACCATCTGCAACAACAAGGGAAATAAAACCCTGAGTACAAGAAGGTACTCAGCTAGACTTACCCATCTTAAACCAGAAATAATGAGACTCCAAGGATCATGAAGGTTGTATCTGGGGTTGGCTAGACTTACCATTTGCATGAAAGCATTTTGTGAATAAAACATGATTAAGGTGATGCCGATCACTTTTATAATCAATCCTGATTATCTAGATTTGCATCTGATCTATAGCAAACACTTGACTAATTAATCAAGCAAGAGTGACTATTTCATCAATAGCCTTTCAGATTCAGCATCATAACCATCTCTAATTCCATAAGTTACTACAGTAACACATGCCAGTCAAATACTCACTGTCCAGGAGCGATGGCGATTATAATCGATTCCTACCCAGCTGGGGATAAAATGTCGCACACTCGCCCGATCACACCTCGCCAGGTAGCCATCGGCTGCCATTCAAGAAATTCGAGAACAAGTCGCAGGATGGCCATGGGCCCTTCTACACTGGGGGTGATCTCAGTGCCAAGTCGCTCAAGCGATTCTACCCATGGTCATGCCAGGTCGATCAAGCCTTGCCTGCCCATAGACCATGCCAGGTTGTTTAGTAAAGTTGCCCACGGTACATCTGAGGCCTGGGTGTTAGGCGTCAACATCTCCATCACCGGCTCGAATAACCTTACTCGGCTTCACGGGAGGTACCCGGACCTACTCCGTTAAGTGATTGACGCGTTCAATTTGACTGAGGTGCGCACTCAAACGGGTCCTAAGCAACACAGACGGGAGACTACTACCGCACAGAACCCATGTCCTGCTGCTCCTACATCCCGCCCGGTCTCAAATTAGTTATCACATGGTTATTTCCATGATAGCACCAGGCTAGTCATGATCAGTATCCACCTATATGCGGGAGACAGGAAATCACCTAACTTTTACCGGTCTAAACAGGGCTAAGCATATAACGAGCCTAGACCTAACAGGGATATCAAGATAATAATTGCGGTGGACAAGGAATAGTAATTAATGCAACAACGGTAGCATCCAACTCATATAACCTAATGCAACTAACATAACAGGTTAAATTATTAAAAGTTTGCAAACCACAGGGAGTAAGATGCTCCAGGGCTTGCCTCACTCGAAGTCAGAGGGATGGTGATCCTGGCACTCTAGTAAGTCCCCAGCGTCGGCTTCTTCGCTCCTCTCGAACGGAGCCTCCTCCTAGTCCTGGTCCTGCTCCTCTAGCTGCGACGGGTTCTCCTCTATCGATCTTGTATGATGTATTGCTTGTATGAGTATGACGAATGCACAGGGGATGCTTATGAGATGCAAACACAGATGAAACCTAGCAGGAGATAAGCACATGTCATCTACTGCATTCTCTTCAACAAGGTAGTCAACATCATCTAGTTAACTACTAACTACTGTGTTCTCACCCTAAAACATGGTTATTATCCTAATCCTTTTGAACAACAACTTATCACTCAAGACTCAACAAAATTAACATATATAAAATTCTAATTACTTATCCACCTATCCCTTCTTACTGACTTATTAAAACAGGTTAGAACTATCACCACACTGAAATAACCTCGGAAAATTCCCAAACTTTTACACAAGCCACTACAGACCAAGACTAAACTACCATAAACATTTCAGCCCAAAACAGTAAATACATCATACTGTAAAAATTAACCCTATTAAATCACAATTCATGCACTTTTCATAGTTTGCACTACCAACTATAGAAACAGACCAGTCTAACATTTTTCATGGCAACTTCACAACCTAATGTAACTGTACAAAAATTACCAAGCTAAGAATCTAAGCATTTCTCTTTATTAAAATTAAAGAAAGAAATCAACATTTAACAACTTTAAATCCTACAGACAATATTTTCCACAGAGCCTACACATGTTATAATTTTCACACATACTACTCACCAAAACAAACCTAACAAAATTGGAATCATATTTTTCTAAGCTATACAAAATTAGTTATGCATTTTCCAATTTAACAAGCATTTACTTAACTAAATAAAACTGCACATAAAAGTAGCACAAAATATGCATCTAATAATTTTAGCAGATAGATCTATTTATTTCCAGCACAACAAAATTTGTTTCACATAATTTGGACTTAAAATGAGCCAGATATGAATTTTGAAAAGATTTTAAACTATTTCTGGAAAACTGATTAAAGGAAAACTTGACCTAAAACGCTACGGGTACTCCAACTAAACACCCAGAGACACAAACCTAACTGCTAAACACACCCGGGACTTCTGGCCTTTAACGCACACAACCCTTTCTCTTTCTCTGCTAGTGGGACCCGCGCGTCAGCGACCCCACGTCATCTGGTCAACGGGGCCCACCAGACAGTGAAGGACCGAGAAGCTACCCGAAAGCGACCAGAGGGGGGGTGAATGGGAGCTTCAAAATTTCCTTTCGGAAACTAGATGCCACTGTCCCAAAATCAACCCCAAAAGCAAACCCTAGAGCTTGCTAATGTCAACGACCCTAGATGTAGGGTGGATGCTTCCACGAAGCACAGCGAGACACTAGACAACCCTAGAAAGCCAACGCAAAAGACGGAAATCAAATCCGATCAAGAACGAACGAACCGCGGACGAAACGGCGCGAAACAGCTACGACCGGACTCTGGCCAGCGTCCGGTCAGCAGGGACCGGACGCGTCCGGTCGTCAGAAATCGGCTCTGGGAGCTCTCTGTGTTCGACCGGACGCACGGTGCTCTAGCGTCCGGTCGTTCACCCAGCGTCCGGTCAGGTCAAAACAACCGCGATGAACAGTGATAGAGGCGAGTCCAGTCACCACTAAACTCCAGCGTCCGGTCAGAGCAAAAACCAGAACACGCTCAAACCTTCAACGACCGGACGCGTCCGGTCAAGAGTTCAACAGTGCGTCCGGTCGATGCAAAACGAAACACCGAAAACGTTCAACGAC
This sequence comes from Coix lacryma-jobi var. lacryma-jobi, assembly GCA_009763385.1. Classification (NCBI taxonomy): domain Eukaryota; kingdom Viridiplantae; phylum Streptophyta; class Magnoliopsida; order Poales; family Poaceae; genus Coix; species Coix lacryma-jobi. Next base: position 65,057,729 of record CM019825.1, read on the forward strand.
CGGACTCACACGCTGAGCGTCCGGTCACTCCGTGACCTAGCGTCCGGTCACCCCGACAGCCCTCTGTTCTTCCACCGATTCGACTCAAACTCACCCAAAACGAATCCTCTAGGGATCAAACTTGGTGAGTGAAGTCACAAGGAGTATAGTGAGCTATCTCTAAGTGATCATGGCTCGAACCTATCTCCAAATCGGTGAATCGAAGAATTTCGGGGGTGAGGAGAAAAAGTGACCCGAAACGAAAAATCGATCGATCTCCTAGACCGTGAGGTTAGAGATGATTTCTTTCAGTGGAAAGAGGTGCCTCACGATCTAGAACAACTCAGTTCAAACGGAATCGCAAAAGATGAACCAAGCACAAAGATCAAGCGACGGGAAAACTCAAGGCACAAAGCAATCCGCGAAGAACATGATGGACATGAAATCAAAACGCGAATTGACACCAAGAGATGGGATCCAAGGTGAGGATACGGCCTCACTTCCTCGAATCAACAGTACACAGAGTGGAGTCTCTCTGCGGATCTCAACTAGCTAAAGCAGGGGATGGGAGAGTGGAAACCCTAGTAACTGAAAGTACAAACTGAAATTGAGATAGCTGAGATTGAGATCTGGGGAGGAGGGTGTCTCCCCTAGACTACTTATACTAACCTAGCCTAAGCCTATTTCCTACTCTACCCCTCACTACTGTATTTACAGAGCGGACCAGCCTAACCCTAAGGCTATTCTAGTCCACCCGCTGGTGGTAGGTAGATCCGACGGCCACGCCCGCACGGTCTTCCGCGTCGCCTCCACGCAACCTTCAGATCGCCGCCACGTGCCGCCACCACTCTGCACCCCCGGTTTTGTGGCCCAAACCGGGAAACCAGCCTTTTCCATCAGCCCCCGGTTTTGAGGCCCAAACCGGGAAACCAGCCTCCAGCCCGAGTTTTGTGGCCCAAACTCGGAAACCCGCAGCACCCGAGTTTTGAGGCCCAAACTCGGAAACCAGCCCACGCCCAGGTTTTGAGGCTCAACCTGGAAACCGTCGCGCCCAGGTTTTGTGGCTCAACCTGGAAACCCAGCACCCAGGTTTTGAGGCCCAAACCTGGAAACCGTCCACCGTTGGTTTTTCCCGGGCTCTACCAACAAACCGGCGTCGTAGAGGGGATGCACCGCCTGTGCACCCCTTCCACCGACATGATCGCACTTCTCCGCTTGTCGCTGTCGCAGGCTGCCAGCCACCACAGCTGATCCTCCGGCCTCCAGTCCATCAGTCCAAGTCCACGTCCGCCCTTCACCGTCCGATACATCGGCATGGCACGTCCGCCGCACGGCACGCCCATCCTTCATCGCGCCCGGTCCGTCGGCACGACACGTCGCAACTTGACCTTCACCCGCCATCGATCACTGTCTCCGTGCTCGACACCTGCACAACACAAGCCAAAGAACATGCGCATCATCTCCGTTGACAATCACTCATCACACAGAGACTCGGCATACACCCATGTATCCGCAATCTCCCCCTTGATGAGTGCATTGTCAACTCCACAACAAATCATAAATAAGAAGAAAGAGGTAGGAAGGAGTGAGAAGAGAAAACCCAACCAAATGACCCAAAAGCCGAACAAAAGCCAAAGAAGGTCAAGTGGATGAAGCGAAAACTTGGTCCCCAAAGACATGGGCAACGGCTCGACGCAACCAAGCAAAACAAAGCTAGCCCTCAAGAAGAGGTAGAACAGGCTCAACACCGCTAGCAGATACCAATTGAAGGTCGGAGGACAACAGAAGCAAAATGCTAGTCCCTCAAGATAGAGGCACAGAGGCTCAACACAACTAGTAGGAAAATCACTCCGAATCAATTGTAAATCAACCCAAACCAAGTGGGAAAGCACACCAGACGATACCAATTGAAAGCCAAATAAAAAAAACTTATGAAATCTTATGAAAAGCTAGGAACGTTTGCTAGTCCCTCAAGACAGAGGCAACGGCTCAACACAACTAGCAAACTCCCCCTCGACAAATGCAAGCAACTAGGACAAATGATTCTCCCCTTAGTTGATCAACACAGGAGCATATGATTTGCATAAATTTCTCCCCCTAGTTGAAAAGGCACTTATCAAGGCCAAAAGGTATCGGAGAAGCAACTCCCTTTACACAAACTCCCCCTGAACACAAGATCTCCTTCCAAAATGCATATGAAGTCAAAATGCAAGTTAGGAGCTTCAAGTATATAGTCAAGAGAGTGCAAAGATGCTCTAATCAGTATAGCTCCAACATCTCAATTAAGCACTCAAATAGCAGAGGCTCAAACTGAGCACTTATACGAAATATGAAGCAAATGAGCATGTGAGCAGTTTTAAGCCAAAAAGGATAGTCACCATCAAAATAGCACTAGACATGTATAGAAGGAATCCAAACAAGTGCTAAGCACATATACAAGGTGAACTACCCCTAGCAAAGTTCAATCATCATGCATAGGAATGAAGCATATACTTGTGATTTCAAATTCATATCGGAGTTGCAGCGGTAAAAGAATTCACAAGTTCATTTTTAGCATGTGATTGCGAGAGGTTGAAAGCTTGTCATCGCCTAACTTTTCAACCGTGCGAAGCCTATGCCGAAGCAATCAGAAGCTTAAAGCAACGGTTTCGGTCATACACTACATGGCTCAAGTTTAACTCAAAGTGCAATGAGAAACAGTCTCAATACCAAGAGGTGTTGACAAGCAATCCCATCTCGATCTTTTCAATTCAACAATACTTGGTTTAGATTTTAAGCAAGTTATGAACAACCAAGCAAGTGAATGACTCAGAACTAGAGACATAGCAACCTAGCATATATGAAAAGCAGGAATGGACTCAACACACCCTACACATACTAGTTGCATATCTCAATGGTGAACATTTTCAGATTTATATACATTAGGCATAATTCACCATTCCAAAAATAGCTCGCTCATAACATGTAACAGTGATCAGAAAGAGCATAAGCTACAAGCATCATCATAAGTATCGGAGCAATACTAACAAGAGCATAATTACATACTAGTGAATATAGACATGAAGCTCAGAATGTAAATGCGTATGCCCGACACAAAAACTGAAAGAAAGAAGATACCAATTGGAAAGACTCAAGAAACTCAAAAGAAAAGAGCCTCAAAATAAAAGAGTCAGTATGTACATCTCAAAACGCTTCCCCCATCTAAAAGGGGAAACACACACCAAGCTCACCCCTCAACCTATTAAAGGTTGATTCGTCTAAAGGCTTGGTGAAAATATCAGCCAATTGGTGATGAGTATCGACATGGCGAAGGTCGATATCACCCTTCTCCTGGTGGTCTCGCAAGAAATGAAAGCGCACATCAATGTGTTTGGTTTTCGAGTGAAGCACGGGGTTCTTAGCAACGCTAATGGCACTCGTGCTGTCACAAAGCAAAGGAACTCGAGTAAAGCTCAAACCAAAATCACGCAAAGTGGCCATCATCCAGAGTAACTGGGAACAGCAGCTAGCCGCAGCAACATATTCAGCCTCCGTGGTAGACTGAGCGACACTAGACTGCTTGCGAGAAGACCATGACACCAGAGAAGATCCAATAAACTGGCAAGTCCCAGAAGTGGACTTGCGCTCAATGCGACAACCAGCAAAATCGGCATCGGAATAACCGCAAAGCGAGAGAGTGGAGGAAGCAGAATACCAAATCCCGAGCTCAGGCGTGAAACGAAGGTACCTGAAGATGCGCTTCACCGCCTGACGGTGAGAAGTGCGCGGCGACGCCTGAAAACGCGCGCACAGACACACGGCGAACTGAATGTCCGGGCGTGTCGCCGTCAGGTAGAGGAGCGACCCGATCATACTGCGGTACTCCTTCTGGTCCACTGCTTCTCCGTCCACATCCGCATCCAGGGCAGTCGTCGTCGACATGGGCGTCGGAAGAGGCTTGGCCTCACCCATGTCGAACCGCTTCAGCAAGTCCCTCGTGTACTTGCCCTGGTGCACAAACGTCCCCTCTCGGGATTGCTTAATTTGTAACCCGAGAAAGAACGTCAGCTCGCCCATCATGCTCATCTCGAACTCCCTGCTCATAGTATCTGCAAACTTGGCAACCAAAGCGTGAGAAGAACCACCGAAAATGATATCATCCACGTAAATTTGGACCAAGAGTGTGTCTTTGCCCTGCCGGAGGAGAAAGAGCGTCTTATCTACACATCCCATTTTAAAACCCTTAGCTAGCAAAAAGGTTTTTAATCTCTCATACCAGGCTCTAGGGGCTTGTTTCAAACCATACAAAGCTTTATGAAGTTTAAAGACATGGTTTGGAAACTTGGGATTTTCAAAACCGGGGGGTTGCTGGACATAGACCTCCTCCTCAATGTAGCCGTTTAAGAAGGCACTCTTGACATCCATTTGAAAAAGTTTGAAACTCATGGATGCAGCATAAGCCAAGAGTATCCTAATAGCCTCCAAACGAGCTACAGGAGCGAAGGTCTCCTCATAATCTATCCCCTCTTTCTGACTATAACCCTTCGCTACAAGCCGGGCCTTGTTTCTCACAATGTGGCCCTCCTCTCCTTGCTTGTTTTTAAATACCCATTTTGTCCCAATAGGTTTACAGTCAGGAGGTAGTGGCACTAGAACCCAAACCCGATTTCGCTCAAAGTTCTCTAGCTCCTCATGCATGGCATTGACCCAATCCGGATCCGTCAATGCGTGTCCAACATCTCGGGGCTCAAAAGACGCAACAAAAGCAGAATGAGCAAAGTGCGAGATGTGCTGTGACCTGGAGCGAGTAACTCGCTCGTCGATGTCGCCGATCATCTGTTCAGGGGGGTGCTGGCGCTGGATATGTCGTGGCGCCTCCCGGGAAGAAGTGACCTCCCCCTCAACAGCAGCTGGTTCCACCCCGGGTACAAAAGGTACCGCGCGAGGTGGAGGATCCCACGGCCCCCAGGAAGAAGAGGTGTCGGGGCCGTGAGTCGTCGTCGAGGCCGCTCTTTGCGGCACGGCAGGTGGAGGGGGTGCTGGATCATCTATACCTTCAGCACCCTCTTCCTCATCATCAAAAAGAGGCTCTCCAACCTCATGATCACCTGCACGCTCAAAACGAGAAGAGGGACAAACAAGAGTCTCGTCGAAGGTGACATCTGATGTCTCCATGACTCGGTTAGTGTCAAGGTTAAGTACACGATAAGCTCGAGTGTGAGTGCCATAACCCAAAAACACACCATCAGAAGAACGAGATTCAAATTTGTCCAAGTTGCCCTTTTTGAGTATAAAACAGTGGCAACCAAAAACTCGAAAATAACTCACCTTGGGCAGTTTGCCAAAACGCAACTCATAAGAAGTCTTTTTCAAGAAAGCTCTCAGAAAAATGCGATTGGAAATATAGCATGCAGTGTTCATAGCTTCGGCCCAATAGCGCCTAGGAGTCCTATGCTCATCAAGCATCGTCCTGGCCATCTCAACAAGGGTCCGATTCTTCCTCTCTACAACACCATTTTGGGGCGGTGTGTAGGGGGAAGAAAACTGATGCTCCAAGCCAAGGCGGTTACAAAACTTCTCAAAATCCGAATTTTTGAATTCGGAACCATTATCACTTCTAATAGCTCGCATCGAGTTCAAAGGGAACTCGTTCTGAAGACGCAAAATCAGATTGCGAGCGAAGGAGAAAGTCTCAGTCTTCTCAGTCAAAAAGAAGACCCACGAATATCTCGAAAAGTCGTCAACAACAACCAAAACATACCACTTGCCACCAACCGAGCTCACCCGAGCCGGACCAACAAGGTCCATATGTAAAAGCTCTCCGGGGTGCGAGGTTATGACCTTAGTCACTGGATGGTGGGGAGCGGCAACCATCTTCCCATGTCTGCAAGAATGGCAAACTAGATCCTTCTCCATCGAAAGCTTGGGCAATCCTCGGATTAGGCCAAGTGAGCTAAGTCTTGCAAGCAAGTCGAAGCTTAAATGACCGAGCCTCCTATGCCACTTCCAAAGATCGGAGGAAGAAGGACTAGCCAAAAGACAGCGAGAAGAACCAAACGACTCCGAGAAATTCGCGCGAAAGACTTTCCCAAAGGGCGAAATCAGACATACAAGATCGCCCTGAGGATCTAGGATGCGACTAAGGTTCGGTTTAAAACGAATCTCGTAGTCATCATCAAAAAGTTGCGAAACAGAAAGAAGGTTAAAATGCAGGTTAGAAACAAGAGCAACATCGCGCAACACAAAGTGCTCATTAACCCGCACCGTCCCACGGGATAATACCTTACCTTTACTATTGTCGCCGAAGGTTATGTACTCCTTTCCGGCGACCGGACTAAGGCTGGAGAACCACTTGGCGTTTCCGGTCATGTGCCTCGAACAACCGGAATCCACCAACCAAATGTCCTCCAACCGCCTCACCTACATCAATAAAAAGACATAGGGTGAGCATACGGTCCAACACTGGGGTTAGTGAAGTAAGGATAATACCAGTGTTGGGCCGCCTGCTCAAAAGAACGGTTAGCAGAAAAACCATTCCTAGCACGTCTACGAGGGAAGCGATCACCACGCTGAGGAAAACGTGGTCCGCTAGGGAAGAAGCGCTCACCGCGGTACTCAAAACGCGGTGGGGGAAAGCGCTCAACTAAGCCTCCGCCACGGGGTCCGTTACCTGCAAAAGCAGGACCCCGTCGGGCACGCTCTCTACGAGGTCTACGCCTAGGAGCCTGGGGCTCAACTGCTCTAGCGTCTCTCCTCGGAGCTCTCTCCTGCCTAGACCTAACAAACTGAGGTGCTGGACCTCTAGGCCTAGTCTCCCTCCTCGGGGCTCTCATCTCCTGCCTAGGCCTGGGACCCTGACGTCCGGACCTAGCAGCTCTCCCCTGGGCCTTCGGTACATGTCCACCATGAGCTGGATGGTACATGTCCGGGTTCTCCATCTCCCGAGCACGGCGCGCCTCTCTCTTGCGCCGAAAGCAGAACTCGCTCAAGTGACCATCTCTCCCACAAAAATCACACTGGTACCTCACCGCACGCACAGGGGGTTGTTGGTGACCAGGGCTGTGGGTGTGGCTCACTTTGCCTTTGCCCTTCTGTGGCAACTCCTCACGAATGGGTGGCATAGCATCAAGCTTGTTTCTGAGGTGGTTTGGCTTGGGTGCCCAAACTGGGTTCTTGGGAGGAGCTCTCGGGGGTTCCTCAACCACACCATCTTTGGTGATAGGCTTGACTGGCTCTTTGAGTGGAATCTTGGCAAGTTTGGGAGTAGTGGTGGAATTGGGCTTCTCACATGGGTTCAGACCACTAGACTCTCCAATCTTTCCAAAAGCTGAGAGATCAACACTCTGAGCAAAACCTACACCCGGGGCGCCAACAGCTCGCTTGAATTGGGAGATCATCATCCCGAGCTGCGGCTCACTACTGGAGACCCATGACAAGATGGACCGAAGGTATGTGTTTTCTTCCTCGGTTTGCATCTTGCCATGCTTCACATTGGCAATCTCCATCTCCAGACCCTCACACAAAGCACACCTCGAGACACAAGTGCTATCTGAGCTGGCCTTCTCTAAAGACTCAAGCTTGGCATTTTTCTCTGCCAACTCAGATTGCAAGACAGGACAAGTCTTGCACGCACCCAACAGCTGCGGCCTAGCACGGAGCTCATCCACCTCATCTACCAACGCAGCATACTTACCTCTCAGAGTGAGAAGGTCAGTCATGTGCGCGGTGCACGACTCGCACTCCGCCTCCTCCGACACTACCACGGTGGACCGAGCGAACTCAAGCTCCTTCACCGTGTCCTCCCACTTCTGCCTAAACTCCTTGCGCTCTCTAGCGGCACGCCTAAGCAACTTATCTTGGCTAAGGAGGGCAGCAGTCAACTTCTCAACCTCGGAGGAAAGCTCATCGTAGGTGAGAGATACCTGGGAGGTGTCATCGTCGTCGTCGTTCCGAGGGGTACGCTCCGGCTCGCCGTCGACCTCATCGCCCAGCGCCATGGTGCAGAAACCGTCGTCGTCGGCGAAGAAGCAGAGGCCGTTCAGCTTGTCCTCGATCCTCTTCTTCTTCTCGGACTCGTCATCGCTCGAGCTGGCGGAGTCGTCATCCGAGCCGTCGACATCGCTGAGAGTGGCGAAGAACGCGCGCTGCTCAGCTTGCTGCTTTCTTGATGTACTCTTTGTCGAAGCCGCCCCGTTTCTTGTGCCTTGGGGGAACGTGCTTCTCCTTGTACTTGGAGTCGCGCTTGCGCCCATGTTCGCCCTTGCCCAAGTGCTTGTTCTTCTTGGGGCAGTTGGCGATGAAGTGGTCAGAGTCGCCGCACTCGTAGCATCCCGTGCGTCCTCCTCCACGACGGCGGTTCATGCGGTTGTTGTGGAACCGCGAGAACCGATTGGCAAGCAAAGCCAACTCGTCGTCTCCCAAAGACTCCAGCTGGTCCTCTGTCACAGAAAAGAGAGAAGAAAGCGCAAAACCAGCTGAGGGGTTAGAGGAAGAGCCGGAAACCAAAGCCATGGACGGGCGAGAAGGATTTTCAAAAGAAGCCCTCGCCATAGCATCGATCTCACTGGACTTGAGCTTACTGAAGAGCTCGTCGCAGGTGAGAGTCTCATAGTTCGGCGATTCGATGATTGCCTGAACCTTGGAGTCCCACACCGAACGGTCAAGAGTGTGCAAAAGCTTCAAAGCACGCTCATGATCGTCAAAAGGCAACTGCTCTCTGTTAGCCCGCATCCTGTTGACAATCACCTGAAAGCGAGCGAATAAACTCTCTATGCTCTCGCCAGGCTGATGTCGGAAGTTCTCATACTCCCTCTTGTACGACTCGTAGAGTCGGGTTTTGACTTGAGAGGTGCCCTCATGAAAGCAAATGAGGGTAGCCCAAATCTCCCGAGCCGTAGCAAGATGAGAGACACGATCGAACTCCCCAGCGCTCAAACACGAAAAGAGCGCATTACGGGCTCGGCTATTGGCCTCGTGCTCATCGATCTGGATCTGAGTCGCACGGGCAGCCAAGACCACGTAATCGACAGAGTTGCAAATATCCCAGATGGAAGAATTCAAACTCTGCAGATAGGCTGACATGTGTATCTTCCAATACGCAAAGTTCGTCCCATCGAAAAACGGCGGTTTGCCCACGCCGCGATCCATGTCGCCTTCGGTGGATCTGGAACCGGCTAAGGTGGAAGATCCTTAACCCGCTCCGATACCAATTGAAGGACCGAGAAGCTACCCGAAAGCGACCAGAGGGGGGGTGAATGGGAGCTTCAAAATTTCCTTTCGGAAACTAGATGCCACTGTCCCAAAATCAACCCCAAAAGCAAACCCTAGAGCTTGCTAATGTCAACGACCCTAGATGTAGGGTGGATGCTTCCACGAAGCACAGCGAGACACTAGACAACCCTAGAAAGCCAACGCAAAAGACGGAAATCAAATCCGATCAAGAACGAACGAACCGCGGACGAAACGGCGCGAAACAGCTACGACCGGACTCTGGCCAGCGTCCGGTCAGCAGGGACCGGACGCGTCCGGTCGTCAGAAATCGGCTCTGGGAGCTCTCTGTGTTCGACCGGACGCACGGTGCTCTAGCGTCCGGTCGTTCACCCAGCGTCCGGTCAGGTCAAAACAACCGCGATGAACAGTGATAGAGGCGAGTTCGGTCACCACTAAACTCCAGCGTCCGGTCAGAGCAAAAACCAGAACACGCTCAAACCTTCAACGACCGGACGCGTCCGGTCAAGAGTTCAACAGTGCGTCCGGTCGATGCAAAACGAAACACCGAAAACGTTCAACGACCGGACTCACACGCTGAGCGTCCGGTCACTCCGTGACCTAGCGTCCGGTCACCCCGACAGCCCTCTGTTCTTCCACCGATTCGACTCAAACTCACCCAAAACGAATCCTCTAGGGATCAAACTTGGTGAGTGAAGTCACAAGGAGTATAGTGAGCTATCTCTAAGTGATCATGGCTCGAACCTATCTCCAAATCGGTGAATCGAAGAATTTCGGGGGTGAGGAGAAAAAGTGACCCGAAACGAAAAATCGATCGATCTCCTAGACCGTGAGGTTAGAGATGATTTCTTTCGGTGGAAAGAGGTGCCTCACGATCTAGAACAACTCAGTTCAAACGGAATCGCAAAAGATGAACCAAGCACAAAGATCAAGCGACGGGAAAACTCAAGGCACAAAGCAATCCGCGAAGAACATGATGGACATGAAATCAAAACGCGAATTGACACCAAGAGATGGGATCCAAGGTGAGGATACGGCCTCACTTCCTCGAATCAACAGTACACAGAGTGGAGTCTCTCTGCGGATCTCAACTAGCTAAAGCAGGGGATGGGAGAGTGGAAACCCTAGTAACTGAAAGTACAAACTGAAATTGAGATAGCTGAGATTGAGATCTGGGGAGGAGGGTGTCTCCCCTAGACTACTTATACTAACCTAGCCTAAGCCTATTTCCTACTCTACCCCTCACTACTGTATTTACAGAGCGGACCAGCCTAACCCTAAGGCTATTCTAGTCCACCCGCTGGTGGTAGGTAGATCCGACGGCCACGCCCGCACGGTCTTCCGCGTCGCCTCCACGCAACCTTCAGATCGCCGCCACGTGCCGCCACCACTCTGCACCCCCGGTTTTGTGGCCCAAACCGGGAAACCAGCCTTTTCCATCAGCCCCCGGTTTTGAGGCCCAAACCGGGAAACCAGCCTCCAGCCCGAGTTTTGTGGCCCAAACTCGGAAACCCGCAGCGCCCGAGTTTTGAGGCCCAAACTCGGAAACCAGCCCACGCCCAGGTTTTGAGGCTCAACCTGGAAACCGTCGCGCCCAGGTTTTGTGGCTCAACCTGGAAACCCAGCACCCAGGTTTTGAGGCCCAAACCTGGAAACCGTCCACCGTTGGTTTTTCCCGGGCTCTACCAACAAACCGGCGTCGTAGAGGGGATGCACCGCCTGTGCACCCCTTCCACCGACATGATCGCACTTCTCCGCTTGTCGCTGTCGCAGGCTGCCAGCCACCACAGCTGATCCTCCGGCCTCCAGTCCATCAGTCCAAGTCCACGTCCGCCCTTCACCGTCCGATACATCGGCATGGCACGTCCGCCGCACGGCACGCCCATCCTTCATCGCGCCCGGTCCGTCGGCACGACACGTCGCAACTTGACCTTCACCCGCCATCGATCACTGTCTCCGTGCTCGACACCTGCACAACACAAGCCAAAGAACATGCGCATCATCTCCGTTGACAATCACTCATCACACAGAGACTCGGCATACACCCATGTATCCGCAGACAGTGGCTCTGCTTCTCCGCCGGCGCTGACCGGCGAAAGCTCACTGACGGTGAGGTTTCTGGCGAAACTATCTACACCTACGGACTCATCTTCGCGAGGCGAACACAATCGACCTACTAGCCAAGCCAGAGGGTCACCGGAGCAAGCTCGACGGCGGCCATGGCGGAGCGGCGGCGCTGCGGCTCGGCGTCGAGGAGGTTCCCGGCTATTCCGAAGCTCGGCGCGGCGAGCACGGGCTGCAGAAGACTCTAGGCGACTCCTAGGTGAGGGGCTCGAGCCATGCCAACCCTGGCAGTGGCCGGCGACACGCGCGGCGGCGGACAGCGACAGACTTGGCCATGGCGAAGTCGGGTTTCGGCGAAACCGACGCACCAGAAGGCTCTCCATCTAAACCGAAGCATCAACGAAGGTTGGGTAAGCTAGAACGGTGCTCGGCTAGAGATGGTTTGGCCGGAAATGGCTGGACCACGCGAATGGTCGCGGCGGCGGCCATGGCGGGATGCTCGGGAAGAAACTCGGTGTTCCGCCGTTTACCTAGGGAGAGAAGGGAAACTAACTGGAGCAATCGACAGAGGAGGTCAAGGTGGAAAGATTGACGGGAGGAATCGGGCAGCAGTGCTTTGGTTCACGAGCAATCGCTCGCCGGACTTCGGCGGGCGACGACGGCGCTTGGAGGTGGAGAAGAACAGAGAGGCGAGCGCGAACGAGATTGAGAGTGGCTTGTGCCGAACGCGTGCGGGAAGAGGAGGTGAAGGCGTTGCGCTTTCGTCGGTTCGATGAACCTGGATGGAAGCCGTCCCTCCGTTCCGACATTGCGCAGCGGCGGGCTGGTTACCGGCGGCCACGCGGCGGCGAGGCAGCTAGGAAACAGAGAGCATGTCGGGGAAGTGGGTTCGGTGCGAGGGGAGCGGTCGAAAACGCTGTTTGGTGTTCGGGCGGCCGAGCAAGCAACAGCGGTGGTGGCGCCGGCTTACGACACGCGCGGGCGGAGCGGCGCGGCGCTGCTGGTGCGGGGGAGGAGAAGGTGAGGCTGACAGGGGGCCCGCAGGTGATTAAAGAAAAGAGGTTTTCTCTATTTTTTAAACTAATTTTTATCTCCCAAACCAAGCAGAATTAGGAAAAGGTCCTAAAAGCAAAGTTGCTTAGAATTTCACGAGGAACAATTCATCTTTAAGGCCCAAGTCCAAATTCTGCCTGGAAAATTAAATTTCACTTCTAGCTTTAAAAAGTGCATTTAAACAAAGTTGTTTCTTTTGTCAAGAACTACAACTTTGGTTTAGGGCACTTCCTCAGAAAAACAAAGCATCTAAAGGCTATACTAGAGACTTAATAAAGGACTTAAACAAACAAACAAACATACCACAAATGAATGCACAAGATGATATGATGTTATGCTTATGACATGACCAATTATGCATTTAGGGTTGCTTAACACTAGA